>JACTAT010000032.1:4581053-5181053 GCA_014526335.1 Chrysaora quinquecirrha
GGTAGTCATGTCGACAAACCCTTCCAAAAACACCCTTCTCTTCAAACAACTTGTTTCGTCCTTTTGATCGAAGACTTTCAGTAACTTCACCTGATTTGAACTGGTGACAGTTCTAATGGAAATAAACAAAATCAAGTTACCCCTTAGTAAAACAATACAAATTATATATCAACTAAATAAAAGGTCTGAAAATGATTGAAGCCTATTAAGCAGCTAATGGCTGTAAATACTCACACTCTCAGCTTCCTTTCTGCCTTTGCTATAACTGTCCACAAAATTATCAACATGAGCTTGGTCAGAAAACATATTTTCTTTATGCAGTGGTGGTGCAATTGCAAGTTGAGCATGTTTTTTCCTTACTAGCCCGAAACATCCATCAATGGCTTCAAAAACAGTACCAGATTCACCAGCCTTTAGAAAGAAGAAAATAAAAATGAGAATTGATAGGGAAGATCATGAAGCCAAAACTTCCAGCAGCTGTTCAACTAAACAAATAACTGAGGCTCTTAATATTCAACATGACAACCTAGCAAAAATTTGTTTTCCTATAGCCAGCCACTACCACTAAAGCCCTGCAGTGACTTTCTAAAAAACAAATGTGAATATTTTCCAAAAGATGTGGCCTGACAGTTTTCTTATATACCTCTGGGCATAATGGACAGTCTGTAAAGTCAGCTGAACAGAGTTCCTTCAGATTCTTCATCCCATGCTCATGGATCCTAATTGAAAAGTGCAAAATTAGATTTCAACATGAAAAGAGAATAGATATTACACCAGCAGTATGTTATTAAATGGAAAAGTTAATATGTGTGTACAATATATCAAAGACACATTAGTGGTGTAGGAATGATAAAATTTTGGAGGTGCTAACACAATAGGAACAAAAGAAAACACAGAAAACAACAATGGACTTTGCTAGGCCACTATGGCCTTGCCAATAGCACTTGATGTAGGTTCTCATTCGAATAACCTTGATTGAAAAAGCAGACATCCGACATTTGACCATTACATGAAAGAAAATGGCAGGAGGCAGTCTAGCTTAATGTCTGTCAGCTTTTCTCCAATCAATTAACATTTTCCTCAATTTTGATACAATAAATTGTTCTTTATTTAAAACACCTCAGTTAAATTACATTACATTAGATTTAAAGGAATCATCCATTTTATACCAGCAACAACATCAGTATTTTATCAATAGGTCTCAAAGCATAGCATCAATACAAACAGTGGTTGAGAATGTCAATGATTAACAATCAAAAGCAATCTAGGAATACCAACCTATAGGCATCAAATGACCCACTATTTAAAACTGAGTATATGTGTTTCACCTAAGAATAAAAGTAAAAAAATATCAATCTTTTTATCAAAAGGTACAGTATATAGAGTGCAATATTGAACTGCAAAAAGAAAATTGATGTACAGGCATGCCAATCAAGTAGAAAATCCTCCCTACTGAAATCATAGATTAAAGTCCCAGCTGTGGTTTCATTAAGAAGTTAAGACACTACATGTGGGGCATTAACATTTGGCAATCCTTTTTAGAATAAGTTACATTCACAGAGAACAACATTACTGCTTGTTTACTACATGTTTATTACTCATTCTCACAAGTATGCACTAGATATTATACGAACAAAAACTACAATGACTTCTAGCCAACATCATTTCCTCAGGTAACATGCCTGATGAGTGGCAAGCTATCAGATATTTACCATAATAAAAGAAGACAGAGCAAAGATAATAAAAATCCAGTAACTGCTAAATACTTACATATACTGGTAGCAATGATGAATTATAGACTGACATAGCATCACAAAATTTGTTTAAGGATACATGACCCTCAAGTAAAAATCTTAAACAGGCATCCATGAATTTAAGGTCAAAGGCAACTACTGGATTTGACGGACTACCTGGCCAGAAGCCTAGAGAAAGTAATGTTGCAGCTTGACTTTGGCAATTGCAAAAGCCAATTGTTTTCTGGTGTTGTCTTCCTGCAAGAAAATGTAAAATATTTTAGATATTGCGCTGCTATACAACTCTAATCAAATGCGGATTCAAAAGATGCAAAAATCAAATGTTATTACCAAAACTATCGATACAGTATACACATTTGATGTGATGATGGCATTTAGCATGATTCTTGTCTATAATCATTCCATCCTTTACATGGGCAGGAATAAATGTATTGTTCTAGAAAGCATGAAAAACAGGAATTAATATTGTAATCATCAGTTTCGTGCCCCCATAAAAGGAAATATATACAGAACTTAGAAAAGGTACAAAGGAGAGCAACACAACTGGTACCCCGAAAATTTTCTTTGAAATTGACGCTGCCAGTGAAAACATGTTTTCCAAACAGGCAGGTCTGAAGATTTATCTTGTTGAAGAAGATTAGAACTATATTTATAGACTAAAGACTCATTATATAGTAAATCATTCAAGATATTATCATAGTAGTTGTTTACTTTCATAGCTAACGATGAAAATTAACCTAACCTAACCTTACCCAGAATGGAAGAAAATTTTTTTTGAAATTGAGGCTGCCAGTGAAAACATGTTTTCCAACCAGGCAGGTCTGAAGATTTATCTTGCCAAAGAAGATTAGAACTATATTTATAGACTATAGACTCATTATATTAGTAAATCATTCAAGATATCATCATAGTAGCTGTTTACCTACTTTCATAGCTAACGATGAAAATGAACCTAACCTAACCTAACCTAGCCTAAAAAGTCTGAAATGAAAGAATACTAGTGTGTCAGTGGGATGCCTACCCTCCATTCCTCTAAAACATGAAACCTGTTTCTGTTACTGTGTAAAAGTATAGCACACGATAGACAGTAGTACTGGCCATATCCACAATCAAGACAGCGGTATATTGCTAAATCTGGCTCGACCACTGACGTTTCTTCACAGAATACGCAAAGGGTTCCTTCAACCAACTGAAAATTCTCCACCCTTTTTCTTTCCAGTTCATTACGAATAGCCTCCCATCCTCGAGATTCTTTAACTTTTCGCAACTCGTACTTTGAGATGCCTGTCTTTGCAGCATCTGAAGAACAACTTAAATCTTCTTCTCGTAAGTTTTCGCCTCCATCTGCAGATTCGTAGGGGTCGTAAAGGTCTTCGTTGCTTTCATCACATGAGAGGCCTGACAATAATGGGCATTGCCTAGGCCCGCTGGCACTCAACCCTTCATGTCCAATAGCCATGCTGTTATCTTCGCTATTTGATATGCGAACAACATTTCTTTTTGTCGTGAAACGCTTGGACTTACCAACACGAACTTTAACTGGAAGTACTGCAGGCTTGAATGTCCGTCTGGAGCGCTTCATAACAACACTTTATTTTAAAGTCACACCTGTTCGGCGACGCGCCATTTCTAGAATCGCGGGAAGCTCCTTTTCATTTCCCGCTCGCTCAACTTCAAACCATCAATTGCCCAATTGCCCTATTACAAGCCGCTATTTCCATTACGTATTTTATTGGTATAAATTGGTATAAATTCCATGCCTGGAGATGACCTATCATCATTGGTATAACCAAATATCTAAATCATCGGCTGTGTAGGATGATCATCTGATGGTGGTTGAAAGGCACTTCTAATATTTAGAAGTTATGGTTTAACCATTTTAGAACTAGTCACACCGGTGCTTTTTGCTTCAATATGCTGTTTTAGTGAATTTTTGTTCCAAAAATCATTTTGATGCAATCATAAAATTTTTTTGTTTTTAAAGTTAACACTGGAAGAAAACTGCAAAGTTAAAGCGTAGAAGAACTTTACGGTTAGAATTTCAAGACATTGCACAAAGGAAGAGGGTACTGTAGCACTACTATCTTTTGAAAGAAAAGTTTATTTGTAATCTATGTATTAACACTGGGAGAGAACTGCAAAGTTAGATCGTGGAAGAAGTTAACGAGTGAAATTTCAAGACATTGCGTAAAGGAAGAAGCATCGAAATTGTGCCAGCAACTTCTAGAAGAAGATGTGATTTTGTAATCAAAGTATTCTAGAGCAAGCTACTGGAAGAACTACCTTTTTCAAGATTTGTAATTTCAGACAATGACAGGAAGACTGCTGAAGTTTCAAGAAGTACGAAGAACTTAATTTTAAGCCTAGAGTTTTTGAGATGAGTTGTGAAGAGTTGTGAAAGCAAGATTAAAGCCGAAAAGATTTTGCATAAATATGCTCTAGTTGAGGAAGAGTTATATATATGACTGAATTCTTTCAGTTTTTTTGGAAGATTTAAGACAACAAGCTGCAAGATTTGAACACTGCAAGAAACTTTGGAACAATTGATTTGAGTTGGTGAAGAGTAAAACTGGATTTTAGTTGTTTTGAAGTTGTTCAGCTGTTTGGAAGCTTTGAGAAGATTTTAGTTTTCATAACCTAATCAAGGAAAATTTTGGCTTGAAGGCTTCGAGCATTGGAAGACTTTAGTAATTAGACTTGAAATTTTCATCACTGACCAGAATTTCAAGCTTTCACTCAAGATTCAAATAAAGATAAACATTCGCTGGAAGACTGAAAATTAACAGAGTTAGATCAAGAAAGAAGAAGTTGAGATTGGACCGGAAGTTCAGCAAATTCGAAAGATCTAGTTTGCAACAGAAGAGATTTATAAAGTTTCTTGGCAAGACTACTTGAATGTAGAGGAAATAAAGTCAGAAAATTTACACACAGACGCTTTTTAGCTGAAATAAATGTAACCATGTAGTCGAATTTGTAGTCTAACAGACCAATACGTTATTCTGTAGATGGAATTTAGGCCCTGGAGTATTGTTTTTTGGTGAAAACTATCAATAGCCATCCAAAATATGGAGATCAGCTCAGAAGGAAGAAGCCCTGTAGAACAAACATTAACTCAAGATGGGACAGATTTCTCTAAAGTTGAAAACTACAAAAACTCTTCCAGTGACAAACAACTTTTGACAATTATCGGAAGATCTCTATCTAACATCGGAGATGACTTGAATCAGAAATATGACAATTGGGTACTTAAGTTTATAAGAAAATGGTTAGGAATGAACTGAGATTATATATAAAGTTATTAGAGTGAAGTGTAAAGATATTTATATTTGTGCTTATTTGTTATCATCCCCGTTAATAATCTATTTCTATGTGCTAAAACCAATTCACCAATTCCTGTTCGTTTTTTTTCTAAATCAAAGCTGAAAAAGAAACTCATAGTTAAGACTACTTGAAAGTAAGGAAATTATTGCGGAAGGAGGTGGGAAACTGTTTTCAGAGTTTGGACGCTCAGACACATTGAACTCTGTTTTAAAAAATGACTTGATTTGTTAACTTTTTTAAACATAAAATCTAAAATGGCTGTTTAGCTTTGTGAGTAAAATAACGTAAAATGCATGTCTATCTTCCCACTACACTCTTTTTTTTATAGGAATATTGTTTATAAGAATATTCAGGCTCAGAATCATCCTATTTTCAAAAATATTGCAAGAATATCGCGCAGCCTCAGCTCTGATATTTGTGTCTCATATTTCAGCAGATGCATTTTTTGCAGTTTTAGAACGCAATTTGATGATTGTACAACATTCGTATTGTTATAATAGTTAAATTTTTCTTTCGCTCAGCCATTTCTTCGTAATGGGATAATTTTTCTGTTAACTATGTTCCCCTGAAACCATACGAGGTTTGAAAAAATAAGAATACTTTAAGAATATATACAGACTCGAAACGAACATTTAAGAATAGAGGTTTTTTTTGTAAGAAAGTTTTTTTTGGGCCAGTATTGAAACTTTCTTAGATATTTCATGTTTTCAGTACCAAAACTTTCTTGGGACTTTCTTAGCAAAAATTTTGGAATACAGTATTTCTAAGAATGCACAGTTTAAGGCACTGTAAACACTGCACAAAAACCATGTTTTCAAAGAAAATAATCATTAGACTCGTTTAATAGCAAGATGAACGACAGAACAGAAGAGCAAAAATAACACACAGAACATTAGGAGTGAGAGTATGAAACAGAACTTTCTTGAGTTTCAAGAATCCAGTATTGAACTTTCTCAAATTTTTTAAGATGTTGAGTACTACTTGCTCATAAACTACTTTCTTATAAAAAAGCGTGTATTGACGCTGGAAAAAATTTATAGTATTCTTATAAAAAAGAAGACTGTATTCTTTATCAGTCTTTTCAAGAGTGGAGTGGAGTACTACTTTCTTATATGTAAACCATTTTTTGGCATTCGACACATGACAAATCTTTTTTGTTAAGACTCGTGTATTTCTGTCGAGTGCCCTCTTTTTTCAGAAGAAAATTTTCTCCAAAACAATACGTAGGGTTTTTTTCAACAAACCAATCCGGTCATTCTTGTTTTGTTACTTCGTCTGGTTAAGATAAGATTATCTAATAAACTGTAATCTCTCTATAATTCACTCGAGAATCTAGGAAAAGAACAAGGAAAGGTTAATAAGGGTGTGTCTGTATCAATCATGGAATAAGCGATTCAGGGGGTTACAGTAGCTCCGGGGGAAACTTCAATAGATCAGTGACGGGGGTGTACCATTCTCGTAATAAAAATATGACCACAAAATTTATGAAATTTCTAAAAAGTATACCCCAAAGTTCACAATGAAATATGAATATAGGACATAGAAATACTCAAAAGTCTGTTTTTAGAGTTATACAGCTGAAATTTATTTGGCAGTTATTGTGACTTTATCAGAATTGATCATGTTAGCAAAAATGATACCCCAAGTTTGTAATTTTAGCAAATTTGATACCCCAAAATTTATTTTCCACCCCTAAAAAGGTACCTCAAAAAATGGCACATCCCGTACCCATACATATGGGAGTTACCACCCCCCCGGGCAGTAGCTACCTTAAACACTTTTTTTTGTAAGGAATTATAAGGAACCTATATGTAGAGGGCCCGAAAATTTAATGAACTTATACACGCTTTTTTTTTATAAGGAACCTACCTCAAGGCCTAGTTCTTAAAGTTCCTTATTTTTGTACCTCTTTTGAGGCCATTTTAGTTCAAAAAGTTCCTTAATAGTTCCTTAATTTTAGCTGCACATACAGTGGTCTTAACAATAAAAGAGAGACACTTGCATGTGAGAAAAGCTCGAGACTACTCAACGAAACGTTTGATACATGCTTAACGTACAATTTACGTGATTTTCGACTGCAAATGAATGGAACCGGCTTTCTAATTCTTGATTATTGCAGTGATAATACTATTCAACAATAAAAAGTTCTTTAGTTATTTTCTCTCTAGTAGTATAAGTTCTTTAAATTTTCGGGCCTTCTACATGTAGGTTCCTTATAAAGTGGTTCCTTATAAAAAAAAAAGCGTGTACTGCTAAAGAGAAAATCACAAAGGAACTTTTCACTGTTTAATGCTTTTATCGCTGCACATAATCAAGAATTAGAAAGCCAGTTCCATTCATTTGCAGTCGAAAATTACAGAAATTGTACGTTAAGCATGTATCAAATGTTTCCCTGAGTAGTCTCGAGCTTTGCTCACATGCAAGTGTCTCTCTATTATTGTTATGACACTGAATTTACAGTTTAAATTAAGGAACTATTAAGGAACTTTTGGAACTACAATTGCCTCAAAAGAGGCCCAAAAATTTTAAGAACTAGGCCTTGAGGTAGGTTCCTTATAAAAAAGCGTGTACTCTCTTATCTTTTCCCTTTACTGAGCCCTTAACTGTATGAAAGCCCCTCCAGAAAGTGCCTTCCTTTACCAGCTAGAGCAATGAAACGTGGCATGGGTTGGGTGCTTACTGCTTAGACAAGAGATTGCACTTTTAAGGGGAAATATGGTACATTAGGAAATTCAAGTGCAAACGTGCTAATAAATGTGCGAGAAGCAACGTTAATAATATCGTGAAATTGGGATTATTCGTGCTTTTCGTGACAGGAAAACATCCAAAATAGCAAAAGCGTACAAGACCACACCTACTCCGGAACATTGAAGAACTTTATCAACGGTTCTACGGCAAGTAAAGAAATTGGTTGTTGAACGTAGTCCGGAAAACAGGATGTACAAAATAACGTATCTGAACCACTTTTTGCTTGATTTTAGGTAACAAAACAAAGAAATAATATCGGAAGTCAGAAATCATCAGAAACCTTTTTGTTGATTGCAAGGTAAAATAGGAAAAGGCGGGAAAATGAATGCTCTTTTCCAGTGCCTTTACGTTTTTTTTAAAACGCATTTTTCGTGCATTAATAGATTATTTGCATATTTTTTATCAGAACAACGTTTTTAAGGGCTTGTTCTTCAAAACCAATTCTTTTTTCGGTAGCCTTCTTTTTTTGGGATGTGTGTTTTTCGAAACCATTCTTCTGAAAAAAACGGCAGATTTTGGAGCTTTCCAAAACCTCCCATCAAAAGCAAAAGGTTTAGGTTTCCGAAACTTCGAGAGATTCTAGTTTTGAAATTCGAAAGAGACTTCCATTTAACTATAGTTCCCAGGAGTCATCCGACGAATGGGTCTGGGGACGAGGCAAGCAAGAATTTTGGCGCGAAAATTGACTGACAGAAGAACACGCCCTAAGAAACGTCAGGTTAAGATTTAGGATATATTTTCCTACTATTTCAAAATTGGTAATAGCTAAAATTTCGAGACACTTGATCACTCAACGACCTGCATCAAAATGGTGATGATGCTGATGATGAAGATTGTTTGATCATTTCATTTGGAGCTATGACGATCAGCCCAGACCCACCTCGTACGATTTGTAGGAAGAAATTTTGCCCTCGAAATTCTAATCGAATTCCTCAGATAATTAACACATAAACCTGGAAGGAATTTTCTAAAATTGCGACACCCACATCCTAAAATAAATAAAACCAATTGTCACATTTGTTTACCAATGACGTCAAGGAAACTTCTCGGAAATTTTCGGTCAACGGCCGACTATCCACTCCCGTCTTTGACGTAAATGGCGGTCAAGAGGAAGGGATTCGGTTCCCTCCCAAGCAACAAGAGGGTTTTGATCTAGGGAAAAGTAGAAATAGCTAATATCTTACGATTTGCGGAAAGGAGTGGTCGAGAAAAAGTTTGACATTTTTAGCTAAGGTGAAACTTTTCACGCAAAAATGCGTGTTATGAGTCCTGAATGCCATTATGACGAATATTAAACATATCATTTCGGTAAAGATTCCTTTATTGACTAATTAGTAATGAGGAAATATATAAACCCGCATTTCCGATATCTGTTGGCTCTAATTAAGTTTCTTAATACAAGGCCTTATTCTTGGGTGGTACGAACAATGTTTCTTCTAAATGATTTTATTTAAAAAAACCCCCAAGAAGCATTTTTTAAGACCCAGAAAATCTGTCTTGTCTCTCGGGCTCTTAAATAAAACTACTCTCTCTTTATTTTATAAGAAACTAAGATTTTTTCCACTAGCAAAAATTGCTTAATTTTTGGAGAATACCAGTACACGTTTTTTTTTATAAGAAACCGGTTTATAAGAAACCTAGAAATCGACACCCCAAAAGTTAAGAAACTTTTAGAACTAGGAGGAAGGAGTTAAGAAACTTAAGAAATTTTTGTGTCAGTTTTCCAACATACTGTACTGATTTCACATTTGTGGACGTAGTAATCAATTCTCAAGCATTTCCGTTCAATTTCTCGCACCAGCATGGCTAATTCTTTGTAATACAATAATATTAATAATTTGCTTGCTATATGCACGTTTTTTATTGTTTTTACTGAAATTCATTTCCATTAAATCAAGAAACTGTTAAGAAACTTTTAGAACTAAAATTGGGCCAAACATGAAGAAACTTTTAGAACTAGGCCCCGAGCCAGGTTTCTTATAAAAAAAACGTGTAACTCTTTTATAATGCTAAACGAGAAAATAATGATATCTGCGCCTGCTAAATTTAAAAATTGATTTGAAATTTGACAGAAATTTAGAATAAAAAAAACTGTTATTGTACGATTGCTTCAATTGGTATCACTTTCTTTTACACACACCCCTCTCCAATTTAATGGTGCGCAAATATTACACCCCCGTCTTGAAAAATGAATGATATCAAGTTAATTGTCATCCACATCCGGAAAAACAAGAAACCTTTGCTAATCTAATTGTTTTTGCTAGTGTGAAGGCATTCCAGTTCAAAGCCCCATGTGGGCTATCAAATTATCATTCGTCGAATCTGATTGGTCAATGATCTGCCACGAGGATATCCCATTGTTTTTTCTCGTCAGTGATTGGTTAGATTGAACAGAAGGAAACCATCACAATGATCTCGGAGTGGCTTCAAATAGAAAATTCATTGAGAAGTAATTAGAAATTGACTGACTGCTTACAAAACTGAGATACTAAGTACGAAAGTTTAGTGAAGTTGAATAGAAGTGAAGAATCTATTTATTAAATTGATAAATAATTCTGTTGGAGGATGCCAGCATTAGACCAAACTCCGAAGAAATTCTCTCCACGAGAATTTGAAAATAGGCCGATAAACTTTGTATCAGAAGAACCGTCATGGTTGTTCTATCAGATGGAACAGGACTCCAATTTGTTGTTGATAGATTGTAGGCCATTTTCAGAATACTGTCAAGCTCATATTGAAGGCGCGATAAATTTAGCAATATCAGATTTGATGTTGAGACGTTTGAAAAAGGGAAACATGCCACTGTCGAATCTATTAAATTCCGATGCTGCAAAGAAGAAGTTTTCGAAAAGATCAGAGGTCGAAAGAATCGTTGTGTGCGACTCGTTCAGTCGAAAAGAAAGTCTAAATAATTCCGTGGTGTTATTTCTACTCTCAACTCTTTCCGAGGATAACAGAGTTTGTCTATTAGAAGGTAAATTGAAAATTTGTTCATTTATTTTTTTGGACTTGTCTTATTTTGCCTGAAATTTGAGAACTGACAGGGCATTCTAATTTTGTTTCTAGAAGGTCGAAGTGAATCTTCAATCTCAATTTTGTTTACTCAGCAATTTTAAACTAAGTAAAGTCTGAAAAAGTTTAAAATTAGAAGTAACCTCACAGTTTTCTCAAATCTTTCAAATTTTTCCATCCAATTTTCAAATTTTCATCCTAATAACGTTATTCCTTGCTCATTTAAATGCCATCAGAAATTAGGTACCTATCTACATCATTCAAATATCCCAATAAATTTTTAATGTGTTTGCGGGTCATTTTCTTTGATTTTGTCCCCAAAGATACTATAAAAACAAAAACTTTAAACATTGTTGAAAATGAATGATTTTCGTCACAAATTTGGCATCATTTCAAAGTAACACATTAAATTTATAATGTGTTATGACGTGCTTTATGATTTCCTTACATTGGTGTGAAATTTCTATCATAATTTTCTCTCTTGGAAATCGGCAACCTTTTAGCAGATCATTTGTAATTTATAGTGAGTAATTGCTTTTAAGTATTTGACACGGTCAATATAATACTTTCAAGATTAAATTTTGCGATTTTTGCACACTAAAAAATATTATTTTATTGTTATATGATCCTGACTTCGATTAATTTTATTTGAAGAAATGAATTGAATAAAATTAAAAAATTCTAAGTTTCATGAATTTTTTGTTTATAGAAGTTTTGCGTGAATGAATTTTTGCGAGGTTGGATAAAGAACGTGAAAAATCGAGTTTCTTCTCACGAGTTTCTTCCCGCGAAAGTTTCTTCCCGCGAAAATTTCTCCCCGCGAAAGTTTCTTCTTTCGAGAGTTTCTTCCTTCGAAAGTTTCCTCCCGCGAAAGTTTCTTCACGCGAAAAATTATTCCTGCGAAAGTTTCTTCACGCGAAAGTTTATTCCTGCGAAAGTTTCTTCCTGCGAAAGTTTCTTCACGCAAAAATTTCTTCTCGCGAAAGTTTCTTTTCGCGAAAGTTTCTTCCCGCGAAAGTTTCTTCACGCGAAAAATTATTCCTGCGAAAGTTTCGTTCCGCAAAAGTTTCTTCCTGCGAAAGTTTCTTCCCGCGAAAGTTCTTCCCGCGAAAGTTTCTTCCCGCGAAAGTTTCTTCCTGCTTGCTCTAAACTCGAAATTCTTTTCTAGGTGGCTTCACAAGGTTTGAAGAGTCTTATCCTCATTTGTGTCAATGTGGTGAAGGCAAAGAAGTTGGAAAAACGATGTTCAGTCTATCTTCTCTCAAAATATCAGACAACAACAACAACGTCCAACCTGAGAACCCATTACCCAAATACACAGAAATGAAAAAGGAAGCTTGTCTCTATCGGCCTGAAACTGCCGGCCCTGTTGAAATCATCCCTCATCTTTTCCTTGGAAGCAAAAAGGATTCCTCTGACAGGTCAAGTTTGGAGAATTACAAAATCAGCCATATTTTGAACGTTACTCACGATTTACCAAACGAATTTGAACAGGATAGAAAATTCAGTTATTTGAAATTACCTGTTGAAGATAACTGGGATGGAAATCTGTTTGATCTTTTCCCAAAAGCCTTCGATTTTATAGGTAAGTTTGAAATCTTTTTATATGTATTACAGCGACTTTACTCTTTTTTAATTGTACTGTACTGTACTCCCTTTTCTGTATACACATTGTTTAAAAGCTTTGGTCTGAGTTGAGGCTGAATTTCCTTAATTTTGCAACAATATGAGGTTGAAAGTTTGTTATACTTGATAAAATAAATCCTTGTCGTGATATATTTTTTCCGTTGCTATTCAATTCAATTCAATTCAATTCAATTTAGTTTCAGTAAGGCAACAGTGAGGTTTCATGACGGCAGACTTCTTCAGGAAAATTGTTTCGAAAATGTTTTTCACCTTGAGAAGGATTGGTTTAACTCGGGTGTTACATTATTGAAACGTGGCAAAAAAAGTTCGACCATTTTGACGGGTCTAAAAGTTTATGATTTAATAAATTATGAATTCCAATTCAATGGATTTTTAAATTTTCTTGCGTCAATGTTTTGTTTCTGGGTAGTAAATTTGCTCAAAAATCTCTCATTTATATATTAAAAAGACTTTGCTCCAACTACCGTTAACTGCGGTTTTGAATCAGCTGTGGCAAATTGTAACTGTTTGTAGGATAAAAATAACAGTGAAGAATTCATTGATTTTTATGCACAGATGTCATTCTTAGAATTCCACTCACAGTTTTCCAGCAAGGAGCTTAATAACCTTTTAAAAGTTACTGAAGTTTTGTTTTCTAATTCTGACCTGATGTGTGCCATAAAGCACACTTGGCGATAGAACAGCTGATTTGCAGGGGGTTCGGTTAAAAATTCTTGAAGGGTTTCTTTCCGCTGAAATAACTTTTGCGACCAGACCTTCTAAAATGATCGAAAAATACATACAGTTTCGACAAGAAGAACGTTATAGTTTAGAGTTGGGTTTCATGGGGTCCCAATTTTTCTTTTCTATTTCCTTGACATGCCCAGTACTTCTAGGTTTCTTGACGTTTTTTATAAGAACAACCTTTATAAGAAACACCAGGCTACTGTATTTATGATACGCACAAGCAAAGTTCACCAGCGTAAAGCCCTTGCCCGGAAACGCATTTTGAACATGTTTTCGAGAAGGGTAAGGGGGGGGGGTGTGACAAGTTAGGGAAAAATCACTTCACAACAATAAGAAACTGGCAGGCTGACATCGAAGCCAAGTGTTCTTATAAAAAAATGTGTATGGCCAGTTTCTACATTTAGTTAGTACATATTGGAGAGACGAACATGGGCCTGTCTTGGACCGCGTTGTCAGGTGACTGGGTATCCCAATTCTGTGCAAGCGTATTGATGTTTTCCATGAGAGAAAACGATGAGATACTTCATGTATCTCATTTTGCTCTTGGTGTTGAGTGAGATGTTTGGCATGTCCCCTGGAGAGTGGGCCCATTTACTCGATTCGACATGGAAATCAACCGCGGCGCACGGGGGTTATAGTAAGACGTCTCTTTCTAGTTGTTCTGCATTTGAAATGCTATAGTAAGAGTGTAAGATGTTTCGCGAATATTTCGTATCAGAATTGTGTTATGACATTGTGAAGTCATTATTCATTCCACCTGAGGAACGCTAAAGAACCGTTTATATCTGGGTTGCAATAACAGAAGGCAGATTAAACTGATTTTATAAAACAAATTTATTTGTTTAACAGGGATTAGTAACTCTAAAAATAAAACCCAACATTAGGAGGTTTGAAAGAATTGTGGACGTTTCTAAGCTGAGTTGTTTCTACAACTGTATTGAATTGAATTGATGGACCTCAAAAAATACGGCTCTCAAGCGAACGGAAAAAATTTTTAGGCTTGCATTTCTTTGTCTTTCCCGTTAGCTTTCCGTGGTAGCATTAATGAAATGGCAGTGTACACTCTTTTCTTACATAAAAACAATTTTATAAGAACACGAGCCTGGATTTTGCCCAGATTTTAAGAACAAAATAAGAACAAGCTGAGGCTGGCCTTTTCATAAGCCCTAAGAATATCAGCAGAAAGTAAGACAGTTAGACTGAAGGATCAAAAGCAAGAAAACAAAGAAATGGACAAGGATGCTGCGTTCTTACACAAGCCTAGTACCACTCCTGACATTCACTAAAAATATAAATGCCTATACCAAGGAATGAAGAACAGATTAAGAACATTTCAGGCTCAAAAAGGCAAGAACTTACGAACAGCCAGCTTCGATCAAAATTTCCTGGTTCTTATAAAAATAAAGTGTTTAATGGGCCTAATTCTGCTTATCTTGAGATTTAAAAAAATTGTGTTTACAGTGTCGAAGAACTTTTTTAGTGTGCAATTTTCGTTATTCGACATTTTCACAAGGGTAGAGTTTCGTTTTCATAGATTTATACCCTGTATTTGCGGAAATTAACTGTTCTTCCATCCTCCCATCCTAGCTTGACTTCAGTTTTATTCTATTCCAGTTATTTCCGTTTTCAATGATTCCCATGATCATTATAATCTTAATATTTTTAAAGCTGTTTTCATATTTTTTATGTTTCCTGTTATTTTCTAAATACACATAATCATCGGAAATATAGCCTGCTATTTCGGTAACTTTTAAGTCTTTAAAGGAGATAGATATACTTACCTTTGGCGATCTTTAGTCCTTTTATCAATGGATTTTTTCACATATTTCCTTGTTTTCGTTTTACCTAGGCCCCGAAAACACGAAAACATGTTAACTTTTCGACTCTTATTTTCAGCTGTTGTGTTGCTCTGTTTCAATGACTCTGTTCAAAAAAATGGTGTACATATTTCCTTCGAAATATATTTCTTGTTTCGCGAAACGAGAAAAAAATTTAATTTTCATGGTTTTAAAAGAAGGCGAAGGAATTACTAAATTACTCAGTAAAGTCGCTAGATAACTAAGATATTTCTTTGCTAACGCAAACCCTGTATTTGAGAGACATTTCCAGATTAGGCCGGTTTTTGGCTCCCTTGACTACGCCTTAGTCCCTATAGGCCTTAGGCCGAATCAGCTGCCTAGGCCCTTGGACACGAATTCACTGTCAGATTTAAGATTAGGCCAAACGAATGTGGATTGAAAATGGCAGTTATCCCTCTTTAATTCCAAAGTTATTCTTTTGGTTTTTTAGTTGCTAAATTTTCAAATATTGATATATTGAGCTTGTGAGGAGGTTAAACCATAATGGTATCGTAAAGCCAACCTTTCCTTCCTTCGGCTGACCGCACTGTCTTCTATTTCTAAGTCTACGGATATATTTAATCTCTGCATCATAAGTTACTGATCTCGATTACCGTTTTGTCTTTCCTGCTTTTCGTTTCTCGGAAAAGGCCTGTTTAAAATCATGTACATCTCACAACCACCGCAAACAGGCGTGGTTTTCCGACATTAAGGACTACTGTGATTTAGGCCAACGCAAAATCATGCCGCAATATTTTTCCTGGTCCTTTCATGATTGATTATTGATTTTCCTGGAAAGTTACAATACTGTATAAAATCATTGAAATAATATTGAAACTTTTAAAGTATTCAAACTTTCAAAGCTATTTCAAACTATTGCTGCAGTGATTAAAACATCAACTTTTTAAAATTTTTATTTTCTCAGTTCATGAAATTGTTTCTGTCGGTTCAATTTCAGTTTGAATTTCAGTTTAAGTCAGAAAACGAAAAAATTTAAATGCATTTGCTGTAAAAGTTAGTATTCAAACATATTTCACGACAAGGAACAGTATAAGGAACTCTTAAGCTCATTTCGTTGAAAAATTAAGGAACTCCAGCCTCAACACAGACCAAAGTTTGTTTATAAAAGAAACTATTCGAAGTGCTGCTTCTTTTGCCACCGGAGTCTCGAGACTTGAAATTATTTTGTATTTTTGCAGAAACTGCTAGAGTGGCAAAAAAGAACATTCTGGTTCATTGCTTAGGAGGGATTTCTAGATCAAGCACGATTGTCATTGCGTATCTCATGCTGAAACAGGACTACACATTGAATGATGCATATGATTTTGTCAAAGCGAAGAAAAGCAACGTTGCGCCAAATTTCAACTTTATGCAACAACTGCTGGACTTCGAACAGACAAGAACTAGTTACCAGTCTCCCAGTCGGAGCAGTGACGTTGCTTGTAGCAGTGCAAGTCCGTACTCGGAGACGTCTGATGACTCCATTGGAAGCTGCTGAAAAATTTGGCACTGTAGACATGTAAATATTACATACAGATTAACGTTCTATACTCTGCCTCGTTTTCAAGAATAATGAGATTCAATACGAGGTTTCCTCGTTTTGGAGAGGAGGCTGGTCAACTTATGCTCTTCAAGCTGTCACAGGTGATAAAACAACTTTCCTAATTTGCACTAAGAATATCATTTTAAAATTTCCACTTCTTGCTGTCCCAACCAATCCCCTTCCCCCGTTCGAATATTCCTACCATCAATTTTCATAGAATTATTAAAAGTACTCAATTTTTATATTAATTCTGAAATAATATTGATTTTTCAATTTGATTAATTTTCTGGATTGAATTTTTAATAAATTTCTATTTCATATCATAGTTTACGTTCGTTTTATAGGTTTGCCTTCAATCATTAAGTTTATTTTCAATTTACTACACATCTACTGCTTGTGGTTCACAATGGCTTCTCAGAATTTTTCGGATTTCTGCAAAAAATATGCCTTAGCTTGTTTTCATCCTTAACCTTTTTTCATCCCAACATTTTTAATCATCCTTTGAGAGCCCGAAATTTTCTGAGACTTTGCCTTGTTCAGTGTTTTGACCGGGTTCAGTGTTTGGACCGGGTTCAGTGTTTGGACCGGTCGCTGTTTTATCGGTCGGAAGTATCATAAATGG
Source organism: Chrysaora quinquecirrha (assembly GCA_014526335.1). NCBI lineage: Eukaryota > Metazoa > Cnidaria > Scyphozoa > Semaeostomeae > Pelagiidae > Chrysaora > Chrysaora quinquecirrha. The sequence continues at coordinate 4,598,265 of JACTAT010000032.1, forward strand.
TTGAAAGTATCATAGTTAGGCCATCATGAAACAACATTTTATCCTTTTGTCTTTTTGCATTCTTCACCTCAGGAAACCCCTTTTTTTAGGATCTTTATCTTGAAAGGTGCTCTTGTATGCTGTTGCTTTATCTTTAGTCACCCCTGAATCATCGAAACTCGGAGAACTACTTTTCTTTCTAAATTCTTGAACAACCCTTCCGCTTTGTGTTTTGAAATCTCTCTGCACGCTGTTGTTCTTATTTATGGCTTAAGTTTCGGTTTCTCTGACTGACACAAGCTCAGGAAACTATTTTCACTTCAAAACAGTAGGGATATTTATTTTGGCTAGGCCCAACAGCTAAAAAACTTAAACGAACATTTCTCTCCACACATACATTGTCCCCACACTGCAAATTCGCCACAATCAACTTGCCGCGCATCTGATCAACTCACAAGGACAAAAGACGAATTGCCGCATTTTACTGGATAAGTCGACTTTCGGACCTTGATAAACCAAAGACGCGCTGGTAAGCCCTCTGGAGCGGTCCAGACGGCTTGTGCGAGATGCGAGCTCATCACCAAGGTGCGGCGAGTACCTCGCAGTGGCGATTAAACCCTGCAGTGTTTGGCGACTTGGTCGTGTGGCGAGTTTGCAGTGTGGCGAGTAGGCAGTGTTACCACCTGTTACCACAATTCCAAGTCTGATATCACCTAACTAAGCCTAAAATTGATATTAATGTGAACTTCACTTAACCTGCAGTGTGTGGCGACTTGGTCGTGTGGCGAGTTTGCAGTGTGGCTAGTAGGCAGTGTTACCACCCGGTACCACAATTCCAAGCCTGATATCACCTGACTAGGCCTAAAATTGATATTAATGTGAACTTCACTTTTAGTTTTCATTTCTGAATCAGCCCCTTCTCTCATTTTTTAGCTTCTTAGGCCCTGCCGAAACGACCAAACATTGTTTGCCAAACATTTGCTATTGCTAACCGACAGATTTGATACTGATGTTTGCCCGTTTGGCCACATTTTGCAAAACATTGCTTGACAAAGGGAACTCGATGTTTGGCGTTTTGACGGAGAACTTGAATTTCGAACATATTTTTAGCGTTCGACAAAACTTGAGAACAATGTTCTGCGACATGGCCATAAAATCAAACAGATTATTGTCAAACATGGCGCTAATTGTTCGTCATGCAATTTGAAACATTTGACTAACAAATCGTTTGACCAGGGCCTAAGTCGAATCCACTTGTAAATAATTTCCATAGATACGAGGCTAGTATTTGATCGATTATGTGTACAGAGTGTAGACTTTATGTTTCACTTATATAGTCATCCCTTTTTATCGGATTATTTTGCAGTTTTTCAGTGATTAAGTGATTTAAAATTAATAAAAATTTTATGCCTCAGTTCCAAATTAAGAATTAATTCTTAATTTCAATTTGTAATAGGCAAAGAATGATGTATATTTTATAACAAAATTTTTAATTGGGTTGTGTTTATAATCAGAGAAATTTGTTATTTGACTTGTTTATCTCTGACTGCAACCTTTTTTGAACCTCCCTGTCTCTAGGTAATGTTTCTGCAGTATGTTTTGCTGAAAATGTGCAGCCCAATGAGCTCATGTGGTGGGTGTGGAGAAGCATGACCGGCTATGCTCTTCTGTGACTATTAGAATTTAGGTTGAGCAACTTTAAAAATTTGGTCCAGGAGGGGCAGGGGAAAGGCAATTGTGGTTGGCAATGCAAACGAAGCTCTGTGTAGCCACCATTGTCTATCAACTGACATCTGTTGATGATAATGTTCTTCCCATTGAGTGACTTCAAAATCGGCAGCCAGTGCTGTTGCCCTACACACTTTTTTTTTTATAAGAATACAGTCTATAAGAATATTCAGGCTCAGAATTGCTGAAATTTAAGAATTATTTAAGAATAATCTGAGGCTCAAGCTTGACGAGGATCATTTTTATTTCTCTGGGTTTTTTACACTGCATAATAAGTGTGATTGTCAGGCAACTGTATTTGTTTTGAAATGCATACATCCTGTCTGACTCTTTGATACAGCAACTCTTTTTATTAATAAAATAACAAATGACGAAGATTTGACTTATTTCTCTTGATCTTCAGGCCAATTTACAACATTGATGATTAAGAATAATTTAAGAATATTTTCAGGCTCAAAATCGAATAAGCTTAAGAATAATCGAGGCTCGGAAAAAAATAAGGTATTCTTATAAAAAAAAGTGTGTATGCCACAATGCCCTCGCTTCTTTGGAGGTGGGGGGGGGGGGGGTTGACGAAGATACGAAGTTTTTCCGCAGACCAGAGCACCGTGTTCGTGGAAGCAAGTTGGCCCGTGTGACCCCCGTTAAAGTCATGAAAGGAGTAAAAAGAAAAGGCAGATAAATCAAGCAAGCAAGGGGGTAGGGTGGGTGGGACGAATATGACGAATATCTGTTTGACGAGCAATTTGAAACTTTACCTGATTATCATTTTCAGTTTGATGTTCTTCCCATTGAGGGACTTCAAAATTGGCAGCCAGTGCCGTTGCCATATGTCAAAATGCCCTTGCTTAACACAGATCGCGAGATGAAAATTTTATAGCCGCCAAATTTGAACCGCTGATTGAGATATTTTGTTTGAGATCAGTAATTTAAACGTGCGAGTTAATTTGCTTCACCATAGCAAGACTGCTGCATACGGACCTACGGAGTTACTTTGCATCAAATCGCTTCAACCACACACGCACAAGCTTCACTAGCTTGCGCATGTATCTCGATACAAGCGAGGGATTACAATATTAAAAGCCCCGCCACATATTAAACCAGAATAAATTACATTTAATTGTGCCTTATTATCAACTTGAGAAACTTCCATAAATGTTTCAATCCATAAATCGAGATCTGAAAAGTTTGTAACATAACATTTCAGTAATGTGCCAGTCTATTAGACTCCTCAAATGCAGGAGTTTCCTCTTGTCTATCCCATTGGGGCTGACGTCTATCGTAGTTCATCACATCTACTGCATGGTGTCTTTTTAGCTAACGAGCATAGTAAGTGAAGGCCAAATAATCATATGCTAAAAGTTAGTTAGCTGAGACATCTGCTCCCTGTCGGCGCTGTGAGGCAACTCTGATTCGCCCACTTTCAAAAACGTTAGACGTCCCAATTAAAACAGGCCAGAAGTCACCCAAAGCATTAATGTGAAATTCACGTCTACATTGGCAGATTTTAGAGTAAATTTTTTGAATTAAAATTGTACGAAAGTTAAAAGTTGGTTTAGTATTCTTTTGAAGTGACCAAATTCTAAGATTGCTACGAAAAAAAAAACATGAAATAAGCTTGATCGATTGCTTTGATAATGTTGCAAGAATCCGAGGCCCTGGCCTAAAGATCTAATATTGCTTTCAAAACTTTTGAAATTTGCTCATCATGCGATTTTTGAGTTTTGGCCACTTCACAAAACTGCTTGACAAGCATAAGAAAAGATGATTTGTTTCTGAATGCTTTTGAAAATATTTCTGAAAAAACAATTGGACAGAGCGAAAGATGTTGGAGGAAAAATGTTCTGCAACATTAGAAACTCCGAAACATTTCACTTGATAAACAAGTTTCAAATGTTAAGGCGAACAATGTTTGACTGTTTGGCCCGTTTGGTTTGCCCGAGTGGACGCCAATGCCCCAAAACTACGCACTCGATCCAGACCCCCTTTCCGAAAGCCATTTTGAAAAAGAAACAGAAGGTAAGATTGAGATGTTATTTTGCATCTATTTCAATCAATATCATCTTATTTTCTTTATTTATTTGTATGAAATTATCTATGATATTAATGCTTCTACTTTAAAATAGTTTTCTCTTTGTTCTCAGGCTTATTTCTGTTCGTCATGGCGAAGTCAAAGAATCACACCAATCATAATCAAAGTAAGCATTTTTGTGTTTGATTTTTCCAAAATATGTCCACTTTACCATTCTTTCAGTAGATGTATTTTATTTTAACTCTTCCATTTGAAAATCTTTCAACTGCACCTACAAGTCAAATGTGGAAAGATCGAAAGATTCGGCAAAAGAATACTCTAATAGGTTGGGCCTAAATACACCTTTTGTGCTGGGCCTAAATCCAAAGATTGTATTATTTTTATATTTTAGCCCACAAGGCTCATAGAAATGGAATCCATAAGCCAAAGAAAAACAAGTACCCATCTCTGAAAGGAGTAAGTAAATTTTTTCATTTCTTTTATTTTTAAAAAAATAGATCATTTTGGTAAACGGCTAAAAACATTTGAGAAATTCACAAAAATCGTATAAAGCACCCATAACTTGGTCAATGGACAAATTTCACTGTCCAAACCCTTGTGTTCTTAATTTTATGAGCATTCAAAGTTCATAACCGAATAAAGGCTTTGACCAGAAAAATGAAATTGGTGAAACTTTTTATTTTACCCCACTCAGTCAAAGCCCTTTGAAAATCGTAAACTTGAAGGCTTGTAAAATCAATAACGCAAGTGCCAGGACAGCGAAACTTTGTAGCAGAACTTAATTACAGTATGAGTGCTGTATGCAATTTTGGCGCCAAAAACTTTATATCTTGTAATTTCAAAAAATTTCAATGCTGTCAACCATTTACCAAAATGATCTACATAAGCCAAGTGCAGCAGATTTGGTAACATGAGTGACATAAAAGCATGACATACACTAAGGGGACAAAAATGTGGAAATGATGGTTCTAAAAATGTGGCGTCAAAAATGCAGTATGGGGCTTTGCAAAATGTTTTGAACATATCTAAATGCCAAAGTAACGGCTGAGGTGCCAAAAACAAAGCAAAAATGTAAAAAAACTCCATTTTCCAAAAATTTAGCTAAACTTTTATAATTTTTCTCTCTGGAGGTAGAGAAAATTGGCAAATAATGAAAATGGTAAAAGTTTTCGAATAATCTGAAACAAAAAGCAAACTGGTTGCTAAGGCCCTGGCCAAACGATCAAACATTGTTGGTCTTACACTTGAAATTTGCTCATCAAGCAAAACGTTTGAGCATTTGGCCATGTCTGACATTGCTTGTCCAAAATTTTTTGCTTGCATCAAGCATCACCCGCAAATTTTGCTTATTTTTGTTTGTCAAGCAATGTTTGACCATTTGGCTGTCTTTCTAACATTGCTTGTCAAAAATTTCTTTTGTTTTTGATAAACTGTGACAACTTGCAACATTTCATTACCAAGCAAAATCTCTTAGCAATAAGGCATTCATGCTTGCGCATTAGCAATTACTTTGTTGTTCCAAAATGTTGGACGAGCAATGTTTTTGGGTGTGGCCAAAGGGTCAAACATTTGTTGTAAAGCAAATTGAAAATGTTTGACCAACAAAGTTTGATCATTTGGCCAGGGCCGTTTGCCATCAAAGTTTGATCGTTCAGTTAATTTGATGGTCATCCTGCTGTATCCCACCACCTGATTGGTCTTTCAAACACAATGCCTTCACTTTCTGTTTTTGGTGCATGTCAATCAACATCTGACAGGTTTGAATTCAACCTTAGTGAAAAAAGCTTTTAAGTATACCCAGATATGTTTCCGCTGTTTCTTGCAATCATAATTCGTTTATGAGTGATTGTTCGAGACTTGAATCACTGTAAGCAAGATGGTTGAGTAGGACTTGTGGATTAATGCATCTATTTTTCTTCTAGGTTGACCCAAAGTTTCTTAGAAATCTGAGATTTGCAAAAAAGCACAACAAGAAGCATGCAAAGTGAATTTATTAATGACGAACTCATAGATATATGTGTTGTCTGTTTTTCTGGTGTTGTAGCCCTGCATTTTTAAGAACAAAGTAAGAAGCTTTCCAGCCCTTTTGATTTGCTAGCCACCCTGCAATTATGGTGCCAGACTGCCCTGGATCAGTTACCCCAATAGTCCTAGTGACTTGTGCCAATGCACCAGGCTTTAACTAGTTTGGACAATTTTTAACAAAACTCTTGGATCTACTATTTTGCATTTTTGTCCCAGGGGAGGGGTACTTCCATTGTTCGTTATAATAGACGTGCTGCCCAAATGTGTACCATAACTTTTTCAGCTCCAATTTCCCTACATATGGGTTGATTTTTCGTAAAGAATCTAAATTTTACACATGCATTGCTTTGAAAAGCCTGATGAAAAGTGCGTTTTAGTTTTCAGCGCATTTAGAGTTGCCTCGTGCGTTAAATTGGGTTCAAACATTTGAGATATTGGCACAAATTGGTAAAAAATTTCCTTGTTTTTTCTGTACATGGGTACCATGAGAAACAGAATTTATCGGTAGACATGGGTGGGTTTGGAAAAAGAGGTTGGTACGTCTAGTCATTTGAACAATGAAGTTTGAAATATTCTACACGCTTTTTTTTTATAAGGAACCTACCTGTAGAAGGCCCGAAAATTTAAAGAACTTATACTACTAAAGAGGAAAATAACTAAGGAACTTTTCATTGTTGAATATTTTTATCACTGCAAGCAATCAAGAATTAGAAAGCCCGTTCCATTCATTTGCAGTCGAAAATCACATAAATTGTACTTTGCGCATGTATCAAATGTTTCCTTGAGTAGTCTCGAGCTTAATTTACATGCAAGTGTCTCTCTTTTATTGTTAAGACCAATGTACTGTATGTGCAGTTAAAATTAAGGAACTAAGGAACTTTCGTCTCAAAAGAGGTCGAAAAATAAGGAACTTTAAGAACTAGGCCTTGAGCTAGGTTCTTTATAAAAAAAGCGTGTACTTGGGGTTGGGGAAAGAAATAGTAAGAAAACCGCTTGCCCTTGTGGGGCGCCCCAAGGAATGTGCATGGGGCCTTTTCTGTGCGCGCGCATTCTTTTCGTATCTTCCTTTCCCAATTCGACGGAGGGGAAGAGATGATGAGCAGTGGCAGGTGCAAAATCACTTTTTTCTTGAGCTTTTTAGTGGTTAATCTAAGAAATAAGCCTATTATTCATAAGAAGAACGCAATGTTTATTCTTTTTGTCGACAGAAATGAATAGATAATGTATTCTTTGGTCATAACAATCTTGCAAGCAAGATCTCATTTCTGAAGTGGGAGGCGGCCTAATAAGAATTTCAAATGGCTATGACCGTTATCATACATGGCCTAATTGATTAAATGCTTTGTTTGCAAAACCAAACAACTTATCACTGTTGAAAAGCATAGCTCATCAAGGACAGATGGTCTTGAAAAGCTGCAGCTTGCATGAGATTAGAGTTTGTTTAAGCCACAAAAGAAAATGGAATGGAGCCGAGCAGAGCAAATAAAAAATGTTCGAAAAATTTGAATTATTTTGCTTCGGTATGGTTCTATGGAGCATCAAGATTCGGAGAAAGTGGAAGCTATAAAATAAACTCGCATGAAATTATTAGAAACTTTCAATAAGATCAAAAGTGAAGATTAAGAGACAAAAGACAAGCTGCAAGTTGACATTTCTGAGTAAATTTGAATCATGGAGGACGACTCATTCAGAAGCTCAGTCTCAGAAGAGTCTCAAGAATCTTACATTCCACTAAGAGTCCTAGGCAAAGGAGCATTCGGTCAAGCAGTATTGTATAAAAGAGATGATGATAAGTGCCTTGTTGTTTGGAAAGAAATTGATCTTCCAAAAGCTTCTGAAGAAGAGCGAGACAGCACTTTCAATGAAGTGGAGATTCTTTCCCTTCTTGATCATATTAATATCATTGCATATTATAACCACTTCTTTGATGATTTTACACTTTACATAGAAATGGAATACGCTAACGGTGGGACTCTTTTTGAGAAAATCAGAGATCAGAAGACCTTGATACCAGAGGAGGAGTGCCTTTGGTATTTCTACCAATTAATGTCCGCTGTCTCCTATATTCATGACAATGGTATACTGCATAGAGACATCAAGACTTTGAATGTTTTATTAACGAAATCAAGCATCTTGAAGCTGGGTGATTTTGGTATCTCTAAAGTATTAGAAGACAACAGTAAACTGGCTGAGACCAATGTTGGGACTCCGTATTACATGTCTCCTGAGCTGGTTAGAGGGGAAAAGTATGATGACAAGAGTGATATTTGGGCCTGTGGCTGTGTTCTGTATGAGCTGTTGTCATTAAAGAAAGTTTTTGATGCAACAAATCAGCTAGGATTGATATGCTCGATTCTTGAGAATGATTTTGAAAAGGTTGATGACATTTATTCTGATGAGATAAAGTCAATACTTAACAAACTGCTTGAGAAAGACATGCATAAACGACCCACTGCTAAAGAGGTACTTGAGAATGATGTCTTGAAGCAAATTGGAGTGAAGTTTGATAAGCTAGTTAAGGATGAATCGTTACATGGTACAAGTGCACGGAAGATACCTCGTAGCCCTGCATCAAGTGTTGTCCCAGTTGTATCGTCACTTTCCAGTGATGTCTACTGGTGGGGTGGGGAAAAATCATCCCTCAGAAATTGGAGTCATTTAGTAATGAAAACGCAGGCATGGATGTTGCAACTGGGCATAGTCATTTTGCAGTTGTCACTGTTGAAAGGGAGGTGTACACTTGGGCCAATATTCAAGGTGGGACATCTATTGTTGGGCAGCTTGGACATGGTGACTCAGCAATGTATAGATCACCAAAGAAAGTTGAGTTCTTCTCTGGGACTCCTGTAAAACAAGTAGCATGTGGGGAGGACTTTACTGCTATTTTAACAGAAGCTGGGATGCTATATATGATGGGGTCTGATTATTGGGGTTGCATAGGATGTGGGCAGTCAGGGGATGAAGATGTTCTCACCCCAATGAGAGTGGAGAAATTCATTGAAATGGATATCAAGCTTGTTCAAATTGCCTGTGGGGACTCCCATGTTGTAGCATTAACAGAAAAGGGCACAGTGTTTACCTGGGGTTGTGGGGAACATGGGAGACTTGGCCTTGGTTCTGAAGAAGATTTCTCAGTCCCACAACAAGTGAAAATCTCTACACGATGGTCTAGTATAGCTGCTATACAGTGTGGCAGGGACAACACCTTTCTTCTCACATCAAACTCAAACTTGCTGGCTTTTGGAAATAATGAATACAACAAGCTTGGCTTTAACCAGACAGTGCAGTTGAGAAAAGGCAAAAATAACTCAAAAACTGAGATGAAGATTATTCATTATAAAATGTACCAAGTTATGTTCATGCATTGAAAAGTTATAAAATCAAGTCAGTGGCAGCTGGAAAGGACCACTCAGCTGTGGTTGGTGCTTATGGAAGAGTAATTACATTTGGAGATAATAAATATGGGCAGCTGGGCACTGGAGATTATAAGAAAAGAGTGAGTGTGATATTATTTTTTCTTGTAGTAATATTCCAGTTAATGCACCTGTTTCTTCCTTACACTCATACTTTTATAAGAAACCAACTACATGCATTTTTTTAATAAGCAACCACTTATAAGCAATCAAGATGTAAGCAACGCATAGTACCACAGGAAAAAACCTAAGAAACAATTTAAATTTTAGATAATTTGTATCACTGCAAGCAATCGAGGATTGGTCAACATAGAAGCTATTTCCAGCTCTTAGTATTTCCAGCTATTTCCGTCAAACTCGCTTACAGTATCAACAGAGTGTTACTCATTACATGAGGCATTTCATTGATTGTGTGGTTTCCGTTTAACTTTCAATACAAAGTGTATGGTAACAATATCCGCTTTTCACGCTTCCAAAGTTTTCGTTCTTTTTAGCGTTATGTTGCATAAAAAAGTACAGCAGAGCTCCAAATTTTGCTATTTTTCTATCCTCTAAGCCTCTATACTATTCTTAGGGCAAAAAATATACAGTTAAAATTAAGCAACGACTATTAGCAACTTTTGCTACTAAAAGGTGACCATTAGTGGTCCAAAAATTTTCATATTTTGACTGCTAAGAACATAATACTTAACATTAAATCCCTTATTTCACACAATTTTAGAAATTTCAATTAATAAGTTAAGAAACTCTGCAAAAAACTTTTACTAATACCAATTGTGCTCAAAGTTTAGAAATCCTACTATATGGCTCAGAGCATAGTTTCTTAGAAAAAAATGAGTGTAATTAAGTAGGATCTGTTTATCATAGTATTTTGAAAATGCTCTTCAAATATGTGATTGGAGAACTGAAGTACAGATTCTGCCCAAATCATTGATACAAATCTTTGCCCCCCTAGTCTTCATGCTACTTATTTTATCACATTTCATTATTTCCAAAAGATAGTAAAATCAACAAACTAGTAATAAATTTGATGCAAAATGACATTTTTTCAACTTGAAAGAAATATTTTGATCATCCTGTGAGCTATTAGTTTAAATTTACAGAATAACTTTGTGAATTTTTAGTAATAAAGTACAAGAATAGATTAACGTTCTTCTTTGTATTTAACACCATTTGGTTTTCTTTTATTTGCTGCACTTTGCCTTGTTATTTCTTGTTTTTTATGATTTCAATTATCCATTCCAGATATCTCCATATGTTGTGAAAGGTAAACTTGTTGGTAAATTTGTCAGCCAAGTTGGTTGTGGAGATGGTTTTACTGTTGTTTCTACCACTGATAATCATGTATTCTCTTGGGGATCAGGAGAGAATGGAAGACTTGGCATAAGCCCTGAGTTGCTGTCTGGGAAAACTTGCTCTGCTGTTCCTAAACCAATATTCGGTTCACTGCATAAAGTAGCCAGTTTGAAATGCAGTCACTGGCATACTATAATTCTGTGTGAAAGGGTTCATGGGTCAAGAGTGATACAAAAGTCTGGTTCCATTCCTGATTCAATGATGTCATCCATGGAATCAGGTATATTAGGTTAATTCTCATTTAGCTTGACTTGACTTAATTTGACTTGACTTCCCCAGACTTGATTTACTTGGATTGACTTGACCCAACTTGACTCACATAGACTGATTTTGACTTGGCAAGGCTCAAGTTGAGTTTAACTGTCTTGAACCAGCCTAAGATGATGTAAATTGACCTGACTTGAGATTTGACTTATAGTATTTGACTTGACATACCCTATTGTCTGACTAATTTAACTTGACTTGACTTAACATTTTGTGCCTGTTGAGGGGCATAATACTAAACCAAAGAAAAAGTGAACTAATTGAAACCGAATCTTTATGACTTGACTTTAACATTGTTTGCCTTTACTCAAACTTGACTCAGCATGACTTAATTCTGTATGACTTAAGTTTAATTGACTTGACTTGAATTGACTTGAATTCAAGAATTGACTTGATACACACCATTTTGAGTACTCTGGCTTAGCTCTTGGAGCAGGACAGACAGACTGGACTGGACTGGACTGGACGACCTTGTTTGTTAGATAACTCAACTATTGCTGATAACATGTCATGTCAAAGTGAGCTACTAACTATCCTGCTGGGGCATACTGAGGAAAATGACAGATTGAAAGGAATTTGGCATTGGGCAAATGTAACCCGCTGGTTTGGGCAAATTCTAGGCTCTCGTGTTGTCTAAGGGCCTATCTACACGAGAGCCCTAAACCTGCCCTATTGCATTCCAGAGGGATTAACCCAATTATCAACTTGCAACTTTCGTCGTGTGGATGGTTACTTTCAGTGTTTTTCACAAGCGAAAATTGTGGGAACACATGAAAGAAGCCGCCGATGACAGCTAAGGAAAAAAGGAGATGGTCCAGAGGATCTCCAACGTGCCCAAGCTGTCAACGACAAGCTCTAACACAGCGATCTACAGACTGCGATCTCAGTTTTCAAGCGCACTTCAAATAATATCTTATTCATTTACGTTTATTGTCATTGATACACACCATTTTGAGTACAAAATGTCTGACGAAGAATTAGTTATATTTCTCCTTATCACTTGACTTGAAACAGGCCGACTAATTAAATATGGGCAGCTCCCGAGCTGACTTGATCTGCATATGTTAGAACTTTTACACTTTTACAAATGCAACAAGCGGCATTAAGGTTCTTTATTCAACAATATTCTGAAGAGCTAAAGTCGGAGAACTCACATTCTCATGACTTGACTTGACTTGAAGTCGAAATGATTGATAGAGACTATTTCAGGGCATCAGGAATTTATGGTCGGAACTGAATAATTAGCAAATGCGCCCCACTGTTTGGTAGAATTTTGGCAGAATTTTAGGTCTAGTGTGCAAAGGGCCTAAAAACAGAGAAAGTCCAAGGTGACAAGGAGATTAGTCTACTTAAAGATTAACGCGGGAGATTTCCTGTCTGTCTGGTAATGAGGAGAGAAAAGGGAAGGCGGGCCGATTTTTTGGTTATTTGATATTGAGGGGAGCCATGACAGCTCGCCTCGATCATTCGAGGGGAGTGACGAGGCGGGCGCGGGCGATCGCCCGCCTTAAAAGACGAGGCCTGATTGTTTGCTTTAACTTGATGTTACTTTAACATTGTTTGCCTTAACTCAGCTTGACTCAGTGTGACTTAATTCTGTATGACTCAAGTTTTATTGACTTGATTTTACTTGATGTGGCTTGACTTGACTTGACTTGATTTGATTTGACTTGACGTGACATGACTTGACTTGACTTGAGTTGACTTGAATGGTCTTGTATTGACTTGACTTGACTTGATTTATACTTGACTTGTACTTGGCTTGAATGAAAATTGACTTGTACTTGTTCTTACTTGACTTGATTTAACCGGACTTAACTAGACTTGAATCAATTTTGCTTTACTTGACTTGACTTTGCTTGACTTGACTTGACTTGACTTGACTTGGCTTGACTTGACTTGATTTCACTTGTGTACATGACCTGACTTGCATGACTTGACTTCATGTGACTTGATTTAACTGGATTTAACTGGAGGCCACTTGAATTTGCTTTAATTTACTTCATTTATCTCGACATATATTATCTTCCATCACTCTGCAGAAAGAAGCTTCAAGCTGAAAAGTTTCTCGAATTTTGAATCTGGTCAGGACTCCTTCAATGAAATTGATACAGGGGCTGCTGATTCTGTCTTTGATGGTCTTACAAGAGACACAGATGGGACAAGCAACTACGAAAGTTGTCTTGACAACTCAATGGATACAACGACACCTGCTTGGCTGAAGAATGAGTTTGATGAGGCCGAGGTATTTATTTAATCTTATTATTAAGTTTGATTTTTCTGCTATTTGTCTGAGGTAAGATGTTCACCATATGTAATTTTCTCAGGCAAATGAAATACCATTTGTCATTTTTGAGTGGTATGGCTTGGCGTGGTGTTTAAAACACAATGCCAATTCGGCTTCGCTTTCTGATTGGTGCATTTCGATCCGCATCTGGGTATAAATTCCGCCTTAGTCATTTGTTTCGGTCTGTGATGTTTATACTCTGAAGAGTGTCGGACGAAAAAAACTTTTAAGTATGTCCGAAAATGTTTCCGCTGTTTATCACAACTCTACTGAATTCTGAAAAAGTAGAACTCGAAGGCTTCCAGTTCTGGACCAAAAATGTACTTTCTTGAAAAACGGAAGACTTAGGAAAAGTTGATTTTGAAACGAGAATCTCTGCGAAGTTTGCGAAATCTTCCAGCTCTGGAGTGAAAAGAGTTTTGAGCCTCCGATTTTCAGGAGATTTGCCTAAAGTGGAAGTTTCAGGAAATTTTCCCAGAACGAACTTGATCTCGACCTCTCAGGATGTCTTGCAAATAGAGAAGAGGCAAAAAAACGTACCCAAATAACGTACCCTCTCTGAAATTTGGAGTTTCGCAATTTCACTTCCATGGTCTGAATCTGCCGTGTTCAACATTTTTATTCTCTTTTCTCTTGTTTTTGGAAATTTTTTAACCCTGCAATTTTAAGAATTCAGGAGATTTTGAAACCAAAAATATTATGCTAAGCCTATAATAACTGTTTCCGAGGGCAATTCCAGAAAATATTAACCCGAAGCCGTCAGTACAAAACCGAGCTTGCGATGTGTTGTACAGAGGATGAGGGTTTTGTTGTTTTTGGTATTGCCCGAAGGAAACAGTTATTATATGGTTTTTTACCCTGTGGACGGAGCATATTCATGACCCCAAGTGATCAAAAACTCATTGAAGCCAGCACAACGAAGCCTACCCAGGGTAAACGTAGCCATTTGGTGCTGCCTTCTAGATCTAAAAATGTCGAACGTTTGACGTAATGAGCGGGCATTACCCAACCTCGTTCCCAGGGGTAGGTACCAGGGGTATTTCTTTCAAAATATCCCTGGGAACGAGGTTGGGCATTACCGGATAAAAATGCCCTATCATTGCGTCGCATTCGAACGTTCAACCAATCAGATTGCATAACAGAGGTGCTGCCCTGACCATTGGGTAATAGCCTATTATATTTCATACGTCTTGCAATGTAACGCCTGCATACACTTTTTTAGATTATCCCGTTTGACTCGGCGAATTCCACAGGACCACATTCTAGCAAAAATTCTACTGAAAATGGAGCTGTTGGGGCTAATGCAAACAGCGAAGAGGCAGATAATAGTGGGTTGAAGCCTCTAGAAGCCTGGGTCGAGCAAGAAGAAGTGGTCAAACCACGTGATCAGTCAGTGAAATCGACAAAGATGACAGAAAATGCTGATTTTAAGTATTTGTTGAGAATAAAGGAATTGGAAAGCGAAAATTTGGAATTACGAAAAAAGCTCAAGGAACAAGAGGCCATTATTCGTTCATTGACGAAACAAAATGAAATTTATGCAGAAAGTAGTAAGAAATTGCTGTCAATTTCAGGTGAGATTTGATTTGAAACTGTTACTTTACTCGCGTATGACTGTAGTTTTGAAAAAGATTATTAAGCTGCTTTCCCCGGCAATATGAAACTTGCCATTGAAAACCATCGCAAATTGTTTTGTTTGACGGGGGTAATAATCAATTTGTAACAATATTGGCATTCTTCACTGATACAAGGAGCGTCGTCAAAACATAGAAATAGAAAAAGAAAACTTAAAAATACAAAAACTTATCGATTGAACTCTTCATGTATGGAAAACTAACCCAAAACATGAGGTTGAGCCTCTACACTGATTTACCCCCTGGAAACAGGCAGTTCCATTTTGGTATCAATGAGTCATAGGACCCTCGAGGGGGGTTGAGTATATTTGTAAATAGGTCTTAAGAACTAAAGACTTAATTCAACGATTTTCCTTGAAACATGTGGTGTATAGCTAGTAACCACAAAGTTAAATAGAAAGTTAGTTGAATTGAATTGAGATGAATGCAAAGTATATAAAACTAAAATTAATCAAATCGAAATGTGATTTACGTTAAGTGATCAAGGATAAGCTTTAAGAATAGAGTATTGAGTTATTTTATTATTAAATATACTCTGAAACAGATTTAAACTACTTTACTGTATAAATTGCAGTATACTATAATTTCAAGCTAGCTCATAAATATATGAAATTAAAACCTTTAACTAATTTGTAAATATAACATTTAACGTTTTTTAATTTCTTTTTTTATCATAGCTGTTAAACGTTTTATTTCCACACAATCAAACCTTTAGAAAGCTAAATTTTAATTTTTTCTTAGAAAAAAATTAACCCCATTTTACCCGCACTATTGTGACGTACCTAAACTCTCAGCATTTCCGCACCGTACTCAAAAAATTTTTTATAAGTTTTGCATAAAGAATTAGTAACTTATTTATTTAATGATAGAATAATTTTTGAAGAATGATAATTTATTTGCAGTAAATTGCAAAGACATAATGCAACATTTAATTTTTACTGTGCACTGTTAAGAGAATTACTGGTCATGATTAGATCGAGAAGGCTTTGTTTTCAATGTCTTGTAATTTTCCGTGTCTAAAAAGCATCGACATTTATAACGATCAAACATTGCTGGTCAGAGATCCGAAATTTGCTTGTGCAACAATTGTTTGATCGTTTTGCCGCATCACAAAACATTGCTCATCAAACATTTTCGGCTAACGGCAAGCAGAAAACGTTCTTCAAAAGCATTGCCAACAAGTTCTGCTTGTCAAGCAATGTTTTGTGACGTGGCCAAACGGTCAAACAAGTTGGATAAAAATTTAAGATTTTGCTTTACAAACAATGTTCGACCGTTTCATCACGTCAAAAACATTGCTGTCCAGCACTTGGAACAACAATGGTATTGCTAATACGCAAGCACAAACTTCTTGTTGCTTAGAAAAGATGCTAGCTGCTTAATTGTCGCAAGTTTGCCAAAAAGAAAAGAAAAGTTTGACAAGCAATGTTTGAAAGGCGGCCAAACGTTCAAACATTGCTTGACAAGCAAAAGTAATACAATTTGTGGGGTGATGCTTTTGAAAAAGTTCAAAAACATTTCTTGCTTTATGCAAACGAAAAATGTTTGACGAGCAATGTTTTTGGACATTGCCAAACGGTCAAACATTTTGTTTGAAAAGCAAATTTCCAATGTTTCAAAATTTCAAAATTTCCAAATTTTCCTAACCGCGCTTCGGTATCACCTACATTTCGTTTGGCTGCAATGAGGTGCTTTGCAAGGAATTATTTTGTTGTTCAATTGTTTTGTTTTGTTTTTTTGTTTAATTTTTTTGTAGTTTGCGGTAAGCGACAGCACAGCTATTAAGAGAGTAAGACGTTCTATTTACTGCAGTTTTCATCCCCTCACTTCAGGGGGATACTCCAAAACCCTCTCAATTAACGCCAATTTAAGTTGTTCATGTGAAAAGGATAACCCTGAATTAATCAAAGCTTTTTTCCCGAATATTCGTTTTGAAGCTTGCTTAGGCCATAGCCTAAACCGAATTCATATTTATTTTCTGTATAAAATGCAATTGTTTTAGTATTACTTGCTATGGCCTTGAGAAGTGGAAAATTTACCCAACCCCCTGTGGAAACATGCTAAGAGGATTTAGCATTCGCTTTATTAGATATAACAAACAAGGTGGATTTCTTCGCTGTGCTATTGTGAGCTGGATAATACTTATAAAAACAGGTCTTAATGCATCACTAAAGGCTGCATACCAAACCTAAGTATTGCTGTGAAAGTTTTTAGTTTTTCGAGTGCTTCAGTTCAAGTTTATTTTGTTGTTGAGTGAAGCTGAAGTAGAAGGATGGCAGGCTCCGACATTAGGCCTTCTGAAATCCCGGTTCGTGTTGTTGGTGGTGGCACTTTCGCAGAAATCGTCGTTTTGAGAAAGAAAGAAGATAACTCGTATGTAACTTGGAAAGCAATTGACCTTGGGGACTGCTCCGAAGATGACAAAGAGCGTGCGTTACGTGAAGTACAACAACTAAGCAAGCTCAAACACGTAAATATCGTGTCTTATTTGAATCCGTTTATCGATGACACGAATTTATGCTACGAAATGGAGTACACAGATGCTGGGACCCTGTATCAGAAGATTATGAATAGAAATTCAGGATTCTCAGAGCCTACTGTTCTTTGGTATATATACCAGGTGCTATCAGCTGTCGAATACGCACACGCCCATAAAATTCTACACAGAAACATCAACTCGCTGAATATTTTCTTGTGCAAGAACCATATCCTGAAACTCGGATGTTTTGGTATTTCAAAAGTACTGAGTAACATCTCGAAAAATAAAGTAGAGTCTATGGGTGGTATACCGTATTATTTATCGCCAGAAGTCGCCGAAAAGAAAGAGCGATATAACGCCAAGAGCGATATTTGGGCTTGCGGATGTGTCCTTTACGAGATGCTCACATTGAAACATGTTTTCGACGCTGAAGATCTCGTATCACTGACAATCGCAATTACGTTTGGCAATTACGACGATATCCCAGAAGATTACTCTGACGATATTTGCGATTTATTAGAGCGAATGCTGAGTAAAGAAACTGGACAAAGACCAACAGCTGCCGAACTTGTCGCGAATTCTATTTTCGACGACACGCGAAAAAAGTTCGCTAAAATCGCGAGAGATCTCAAGTTGATTTGCGAGGAGGATGAAATTGATGGCGAAAATAACGGCGCCAAGGCTGATGCCCCGGTTTTGTTTTCGTCGCAGATTGGAGAAGTTTTCTGCTGGGGTGGAACGAAACCCCTGCCGCAAAAGATTGAAGATTTTTCTGTCAGTAATCCAGCTTTGGAGGTCGCAACAGGCCGAAAGCATTTCGCAGTGATCAACGAAAGTGGAGATTTATTCACATGGGCGGACATTCTTCAAGACAATGAAGAGGATGAAATGAAGAATGATAATGATAACGAGGCAGACAAGACAAAAGGACCATCAATACGAGGCCAGTTAGGCCATGGTGATACGTCATTGTATATTTACCCTAAAAAGGTTGAATTCTTCACTGGTATCCCTGTGCAACGCGTTTCCTGTGGGGAGGATTTTACTGCTATACTTGATACAGATGGGAGCCTCTTTATGACGGGTTCTGATCGTTATGGTTGCATTGGCTGCGGTCATGCACTTGGAAACGAGGTTCTGCTGCCACGCAGGGTCGAGAAGTTCAACGAGTTGAAGGTTCTTCAAGTTGACTGCGGGGACGCACATGTTGTTGCCCTTGCGGATGACGGAGAAGTCTACACATGGGGTTGTGGTCAGTATGGTAGACTAGGCCTAGGCACTGAAGAAGATTCTGCAGTACCAGAGCAAATGCCGCTGCCGCCGAACTGTGAGGATATTGTAGCTATCAAATGTGGTTTGGATAACACGTTGATTTTAACCGGACACGGTCATGTGGTTGGCTGTGGGAGCAACCAGTTTAACAAAATGGCGTTCAGTAACCGCGTCTCAGTTCACGGCAGAGCAATGAAGAGTACAAAGAAACACGATTTCAGAACGTCTCCGTTGCCCATCCGCGCGTTGAAATCATTCAAGATTGTTGCTGTTGATGCGGGAAGGAGTCATTCCGCTGCAATTGACGCGGACGGACGCGTTATAACGTTTGGGAATAATTCATACGGCCAGCTTGGTGATGGGGATTTCAGAGAGAAAACTGGGGCGGTGGTAGTAAAAGGTCCGCTTGAAGGCAAAGAAGTGATTAAGATTGGATGCGGAGATGGCTTTACAGTCGCTGCAACGGCAGACAGTGTCTATGCTTGGGGCCTGGGACGAGACGGTCGGCTCGGTATAGATCCCAGTCTCCTTGGTGAAAAAGGTTGTTGCTCTATTCCAAGGAGAGTTTTCTCTTCGCTAATAAAAGTTACGAGTCTCGCTTGTCAACAGATGCATGTAATACTCTTAGGCCAGCAAGTTTATAGTATGTCTGCAGATGACAGTAACAAAGCCATTGAAGAAAGCAAGGATAAAGTAACCATACAGAAACTTGGCAGCGAGAACAGTAGGTTAGAAAAGCTTGTTGCCGAGCAGAAGAAACTTTTGCGTGCCCTTGAGGAGGAGAATTCACAGTTACGTTCGAAATGCGTAACTCCAGAACGCTAAAAGCTCGATCACAAGTTGTGCGATATTTTTTAGTTTTGTACTGACTTTTTTTGATGTTTTAAATGTTGACTTGTTATATTCAATTTTCAAGCAATTTTGAACAGTGGAAAACTGTGGTTTTTTAAATTTATCGTTTTGAAGAATAACTCTAAATTTTTTAATCTCATTTGTATTTCTCGCGTAGTAATCCCCAGAATGATTTAGTTGGTAATTAATTGTTTTGTTTTAAATTTCTTATTGAATATTACATCAAACTTGTCATATAATAATGCATGAAATGTTGCGTCAAAAGTTGCGTCAAATGTTGCGTGGGTTGTCTTCGACTGCTGAATGACCAAATTTCGCTTCGAATATTGCATCAAAAGTTGCATTAAAATGTATAGCAGAGATTGCATCAATTACTTGAATGGTTCCATTCATTTCATTCATTCTTAATTATTTAGGCAAGGTTGCCCCATTAGTTTATGCTAATTACTTTTCAAGGGGCCCGTGGAAAAACATCTGCGTATTTAAAAGATGAATACTACATAACATTGATAAGCAATGGCCAAGTGTTGCGTCGAATATTGCATCAAAAGTTGTGTCAAAAATTATAGCAAAGATTACATCGATTACAGAGATCACATCAATATTGCATAGAATATTCCATGAAACTTTTCATCAAAAGTTACGTCGGAAATTGCATGCATTGCTTAATGGACTATTCCATGTAATGCAGGAATAAAAAATATTAGCCAAACAAGAATTTTTGCCTCGCTTTGAAACCGTTATACTTGTGCCGACCGGCAACCACAACCAACAAACCAACAACATGAGGTTTGAATAATTTGCTTCGTGAAGAAAATTCATCGAATTCAGTCGAAAACACGGCATAACAAACGTTGTTATCTTTACACGTGGACACACACGTTCTATGACGAAATTCGCGACACTCCTTGCTGACGTGATTCTTTTTCCCGCGCAAATATGTTGCTAAATTTAAGCAGGAGCAGCTGGTTGCGCGGATGGCTTTGCTAAAATTACTACCTTCTCACCATATGTGCTGTGAATCATTTATGTTCATACTTAAAACTTGTTCGGTTTTGGCGCTAGAAGACTGAAATTTAGCCATATGTCAGACAAATAGTGGTATTTCTACAGCCATATGGATTTTCCGTGGCGGCTGCATGCATTTATATATGATGTCTCCGTTTTGAGACCTTTCAAGATAGACCCAAAAGCCAAAAGATTCAGTTGCGTTGATTAGGCTGACAAAGATTGATCTAGGCCCAAGTTATCGCATCAATCTGAGGTATGTGCGCATATAATTACATTCCTTTTGCCTAGAGTTTAGCGTGTTCAGCAATATAGTGGTCTGATGGTCTTAGTTAGTTTGATTCTTCGACGAACGGCTGCCATTATGGAAATTATTCACAATTTTCAGATAGAGAGTTTTTTTATACCAAATTCGTATAAAGCAGCCAAAATTAGTCTAGGTGCAAAGTTTTACTATTTTAGCGCATGTGTTATTGATTTTATGACCGGTGTTCACAGTTTACGATTTTACAAGGGCTTTGACCAGTCGGGGTGAAAAGTTTTGTACCCGGTCACTTTCACGGTCAAAGCCCGCATAGAATCGGAAACTTTTAAAGGCTAATGAATGAAAGCAATGGCACAATCGCTAGGACAATGAAACTTTGCGCCAAGACAAAGTTTTAGATGCTTTTTAATATTTTAGCATCGAAAACTTGATATATGTAGGGTACATCAGTTTTTGAAAATTTGGAGCCTTTCGTCGAAAAGGTTTTGCTTTTGCTGAGGCCATCCTAGACTTGTTCTCTTAGCTTGTTTTGATTTTTACCAAAGCCGAGTCTTGGAGCTATTAATTTTTCGTACAAGAGTTTTTGGATTTTTTGTCGTTTAAGTCTCAGCTACGAAGATGCAATTAGAGCTCCGTTAATTAGGATGCTTAATTGCTTCGCTTTACATCTGGTTCTACATTTTATTTATTTGTTTGTTGATCAATTAATTAATTACTTAATAAATCTATTTATTTATTTATTTTTCATTTATCTATTTACTTGTTTATATAAACATTTTCATTTTTTATTTTGATCTCGTTTTCGCTTTTTTCTGAAACCATCAACTTCGAATCAAGCCTTAAAAATTAAAATTTTTTGCTAGATAAATAACAAAGATGAAAGCGAAAATGCTTGTGGTACTTCTTCTCATCACGTGTTATCTTAGTGGAAATACAGATGGAATGCGTCACAAGTATCCTAAAACTTGCAACCGATTTTGCGTGTGCATTGTAGACCATCCTCTTTGTCCCTGCTGTATATACAGAGGTATGTCTTCTGCCGCGAATGTTTTCTCAATTTTGCATTTTATTTGCTTTACACGCTTTTTTATTAATAAGGAACCTACCTCAAGGACTAGTTCTTAAAGTTCCTTATTTTTGGACCTATTTTGAGGCAATTGTAGTTCAAAAAGTTCCTTAATAGTTCCTTAATTTAAACTGCACATACAGTGGCCATAATAATAGAGAGACACTTGCATGTGAGCAAAGCTCGAGACTACTCAAGGAAATATTTCATACATGCGTAAAGTACAACTTATGTGATTTTCGACTGCAAATGAATGGAAACCGCTTTCTAATTCTTGGTTATTTGCAATGATGAAAGTATTCAACATTGAAAAGTTCCTTAATGATTTTCTCTTTAGTAGCTAGTATAAGTTCTACATGTAGGTTCCTTATAAAGTGGTTCTTTATAAAAACATAGGGGCCCTATGGGCATGTTCGAAGAACGACTCTGGTTGAATATAGCTATTTCGGTCAAATGATGAAAGATGTTCATCGGTATGCACAACGATGACGATAATGATTATGATGATAATGGTGGTGATTATGATGATGATGTTGATGAACACGATGATCATGATGCTGGTTGGTAGGGGTGATTGTGGTTGTATGGTGGGTATGGTGGTGGTGATAGAGGTGGTTGTGGTGCTGAAGGGGTGGTTGTGGTGGTTGTGATAGGGGTGATCGTGGTGATGGTTGTAGGGGTAGTTGTGGTGGTGGTGATAAGGGTGGTCGAGGTGATGGTTCTAGGGGTGGTTCCGGTGGTGGTAGCGTTCCTTTAGATGTTGCACACCGTCAACGCTGGTGATAGTAATCATGATGATGATGATGATGATGATTATCATTATTATTATTATTATGACGATTTTCATCGTAAGGATAATAATAATGTTGATTTGTTTTGAAAACTGTTTTGAAATTGCCGCTCTTTGGCAAAACTCTTTGATAAATGTTGAGAATGCCTGAAATGCCATTTACCAAAGCAAGGTGGCAATTTTCCAGTTCCATTTAGTAAACAAGGATGAGTCAGTTGTCACATGACCCCAGATCGACAAAAGTGCTTGCACGCCGAATTGTGAACAACTAACCGCACATTGCGCATAAATGGCCGAGACAATGGCCTTAATGGCATTCTTGACAATGGGCCTATTGTTACACGTTTTCCATTGTTCAAGCGTTGGTTAGTTGGTGAGTGAGTGAGTGAGTGACATCCACCCACACCAATGTGTTCGAAGTTCTTCGAACACAAAAAGCAGGGTGTACCTTGAATCATCGCCATTACTTACCAACAACTAGCTGTGTAGTTTTTTGTGGAATGATCCAGAAGGCCAGCTTTTCCTTTCCGTCAACTCTAACCTTGCCAAGTCCCTTATATGCCTCTCTTACATGCCTAAAGGCCTGGCTAAACTAGGAGACATGTCTCGCGAGATATTGTTGCGCGTGACAGCCGTCAAGCAGTTCGTTAAATGAAACTGTTTCATTATTAGTACCGATCAGCAATAGGCCTCACTACGGATCTGTATTTTTCTATTCCTCTATCCCGTTTGGATAAGTGTTTCCATTTGGAGCCGTTCTCACTTGTTTGCCCGGGACCGGTTCATCAGTATAGAATACCTAAATGAAACTGTGTACTCTGGACCAACTCCATTGAAGTCTTGCTCAAACTGTGCCTAATGCCCTGGCCAAACGATCAAACATTGTTGGCGAAACATTTCAAATTTGTTTCACAACAAATGTTTGACCGTTTGGCCACGTCCAAAAACATTGCTCGTCCAACATTTTGGCGAAGTTATTGCTAATGCGCAATCACGAACGCCTTGTTGCCAAGAAATGTTGGTAGGTGCCGAAATGTTGCAACTTATTGAAATTTGACAAAACAAAAGAAATGTTTGACAAGCAATGTTGGAAAGGTGGCCAAACGATCAAACATTGCTTGTCAAGCAAAAGTAAACAAAATTTGTCGCGTGATCGTTTTGTAAAAGTTCAAAACATTTTTTGCTGGACGCAAGCAAAAAGGTTGGTGGACAAGCAATGCTTTTGGATGTGGCCAAACGGTCAAACATTTTGCTTGACAAGCGAAATTCAAATGTTTGACAAACAATGTTTGATCGTTTGGCCTTGGCCTAATAATCAGTACAAGACATACCGGTAGGAAGCAGTTCCCTGCAGACGCTATATAAGCTATGTCAGACTTAATATAAGTTTTGTCGCTCTAGACGTTCTTCCAATGTTGTATTTTTTGTCTTTCTGTCTCTAGGCCCTCGATATCCCAAGGTGGGCCCAGGAGAACAAGAGCTTGACGAAACTTTTGAAGCTATTCCAGAAAACATTGTATAGAAAATCTGAAGGTACTTTTCGTGCGTTATTTTTTCATTTACGTACACTTAGATAGCTGTACTAATTTATTTAACGAATGGTAAAAAATTGTGCTTTATTCAATTGATATTCAAATATTGCAAATAAAAATTATGTTGATGTAAATGTATTATAAAAAAATTAGAAATATAAACATAAGCATAGCAGATCAAGAATTTTGAATTTGAAAAACCTAATATTTTAATTTTATCGACCATTACAATTCGGACAGCCATTACAATTTGGACAACCATTACAATTCGGACAACCACAGTCTGAACAGTCAATGTCCGGACATTTGCAATCCTGACATCCACATGAAGAACCACAGGAACACGGTGTGGGAACTTTTTCGTGGACTGGAAACCAAACATAAGGCTCTTCCGGTGGTATCGGGTCCAAAGGTTTTAGAACAGGCAATGGTGTGGGTATCTTGTGAGGTGGATGCACCCCTAATGGTTCTAAAACTGGTGCCGGGGTGATCGGTTTTCTTTTCGGCACAACTACCGACTGTAATGTCGGAGATCTTGTTGTTATGAGTTTTACCCCAGCGGGCGTGCTTTGTCGAGAAACTACGTGTTGTAATGTGGTCACGGTTGGTCGAGTGATAACCGGTTTCGGTTCAACTGGCTCTATGGTATCCGGTTCCGGTTTGATTGCTGCTGGCGTTGCTACTGTCTGCACCGGTTGTGGAGTTTGTAATTGATTTGCCGGTTCTTTATTTCCTGTAACGTTAAACACTGGAAGATTTGGTAGGATTTTGTTCATCGCCTTCGGAGTTGGTGTCGTTTTCAGACCGGTTGGTTTCGGCGATGTTTTGACCGGCAGCGGTGTTTTTCTTTCCATTGACTTTGATTGTCCGGACTTTGTCGGTGTTCTGGTTCCCTTTGTTGGAGTCCGGGTAGTTACGCTATGAACTTTCAATGGCGTCGGCACAGACGATGCAATGAATGCTCTTGTCGGAACAGTCTGCACTGGAACCACGTCGACCGGAGTCGGTACCTTCGCATGCGGATCTTTCGTCGTTGCTAATGTATAATCAGGTAGCGGCTGTGGTTTCGTACCGGCGGCCGTTCGTGTATTCTGCGTTGAAGGCTGGGTTTGAGTTAACGGTTTCGTAACGGCGGCCGTTGTTGTTTTCTGCGTTGGAGGCTGGGTTTGAGTTAACGGTCGCTTCGTAGTTTCAATTTGCTGAACGGTCGGGCTGGCTGGTCTCGATTTCGATATAGCTGGAGCTTGAGTTGTTGCTTGACTAATGGTTGGAGTTGCTCCGGCTGAAGCATTATTTATCGACTGTCTTTTAATAACTACAACGGGCCTTTTTATATAATCATATTCTATATTTCTTGCTAATTTTGTTCTTTTTGATGTTTTTGTTTGGAGTTTTTGTACTGGTTTGCATAACGTAATGTCTAAAATCACCAAAATAGTAAAAGCCACTTTCACGTAGAATTTAATTTTCGCTCTTGAAACTTTCATTCTGTAGCCTGAAAGAAATATTGCAAATTTTCAAGAATAAGAAAGACTTAGGCCCTGTTTAACCCATTTCTAAGTAATATCCTGCTAAAATCTCTAAGTGATATCCTGCTTCTCCTGTGTAGGGAGGGTCCGTTCATACTTTGACCTGTCCCTTTTTGTACCGTTCAGCCTGGTTCACACGGTCTTTATCGCGTCAAACAGTAAAATTTTAGGCGCATATAAACATATAGTGTGAACTAGGGGCTTTCTAATAGTCTTTGACCATGGTGAATGTTTGACAAACAGATTTTGCGTTTATACGGATCCAGTCCCTCTCTGGACTCATCTATAGGGGGACCAAATAGAACTTGTCCCAAATTTTGAGTCTGTATTGTTTGGAACTGTTATCCGTAACAATTTTGGGAATAATTTCATAAGTGTTGCAATTGTGAACCGTCAATAAACCCTTAGACCACGTGCATCAATAAAAAAAGTTTTTGAACTTTTTCAAAAACATCACGCCACAAATTTTGCTTTTCAAGCAATGTTTGATCGTTTGGCCGCCTTCCCAAGATTGCTTACCTAACATTTCATTTGTTTTGCAACATTTGACCACCTAGCAACATTTCTTAGCAGCAAGGCATTCGTGCTTGTGCATTTTGAAATAGCATCGTTGTTAGACAGCAATGTTTTGGAGGTGGCCATACGGTCAAACATTTGTTGAAAAGCAAATTTGAAATGTTGGACCAAAAACGTTTGATCGTTAGCCAGGGTTTGTGTAGAGGTGTAAAATTCAAACAGGATATCCTTTCGCGTACTTTTCTATTGTTCTGTTTTGAAATTGACAAACGCTTGATTGTTCAACTATTGTTCAAGTTCAAATTAGTTGTCAATTTCAATGCAAGGACAAAGTAACGTCAAGTGCCAATTCTCTGTCTGTTTCTGTTTTCATTTCACATGTTTACGCTTGGAAGACTTCGCTTTCGTAGCCTGCAGGCAGCTTAAGCTCATCTAGCCAAATCTAATCTTTCATTTAGACGAGTCACAATGAGTCGAGGCTGCACGCATAGGCTACGTTTTCGCTCCCCTTTTACACTTATTTTTCCTTGCACGAACAGCGTTATTAGTACGAAAGTCAGCCTGAGATTTGGGTCACATTTTTCGGCCAATTTTCTGCTGAAAACTCTAGTTAAGAGAGGGAGTTTAGAGCGGGAAAAGTCTTGGCTAGAAAAACCTCAGGGGATGTAGTTTATCTGGAATTGCATGGAGGTATGCTTGCTATATAGAAAGAGCAATTCAAAAAGCCCTTGAGATACGAATTCCATGCTCCATGCATTAATTGCTGGACTACATACTATGGGTCTGCTTTTCCCGCAAGTTGTTTATTATGTGAAGCTTGAACGCACCGGAAAGTTGTCCAAAAAAGCCAACGCTTTTTAAACACAAATTTTCACTTTGGAATGGCCTAAAGCGAGTCAAATTGAAACTCCGAACAGTGCAAGATGTTTGTATGCTAATATGTCCAAATATTCAACTAGATACGTTACAAGTTGTTGGCAAGCTTCGAAGACGATTTGAAACACGTGCAAGCTGAAGTTCCCATTTTTTCGAGTTTTGAAAATGTTGCTTCGTTGAAGAGTCACCTGTATTTTCGGCCATGTTGAAGAAATGTAAGTAAAACGTTTGTTTTTGTTTTGATCCTTCGTTTATTTGTCTTTATTTTTATTTGGATTATCAATTTTTCTTTTCGCCTTTTTATGTAAGAAATATCCGAGCAAGAATTCGGGCTAGAAACGTTCATTGGTGCACTCTAGGCAAAATAACAAAATACAAGCAATTTCTTCGCTGTTTTTTATATTTTCGCAAATGTTGTATTTTTGGCCATAACGAATTTAGCTTTTGCTAAAAGTTTCAAAATAGGTGGTCGAGAATTTTCATTTTTCTATCTGCCCCGCTCGGTAATCTTTTTCTTTTAGGCCATTTTCTGGCTTCTATGCTCCTATTATGAAATTGAGAAATTTTAGCTATTTTGTGGGGAAAATGTGGTAGCGCATGCATCAACTCACAAAATATACGGTAGTCTTATATGTTTCAAGATTTTTTGACCG
Source organism: Chrysaora quinquecirrha (assembly GCA_014526335.1). Taxonomy (NCBI): domain Eukaryota; kingdom Metazoa; phylum Cnidaria; class Scyphozoa; order Semaeostomeae; family Pelagiidae; genus Chrysaora; species Chrysaora quinquecirrha. The sequence continues at coordinate 4,625,821 of JACTAT010000032.1, forward strand.
GATTCTTCTCGTGTTAGCGTATTGCATCTCGTGGAAAAATTTTTTCCAGTGTTTGTTTCATGAATATTTATCCAAATATGTATTAAATTGAAGAAGGGTAGCCGAAACATGAAAGAGTCGACGGGAGGGAGCCTAGGGCTGTACGACTTGGAGAGTTACTCGGAGCGCTCTAGAAGTTTTTGTGGCGTCATAGTGTAATCCAGTTTACTCGTGGTGTCAGGAGCTCAGTGTGGTCAGGGTTCGAACCCAGCCACGGTAGTGTCACAGCCTGTGTCGAGGTCTCGATTAACCTACTACTGAGATTCTAAAACATCATTTCACCTTGACCTCCATAGCTCAGTGGAAACGTCAAGTGTTCCCTGATCATGCAGTCCATGTTCGATCCCGTCTGTTGTGGTATGCCACTCGTTGATGAAATTTATCGTAGTGTTTGCCGTTCATGAAAAATTTATCTTAGGTTTATCTACTTAACTTATCGAGGGGAGTGCTACATAATTTATCTAAACGTATCGAGTAATTATGGCATTGGTCGAAGCAAGAGACTCGTATTTGAAAATTCGTAATTGCATGTCGCTTAGAAATTTCAATATACTTACTTTGAAAACACTCGCTAGCTGAACCAAAGCATTCCCAGTACCCAAGCACACTTCTAGCTATCAACTGTTCTAAATGATCTTTGCGTGCTATATTTTGACAGTTTTATCACTTTGCTTGCTACTTTCAAATATAAATATGTATTACGTTTTGCTTAAGACATAAAAGCATTTTGTGAAATGTTATGAAATTTTTCATGCTGCGCTGCATCGATTCGCGTCGACTCAATGAATGCTCACTGAACCGGGCATAAGCACTCGTTTGGGTGTGGGTTCTTCCTTAGTAAAGGTACCTGGGGATGTACCGCGCTAGAAAGTATACTTTTTCGGACTTCTCGTCTAGCCAAGGGTATACTTTTTTGCAATTTTGGTCTAGCAAAGGCTATCATATTTGGCAATGGAGCGGCCATGATCTCATCTTTAGGAGCCTTGGAAAGTAGAAATTTCATCGTAAACATTAAAAGAAAAGAGTCACCTGTATTTTCAGCCATGTTGAAGAGATGTAAGTAAAATGTTTGCTTGTGTTTTAAACCTTCGTTTGTTTGTCTTTGTTGTTATTTGGATTATTAAGTTTTCTTTTCGCCTTTTTATGTAAGAAATATCCGAGCAAGAATTCGGGCTAGAAACGTTCATTGGTGCACTCTAGGCAAAAATAACAAAATACAAGCAATTTCTTCGCTGTTTTTTATATTTTCGCATATATTGTGTTTTTGACCATAACGAATTTAGCTTTTGCTAAAAATTTCAAAAATCGAGAATTTTCATTTTTCTATCTGCCCCGCTCGGTAATCTTTTTCTTTTTAGGCCATTTTCTGGCTTCTATGCTCCTATTATGAAATTGAGAAATTTTAGCTATTTTGTGGGAAAAATGTGGTAGCGCATGCATCAACTCACAAAATATACGGTAGTCTTATATGTTTCAAGATTTTTTGACCGGATTCTTCTCGTGTTAGCGTATTGCATCTCGTGGAAAAATTTTTCCAGTGTTTGCCATTCATGAAAATTTGTCCAAATATGTATTAAATTGAAGAAGGGTCAACATAGCCGAAACATGACAGAGTCGACGGGAGGAGAGCCTTGGGCTGTACGACTTGGAGAGTTACTCGGAGCGCTCTAGAAGGTGCTGTGGCGTCATGGTGTAGTCCAGCTGACTCGTGGTGTCAGGAGCTCAGTGTGGTCAGGGTTCGAGCCCAGCCACGGTAGCGTCACAGCCTGTGTCGAGGTCTCGATTAACCTACTACTGAGATTCTAAAACATCATTTCACCTTGACCTCCATAGCTCAGTGGAAACGTCAAGTGTTCCCTGATCATGCAGTCCAGGTTCGATCCCGTCTGTTGTGATATGCCACACTCATTGATGAAACTTATCGTAGTGTTTGCCGTTCATGAAAAATTTATCTTACTTAACTTAATTTATCTAAACGTATCGAGTAATTATGGCATTGGTCGAAAGAAAATTCAAATGTCGCTTAGAAAATTCAATATACTTACTTTGAATTAGCTGAACCAGAGCATTCCCAGAACCCAAGCACACTTCTAGCTATCAACTGTTCTAAATGATCTTTGCGTGCTATATTTTGACAGTTTTATCACTTTGCTTGCTACTTTCAAATATAAATATGTATTACGTTTTGCTTAAGACATAAAAGCATTTTGTGAAATGTTATGAAATTTTTCATGCTGCGCTGCATCGATTCGCGTCGACTCAATGAATGCTCACTGAACCGGGCATAAGCACTCGTTTGGCATTAGCAGACACGACCACCAGTTCAACGAGTCTCTTGGAGTTTGATTCTTCGGATAGTTTTACGATGGAAATAGAATCACCACGAGGGACTCTTCCATAGTAAAGGTACCTGGGGATGTGCCGCGCCAGAGGTTATACTTATTCAGATTTCTAGCCAAGGGTATACTTTTTGGCAATTTTGGTCTAGCAAAGGATATCATATTTGGCAATGGAGCGGCCATGCTTTCGTCTTTAGTAGCCTTGGAAAGTTGAAATTTCATCGTATAAATTCTTAAAAGAAACTGGTACAAGGAATAAGTCGACCTTTAGACCAACAATTTCGAGTGTATTTGTCTAGCAAAGGATATCATATTTGGCAATGGAGCGGCCATGCTTTCGTCTTTAGTAGCCTTGGAAAGTTGAAATTTCATCGTAAAAATTCTTAAAAGAAACTGGTAAAAGGAATAAGTCGACCTTTAGACCAACAATTTCGAGTGTATTTGTCTAGCCAAGGATATCATTTTGGTAGAAATTGGTCTAGCCAAGGGTACCATTTTCTCGTAAAAATTAATCTAGCCAACGGTGCCATTTCGAATATGCCGGCGGCAGACCCCTACCCAAAATTTAGTCAAGAACCCCCCGTGAGAATCACCCAGACTTTTCTAAATGGAGAACCTCTCATAAGCTCTCGTGTGAAGCCTATATAACTAACTACCTCAAATTCGCCAAATTCGCATTTATTATTTTGCGCATCCACTAGAGGATTCAACAAAAGATGGCGGCGGTTCCGTCTTTTGTTTTTAGTAGCTGCAGCTTAGCACAAACACGTTGAGTTCGTTGAGTTCCCGTAACTAAGGGAATCATTCCCAGAATTCCCTGCGAAAATTCCCAATAAAAAGAGAACTGGCAGAAACGGCAGCCATCTTTAGCGGAAGCCTCAATTATCGCGCACGCCCCAAACAAGACTTGTTTTCCAAGTCCCTAACTTTCGCTCACATCAAACTGAATTGATGTTGCTGTTTTTCACTTCAGTTAGTTTGAGCATCCAGCGATTCAATTCATTAGCTGTAACTACGACTCACGTAATAAGTTCACCTCAAAACCTTCGATTTCGCGCAAATCCAATTTTCATGCCTAGTCAAACAAATATAGGCGAGAGAGACGAAAACTGTGGCATAAAGTGCACAATTTCTCTTGTGGCTCTTACACGACAAGGAGCTTTTTTGGCGTTTAACTATATCAGCGTCGCCATCATTGTCCATAGCCACCCGCAGGTGCACTTCATTTAACCTCACCAGTTCTGTCCACGTTTCTCGGTTTTCAGCAGTTTTTGTTGCTCTGTACCCTACAGACATTTTCGTCCAACTTTCGATGTTCGAAATGTTTCTCTATCCTTTTTACCTGGTACTCTACCGTGTATAATGGTGTGTGCCAAACATGTTCGAACGATACTGTTTTCCAACGAGGCGCACAATCTAATTGTAACGCAAGTTTCAATAAAAACGCTTGTGTTTATTAGAGGATAAAGCACTACTGTAGCCACATGTGTAAGAATCAGACCATTGGCTTGATTTCGTTTTATAATTTCTTCGTAGACGGCTGAATCAAGTTTATGAACTACTTTGTTGATCTTCATCCCAAGGAATTAAAAGTTGCTTGCAAATGTCCAGAAGCCGTACGCATAGCCCGAATTTTCAATGGTGAGTTTCTAAAATAATTTTTCACTGGAAAAAAGCTCACATTGAGTAACATCACAACCTTTTCTTAGACATTAAAATAATTTATCTAACAAAAGATATTTCGGAAAAAAGTTTTGGAGGTAGATAGTCCAGTAGTTCATTATTTAAAAAAGTACCAATTTTCAGAACACTTTAATCAAAAACAAGACGTACAGTACAATCTCATAATGTGAGCATTTCCATAAATCAAAGTCAAAAAAGCAAAACTTTTCACAAGAAAGCGTGGTGTATTATAATTCTTAACTGTCCAGATATTTTGCAAGAATATTACCAAATTTTGTCCGGAAATATGTCCGGAAATACCTGATTCGAAATTTTAAGGTTTAAGTTTCTAGTTGGTTTCATTGAAACATATTTTTACAAAAATTATTGAAAATCTAAATCGAAAACAGAAGCAACACCCCAGCAAATGTCTGTACAGTACAGTTGTAGAGGATTTCCAGTACAGTGGAGGATGGTTTAGTCCAGTGGAGGGATATCAACAGTACAGTTGGGGGATATCATCAGTACATTACAGTGAGTATTAAAAATCCTCCACCGTACTGATGATATCCCTCCACTGTACTGAACACCGTCCACTGTACTGCACAGACATTACTTTAGGATTGAAAAGAACTAAATTTGATACAGTCTAACTATAAAACAGAAAAATAAAAAACCAAAATTAATCATATAAAATATATAAAACTCTTATTTAGCTTTGCTTTAATACAATTTGTAAATCTAAAGGTAGACAGTCTAAAACTCGATCGAGTTGATATTTCAAGGTCCTTCGCATTTCCATTGATATACAAGGCTTGCTTCTTCGTGCCAATTGCTGTAAAGAAAATTATTAAATAAAGGATATTTTGTGCATATGTTTTTTTCGTAAGAAACCTTGTTCAAGGAGGAGAACAACAGAGAGAAGGGGAAAAGAAAGAGGGGGAAACGTGGGATATGTCAGCTTACCTGCAGAACATCGAGCTTCATGGGGGAATACCATGTACCTCAATGGGAGTTAAGACCATTAACTTTAAAGTTTGACTTACCAATTTTTGCCTTATTTGCATATAAAGGTCAACAATTTCAACTTCAAATTTTCCATGGACCCATCGTGTGATGTCCTAACGATAAAACAACAGCCCAATAAACTTAAGGATGACAAGTCTATGTAAATGAAGCTATATTAATATTATTAAATGATGGAGCAGCTTAAAAGTAGCTCTTGAATCCAAATTCCTTTTCCTGAAAATCGAGAAGCTCTGCTAGAGCTCAACTAGACTTAAACTGAACAAAAACGAAGCACTTGAAGCTATTAGCTTACTCAAAGTTGATTTGTAATATTTGAAAGGTTCTCTTTTTCCAAATTTAGACCCCGTTTACACCATGCCGGTACGAGATGAATACGGTACGAAACAATACCGTTTTGGCCTTGCGTCTACACTATGCCGGCACAGTTTTGATATGAATACGGTACGAAATGAATACAATACGCTAACCAGCTTCATCTGAAAACGGCATAGTGTAAACGCCTGAATACGGTACTGTTTGATGCCGCTTTGCTGAATGAACGAGAGAAAAAACAATTACTCTTTGTTCTTGTTGACATGAAACAATAGATTTTAGACAAAAACCGATGACCTTGCTCATCGTATTCATTTCATACCGGCATAGTGTAAACGGGGTTAGATGCTTAACAACACTTACTAGATCGTAGCTGATTAAGACAGGGTCCCACTTTAAATTAACAAGCTGCGTTGGGGATGAAAGATAAGACATAAGCCAATGAGTCATTTTCCAACTTGTGTTGAACCGCAAATTTATTTAAACGATAGCACGGTTAACTGTGTGGAACGCTTGGCAGAGGTAAAAATCAATCCTCCAGTTAGCTTGAAATAATCTTATAATTAGAAAAATTGTATTTCTATTTACTCACTGCTTTGCAGATAGCTTCTAAATGTAATATTTCTAATTTTTCGTTAATTTCGTCTCTTCGGGTTTTGAACCATCCTTCAAAATTCGGTGATCGAAAAAAATTCCTACAAAGAAGAAATTTTTACTCTTAGAAAGTTTAACTATCAAGAAACGAGAAAACAAAATGTAGATACATTGCACTGCATGATGACCAGAGAACAACCGACGTTTCCACTGATCTAAAGAGCTCAATGAAATCGCCTAGTTACTCTCTAACTCACACAGCCCAAGCTCTACCCTCCCGGCTTGCTGTGTATTTCGGCTATGTTGAGCTTCTTCAGTACAATACACATTTGTTTAAATTTTTCATGAATGGCAAACAATAGGACAGATTTTTCAACAAGTGGCATACCACAACAGGTTCGAATCCTATCTATTGTTGTGTCCCGCTAGTGGAAAATCTATCCTAGAGTTTTCCATTAATGAAAATATATGTATGGTACTGAAGAAAATATATGTAGCTATGGTGCTGAAGAAGGCTCAGCATAGCCAAAACACAGCCAAACGGGAGGACATGCCGGACATGCCGGACATGCCATCCAAGTTCGAATCCAAACAACTGTGGCATGAAACTCGTAAAACAATGTATGATATAAATATGTAGATAAAAGAGTATTCGGGGACTGAGATGAATAAATTAAGTACTTTACCTATAAAGTCCATTCCAGTTTCCTTTTAACTTTGAAGTTAAATGTGGACCAAAATGACCTAATGTTCTAAGGAAAGCCTCTGTATCGAATTGCTTTAATCTTGGTGGTGGCTAAAAGACGTGTAAAATAAACGTATATAAATATGTAGGAGTAAATTAATATACAATAAAATATTTAGACGAATATAACTATTATTTTCAAGTAGGCTTTAATAAATAAACAAAGCAATGAATTAATATTACTGTACATGGAGAAATAATAACCTTACCATCCACGGTGAAATACTTCTTTGCAGTGGCATCAGGCTGCTAATGTACCTCTCCTAGATAAAAAATTTTTAATTACGAAAGTTGAGTATTTAATAAATAGATAATAACATAATTGAATATATGCGACTCTGAGTTTCATGATTAATTCAATAATTTATTTTATTTATATTGATTATTAATGCAATCAATTTTTTATTTAAATTTATGTTTAAATATAAAAATTTACATTTATCATAATCATTTAGTTTATTTGTATCTCAAAAAATATAAAAATAGCAAATAAATATAAAAAACAAAGAAAAAATATAAAAAACAAAGAAAATAAATATAAAAAAAATAAGAAAATAAATATAAAAACTATGAAAAATGTTAACAAAACAAAGAAAATAAATATAAAAAACAAAGAAAATAAATATAAAAAACAAAAAAAATAAATATAACAACCAAAGAAAATTAATATAAAAAACACAGAAAATAAATATAAAAACAAAGAAAATAAATATAAAAACACAGAAAATAAATATAAAAAACAAAGAAAATAAATATAAAAAACAAAGAAAATAAAAATAAAAAACAAAGAAAATAAATATAAAAAACAAAGATAATAAATATTAAAAACCAAAGAAACTTAATATAAAAAACAATGAAAATAAATATAAAAAACAAGAAAAATAAATATAAGAATATTAAGCATATGGCGCTCAGAAGGTGGAATCGAACCACTCCGACGCTAATCGGCCACAGGTTTGAAGCCTGTACCCCGCACCAGCGAGGATCATCCGAGCAATAATATGGTGCATTGTCTGCATATTTATGTTGTGACTTTCATTTTCTCAAAAACAGTACGGTTTCGAAATCCAATACGCATGCGCCAATTTTTACAAATTTGCAATATGTTTCGAAATATTCTAACTGGTAGTGGTACGTTATAAGTGGTTATATTATAACATTGCATGACTCGTCAGGCGACTTATACAATTAAGTATTTCGATGTTTTACAATATAGCAAAATTTCATACCAGTGGAATCATAAAGCTTTGAGTCAGTTCAATGAAATGTCTTTTCAGGAGTGCATTCTAAATGGACATCAATGACATTTTAAATATAGGGATATTACAAAATATATTATGAGTGAAAAACGGCAACAGTAGAGAAACAACTAGAGTAACAAATTAATATATTTTGCTTATAGCCTATAGTCATAATACACCCGGCAGACCCTCGATGGCTCAGGCACGAATATGAAATACACACACATACCTATACACGCCCAAGCACACCCATATTCGTTCCATCTGCCTCGTATTGATAGTGAGGTGAGTAATGGAATGAAACAAAACGTAGAGGTCGGGGGGACATAATTTAGGTCGACGTGTGCAACACATAGTATACACAGGTATCTATAGCATAGAGAGAAACAGGAGATGAAATTCATGTGGATGATGTGGACATGTGGTCCACACGTCCACATCGTCCACAAGAATTTCATCTCCATGTATCTCTCATGTGTGTGTATATGTATGGTCCACACGTCCACATCGTCCACAAGAATTTCATCTCCTGTATCTCATATGTGTGTATATATATATCGTCCACACGTCCACATCGTCCACAAGAATTTCATCTCCTGTATTTCTATGTGTGTGTATATGTCTGGTCCACACGTCCACATCGTCCACAAGAATTTCTGACTCTCATCTCTATATATGTTTATATATCTGGTCCACACGTCCACATCGTCCACAAGAATTTCATCTCCCTGTATCTCTCTATGTGTGTGTATATATCTGGTCCACACGTCCACATCGTCCACAAGAATTTCGACTCCCTCTATCTCTCTATCTATGTGTATATATCTGGTCCACACGTCCACATCGTCCACAAGAATTTCATCTCCCTCTATCTCTCTATATGTGTGTGTATATATTTGGTCCACACGTCCACATCGTCCACAAGAATTTCATCTCCCTGTATCTCTCTATGTGTGTGTATATATCTGGTCCACACGTCCACATCGTCCACAAGAATTTCGACTCCTCTATCTCTCTATCTATGTGTATATATCTGGTCCACACGTCCACATCGTCCACAAGAATTTCATCTCCTGTATCTCTCTATGTGTGTATATCTCTGGTCCACACGTCCACATCGTCCACAAGAATTTCATCTCCCTGTATCTCTCTATGTGTGTGTATATATCTGGTCCACACGTCCACATCGTCCACAAGAATTTCGACTCCCTCTATCTCTCTATCTATGTGTATATATCTGGTCCACACGTCCACATCGTCCACAAGAATTTCATCTCCCTGTATCTCTCTATGTGTGTGTATATCTCTGGTCCACACGTCCACATCGTCCACATGAATTTCGACTCCCTGTATCTCTCTATGTGTGTGTATATGTCTGGTCCACACGTCCACATCGTTAGCCATACACCCTTTCAAGATAGAGCCTCGTATTCATAATTTACAAAAATATGTTCGAACAAAAATTTTGGTCCCAGATTCAGATTGGGCATTTCAACTTCTATAAAATCAACGGACTGGAAGCGTTAAAATATGCCTCAGCGCTTAAAAGAAGATGCTAAATTCGAATCTGCAGTCAAAACATTTCAGTGACGCAATTTTCATTTTTTTTGAAAACGAGGCCATCAGTTGAAAAGATGTATTGAAATTTATACCTGAGCTTCTAAAGGCCTTGATTTTGATGAACCCTGAAATCAAAGAATTCAAAGTTAACCCTTCCATGTAAGAGAATAAGTATCACCGTCAAAGAAACAGGGGCAAAAGAAATTCTCGCAAAATTTCAAACGATATAATATTTTTTTCTTTTACCTTTGCTAGCTTCTTGAAAATTAATTTGTCTCTTTCTAGTTTCGCTTTATATTTTGTATAAACACCTTCAAGAAAAAATACATAGTTGTATAAAATTAAGATTGCATAACTCAAGAGATCTCTACCGGTTATTCAGTTGCTTTGTAGTTAATAAGAAATTTTAATCAATTTAAGGATAACTTTCAGGATTTCTGATAAATGTTCCGGATTTCCCACCAATAATCACTAAAGAAGAATTCAAGGTTTATAGAATTTTAACAAGCAAACTTGTAGATTCCCAGAAACAGTTTATTTTCCAGGGAACATCTGTAATTTTTGCTGTCAGTAAAATTTTACTCTTCAGTGCCAAATAAATGAAATGGGCGATGCTTTTAAAGTTTTTGAAAATTTTCCCACCCCCGAGCTCATTAGGGCCACACGTTTATTTATTTCCAAGATTTTCAATGTAAGCAAGACTTTTTTTGTTGAGATTTCAGCCACAATCACACAAGTTAAAAGCTCCCTCCCGCTTCACTTATTAACACGCCCATTTATCAAAATTTTAGAAAAGTCTAACTTCTCCGTCTATTTGGCACCGAAATAAGACTACACGATGACGACACAATTCGAAAACGGAACAAAATGTTACGGCAGTAAATGTTGCTAGCGTTCACACGATACCGGCACAACACCGTTTTTAAATTGTGCCGACTAGTGTTCCGTTTTCAAAATGTGCCGTTTTCAAATTTTACCGGCATATTTTCATGCCGTCTTCATGCGAACGACAGGCCAATCCGTAACATTTTTGTTCCGTCTTTAAATTGTGCCGGCATTGTGTGAAGGTGACGGAAACTTTTCAACATTAGTCCATTGCTCTAAAGATGGTTATATATACAGGTTATGCTTGTAGTTGTGAACATTTGTTGCTCCACGAATACCTTGTTTCAATTGTTGTTCTTTGCGACTCAGTGACCCTGGACCACTTGGTCTTGTTATAGCTGTAGAAACAATTGAAATTTCTAAAGTCAGAACAAAAGGCAAAGGTTAAAGGACAGAAACCGAAGGTTATTGGGTTAGAGGATAAAGTTCAAATGAAATAAAAGGTCACGTTCAGTTTCTTAAATTCTTTTCCAGCCAATGTATTTAAAATAAAAGTGCATCTTTTATATACTTAAAACCTGAGAAATCAATAAGAATAATACAACTTTAAAACGTCGATATTACGATTTATTCTAAATCATTTTCAAGATACAATGTTCTTGTGCTATAAGTTGCAATTTCGTCTTTACAGGGTTTGAAAGAAATCACCGATTTCTTGCTCTGGAGCAAAGATGGTTTTGTTATTGACAAATTCAGAAGAAAATGTTGCTATCAAGGCTAGTTCAGGTATGTTGGAACATTTTATGCTAAAGTTAACATTCAATACAGTTAACTCCTTGAGCATTTATCTTAAGCATCATTTAAACAACAAGAAACGGCAAATTATATTGACTTTGCTTGCAAAAACTTCAATCATGCACAGAATTAATTGAGGCATTTCAAAAAACCGAATAGCCACCTAAATTTGGTCAGTTGATCCCCCCTCCCCCAAATCAATGTTGTTCTCCTATATTCTCCAACGGACACCTTGGTGAAGAAAAATCTGTTTTCCCGCGGGCCTGTGTACAAGGCATGCCAGAAAGGTATGGCCAGTTGCCAGTAACTATCTAGCACACAGGAATGAGAGGCTGGGTGGGAAATTTTGCAAACGTGAATGAGAAAGTTCCCAAAAATGTTTCAGCCCATTATACACATGACAGCCTCGAAACGGCACAGAGACCCTGGCAAGAGGACATCCCACACAATTGGAGACCAGAACGCTCACTCCTGCTTCAACTAAAAAATTGAATTGCTTTCTAATTTTCATCTAAACAGAAAGAAAAGAAAAATAAAAATGAAAAATGCTGTGTTATTCTTAAGCAATCAATGTTAGCTTACTCAATGATGGCATTTCTCCAACTCTGATTATATGAGGCCATTGTTGTAATGTCTTCGCAAAGAACGGGTTTGTTACACCAAGCATCACAGGGGGTCTAAAAGTGATAAATATATCATCATGCTAACTTTGTTAAAATCAGCAAAAAAGAAAACAGTAACGGACATAATTAGATATTAAACTTGTAACAAAACAACTAACAAAAACGATTTACACAGTAAAATTTTGGTGAATAGCAATAAAAATGTAAAGAATTTAACTGGTTCGCTAGCTACACGTCTCACTTCAGACAAACATCGCTAGCTGCACCTCCCACTTCAGACAAACATCGCAATTTTCTTTATTGGGGCTTATTAGCTTTGGGGCTTTGTGTAGTTAGCTCAAGTGCCGCATATAACGAAACTATCGCTCTGAGTCCACATGAGTAGGGTTTTCCTGTATGATTAACTTTGAGCACAAATGTCATTACCTTGGGATTCTTGCAGAAGTCACCATACAACCGTTTTTTTTCTTAGTAGGGTGTCTTTTCACAAAAAATATCGTTCAAAATACTAGTCTTTAATGTGAAGTATCACGTTCTTAGCAGTAAAAATATGGTCATTTTCCGGAATCGACTTTAAGTTTTACGTTTCTTGGGGATTATTTTTACGTAAGCACATCAGTAAAATAGAATACTGACTTTAAAAACAAACAAGATTCTTAGCTTTATTTTTTTATTCTTAGCCCATATAGGACAGTTTCTTGATTTTTAGAAAAAAGGCATTTATAGTTTCTTGAAAGCGGTTTCTTATAAAAAATGAGTGAATTATATGAGGTTTTTATAAAGCAGCATCCATAATAGCTGTCATGAACTGTATAGTTATCTAGGATTAAATACTTTAAATCTTTCCAAATTTTCTTACCCAACTAACGCTTGCACTGTCTGCGAACACATATGCGGTGATGGAGCCATAACGACAATCGGCTACAAAAAGAAAAAGAAATTACAAAAAGTAGACGAAATTTATATTAATAAAAACGAAACAATATTCTTCAAAATAATTCGTCAGAATACATAGAAAGTGACAAAGTTAATACACGTTTTTTTTTAAGGAACCTTCGGTCTGAGTTGAGGCTGGAGTTCCTTAATTTTTCAACAAAATGAGGCTGAAAGTTCCTTATACTGTTCCTTGTCGTGGGATATGTATAAATACTAATTTTTACAGCAAATTCATAGAAACTATTCTTCATTTCCAACTTTAAGTATAAATGGAGCCTTTTGGGGAAGAACGATGGGAAATATATTGTACTTCTGTTACTTTGCATACAAACGGTCTTGTTCTTTAAAAAAAGAGTTTCTTAATTTTTCATCCGAGCCTCGACAGTTCCTTAAAGTTCCTTAATTTTTTGGGCATTTTCAGCCTCGAGTTCCTTATAAAGGTGTTCCTTTGAAAAAAAAACGTGTAAGCATCTGTCTTGTTTTCATAACATGCATCTGCTCAATGACGATTTACATGTTTTTTATAAGAACGCTGAAATTGAAGAAAGTCATGCAATGTTTTTAATTTTTTCAATTTGAAGGCTTAAAATGTTCATAGCATGTTCTTAATTTTCTTGTTTTTAAAAACTGTTGTTTTTCAAAAAGTGATAATTACTACGAAAAGGAACGCACATGTAAAAATTTCATAATGTTTTCTGATTAAGAGTGGAGAACAGGACAGCGCCGCACCACTGCTTTTACTCTAGATATTGTTGTGTTTACTTCGTTTAATTAGCGTCTTTTTTTTATTTAAAAAATTAAAAAATTAGAAAAATTAAAAGAACGCAAAACTGAAACTTTGATATATTCACGAGAAATTAAAAAGAACATTCTTGATTTTAGATGATAAATATATTACCTCTCCAAGTAGAACAAGTTCCCATAGCAAATGAACATGAGCTAAAACAGGATTTAGTGCCCTGAAAAAGAAATAAAAATATCGACTTTATTTCTCGATTTCCTAAGGCCAAAAGCCTACCAGAGCCAAGTAAAGTTACGGTCATAGGGGCATTGACCGAATGAAGATCAGCCAGAACAAAGGAAAATCTGATGCCACACCTAAGACACGCCTATTTTTCATTGTTTAGCGAGGAAGGTTTTCAGCTAGGGGTATTTTTGTCTAGAGGAAAGTTGAACAATTTTTCTGGACTCTGAGGCCTACAACATAAGACTTTTGGAAGACTTACGTGTGAGTGGAAACGCTTCAGGGCATCTTTTAAGGATTTACGACTGGTGGGGCGAAACTCCATAGGGCCCGGGACCCATGAATATTCGGCTGCATAAAACCCGCACTAACCGCTTCACGATTGGCTTAAATTGACCATTTTCAAATAAATCATTAATGAGTGATAATGCGGTAGGGAAGGGAGATTAAAAACTTGGTTCTTTGGTATTGAGAACTTTTAACTAAAATACAGTGTACATAAGTTATTCCTTCTACCAAAAAAGAATATTGTTTCGCAAAACCAAACCAAACAGGGGCCCATCACTGGTGGGGCAAAACAAGGTTTTCACAGATGAGTACTGGGGCAGTCAGAGGGGCTGGTGGGGCAATTGCCCCACCACTCAGTACGTTAAAAGATGCCCTGAAAGTAAGATTAAAATTGATTAAAACAGAAGAAAAAAGCGAGGCTCTTGAAGTCTCCATTTTCAGTCTTTGTCTTGTTTGATTACATTTCATACGTCTGTCAAAACATTTACTCATTGCGATCTTCAGTTTGGGCCTAAAAGTGGGCGGTCTGTGTCTTCTGAGTAAACCAATGTCGTTAGTGTTTCAAGGACTATCGGAAATTTCATTGTGACGAAGCATTGTATTAGAATAACAAAAATATTCTTAGTCGGAAATTTCTTCGCTTATCAGGACTTAAAACAGAGTAGTGAAACAGATTTTAAATCGCCCAAGTGCTGGTCATCACAATCTTCTACCTAGTAATTTGGGACGTATTTTCCACTTTGATGTGTATTTATAAAAAACACTGTCATAAACTAAAAGAGGCAGTTTCTAAAGCAAAAACTCTGTGTTGAACAGGAAGATTATCGAGTTGGTCATAATGTTAATTTGTTTATTTTGCTAAGCAAAAGCACAGCAACTCAACCAAGTATATTCACATACAAAACGAATGCATCCATGACTACAAAAAATGTTGTTTTGGCTCATAAAAAAGAGAGCCTAAAATAAATTATTTCCTCTTTACCCCAATCGGTTTCCCAAAATCTTTCTCTGGTGATGCCACTGCACCAGGCTTGTCCTTTTTCGAAGATATTCGAACCTTAAAAACAGAAGGAAGGGACAATGAAGAATGAGAAATTTCAGTATTTCAAAGAATGGCTGTTTTAGTTGTACAAAAATTCAGAATTGTGATAAACAGCCGAAACATTTTCGGGCATACTTAAAAGGTTAAAAGCTTTTTTCGTCTGAAACTCCTCAGAGTATGAGCTTTCAAAAACAGACCGAAGCAACTAACTAAGCGGAATTTATACCCAGATGTGGCTCGAAATGCACCAATCAGAAAAAGAAGCCGAAATTGGCAGCGTGTTTTAAACACCAATCCGCTTTCAGCGGGAAAAACAATGAAGATTAATTGTAGAGTCCAAGTGAGGAAAAGAGCTCTTTCGGTCTACACAGAACCGGCTTTTTGGTTTTGATGTAGACAGATTCCAAAACGCTGAGATGAAACGAGGATCCAGCTCTGCCGATTTTTTGAAAATAATCCTCGTTGTTATTATTTCAAAGAACAAGTTCTGTCAAACGTATTTTCTGACGTTATATCAAATGCTCTTTACAGATATAGAAGTCAATATTATCATCAACAATTCTAAGGGCAAAAAGTAAACTAGTTGGAGGAGCTGATGACCATTTTCTAAGGCCCTAGTCAAACGACTCTTAACAATTTGAAATTTGCTTGTCAAGCAAAATGTTTACCGTTTTGCCACGTCGAAAAATAATGGTCATGAAACATCTATTTGCTTGTGTCAATATAATAGTCATGGCACTAAATATGCAGTTACAATTAAGGAGCTATTAAGGAACTTTCTGGTACTTCAGTTTAATCAAAAGAGGTCCAAGAATAAGAAACTTCAGGAACTAGACCTTGAAGTAGGTTCTTTATAAAATAAAAAGCGTGCAGTCCAAGTAAGAAACTGTGTACATTTGAGACGGTAGACGAGAAAATTGATGTTAGCTAGATGTTTATCTGGCACGACTTCCTCGACCGTTTGCTCAAATAAACAATGTTTTTACCTGCAAAACTGTCCCTAGGATCGGAAGCTGTAAAGTTTGTCCAGGCAGTGGCTGTGCCCATTTGTCAATCTGATGACAAACTGAAAAGAAGAAAATATAGTTTCTATACAGCTTTTCGACAATCTGCCACCATTATGAATTTTTGTTGAAATTTCAAGATATTTTATTCCTCCTTGATCGTAAAAAATTTCGGGTTATTTAGTGTATAAAGCAGATTTTAATCTATTATAAGTGTGCATTCCTATTATAAATTTTTTTGCAAAAAAAACGAAAACCATTTTTCTGACGATAATTTTCATTACTTTATACCTGTTTCGATAGCTGCGTCTCCATTCTCAAAGTATTCTGGGGCAATCATTTTCACCTACAGTGAGAATCAGAATTAGTTTATCCAGCAAATTCGAGCAGCACAGAGGTTTTGGCAATGGTAGCTAAGAGCAAGAAGTACCACAAATCAAAGAAACAAAAGGAAATACACAAGGTTGCAGGGTCGCCAACACTAAAATGTTTCCAAAAATGTTTCTGCTGTTTCTCATGATTGTAAAGCCAAATATAAATTGTAAAGGGATTGCTATTATCTGACATCACATACATATCTTAAAAACTTATATTTGGAGACAACCACTAACAATTATTAAAGAAAACATATTTAAAAATTAAGAACAACTTACCATGTGAGAAAACAAGTTCACATAAGGCAGTCTTGCCAATAGGACCACTGACTACAATATCAAAAGAAAAGAAAATAATCTAATAGTATGCAGAACAATGTTACAGATATGCTTTTAAATTAAAGATTCTCATCTTATAGAGTATAGAAAAGAAATCTACCTTTTGAAAATATCCACGCTTTAACGATGCATCTTTGACTTGTCGAAAGAAGACAAAGCCATAATAATGACCAGCATCTTCCTATAAAAAAAAGGTTTTACTTCTTAAAAGCTTAATTGTTTCTAGAAACAAAATATTAGGCTTTCTTGACTCTAAGAGCAGGGTGGTGGTCATACTTTAAGGAAAGAAACTTTCACAGGAAGAAATTTTGGCGACTCAGAAAAAGGCAAAATGTTCGGAATTGATTTTTGAGAATCAGAAAAAATTGGAAGTTTTACCGAAAGAAACTTTATTACTCCACAGGACAAACAGTACATTTTATGGAGAGAAACTCCAATGAATTTGACTTTTTCATGGGATTTCCGTCATGTTATTTCATGTATCTCATTACTGCATGAATACTAGACATGAAGTCACTTTGTAAAATTATTTTTTCTGTGATAAAAATTTGCAAATCTCTTGTTAAAGACACTTTGGCTGGAATTAATTCCAGTGAATTTAGTATTTTGAAAAGTATACACACCAAAATCACAAAAATTCATGTTTCTTTGCATGAAAGTCTCTTCTGGCTAAAGTTTCTTTCCTCAAAGTATTGTAAGGCCCCATTGACACGAGGACGGATCAGTTTGAATCTTGTATGAAACCTTTCATGCCTCCTATTTACAAATGGATCTAATAAGTGTAAGTATGATTGAAAACAGACAGGACAGTTTAAAAGCCTACCCTAAGAAACACAGGCAAATCTTTTTCAGATTTTGCAGATTGGAAGTGAGATCTTCCACAAAGACTTGAACGTATTCTAAAATGAAACTGCGAATCTCCCATACATCCTGAAAAGAAAAGGTTCTCATTATAGTAAAAATATTTTCTGTAGCAATACACATATTTTTTTAGAAGAAACCCTTGACAAGAAACCCAGACTCTTGAGTGACAAAAATTTAAGAAAATCAATTACTGGAAATTTGTTACGTAAGAAATTTTTCACCTTACACAGCGAAATTTTTTCCGTTATTTCTCATGTTTAGTTTGCAATAATGCATTTCTGTAACAAGCAGACAAGCAAGATCCCCATAGGCATTGAAATATGATCAATAAATGGGTTTGGAACATTATTCAGATAGAACATTTACGTTGGCAATATGGATATTCAAGAAACTCATAAGAAACTTTCAGTACTCAAAATCTGAAAATTTTAAGAAACTTTCAGTTCTGGGTCAATTTTTTAGTTTCTTATAAAAAAATGTGTAAAAGAAAAAAATTGAAATAAGGTGCAAAAACTGAAAATTTAATTAAAGCAATTATCCACCTGTGTTGGAATCAGGAAATGAAAGGTAACAGATGTTTGTTTTCTGTAGAAAAGAAAAATAAAATTAGATTTCAAAATATTTTTACATTCTCATAAACCCATAGCAAGGAAGGAAAAGTTTGAAGAGTTTTCCAGTGAAACTTTTGAAAATATAATTTAATCACCTCTTTATCAGTCAGTACAACATGATCAGGAAACACTTTCTAAAAGCATAATGAAATTACAATCTTTAAGCGTTTAAACAACAAAGTTAACAAAATTTGTTGGTATCAATTTTTGCAGAGTATTTGTTGTTCTATCCAAATCCAGGGAAGGGGGTTTCAGCTATTAAATCAAACATAAATGGATTACCTGGCCTAGTGTTAAATTTATTGTACGTAAAGAAAGCCTTAGAGTACTATGAGAAAGCTACGATCGAAATTATTATAATCTTATTTCGGAAACAGTTTAGGCCTAATCTGAAAGGTCAAAACATCAAAGAGATTATACCTCGATTACTTGGCCCAACTCCAGATCAAAAGTTACGATGCAAAAGCATTTTATCCAGCTGTCGAATCTATCCCATGGCAAGAGCTGGATGTCATCTTTTCGAGTGATAAAGTCGGAATAATTCACATTTACTGCTCGAACCGGAGCAAGGCCACTTTCGGCCATTTGTTTATTTCTTGAAGAACAGGACAGCATCCGGCAGCTGCGCAGTTCACACACCTCCGCGTCGAGTGCAAGGCGACAAATTTCGGAGCGGGCGAAATTTGTTCCGAAAAACCCCCAAGGGAACTGGACCTTTATCTGTGGTCTTCGGTAAAATAGGAAGAAATAAGAAAACTTTTATTCTTGAAAAGCACAAAAACTCTGCAAGTTATTGAAACTAAGTATCGAGAAGAGGTCCGACGGCGTCAAAGGTCCGGGGCTCTTGGAATTGATCCCCCAAAAAAACTTCCAAAGTGATATGGGTGCGGTAAGATTACATTTGCCTTGGGCCCGCTGCCTCTCAAGAGCCCTGCTTTTTGGCTATGCTTTGGGTGACAATTACTCAAAAAGTTACCGAATTTTTGGGTCTTTGAGATATATTCTGACCCCTGTAAATTCTCCAAACTTCTCGGAGGTTCTCGGTTTCATATTCGTTTTTGCTCGTTTGCGTTTTGACATCAACTCGAGACTGATAGACCACGCGGTCAGGATAAACAGTAATGGCGACTTGCAAATGAAGCAGCGAACTGAAAAAAAGGAAACATTTTCCTGGAATACGAAGACTTTAAAGATGGCAACGTCGCAAGAACTACTGCATATCGACTCAGAAACAGGTAATGGATGAAAAATACTCAACTTATTATTTTATTTATCAGTTGCGGGCTAGCAGAAAAAGTCAATTTAGAAAACAAAATGGGCCTAGGCTAGGCCTAGGCTAGGCTGTGGGCCCAGTCCCAGAGAAGTTTCTCCAAGCGATATCTGTGTTTTCATCTAGTTTAGTCTAGGTCTTTTAATCTCAGTATGAATCAGCTCTTTTGTAGCATAGATGCGAATAAGTTTTTGAAAAGAAGTTTAGAATTGTAATTTTACTTTTTACTTTCTGTTCCAGAATGTTCACCATTTTTGATCAACAGCAAAAAACACTCAAAAGATAAAATGGCTCAACAGAAACAACAGCCACCAAGGATTACAAGAATTGAGGCCTCATCAGGTAAATAAGACAATTCTAATAATAATATTAGTGACAAATAACAGAATTGTCATAATTAGCTGAAACCGGAAACATTTTCAGGCATACTTAAAGCTTTTTTATCTGACACTCTTCAGAGTATAATCGTTGGAAACGGTCCGAAACAAATGACTAAGGTGGAATTTATACCCAGATGCGGATAGAAAATGCATGAAATGCATCAGAAAGCAAAGCCAAATTGGCATTGTGTTTTAAACACTAATCAGCTTGCAGGATGCAAGGGGGGAGATCAATAGAATCTGGGTATAAATTCCATCTTAGTCATTTGTTTTGGACTGTTTCCGATGTTTATACTCTCTGGCGTGTTTGTAAAAAAGATTTTAAGTACTGTTTGCTCTATGATGTTTCTGTAATTGAACAAACAAAGGTAAGTAAAAGATTCTTTGGGGTCTCATAGGGATGTATAATAATCATTCACATGCTTTTAATTTATATTTTAGTGCTAAGCAGAGCCAAGAACTTTATTCCAATGCTTGTAAATGCCAATCATCAACTCCAGAAAGACATGAAAGAAACATCTGCTGAAAAATTTGATATTGAAAATGTTGATCAAGATGAGAAGTTCATTGAAATGGTAATAGTTACATATTTTCTACTGACTGGAATTGTTCTTCATCGCTTGAATAGAGTACTGTAAGCTGTGTTTTATTCCTAAGCAATCTTTATTTTGCTTATTGTCTTGAATTACTATGTTTTGAAAGCTAACAATCAGAATATTTGCATTAAAATGCTATCGCTATGTAGTTCTGATGCACAATGTGGTCGCGAAATTTGTTGATGATCGTCATTAGAGCGTGTTCTTCTACACCAATTCTTTTTTCTATGGAGTTCTTTTTTTGAAATGTGTTTTTTTCGAAACCATTCCTCTGAAAACGGACAGCTTTTGGAGCTCTCCAAAACCTCTGTCATCAAAAGCCGAAGGTTACGGAGACTTACAAGAAATTTTCGGCTTGCTGTTCGAACCAGGCTGCTATTTTACTATAGTTGCCAGAAGACATTCAAAGAATGGGTTGGAGCTCTGGGGACCAGATCAGCAAAACATCTGGTGCGAAAGTTTTCGGATTGCCAGAATTTATGTTTTTTGAAAACCATATGAATTCTGTTCTTGGAAGCTTTCTGTTTTTGAAATCTGGACGGTTTTTGGAGGTTCAGAGGAAAACGCCCTTAAAATCACCTAGTTGAGATTGGCCTTAAGCCGGTATTTAAAAGTGCAGACGTATAGTGAACATGAGAGTGTAGTCTTGCTCATTGATTGAGCGTGCTACGGTGTTGTTGCTAATTAATTATGTTTTTTATATGGAATCCCATAGAATATTGGCATATTTGCAAGAGAATATAAAGAAACAGACAGCTCAAGTAGTGATGAAAGTGATTCCAGTAACACAGATGAAGATTTCTTAGCAGCAATGCTTGGAGAAGTCACCGAGGATAACTTAAAACTAAGCAAAACCAGGAAGAAACTTCAAACTTAATAACTGAAATGGAAACTGGTTGTTCAAGTGAAAGTACAAAAACATGTATCGGAACTGAACTAAATGGTGATAAAAACACAACAAAGGTTAGTCGAAAGGTAAATGGAGTTGCCAAAAAACAAAGATTAAAGAAAAAGAAACGAAGGAACGGTAAAACTATGAAATTTTAGCTGAAAATTTTTGCGTAAG
This sequence comes from Chrysaora quinquecirrha, assembly GCA_014526335.1. NCBI lineage: Eukaryota > Metazoa > Cnidaria > Scyphozoa > Semaeostomeae > Pelagiidae > Chrysaora > Chrysaora quinquecirrha. The sequence goes on from JACTAT010000032.1 coordinate 4,647,319, forward strand.
CGTGGTTTCCATATAGTGTAAACTGCTGATTATCGCAGTACCCAATGCCATAAGGAAACTATTTCAGTCAGGAACATTAGATGGCATTTCAGATAATCAGAGACCGGACAGCTCTATAAAACAAAAATAATTTTTTAATAATTTTTCCAATTATTTTTCATCATAGTCAATTGAATATTGAGTAGAATATTCTATTGAGTAAGTTTTTATAGACCGTAAAATGACGGAATTAGCGCCCGGGGGGGTATTTAAAATTTCAGCCTTTAGAGGTGGCGCTTATTCGGCAAGGGTGGTTAGTCAAGCAAGGGCGTTAATTAAATCTTTATACCAACGTCAAATTATTTAAATGATAACTACCCATAGTTTATTATTTTTCGCTCCCCTTTCTATTACTGTATGACGAAATAATCGCCCCCGTTTTGTTCTAGGATGCGGTTAATCGGGAAGGGGCGCTTATGGATCAATTCGGTAGAAAAAATTTTTTGAAGTCGCAAGATATCAATTTTTCGCAGCAAAAATGGTATAAAGCACCCAAAAATTAGTCTAGGTGCAAAGTTTTACTATCTCAGCGCTTTTATAATCGATTTTACGAGCGTTCAAAGTTCACAATTTTAAAAGGGCTTTGACCGTGTGGGGTAAAAAGTTTCACCAAGTTCATTTTTTGTGGTCAAAGCCTTTATGAAATCGGGAACTTTTGAATGCTCATAAAATTAAGAACACAAGCGCTAGGACAGTGAAACTTTGTACCTAGAGTAAGTTTTGGCTGCTTTATAAGATTTCCATATAAAAAACTCGCTATCATGTGATTTCGAAAAATTTTTATACTGTCTGACGTCATGCCGAAATGATCTTTTGAAAAATACTCTTATCCCGCGGAGCTTATTCGACAAGTGTGGTTATTAGGCAGGGGCGCTAATTCCGTATGATCGAAAAAGCGTGGCTTCTAAAAGCAAAGTAACAGTGAAATGATATATGAGAATAATGTCTGAAAATTGTTTTAACAGCATCTTCACTCGAATAAGTGCTGTTACTGTTATTTGCCAACACGCTTGCCATCAAGCAAATGTGCCTGCCTGAAGAATGCTGGAGCCAATTAGTGTCTTTATTCTGGTAGCTTCGGTTAAAAGAAGCAAAGCTTTTTCTATTAGGCCGAATTTTTTTGCACTAAATAACCAGTCGGTCATTTGATAATATTTTATCATTTTAATTTGGGTTTTTAGATTAACTTGATTCATTGAAGAAATCGAGTTTCTTTTTACCATTTTTCGTCGATCTCAGATGCTGCAGAGAAATCTTCGCGAATCGCATCTAAACGTTTTACACAGAAAATTTTATGGTTTTGTACATAAGTACATACATGAAGCAAAGGAAATTATTTGTTTTGAAACTTTTTTATGTTTTGAAACTAACTGTTGTTGTAGTGCCGCTCTCAACGTAAACAAAACAAAAGACCATCGAATTAGTGGCCGATTTAAATGTGAGCTTTTTCACAGAACGGATCTTTTGCTATCAATTTTTCTAAAGATATACTCTGGACAAAAGCCTCAAATTTTTATTGAGAAGTTGTCTGAACTCTGGCAGAAGTGCGACTTATTCCACCGCTCTATTTTTACCTATTACGAGCAGGGACGCCTTTTGCATACCTCTATTCAAACTAGCGCAGAATACAATGCATAAATTTCTAGATTAGTCGGGCAAGTGCACCCTACAATCTTGGGCACAATAATTGCGACAAGGTCTCTTTTCTTAGGAATACGGCCTATACTAGCGATATTTACTCTCAAGACAATGTTGGTAGAAAAGCAAGAAGATTTTTGCTCGAAACAGCTCTGTAACGGGGAGAAGGGGGAATCCATGGATAACAGCAACATGGGCTGCTCCAATATATTTTGTCCATATAGATTCTCGGACAGTCTTCAAGAAGCGCCATTTGTGCAGTTATATCTTCGCATGGTGTGACAGAAAAAGGACGATAAGACAATCTTTTTGATGTCAGTGGAAATTAATTTTATATATATAGAACTCATTTTCTATCAAATGCAAAAACGCAATTTAAACCATGCATATAAGCAATATAAGCTATACGAACAATAGAGACCAAATATATTTTGTCTTTGCAGAAATATAATAATATAGACTAAATATGACTTTTCGGAAACATAGCCCTATCTTTAAAATATAAATAATCGCTCTATCTTAGGCACCGTTTACACTATGCCGGTATGAAATGAATACGGAATGATTTCATATCGGATGGGGAAATGGGAGTCCCTGTTTACAATATGCCGGTATGAAATGAATACGATGAGCAAGGTTATCAGTTTTTGTCTAAAATCTATTGTTTCATGTGAACAAGAACAAAGAGTAATTGTTTTTTCTCTCATTCATTCAGCAAAGCGGCTTCAAACTGTACCGTATTCAGGCATTTACACTATGCCGTTTTCAGATGAAGCCAGTTAGCTTATCGTATTCATTTCGTAACGTATTCATGTCATAATTGTGCCGGCATAGTGTAGACGCAAGGCCAAAGCGGTATAGTTTCGTACCGTATTCATCTCTTACCGGCCTAGTGTAATCGGAGTCTTAGCCAATTTTCAAGCGCTGTTTCGTGTGCTTGCATGTTGAGTCGCGTATCTCTGAATGGGCCGTTACTCCCCAAGTACAGGCGCTGTATGAAAAGGTTTTCTGGTGCACTTGGCTGGTTGTTGTTTTCAAAACGAGATTGCTGCACTGTCTCGCAGAACTATCGAATTCATTATAAAGGTAATCCTAAAGAGGTTGGATCCGAAACAGAGCATTCTTAATGGGGTTGGATTAAAATGAAGGCCATATCAAAGCTATTCCAGTAGTACTCTTACGTATCTAAAGCTATGGCTAAACTAGGAGACAGTGTATTGGGCGTGTCTCCCAGGGTGGCTAAACATCTGAGTGACATTTTACATTTCATTTAACATTTTAGTATTTTAACTTATTTAGGCACGGTAGGCCCGTCAATCCATTAGGACTGCTTTTCAGGGGCCTGTGACATATAACTTAACATACTGACAAGAAGATTTTTGTAATTATTCAAATTTTGTTGTTTAAATTTTTCTTAAATGTGACAATAGAGGGTGCCTCTTTTAAATCATGTTCAGTGAACAAGTGTACAAATGTTTAGTTGACAAAAGAACATGTCCCCCGAGTCGTGTCGTGGAGACACGAAATGTTTCTGTCGTCTCCCGGAAACATATGCGTGTCTCTCGCTACAAATTTTGTCGCGCGCTACAATGTTTCCTAGGTAGCTAAACTGGGAGGCATTGAGGGGACATGTCTCGGGCGACTGCGACAATGTCACTCGCGACAATGTCGCGCGCGACATGTCTCCTAGTTTAGCTAGGCCTTAAGGCTACCTGTACGGTACTAGACACCGTATTAACTTCGTGAATGGAGAGTTTTTCGCTAACTCTTACGCACCCAGAGTCGCAAGACAAATCGTTAAAAAAAACATTGCTTAAAATATACTAATATTCGGATAGACATCTATCAATAAATAAATAATTTCAATAATCATACTCTTGTAATAGGCCTACTTGGTGTTGACTTTTTACTGTTGCTACTTTTCTTTGTAAATGCTCGCAGTCTTTCTCTAGCTAATTCAAATTCTTCTAATCTTTGAGTCAATGCTATTTTTTGATGAATTGCTTGTTTTAATAGGTGGTTCAACGTTGCCTTTTCATCCTCAGCGCTGCTTAGTTTCCTCTGAAGTTCATCAAGCTGATTAACATATTCCTCGCAGCGTCCAGCAAACATGCTGCGCAGCGATGCAAACGTCTGACACTCAGATTTCAATGCCTTGATCTGCCTCTTCAACTGCGCCATGGCCTCTGTCTGAACGGCTTTATCGTTCTCATATCGACTCTTTAAATTCGCCAGTGCGACTTCGTATGTTGATTTATTCGCCTTGAGAACAGTTCGCAGTGTGCTGATTTGCTCGCGCTTTGTCGCTAAAAGGCCCTGCAGCTTCAAAATCTGCTCTCGCAAAGTCTCGTCACTCGGAGCTGACGCCTCTTCCTGATTGGTCGGTGCCTTCTTACTAGACTCCTCACGTGACTTTGCAACTGCCTTCTCCACCGCAACAGTTAATGACCGTACTTGATCTTTCACGTTTGTTATCAATTTATAACACTGCTTTGGGGAGCCTCTGTCAGCTTTAGACTCAGAATTTTTCTCAACGCTACCCCCGTTTCCGATCAATTTAGCTGATCCGGGTATAGCATTTTTGTTTTCATTGGACACTGGTGTCAAGGGGGGAGATACAGGAAGATTTCCACTTCCGACAACAACGTTTTGATAAAGCCTTGCAAGATCTTTGCTGACGAAAGAAAGTTCATCTTGAGTGCAGTTCAAACCACCTTGGGCCTCTCCAGCGAGATTCGTTAACGATTTGACATCCTCTTGTAAATTCTTCACCGTTCTCTCTGATTCATGTAATTTTGTCCTTAGCTCCCTAATTTCTTCATTTAGCTTATTAGCTTCTTCTTTCATCTTAAACTCGCTTTTATCTTTTAGTTTCTGTAGATTATCCTTTTCCTCGCTGATTTTCGCTAGATCTTTCTGAGATTCTTTCAAAAAACCTTGCATAGCTACCTCCTTGTCTTGATGTTGTTTAACCAGCTTCTTCAAATCGTCTATCTCCTTCGACAGATTATTCAACTCAAAACTGCTCACGTCATCACTCCCGTCTAGTGACTCACAAAGAACCTTCGCCTCGTTAATCGTCTCAAACGCTTCCAGGTTATCCTGCAGTTTCGACAGATGCGCGTCTTTATCACTTAACGCGCGGAGCAAATCTGCTTTTTCGCCACGGACAACCTTCAACTGCTCCTCTAACTCTTTAACTTCAGTTAACTGTAGTTCTTTCATTAAATCGTCAACCAAACCGGGATTCGGCGCGGGCGATGACGTTTTGAACTCCTCGGTAATTTTCTTGACAATCGGATGTTCATCCTCCTCATCGTCACTGACATAATTCGCCTCCGCACTTTCAATATTCCATGAGCGATAGGCATGTTCTTGCTTGACCTCCTGTAACTCTTTCTGTAGTTGACTATTACGTTCTCTAGACTCCCGTACTGTTTCAAGCGCCTCGTTAAGCTGTTTATGATAATGATCTCGTCCTTCGTTCGCCATTTGTAGCTGTAACTGCAAATTATCGACCTCATCAGAGAGACTCTTATTCTCCACTTTCAGTCCTTCATATTCGACTAAAGTGGACTTCAAACTTGATAATTGCTTTTGTAAGCTAATATTCTCTTCTTCCAACTCAGCATACTCCTGTGTTGACATAGCATCTCTATCCTTATACCCCCTTATCTCACTCTGCAATTGCCCCTTCACCCCTGATAGTTTCTCTAATTGTTTCTGTAATGAGTTAATCTGTACTTTCAAATCATCGTTTTCTCGTCTACATGATCTTTCTGCTCGTTTTACACTTTTCAAGTCATTTTCAAGTTCTTTAGTCTTGTTGATTAGATTTGTTTCTCTTGTTTGGCTTTCTTCGACCAATTGTGCCTTGTTTTTGTCGTCTCCTTTGCAAAGTTTCTCATTCTCAAGCCGTAGTTTTTCAAGTTGCTGAAAACGGAAACAAAAAATTACCATAAACACATTTGCTTAAAATCTCATAACAAACAAAAAGTCCTGTCTGGCTAAGACGTCGAACACGATCATTGGATACATACTGTCGAACCTCTAATAGCGGCCAACTCCGACAAACGACCACCTCCCTACAACGGCCACTAATCTTCGGCCCCAAACGCTTTCCCGTAGTACTGTTAAACCTCTGACTAGCGGCCACCTCTCAATAATGGTCATTTGACCTTGGATCAAAAGTGGCCGCTATTCGGAGGTTCGACTGTATTCAAAAAAGGTTTTGCTCAGGTAAGGTCCAACTCATTGGTATAAAAATTCTACATTTGCGCAATATCATAATCAACAAATAAACAGATTTGTCTGGCCAAGACTTTGATTCTTGTGGGAATCAAGAAGACCTGGACGCTGTTAATATAATACAGTCATTCAACAAAAACTTCGTTTAGACAAGCCTTAACTTATTTGGTATAAAAAAATCGTAAGGGTTCCCTAACTAGCCACCGTCATGGTCGTATCGTACTAATGTCCCGCGTTTCTCGTAAATAACTTATGTTATATCAACATTCTATAACTTCATCGCATCAACATCGACTTCTAAAGCTGTCTTGCTATTAGAACTCCCAAAGTTAGAGTTAGTTAGGGTAAATTTCAGGCTGCGAACCTTTGACGTGTGCGTGCTCACAGTCCTTACAGTCCACCTGTGAAATCAATGTGTTAATTACATAAATGTTTTTACACGAATGCAGGTACATAACACGAAGCAGAAGCATGCTTTCAAGAGAAAAAGAAAGCGAACACCAGGAAATTCGTCTGGTGTTTGTGCAAATCTTTCGAAAACAATAACGACGCCGTCTAACCCAATTCAGTGCCATTTCACATGAGTCTCGAGCATATCTCTATAGTCTAGAGCTGGTAGGTCCGCGTCTGGGGACATCAAGAGCCAGAGCGGGGCCCAGGTAATGTAATCGCAACCGGGCCTTTCGGAGGGTTTTTGAAAGAAGCATAAGAGAATTTTCAATTTTCGCGGGCCCATTAATAGCCCAGGCCCCGGAACTCTGACCCCGCTGGACACCCTCTCGACCGTGCTTGCTAACCTGAAGCAACAACAACAACAAGAATGACAACTTCACCAGGGGACGAGACGAGCAGACGACTGACAGTTGTGGCTTGTTTGTAACCCAGACAAGTTTTTAACCGGTTTTTAGGACAAAGTTTAGAAGAAAAATAAAGCAAAATGTAAGAATAAAGTAACATGTGTGTATCGTTCGAATCTTTTCGCAGGGCAGCCACAAAATCCCGCAAGGATCTTTTCAATAAAGAGAGGGATTTCTCAATGAAAGCAAAAAATTAAACCGTAAAAATCATCCGGTGATAGTGTTTTTTGTAACAGGAAGTTGTGCAGACCTAAGCAAGGAAACCTTTTAGAAAAACGTCTGAAGAGTTTCCAACTTTTCTACGTGGGAAAACATAAACACATAGTCTGGCTGGGTGTATACTACAAAAAAATTAATTAGCATTATGCACAAAATTGGCTTTTACTTTTACCTCGTTGTTATTTTCCATTACAAAATCTCCCAATTTCCTGGCTGCGCTAACAAGATTTTCAATGCAAGATTGCTGTAAATTTGCGTTCTCTTGGAGAACATTACAAACGGAAAGGCCTAAATCTTAGACATTTGACAAAAACAAGAAACTGGTATCTTATATACGCTGGTGGGACCGTATACCACGTTGACACACTGGCTATAATGAAAACAAGCGAACAATAGAGACACCAGCTGATTGGCTATCCATTGTAAACATTGCATTGTCATGTAAATTAGCTTTTGAGTTTTGAGATATGACAGTTGAACAGGTGGGAGAAAGTGGAAAATCACTTGAAAATCTCACGAAAGCAAATATGTCAAAACCAATATATGTGTTTTATTGAAACAAAATTAGAATTTAATGATGCAGTAATACATCCCAATTTGGAATGTTATTTATCTCCATGAACTGTTATTATTGGTGTGGCAAGGGGGCAGGGAGGGTTCCCCTGGGTGCCAAGTCAATGGGGTTGCAAAATTGAAAAATTATGTAATAAATGGAGGGATGAAAAATCAAATTTGACAAGAATGGAATGTAAGGGGTGTAACATTCACATCTGTCCCTGGGTGCTGGTGATGCTTGCTACCCCCACCCACTGCTTAACAAAAAGAAAAAATCTAAAAATGCCAGGGTGGAATCCATGCTATCTTTACGCCGGAGATTACGCCAATGAAAACTGCTTTCACGCCAAACAAAACAATAGATCCATTGTTCTATCAGGAAAATAGTAATGTTTGCTGTTGTTTTCTGAAAGATTCACGACAGTACGCCAAGAATTTTCCAAACTCCACGCCAGATTTCTCCGGCGTAGGCTACATGGATTCCACCCTGGTAAAAATGTACTGAAATGGACATACGTATTTTTATAAAAAATGTCTCTAAGTACCCCCAAGTACTTGTAGAGATTCATCCTTAGTCATAAGTCTACTTATTTTTCATGAAAAAAAAAAACAAAGACAACTTGAATAATATTAAGTTTTCAATGTTGTTAGGTTTTGGTGTACTGTTTGACTTTCCTGAATTCTCAGCCACATATAACGGTATCCTAGATACCAATTTCTAAACAACTATGAACAATACTTTGTTTTAAAAACCTCTCTCTGGTCGAAAATATTAACGTGAGAAAACTGTACACAGCTGGATGCCCCCCCCCCCCTTAAATTTCATAAGACTTAAAAAGCCCAGCCTTTGTAGGATTAAGAAACTTTCCGTACTGGGCCAATTTTTCAGTTTCTTATAGAAAATATGACTCCTGCTGTCTGGAAGTTTTGAGAGATTTCTTTCTGTTTGTTATTTCCAGATAACAATTAAAACCTTGATGAGATACCGAAGTGCAAAAGCTATCTTTGTGAGACTGTTGGAATGAATCTCAGATTGGGGGGGGGGGGGAGGTGGCTGAACAACTGAAAAGTACTTGATATAATGATTTTATGATGTCATACCATTGTTTTCAAAATTATGGCCCCCCCTGCTCCAATGACCCAGCTTTGGTCTATGATTACTGACAGGGGCAAGGGCATTACCCCTTTGCCCCACAGTCATGTAATCAAACATTCCTCACAGAGAAATTGAAGTTCTGGAAAGCAATCAAAACTGTTTTCATAACTTTTGCATCAATACAGAAAAAATTCAAAAATTTATTTTTCTGACTACACAGACAGAACATCTTATGCAACTCTGATGAGTTAGTTTACAAAAAACACTGGGCATCATTTAGGCAAGCAATGGGACATGGATCCGATTCTATTCAGTTCTTATATTATTTTAAACACCAACCACGTCAAAACAATATAGATAAAGAAACATATGAATAATTAACAAAAATGATATCACGTTTCCTGACGCTTCCCTCTTATAATTGCCTTAGGGTTTTGGCTTTCTGTTTAGACAAGAACTGACGGTCGAAGTTTTTCTTCAAAGGGCAAGAAAATTAGAGATAAGGATCAATTGGTATTTGACTTCCCTTTTAAGACAAGATCGCTTTTAAGGCCTATTTTTTCGTAGCTTTTCTAATAAAAATATTATGCGGGGCAACAAAAAAGTCACACACGTCTCATAGACTAGTCCGCTCAAACCACACCACAACACATGCATGTTGCAGATCTGAAATATTTTAGACTAAACCGAAAAATCTTTATATTATTAAATCGATATTTCGTCTTACAAATCAAATAATGATTCGAAAATCACCGATCTCTGCTGACAGCAACAAATTAATATTTTAGAATCGAAATTTTTAACTTAGGCCGATCATGGGCTGGGTTTTAAAATCGCTTGAAAAAGATTTATGAAACGATTAAAAAAGAGAGAGAAAATATTCACTAGATAATTACCTCTTTCATTTGTTCAATTTCACGTTTTTTCTGTTCATTGCTTGCATGTAAAACATCAAATTGATCTTGAAGTTGTTGCTTTTCTTCGAGAACTGCCAGTCCGTATTCTGCAGCCTGAATTTTTTCTTGGCAAGCTTGTTGAAGCTCTTGAGTCAGCCTTTCAACTTCTCGTTTTAACTGCGACATGATCAAAACACTTTTATTTTAGTCTATCTACATTTTATCTAAATCATATGTTTTGATCAAAGATTAGATCGAACTGAAAAATACAAAATTTTGCCTCCCATGAGGACATACACAGAAGTAAACACAACAATGAGCTTTTTGTCAGAAGACGTAATCAGAAGGCTGGGACCAAATTAGGAATGCTACGTCACTCAAAAGGTAAAGGATAAATTATTGGCGCATCACACCCCCGTCATTTTGCACATTTCTTGAACACTCTCAATCGAAAAAAAAGATTTCGATGAACCCGGGGGAAGCAGGGAAATAGGGCATTTTGTGCACTGCCCTGTTTGCCTGCACAATAGACCCCTTACGGTCAGGTGATTGGCTATGGAAAACGCAGTTTCCGGATCCCGGTTTATCAAACTCCGAAAATCCAATTAGATCATACTAGATTCGATAGGTTTTATCGAATTGGATTTTCGGAGTTTGATGAACCGCGTTTATCAACTTGAATTTTCGGAGTTTAATAAACCGGGATTATCAAATCGGATTCTCTGGGTTTAATAAATCGGGTTTATGAAATTGAATTTTCTGAGTTTGATAAAGTGGGTTTACCGAATCGGATTTTCGGAGTTTGACAAACCAGGTTTACCGAATAGGATTTTCGGAGTTTGATAAACTAGATTTATCGAATGGGATTTTCGGAGTTTGATAAACTAGGTTTATCCAATTGGATTTTCGGAGTTTGATAATCTAGGCTTATCGAATGGGAATTTTGGAGTTTGATAAACTGGATTTATCGAATCGGATTTTTGGAGTTTGATAAACTAGGTTTATCGAATGGGATTTTCGGAGTTTGATAAACTAGGTTTATTGAATGGGATTTTCGGAGTATGATAAACTAGGTTTATTGAATGGGATTTTCGGAGTTTGATAAACTAGGTTTATTGAATGGGATTTTCGGAGTTTGATAAACTGGGTTTATTGAATGGGATTTTCGGAGTTTGATAAACTAGGTTTATTGAATGGGATTTTCGGAGTTTGATAAACTAGGTTTATGGAATGGGATTTTCGGAGTTTGATAAACTAGGTTTATTGAATGGGATTTTCGGAGTTTGATAAACTAGGTTTATCGAATTGGATTTTCGGAGTTTGATAAACTAGGTTTATTGAATGGGATTTTCGGAGTTTGATAAACTAGGTTTATTGAATGGGATTTTCGGAGTTTGATAAACTAGGTTTATTGAATGGGATTTTCGGAGTTTGATAAACTAGGTTTATTGAATGGGATTTTCGGAGTTTGATAAACTAGGTTTATTGAATGGGATTTTCGGAGTTTGATAAACTAGGTTTATTGAATGGGATTTTCGGAGTTTGATAAACTAGGTTTATTGAATGGGATTTTCGGAGTTTGATAAACTAGGTTTATTGAATGGGATTTTCGGAGTTTGATAAACTAGGTTTATTGAATGGGATTTTCGGAGTTTGATAAACTAGGTTTATTGAATGGGATTTTCGGAGTTTGATAAACTAGGTTTATTGAATGGGATTTTCGGAGTTTGATAAACTAGGTTTATTGAATGGGATTTTCGGAGTTTGATAAACTAGGTTTATCGGATGGGATTTTCGGAGTTTGATAAACTAGGTTTATTGAATGGGATTTTCGGAGTTTGATAAACTAGGTTTACCGGATGTGATTTTCGGAGTTTGATAAACTAGGTTTATCGGATGGGATTTTCGGAGTTTGATAAACTAGGTTTATTGAATGGGATTTTCGGAATGGGATTTTCGGAGTTTGATAAACTAGGTTTATTGAATGGGATTTTCGGAGTTTGATAAACTAGGTTTATTGAATGGGATTTTCGGAGTTTGATAAACTAGGTTTATCGGATGGGATTTTCGGAGTTTGATAAACTAGGTTTATTGAATGGGATTTTCGGAGTATGATAAACTAGGTTTATTGAATGGGATTTTCGGAGTTTGATAAACTAGGTTTATTGAATGGGATTTTCGGAGTTTGATAAACTAGGTTTATTGAATGGGATTTTCGGAGTTTGATAAACTAGGTTTATTGAATGGGATTTTCGGAGTTTGATAAACTAGGTTTATCGGATGGGATTTTCGGAGTTTGATAAACTAGGTTTATTGAATGGGATTTTCGGAGTTTGATAAACTAGGTTTATTGAATGGGATTTTCGGAGTTTGATAAACTAGGTTTATTGAATGGGATTTTCGGAGTTTGATAAACTAGGTTTATATGAATGGGATTTTCGGAGTTTGATAAACTAGGTTTATTGAATGGGATTTTCGGAGTTTGATAAACTAGATCGAATGGGATTTTCGGAGTTTGATAAACTAGGTTTATCGAATGGGATTTTCGGAGTATGATAAACTAGGTTTACCGGATGTGATTTTCGGAGTTTGATAAACTAGGTTTATCGGATGGGATTTTCGGAGTTTGATAAACTAGGTTTATTGAATGGGATTTTCGGAGTATGATAAACTAGGTTTATTGAATGGGATTTTCGGAGTTTGATAAACTAGGTTTATTGAATGGGATTTTCGGAGTTTGATAAACTAGGTTTATTGAATGGGATTTTCGGAGTTTGATAAACTAGGTTTATTGAATGGGATTTTCGGAGTTTGATAAACTAGGTTTATTGAATGGGATTTTCGGAGTTTGATAAACTAGGTTTATTGAATGGGATTTTCGGAGTTTGATAAACTAGGTTTATTGAATGGGATTTTCGGAGTTTGATAAACTAGGTTTATTGAATGGGATTTTCGGAGTTTGATAAACTAGGTTTATTGAATGGGATTTTCGGAGTTTGATAAACTAGGTTTATTGAATGGGATTTTCGGAGTTTGATAAACTAGGTTTATTGAATGGGATTTTCGGAGTTTGATAAACTAGGTTTATTGAATGGGATTTTCGGAGTTTGATAAACTAGGTTTATTGAATGGGATTTTCGGAGTTTGATAAACTAGGTTTATTGAATGGGATTTTCGGAGTTTGATAAACTAGGTTTATTGAATGGGATTTTCGGAGTTTGATAAACTAGGTTTATTGAATGGGATTTTCGGAGTTTGATAAACTAGGTTTATTGAATGGGATTTTCGGAGTTTGATAAACTAGGTTTATTGAATGGGATTTTCGGAGTTTGATAAACTAGGTTTATTGAATGGGATTTTCGGAGTTTGATAAACTAGGTTTATTGAATGGGATTTTCGGAGTTTGATAAACTAGGTTTATTGAATGGGATTTTCGGAGTTTGATAAACTAGGTTTATTGATAAACTAGGTTTATGGGATTTTCGGAGTTTGATAAACTAGGTTTATTGATAAACTATGGGATTTTCGGAGTTTGATAAACTAGGTTTATTGAATGGGATTTTCGGAGTTTGATAAACTAGGTTTATTGAATGGGATTTTCGGAGTTTGATAAACTAGGTTTATTGAATGGGATTTTCGGAGTTTGATAAACTAGGTTTATTGAATGGGATTTTCGGAGTTTGATAAACTAGGTTTATTGAATGGGATTTTCGGAGTTTGATAAACTAGGTTTATTGAATGGGATTTTCGGAGTTTGATAAACTAGGTTTATTGAATGGGATTTTCGGAGTTTGATAAACTAGGTTTATTGAATGGGATTTTCGGAGTTTGATAAACTAGGTTTATTGAATGGGATTTTCGGAGTTTGATAAACTAGGTTTATTGAATGGGATTTTCGGAGTTTGATAAACTAGGTTTATTGAATGGGATTTTCGGAGTTTGATAAACTAGGTTTATTGAATGGGATTTTCGGAGTTTGATAAACTAGGTTTATTGAATGGGATTTTCGGAGTTTGATAAACTAGGTTTATTGAATGGGATTTTCGGAGTTTGATAAACTAGGTTTATCGGAGTTTGAATGGGATTTTCGGAGTTTGATAAACTAGGTTTATTGAATGGGATTTTCGGAGTTTGATAAACTAGGTTTATTGAATGGGATTTTCGGAGTTTGATAAACTAGGTTTATTGAATGGGATTTTCGGAGTTTGATAAACTAAAGGTTTATTGAATGGGATTTTCGGAGTTTGATAAACTAGGTTTATTGAATGGGATTTTCGGAGTTTGATAAACTAGGTTTATTGAATGGGATTTTCGGAGTTTGATAAACTAGGTTTATTGAATGGGATTTTCGGAGTTTGATAAACTAGGTTTATTGAATGGGATTTTCGGAGTTTGATAAACTAGGTTTATTGAATGGGATTTTCGGAGTTTGATAAACTAGGTTTATTGAATGGGATTTTCGGAGTTTGATAAACTAGGTTTATTGAATGGGATTTTCGGAGTTTGATAAACTAGGTTTATTGAATGGGATTTTCGGAGTTTGATAAACTAGGTTTATTGAATGGGATTTTCGGAGTTTGATAAACTAGGTTTATTGAATGGGATTTTCGGAGTTTGATAAACTAGGTTTATTGAATGGGATTTTCGGAGTTTGATAAACTAGGTTTATTGAATGGGATTTTCGGAGTTTGATAAACTAGGTTTATTGAATGGGATTTTCGGAGTTTGATAAACTAGGTTTATTGAATGGGATTTTCGGAGTTTGATAAACTAGGTTTATTGAATGGGATTTTCGGAGTTTGATAAACTAGGTTTATTGAATGGGATTTTCGGAGTTTGATAAACTAGGTTTATTGAATGGGATTTTCGGAGTTTGATAAACTAGGTTTATTGAATGGGATTTTCGGAGTTTGATAATCTAGGTTTATCGAATTGGATTTTCGGAGTTTGATAAACTAGGTTTATCGAATGGGATTTTCGGAGTTTGATAAACTAGGTTTATTGAATGGGATTTTCGGAGTTTGATAAACTAGGTTTATTGAATGGGATTTTCGGAGTTTGATAAACTAGGTTTATTGAATGGGATTTTCGGAGTTTGATAAACTAGGTTTATCGAATGGGATTTTCGGAGTTTGATAAACTAGGTTTATTGAATGGGATTTTCGGAGTTTGATAATCTAGGTTTATCGAATTGGATTTTCGGAGTTTGATAAACTAGGTTTATTGAATGGGATTTTCGGAGTTTGATAATCTAGGTTTATCGAATTGGATTTTCGGAGTTTGATAAACTAGGTTTGGGATCGGAGTTTGAAGGTTTATGGGATTTTCGGAGTTTGATAAACTAGGTTTATTGAATGGGATTTTCGGAGTTTGATAATCTAGGTTTATCGAATTGGATTTTCGGAGTTTGATAAACTAGGTTTATTGAATGGGATTTTCGGAGTTTGATAATCTAGGTTTATCGAATTGGATTTTCGGAGTTTGATAAACTAGGTTTATTGAATGGGATTTTCGGAGTTTGATAATCTAGGTTTATCGAATTGGATTTTCGGAGTTTGATAAACTAGGTTTATTGAATGGGATTTTCGGAGTTTGATAATCTAGGTTTATCGAATTGGATTTTCGGAGTTTGATAAACTAGGTTTATCGAATGGGATTTTCGGAGTTTGATAAACTAGGTTTATCGAATTGGATTTTCGGAGTTTGATAAACTAGGTTTATTGAATGGGATTTTCGGAGTTTGATAAACTAGGTTTATTGAATGGGATTTTCGGAGTTTGATAAACTAGGTTTATTGAATGGGATTTTCGGAGTTTGATAAACTAGGTTTATTGAATGGGATTTTCGGAGTTTGATAAACTAGGTTTATTGAATAGGTTTATTGAATGGGATTTTCGGAGTTTGATAAACTAGGTTTATTGAATGGGATTTTCGGAGTTTGATAATCTAGGTTTATCGAATTGGATTTTCGGAGTTTGATAAACTAGGTTTATTGAATGGGATTTTCGGAGTTTGATAATCTAGGTTTATCGAATTGGATTTTCGGAGTTTGATAAACTAGGTTTATTGAATGGGATTTTCGGAGTTTGATAATCTAGGTTTATCGAATTGGATTTTCGGAGTTTGATAAACTAGGTTTATTGAATGGGATTTTCGGAGTTTGATAATCTAGGTTTATCGAATTGGATTTTCGGAGTTTGATAAACTAGGTTTATTGAATGGGATTTTCGGAGTTTGATAATCTAGGTTTATCGAATTGGATTTTCGGAGTTTGATAAACTAGGTTTATTGAATGGGATTTTCGGAGTTTGATAAACTAGGTTTATTGAATGGGATTTTCGGAGTTTGATAATCTAGGTTTATCGAATTGGATTTTCGGAGTTTGATAAACTAGGTTTATTGAATGGGATTTTCGGAGTTTGATAATCTAGGTTTATCGAATTGGATTTTCGGAGTTTGATAAACTAGGTTTATTGAATGGGATTTTCGGAGTTTGATAATCTAGGTTTATCGAATTGGATTTTCGGAGTTTGATAAACTAGGTTTATTGAATGGGATTTTCGGAGTTTGATAATCTAGGTTTATCGAATTGGATTTTCGGAGTTTGATAAACTAGGTTTATTGAATGGGATTTTCGGAGTTTGATAATCTAGGTTTATCGAATTGGATTTTCGGAGTTTGATAAACTAGGTTTATTGAATGGGATTTTCGGAGTTTGATAAACTAGGTTTATTGAATGGGATTTTCGGAGTTTGATAATCTAGGTTTATCGAATTGGATTTTCGGAGTTTGATAAACTAGGTTTATTGAATGGGATTTTCGGAGTTTGATAATCTAGGTTTATCGAATTGGATTTTCGGAGTTTGATAAACTAGGTTTATTGAATGGGATTTTCGGAGTTTGATAAACTAGGTTTATTGAATGGGATTTTCGGAGTTTGATAATCTAGGTTTATCGAATTGGATTTTCGGAGTTTGATAAACTAGGTTTATTGAATGGGATTTTCGGAGTTTGATAATCTAGGTTTATCGAATTGGATTTTCGGAGTTTGATAAACTAGGTTTATTGAATGGGATTTTCGGAGTTTGATAATCTAGGTTTATCGAATTGGATTTTCGGAGTTTGATAAACTAGGTTTATTGAATGGGATTTTCGGAGTTTGATAATCTAGGTTTATCGAATTGGATTTTCGGAGTTTGATAAACTAGGTTTATCGAATGGGATTTTCGGAGTTTGATAAACTAGGTTTATTGAATTGGATTTTCGGAGTTTGAT
This sequence comes from Chrysaora quinquecirrha, assembly GCA_014526335.1. Classification (NCBI taxonomy): domain Eukaryota; kingdom Metazoa; phylum Cnidaria; class Scyphozoa; order Semaeostomeae; family Pelagiidae; genus Chrysaora; species Chrysaora quinquecirrha. The sequence continues at coordinate 4,664,142 of JACTAT010000032.1, forward strand.
AAACTAGGTTTATTGAATGGGATTTTCGGAGTTTGATAATCTAGGTTTATCGAATTGGATTTTCGGAGTTTGATAAACTAGGTTTATTGAATGGGATTTTCGGAGTTTGATAATCTAGGTTTATCGAATTGGATTTTCGGAGTTTGATAAACTAGGTTTATTGAATGGGATTTTCGGAGTTTGATAATCTAGGTTTATCGAATTGGATTTTCGGAGTTTGATAAACTAGGTTTATCGAATGGGATTTTCGGAGTTTGATAAACTAGGTTTATTGAATTGGATTTTCGGAGTTTGATAAACTAGGTTTATTGAATGGGATTTTCGGAGTTTGATAAACTAGGTTTATTGAATGGGATTTTCGGAGTTTGATAAACTAGGTTTATTGAATGGGATTTTCGGAGTTTGATAAACTAGGTTTATTGAATGGGATTTTCGGAGTTTGATAATCTAGGTTTATCGAATTGGATTTTCGGAGTTTGATAAACTAGGTTTATTGAATGGGATTTTCGGAGTTTGATAATCTAGGTTTATCGAATTGGATTTTCGGAGTTTGATAAACTAGGTTTATTGAATGGGATTTTCGGAGTTTGATAATCTAGGTTTATCGAATTGGATTTTCGGAGTTTGATAAACTAGGTTTATTGAATGGGATTTTCGGAGTTTGATAATCTAGGTTTATCGAATTGGATTTTCGGAGTTTGATAAACTAGGTTTATCGAATGGGATTTTCGGAGTTTGATAAACTGGGTTTATTTAATGGGATTTTCGGAGTTTGATAAACTAGGTTTATTGAATGGGATTTTCGGAGTTTGATAAACTAGGTTTATTGAATGGGATTTTTGGAGTTTGATAAACTAGGTTTATTGAATGGGATTTTCGGACTTTGATAAACTGGGTTTATTGAATGGGATTTACGGAGTTTGATAAACTAGGTTTATTGAATGGGATTTTCGGAGTTTGATAAACTAGGTTTATTGAATGGGATTTTCGGAGTTTGATAAACTAGGTTTATTGAATGGGATTTTCGGAGTTTGATAATCTAGGTTTATTTAATGGGATTTTTGGAGTTTGATAAACTAGGTTTATTGAATGGGATTTTCGGAGTTTGATAATCTAGGTTTATCGAATTGGATTTTCGGAGTTTGATAAACTAGGTTTATCGAATGGGATTTTCGGAGTTTGATAAACTAGGTTTATTTAATGGGATTTTCGGAGTTTGATAAACTAGGTTTATTTAATTGGATTTTCGGAGTTTGATAAACTAGGTCTATTGAATGGGATTTTCGGAGTTTGATAAACTAGGTTTATTGAATGGGATTTTCGGAGTTTGATAAACTAGGTTTATCGAATTGGATTTTCGGAGTTTGATAAACTAGGTTTATTGAATGGGATTTTCGGAGTTTGATAAACTGGGTTTATTGAATGGGATTTACGGAGTTTGATAAACTAGGTTTATTGAATGGGATTTTCGGAGTTTGATAAACTAGGTTTATTGAATGGGATTTTCGGAGTTTGATAAACTAGGTTTATTGAATGGGATTTTCGGAGTTTGATAATCTAGGTTTATTTAATGGGATTTTTGGAGTTTGATAAACTAGGTTTATTGAATGGGATTTTCGGAGTTTGATAATCTAGGTTTATTTAATGGGATTTTTGGAGTTTGATAAACTAGGTTTATTGAATGGGATTTTCGGAGTTTGATAATCTAGGTTTATTTAATGGGATTTTTGGAGTTTGATAAACTAGGTTTATTGAATGGGATTTTCGGAGTTTGATAAACTAGGTTTATTGAATGGGATTTTCGGAGTTTGATAAACTAGGTTTATTGAATGGGATTTTCGGAGTTTGATAATCTAGGTTTATTTAATGGGATTTTTGGAGTTTGATAAACTAGGTTTATTGAATGGGATTTTCGGAGTTTGATAAACTAGGTTTATTGAATGGGATTTTTGGAGTTTGATAATCTAGGTTTATTTAATGGGATTTTGGAGTTTGATAAACTAGGTTTATTGAATGGGATTTTCGGAGTTTGATAAACTAGGTTTATTGAATGGGATTTTCGGAGTTTGATAAACTAGGTTTATTGAATGGGATTTTCGGAGTTTGATAAACTAGGTTTATTGAATGGGATTTTCGGAGTTTGATAATCTAGGTTTATTTAATGGGATTTTTGGAGTTTGATAAACTAGGTTTATTGAATGGGATTTTTGGAGTTTGATAAACTAGGTTTATTGAATGGGATTTTTGGAGTTTGATAAACTAGGTTTATTTAATGGGATTTTCGGAGTTTGATAAACTAGGTTTATTGAATGGGATTTTCGGAGTTTGATAAACTAGGTTTATTGAATGGGATTTTCGGAGTTTGATAAACTAGGTTTATTGAATGGGATTTTCGGAGTTTGATAATCTAGGTTTATTTAATGGGATTTTTGGAGTTTGATAAACTAGGTTTATTGAATGGGATTTTCGGAGTTTGATAAACTAGGTTTATTGAATGGGATTTTTGGAGTTTGATAATCTAGGTTTATTTAATGGGATTTTTGGAGTTTGATAAACTAGGTTTATTGAATGGGATTTTCGGAGTTTGATAATCTAGGTTTATTTAATGGGATTTTTGGAGTTTGATAAACTAGGTTTATTGAATGGGATTTTCGGAGTTTGATAAACTAGGTTTATTGAATGGGATTTTCGGAGTTTGATAATCTAGGTTTATCGAATTGGATTTTCGGAGTTTGATAAACTAGGTTTATCGAATGGGATTTTCGGAGTTTGATAAACTAGGTTTATTTAATGGGATTTTCGGAGTTTGATAAACTGGGTTTATTGAATGGGATTTTCGGAGTTTGATAAACTAGGTTTATCGAATTGGATTTTCGGAGTTTGATAAACTAGGTTTATTTAATTGGATTTTTGGAGTTTGATAAACTAGGTTTATCGAAAAAAGCAAATGTTTTACTTCATCTCCTTCAATTAAATACTGACCTTTTTCTCGACAGTTGACTTCGAGTTAACTTCACTCGACCACGATACGCTATAAGCAAGGTACGCGAATTCGAAGGTCCGCGTTATTCATTTTCCCTTATGCAAAAATGAATAACGCGGACCTTCTGATTTCGCGGACCATTGTTCAATTGTTCAATTCTCTTTTCTTAGCACTCGCTACCTTCATTGAATTGTCCTAGTCATTTTATGTATCTCAAAACAAGCCTTTTCTCATATTTTCACACTCTCTCAAGAACGAAATCTCGTTGAAAATTTAGGCCATTGCCGTTTCAAAACTTTGAAATATCTGGTGATCAAGATAGGACGGTTTTCTCAACAAACAGAAAGCAAATTTCGTAATACACTTCCTTCAATCAAATACTCATGTTTTTTCGGCATTTGACTTCAACACACTGCAATTCAATACAAGGTCCGCGATCTTGAAAGGTCCGCGTTATTCATTTTCCCTTATGCAAAAATGAATAACGCGGACCTTCTGATTTCGCGGACCATTGTTCAATTGTTCAATTATGTTTTGTTAGCACTCGCTACCTTCATTGAACTGTCCTAGTCAACACCTTCGAATTAGCTATTGAATACTTTTTTTTCCCTATTCTTTAATGATGAAGAATTGAGCCTTCACCTTACAATCTGCCGAGAAGCCATAGTGACGGAGAATTAATCCCTTGAAACTACCTACCTGATAACGAGCCGCGATCAAACAAGTCCGCGCGTCATGCAATTTGACCGGAGGGAAAAGTGGGTGTCTGGACCTTTAGAAATTAAGGCCACAATGAATTCCATTTTTCCAAAATAGGTCCGCGATCTAAAAAGGTCCGCGTTATTCATTTTTGCATAAGGGAAAATGAATAACGCGGACCTTTCGAGATCGCGGACCTTGTTTTGAATTGCAGTGTAGTGTGTTGAAGTCAAATGCCGAAAAAACATGAGTATTTGATTGAAGGAAGTGTATTACGAAATTTGCTTTCTGTTTGTTGAGAAAACCGTCCTATCTTGATCACCAGATATTTCAAAGTTTTGAAACGGCAATGGCCTAAATTTTCAACGAGATTTCGTTCTTGAGAGAGTGTGAAAATATGAGAAAAGGCTTGTTTTGAGATACATAAAATGACTAGGACAATTCAATGAAGGTAGCGAGTGCTAAAAAAAGAGAATTGAACAATTGAACAATGGTCCGCGAAAGCAGAAGGTCCGCGTTATTCATTTTTGCATAAGGGGAAAATGAATAACGCGGACCTTCGAGATCGCGGGCCTTGCTTGTTGCGAATCGTGGTCGACTGAAGTCAACTTGAAGTCAACTGTCTAGAAAAAGGTCAGTACTTAATTGAAGGAGATGAAGTAAAACATTTGCTTTATGTTTATTGTCTACGATTTCAAAACCGCCCTGTTTTGATCACCGAAATTTTCCTTGATATAACGAAGTCGGCCTAAATTTTCAAACAATAAACGAAAGCTTAAGTGATGCTTGCCGTCCAATAAAAGAAACATAAATACGACAATTAATGGCAATCAGAAGTACTTTAATTCTTAACAAGAAGATATAATGTCAAGGTCCGCGAAATCCAGAAGGTCCGCGTTATTCATTTTGGCCAAGCAAAAGTGAATAACGCGGACCCACATGTCGCGGACCAAAACAGGCAGGTCCGCGAGGTCCGCAGGGTCCGCGGGGTCCGCGTTATTCACCTGGCCGTTTATTGAATTGGATTTTCGGAGTTTGATAAACTAGGTTTATCGAATTGGATTTTCGGAGTTTGATAAACTAGGTTTATCGAATGGGATTTTCGGAGTTTGATAAACTAGGTTTATTGAATGGGATTTTCGGAGATTGATAAACTAGGTTTATCGAATGGGATTTTCGGAGTTTGATAAACTAGGTTTATCGAATAGGATTTTCGGAGTTTGATAAACTAGATTTATCGAATGGGATTTTCGGAGTTTGATAAACTAGGTTTATCGACTAGGATTTTCGGAGTTTGATAAACTGGGTTTATTGAATCGGATTTTCGGAGTTTGAAAAACTAGATTTATCGAATGGGATTTTCGGAGTTTGATAAACTAGGTTTATCGACTAGGATTTTCGGAGTTTGATAAACTGGGTTTATCGAATTGGATTTTCGGAGTTTGAAAAACTGGGTTTATTGAATCGGATTTTCGGAGTTTGACAAACTGGGTTTATCGAATTGGATTTTAGGAGTTTGAAAAACTGGGTTTATCGAATTGGATTCTCAGAGTTTGATAAACAGGGTTTATCAAATCGGATTTTCGGAGTTTGATAAACTAGGTTTATGGAATGGGATTTTCGGAGTTTGATAAACTGGGTTTATCGAATCGGATTTTCGGAGTTTGATAAACTGGGTAATTATCGAATCGGATTTTCGGCGTTTGATTAACTGGGTTTATCGAAACGGATTTTCGAGTTTGATAAACTGGGTTTATCGAATCGGATTTTGGGAGTTTGATAAACTGGGTTTATCGAATCGGATTTTGGGAGTTCGACCCCCCAGTGGTTTTCTACACCTTTTCAACTAAGAGCCTCGTTTTCAAAATTTACGAAAATTTGTTCGTACGAAAATTTATTCACGGTAGCAACGTAGTTGATAACGTGTTTAAAACCAGTGGAATCGAAAAGTCGAACCGCGCCCAAAAGGTAGAACCGCGCCCTTAATTCAATAGTTTCCATGGTTTTCTAGCTCATGTTTTTCTAGCTCATGACACATGAGACGTGAATTTTCCGCAGGAACAAAAGTCCTCATACAATGGATTCCATTGTCTAGCTTAGTCTTGACACAAATTGCCGTCCTGAGATATGTATTTTCCGCAGGAACAAAAGTCCTTATACAATTGATTCTGTTAAGCTTATGCTTGACGCATGACAAATTGGCGTCCTGAGACGTGTATTTTCCGCAGGAACAAAAGCCTCAGATATTGTCTAGCTTATGCTTGACGCATGACAGGTGAAAAACTGGTCAGATGTTCAAACTGTTCACGAAGGAAGAATGAAGTCTGAAAATTGTTTGTCCTGCTTTGAACTGTTTTGGACTGTCATGATGTTGACTTGATACTACACTTTTTTTAAAATAAGCAACCGGTCAATAAGCAACAAGGGCTGAGATGTTGTTAAAATTTTTGGTGAAATAGCTATTTTTATACTTTACATCCTTGCAAACTTGTCCTGTACATTGAAAAGCCAGAAAAGAGCCAAAATAAGGGATTTTTTTGGGGGTACCAGTCCTTCTACGAGGGCTGAAATACCAGATGTGTTTAGCAATATTTGAGGGCTTGACCAAAGTCCAGTTGCTTATCAAAAAAGTGTACCACTTGAAGTTGATGTTGAGTTTTTCAAACAAGATATTATGACAGAATACCGTGAAGACATCGATGATGTCGTAGAAAAACTGCTTTATTTAGAACAGATTGAATATAATCCTAGAAAAGTTATAACCAAAATGTATGAACCATGTTGACTTTTCTCTTATCTCTGTAATCTTAACTAAACACAAATTTAACTGGAAACTTTGTTCTGTTGTTACATACTCTGAAGTACCAAATAGGCAACTTTGCTTTCTTAACTTCCAAAAATTTTGTAAAAGCGTCCCATAATTCCGGCCAGGTCAAAAACGCGGACATCGCGGAAACCGGGGAAAATATCGTAAACCTTTAAAAAGTTGTTTGAAGCATCCAAATAGTCGAAATTAGTCTTCTTTTCAAAACTTCTACATCTTTTTCTTGCAAACAATCCATTATTTTGTGAATATATCAAATGTCCGCGGTTTCTGCGTTTTTGATTTTGCAATAGTCAATAGTCAAAAGCGCGGAAACCGCGGACAAAGTGCGTACACTACTACGCAGCTATAAAAACTTGGTCCGAAATCTCATGCAACAAAATTTATGTTTCAATTTCGTCCTCCTGAGGGCTTATAAATGAACCATTAATAACTTACATTCATTGTTCTGTTCACAATCACATTAAGTGTATTGTATTGAGTGAGCATTCATATACATGTTTTGTTGATTTGTTAAATATTTCCTTTTCTCTTACATTCTGACTCTTAAAAGAGAGGTTATGAATTATTTCCCATTCTGTTGCTACCGTGTTGAAGCCGTTCGGCTTCTTGTTCCTTTTTTGCGGTCAAAGCCTTTATGGAATCGAGAACTTTGAATGCTCATAAAATGTAAAACAAAAGGTTGGGCCAGTGACTAAGTTTATGCCTAGACTAAGTTTTGGATGCTGTAGACAATTTTCAATCAAAAACTTGATATCTTGTGATTTCAAAATTTTTAAATGATGTTGGCTGTTTTCCAACTATGATGTATACTGTAACATTAAAGTTAATGTCATTAAATTTTTTTTCAATACTTTCTTTTAAGTTGGTGACAAAATAGCTAAGTCTACAAGTAGTTAATACAAACCAATTTTTAAAATAACCAAAAAGAAATTAGAAGTCTAGCTACTTCTAAACAGAATAAACGGTATAACTGTATAAAAGTATAACATATAGTTGTAATACAATAGAAATTAAAGTTAAGATATACATACAGTCAAGCTAATTATTTTATACATTTTATATATTACCCTTAGCATGGTTGGAACTCTTTCTAGTCGTATCGCCCAAAGTATTTTGATGTAAGGGTGATTTTATGTTTTTGCAAGCAGAACAATCACATTTTTCAAATTTTTCTTTGCAGTCCGTATCGTATTGTGGATGACTGTGGAGGAGCATTTGCCATGGGGGCAATTGGTGGAGGGCTATTTTCTTTCATCAAAGGCTGGAGAAACTCTCCACCTGTAAGTACTTTGTACCATTTTCCCTTGCATTAAATCCCCAGTGGCATAGCCAAGGGGGCAGGGGGGAGTTACCCCTCCCCCTATCATTGCCAAGATTGATTTGGTGTATAGGCCAACTGTATTGTAAAAGTGTCACGGGGTACAACTTGAGTACTATTCTTAAAACCACACCCTTCTTTCCCTTGATCACACCCTTTTGCCCCTCAATTTTGGATTTTCCACTACATCACTGGAGAGTGCCTGTAATTTTCAGAATTTTCTATTTTTAGTATGCCATGTAACTATCACCGAAGATGTCTGCTCCTTTTTCACTATCCTTTTACAGTGCTCTAAAGATTTTGCTTTCTTTCAGGGTCAGAGATTCTTGGGGAGCATTGCTGCTGTGAAAACTAGAGCCCCAGTTTTAGGAGGTATAACTTGCTTTGAAATTTATGTAATACCAACATAATTGTGTTATAGTATTCTGTGTAATAAGATATTTTATATAGATATATACTAGTTATCCAAAATTTCTTAGGAGTAGCGCATCAATTAGAAATTTAACGGCAAAAACAACAACTTTTAATTTGCAAAGCATGTTTCAAACATGCACTGTCCATCATCAGTTGATAAATTCAAATTTCTACACGGTTAATTTTAAATAGAAAAGTAAGTTATGTAATATATGTTTACAACAATAGATGATAGGAAAAAATGTTAATTGATATTATGGGTGTGGTTAAAAGAAAATGGTTGAAATGCTAAGATAATGATAAATCATAATGATACAACTGCCTAATCTGTCATCAGGCTTGCACAGAGGATTGTTTCTCTGTTCTGGACATTGCCCAAACTTCTTTGAATAGGCGTTAAATTTCTAATATATGCTAGTGTTTTTCTGTATTGTTTTAGGTAACTTTGCAGTATGGGGTGGTACCTTTTCAACTTGTGATTGTTGCCTAATGGCAATCCGTGGAAAAGAAGACCCTTGGAATTCTATTGGTAGCGGTGCTATTACTGGAGGAATTCTTATGGCAAGAGGTAAGATTTGTTTAGACTTGACTTTTTACTGCACAATTCTTGTATGAGAGGCCAGAGGCATTCTTAAGTACCACTATGAACAAGGAAGAACAAGTAACACTATGGGACAAGCAGCAATAGATCTGTTCAAAGAGGTCTGGGTATGCATGTTGACTCTGTTTCACAACATATTTCAAAATTCATTGAAGTTTTTATTTTGTCTTCTGAATCCGTTACTATTCCGCCCCCACAGCTTATAGTCTTAAGATAAAAGAGGCTCTACATATACACATGCTCAAACCCTCTCTTAACAAACAGCTATTTCATTTCAATTTAACACTTTCAGTTTAACAAATATTTTATATCTTTTTTATGTGTGTTTTGGGATTTTTGTAATGGCTTGTATCTTACCAATTATATTCCTTGTCTTTGAATGTATTCTTTAAATTTTTTGCACTTATTTATTGTAAAAATTCTTTTTTTTTACCGCTGTATGCATATATATTCATAGGTTTTTCTTACTAAATTGTAAATTGCAACTGAAGATGATTGTAGTTCAATCAAAACATGTTTTGCTGAATCAAGAAAGTCCTATTTTTTCTGAAGTTTATATTTGCGTTTTTGCTATCAAGATCATTTGTTACTTTATTTACTTTTTTTTCTTTCAGCTGGACCTTCTGCAATGGCAAGATCAGCTGTTGTTGGTGGTATATTGCTTGCGTTAATTGAAGGTGTTGGTATCATGATCACTAGGATGACTGCTGAACAATTCAAACCTGGTTTGTACTTATTATTCAGTTTTCCTAACATGCAATTCTAAAATCAAACAATCATGTGGCGATTTGTCAAGGGAGGGGCTAATTTCACTCATAGAAACTAAAGAGGGGCATATGCTATTTCAAGCAGAGTAAAATGCACAGTAAAAAATTCTCACACTCGCAGAATCTCCTAGAATTGAGATAGCCAAAGCACTTGGTTCAATAGGTTACTGATAGAGATCATGGATTGAAACATCAAAAAAGTTGTTTTTCAAAGAAATGCTTTTGAATTTTTCATTAGATTGGTTTAGATTAACTTTATACATACAATAATGTTTCATTAAGTATGTTAATCTTATATTCAGTGATTATTTAAGTCTGAAACACTGTAGACAGTGTATTTTTACCTACAATCCAAGGAAGTGCCTAACCTTTATTTTTCAACTTGATGACCTGTAAATCAACCATGCTGAATCATTTAAGACCATGAGCCAAATTGAGAACTGTCTGTATCACATGATATACAATCTATGTAGATATACTTTTTACCTTCAATTTAAGTTAGTTGAAGGTTAAAAGTAGATCTACTTTTGACCTTAACTTAAAGTTTGGTGAAGGTTAACAGTAGATCTACTTTTGACCTTCATTTAAAGTTAGGCGAAGGATAAAAGTAGATCTACTTTTGATCTTCATTTAAAGTTAGGCGAAGGTTAAAAATAGATCTACTTTTTACCGTCACAGGTTAAAAGTAGATCTACTTTTGACCTTCAATTAAAGTTTGGCGAAGTTTAAAAGTAGATCTACTTTTGACCTTCACAGGTTAAAAGTAGATCTACTTTTGACCTTCACAGGTTAAAAGTAGATCTACTTTTGACCTTCACTTAAAGTTAGGGGAAGGTTAAAAGTAGATCTACTTTTGACCTTCATTTAAAGTTAGATGAAGGTTAAAAGTAGATCTACTTTTGACCTTCAGTTAAAGTTTGAAGTTTAAAAGTAGATCTACTTTTGACCTTCACAGGTTAAAAGTAGATCTACTTTTGACCTTCACTTAAAGTTGGCGAAGGTTAACAGTAGATCTACTTTTATCTTCACAGATTTAAAGTAGATCTACTTTTGACCTTCACTTAAAGTTGAAGTTAAAAGTAGATCTACCTTTAAAAGTAGATAAAAGTAGATCTACTTTTGACCTTCACAGGTTAAAAGTAGATCTACTTTTGACCTTCACAGGTTAAAAGTAGATCTACTTTTGACCTTCACTTAAGTTAGGCGAAGGTTATAGGCGAAGGTTAAAAGTAGATCTACTTTTGACCTTCACTTAATGTATGGCAAAGGTTAAAAGTAGATCTACTTTTGACCTTCACTTAAAGTTAGGCGAAGGTTAAAAGTAGATCTACTTTTGACCTTCACAGGGTTAGATCTAGTTAGTTAAAGTTTGGCGAAGGTTAAAAGTAGATCTACTTTTGACCTTCACAGGTTAAAAGTAGATCTACTTTTGACCTTCACTTAAAGTTAGGCGAAGGTTAAAAGTAGATCTACTTTTGACCTTCATTTAAAGTTAGGAAGGTTAAAAATAGATCTACTTTTGACCTTCACTTAATGTATGGCGAAGGTTAAAAGTAGATCTACTTTTGACCTTCACTTAATGTATGGCAAAGGTTAAAAGTAGATCTACTTTTGACCTTCACTTAAGGTTAAAAGTAGATCTAGATCTACCTTTTACCTTCGAAGGTTAAAAGTAGATCTACTTTTGACCTTCACAGGTTAAAAGTAGATCTACTTTTGACCTTCACTTAAAGTTAGGCGAAGGTTAAAAGTAGATCTACTTTTGACCTTCACAGGTTAAAAGTAGATCTACTTTTGACCTTCACTTAAAGTTGGGCAAAGGTTAAAAGTAGATCTACTTTTTACCTTCACAGGTTAAAAGTAGATCTACTTTTGACCTTCACAGGTTAAAAGTAGATCTACTTTTGACCTTCACTAAAGTTAGGCGAAGGTTAAAAATAGATCTACTTTTTACCGTCACAGGTTAAAAGTAGATCTACTTTTGACCTTCAATTAAAGTTTGGCGAAGTTTAAAAGTAGATCTACTTTTGACCTTCACAGGTTAAAAGTAGATCTACTTTTGACCTTCACAGGTTAAAAGTAGATCTACTTTTGACCTTCACTTAAAGTTAGGGGAAGGTTAAAAGTAGATCTACTTTTGACCTTCACTTAAAGTTAGGCGAAGGTTAAAAGTAGATCTACTTTTGACCTTCAGTTAAAGTTTGGCGAAGTTTAAAAGTAGATCTACTTTTGACCTTCACAGGTTAAAAGTAGATCTACTTTTGACCTTCACTTAAAGTTGGGCGAAGGTTAACAGTAGATCTACTTTTTATCTTCACAGATTAAAAGTAGATCTACTTTTGACCTTCACAGGTTAAAAGAAGATCTACTTTTGACCTTCAGTTAAAGTTCGAAGGTTAAAAGTAGATCTACTTTTGACCTTCACAGGTTAAAAGTAGATCTACTTTTGACCTTCACTTAAAGTTAGGCGAAGGTTAAAAGTAGATCTACTTTTTACCTTCACAGGTTAAAAGTAGATCTACTTTTGACCTTCACTTAAAGTTGGGCGAAGGTTAAAAGTAGATCTACTTTTTACCTTCACAGGTTAAAAGTAGATCTACTTTTGACCTTCAAAGGTTAAAAGTAGATCTACTTTTTACCTTCACTTAAAGTTAGGCGAAGGTTAAAATAGATCTACTTTTGACCTTGACCTTCACAGGTTAAAAGTAGATCTACTTTTGACCTTCAGTTAAAGTTTGGCGAAGTTTAAAAGTAGATCTACTTTTGACCTTCACTTAAAGTTGGGCGAAGGTTAACAGTAGATCTACTTTTTATCTTCACAGATTAAAAGTAGATCTACTTTTGACCTTCACTTAAAGTTGGGCGAAGGTTAAAAGTAGATCTACTTTTTACCTTCACAGGTTAAAAGTAGATCTACTTTTGACCTTCACAGGTTAAAAGTAGATCTACTTTTGACCTTCACTTAAAGTTAGGCGAAGGTTAAAAGTAGATCTACTTTTTACCTTCACAGGTTAAAAGTAGATCTACTTTTGACCTTCACTTAAAGTTGGGCGAAGGTTAAAAGTAGATCTACTTTTTACCTTCACTTAAAGTTAGGCGAAGGTTAAAAATAGATCTACTTTTTACCTTCACAGGTTAAAAGTAGATCTACTTTTGACCTTCAGTTAAAGTTTGGCGAAGTTTAAAAGTAGATCTACTTTTGACCTTCACAGGTTAAAAGTAGATCTACTTTTGACCTTCACTTAAAGTTTGGCGAAGGTTAAAAGTAGATCTACTTTTTACCTTCACAGGTTAAAAGTAGATCTACTTTTGACCTTCACTTAAAGTTAGGCGAAGGTTAAAAATAGATCTACTTTTTACCTTCACAGGTTAAAAGTAGATCTACTTTTGACCTTCACTTAAAGTTGGGCGAAGGTTAAAAGTAGATCTACTTTTTACCTTCACTTAAAGTTAGGCGAAGGTTAAAAATATATCTACTTTTTACCTTCACAGGTTAAAAGTAGATCTACTTTTGACCTTCACAGGTTAAAAGTAGATCTACTTTTGACCTTCACTTAAAGTTAGGCGAAGGTTAAAAATAGATCTACTTTTTACCTTCACAGGTTAAAAGTAGATCTACTTTTGACCTTCACTTAAAGTTGGGCAAAGGTTAAAAGTAGATCTACTTTTTACCTTCACTTAAAGTTAGGCGAAGGTTAAAAATAGATCTACTTTTGACCTTCACAGGTTAAAAGTAGATCTACTTTTGACCTTCAGTTAAAGTTTGGCGAAGTTTAAAAGTAGATCTACTTTTGACCTTCACTTAAAGTTGGGCGAAGGTTAACAGTAGATCTACTTTTTATCTTCACAGATTAAAAGTAGATCTACTTTTGACCTTCACTTAAAGTTGGGCGAAGGTTAAAAGTAGATCTACTTTTTACCTTCTTAAAGTTGGGCGAAGGTTAAAAGTAGATCTACTTTTGACCTTCACAGGTTAAAAGTAGATCTACTTTTGACCTTCACTTAAAGTTAGGCGAAGGTTAAAAATAGATCTACTTTTTACCTTCACAGGTTAAAAGTAGATCTACTTTTGACCTTCACTTAAAGTTGGGCGAAGGTTAAAAGTAGATCTACTTTTTACCTTCACTTAAAGTTAGGCGAAGGTTAAAAATAGATCTACTTTTTACCTTCACAGGTTAAAAGTAGATCTACTTTTGACCTTCAGTTAAAGTTTGGCGAAGTTTAAAAGTAGATCTACTTTTGACCTTCACAGGTTAAAAGTAGATCTACTTTTGACCTTCACTTAAAGTTGGGCGAAGGTTAACAGTAGATCTACTTTTTATCTTCACAGATTAAAAGTAGATCTACTTTTGACCTTCACTTAAAGTTGGGCGAAGGTTAAAAGTAGATCTACTTTTTACCTTCACAGGTTAAAAGTAGATCTACTTTTGACCTTCACAGGTTAAAAGTAGATCTACTTTTGACCTTCACTTAAAGTTAGGCGAAGGTTAAAAATAGATCTACTTTTTACCTTCACAGGTTAAAAGTAGATCTACTTTTGACCTTCACTTAAAGTTGGGCGAAGGTTAAAAGTAGATCTACTTTTTACCTTCACTTAAAGTTAGGCGAAGGTTAAAAATAGATCTACTTTTTACCTTCACAGGTTAAAAGTAGATCTACTTTTGACCTTCAGTTAAAGATCTACTTTTACCTTCACTTAAAGTTAGGCGAAGGAAGTTTAAAAGTAGATCTACTTTTGACCTTCACAGGTTAAAAGTAGATCTACTTTTGACCTTCACAGGTTAAAAGTAGATCTACTTTTGACCTTCACAGGTTAAAAGTAGATCTACTTTTGACCTTCACAGGTTAAAAGTGGATTTACTTTTGACCTTCAGTTAAAGTTTGGCGAAGTTTAAAAGTAGATCTACTTTTGACCTTCACAGGTTAAATGTAGATCTACTTTTGACCTTCACAGGTTAAAAGTGGATTTACTTTTGACCTTCACTTAAAGTTTGGCAAAAGTTAAAAGAAGATCTTAAAGGAAAGAAAATGTCTTTTTTCAATTTTCAGCCTATAACCTTCCACTCGGACCAAGCAAAAATTCCTAGAATCTCATTTTTTCTTCGTAAATTTCCCAAATTGCCGTGCAGAGCCATTTAATAAATGTTTCTTTTTGCTGCTATTTCTGCTCGAGTGATTATGCCTCACCGCAGACAATGGAGTTATTCATCTAGCGACTTAGTCGATATCTGTAACTCGAAGTTGTAAAATTTCCATAACCGCAGCCGTTCGTCGAAAAGATCTATAGTTTGTTTACTTCCTTTTTCCACAGTTATGCCCCAGATGCCACCAGATCCAAGTCAGCTTCCTCCAAAACCAATAACGTCATCGCCGTCGCCAGGGCCTCACTCTGAATGGGAAGGCCAACCTCAGTATCATTAGATGCAGCGTTTATATTAAGGTAGATTGAAATCATATATCTATATAATGTCATACGCTTGTTATAAAGAACTCGACACTTAATAGGTAAAGCCCCTTTAAGTGCTTCATAAACTTCTGGAGTAACAAAATCATGAGAATAGTCACTGAGTTGAACAAAATTTTGGAATTGCAAGCATAAGCGGAAACTGGACATTTTTTAATCAGGAAAGTTGAAAGGGAATTTGGAACTCTAAAATTTTCGTCCTTGATCACTAATTTCGTACTAAAGATGCTTTTTTACGGTACCAGTCTTGTTTGCACATATTATATGAACATTGATAAACCAGCACAAAACCCTGTTTTCTGAAACGGGGAAGAGCGATTGTTCAACGGAAGGCATATTCATTGACATGTGGACCTTTTTACTTTTTTCATTTTTCAGTTATCTTACCCCCGTATTCTTCTGGTTTCAAGCATTTTTGCTCCTCCGTTGCTCTTTCAGTCTCTGATCTTCTTTTAGACTGAATTTCGCGTGACTTGTTGAATCTGTACACAGTATATTACTGAAAGAGAAACCCCGTGCTAGCTAATAAGTCAGTAGCACGCTGGATAGTGGCTTTGTAATAAGCAACATTGGACCGGACGATCGACTAAATACAGAAGTCTTAATGGCTAAGTAGATATCTTTATCTCTTCGACTATTTAATTTCTAGAGTCGCCATATTGATTTTAATTCCGATATTGCTTAGCTTGAAATTTGTAAATTTGTAGAAAAACGTTCGAAATTTCGATACGTTTTAGAGGATCCTGAAATTTATTTAGACCGCTTGCTTTCTTGTGAATGACGTAGATGTGATTCTTTGGAAACTCAACGCCTGTCACATTGAGAAACTGTAGAGTTCGAAGTGATGGAATTTACTCGTAATAAACCTTTTGAAAGAGGTATGGGTCGGCGTTACATTTTTCTGGAAGATGGCGGAGAATCCTCGCCGCGTTCAACGACCAGGTAAGAGAGGCAGTTCATAAAATTTTGCGTCTTATTCGTGAATGATGGGAAAAACGGAGAGAAATGCAATCTGGAACAATAAATATTAAAAATAACTTGAGAAGCCCAGGAAACAAGATACAAGTAACTTAATGACATGCAGCCTTGCGTAGATAAACTGGGACTTGAATCCCCTCGTTGATTTTCACTCCAACTGTACGGGAATTTGAAGCAAAATTTACTGCAATACCGCTCCTGGAGCGACTGCGATGCAGGTCGTAGTGCGTCTAAAAGGTCTGAAATCGTTTCGTTTTGAATGCGTCATCGTTTGAAAAGCGTGCTTTCAACACCCGGGTAACGTATGTGCAGTACAATGGAGGGTGTGCAGTACAAGTCTCAGTTTCGTGAGCGATGGTTATAAATCATAAATCTAAGGTATACTGATCGGATTGTAGTAAAATCCACCACAGGACACGGCCTGGTTTAAAATGTAACCACCACGTATGGGTAACCACTGATTTTGGAGGTCACATTTTCGTCCACGATATGACTACATCATCGACGCGTTTGGGTTTTCACACGTTGCGGGCAGACACGACAGAAATGTATAAAGGACAAAAAATTATGGTGTCAGAATTTTTTATGTCAGTTTCAAATTTAAATTATCAAAACGTTAAATAAGTTTATACTAATGCCGCCCCTTCGACAAACAGTGCCAACGAATGAGGGAGATTCGAACAAAAATACGTCCATGACCACGAGGCACACTCTAAGTTCAAATCAAACACGCTCTCTTTTAGGAGTCTTACATACTAAAGCGACCAGACGTGTTGCCTCTTTGAACTTCCTGACACTGTAACTTCTTTGCTGCAAAACCTGACTTGGATAAATGACTCGAAAACAGAAATATTGCTCAATTCAGAGCTGTCATTTCTGTTTTACTCTCATCTATCCAAGCAGACTTTCTAGCGAAACGTAAAAGAAAACTTGAGATTCATGTTCTTCTCTCCTTCATTGCAGACACTGTTTATCGAAGGGGCGGGCCTACTAACAACAAGCTAAAAATAAATTAAGTTAATAAATGAATTAATAAATTTCTGACACCAATTGAAAGTCTGAAATAGAAGAAGAATAATAATCAAAAAGTTGTTCTGTAAGAATGTTTATATTTTTAAGAATGTTTTGGCTGAGTTTTTTTACATTTCCAGCGTTACGTTTTACATTTTCCTGTGACCCTGTTACGAATGAATGTCGCTATTTGTCTCTCATTTGTTAGCCTGTCTAATTTTCACACCTCGCTTCGCTTTCCATTTGAACCATTTTCAAAAACCACCTCTGCTTTCTATTTTACTTTGCTGTCAATTAATTTTCATTTCAAATTTCTAACAAGTTTGTTTCCGTTTCACTTTCACACATTTTGTTAGAACTACTCTGCGAATCTTTCCATTTCACACCTCGCCTGTCTATCTTTCATTTCACCACAACAAAAATTGTACGTAACATTTGAATAGCCAGCACATTTCATTGAAACCCACATTGAAACATTGTATCTCTCAGTGTACATTCCACATCTCTTCTTTCTATCGTTTTGTGAGTTTGTTTTTATTTCACACCGTTGATTTTAATATCTGAATGAGCGTGTCTACCCTTTTATAACGCTTTGAAACACACATTGAAATATTGTATCTCTCAGTGTACATTTCACATCTCTTTCTATCTTTTTTGTGAGTTTGTTTTCATTTCACACCTTTTTTGAATTTCTTAATTAGTTTGTTTTCATTTCACACCGTTGATACCTCGCCTGTCTCTCATTCTAGTACAATTCGCTATGTATACATTGAAACAACTTTGCTCTTCTTTTTGTTTGATACATTCAAATTCGTCTCTACTTTTTGTGTTTGTTTTCATTTAACTCGTTTGTTTTTAAAACTTGTTTAATTAAACATTGATTTATTAGATAAAACTCACCGATTTTGTGTTATGGATGGGACGCCTTCGCGACGTTTAGCTACGAAAAAAAAAACAATCTAAAATGAAGAATACAGTCATATTTGATAGTGGCCAAAGCATGATATCATAGCGCAACAGTATAACATAAGACAACATAACAGTATCTACCATAATGTTAACATAACAAACATAACAGGCCAAAGTTACACTATGCCGGCATGCCTCGTCGCCCCATGAATTTTGTATTGCATTGGGCTTCCAGTTACACTGTGACGACTTAATCCGGTATAAGACGCTCCGCAAATCGTCATGAAAATCATGGCGCTCTCGAGGTGATATGAAAATCAAGACGCGACGCGGCGGCATAGTGTAATCATGCAAATCCGATATATGACGTCCCGAAACCTTGTTTTCTTTTGTTTCACAAAACAAATGTGAAGCAAATCTGCGAAGGAGATGCCATGACGTGTCAGTGTAACTGCAATGATCATGATAAGAACCATGGCGCTGCGCTCAGTATAACTGCTTGGCAAAATCCTGTGACGGCACGAAAATTAAAACGCAACGATATCATGCCGGCATAGTGTAACTGGGGCAATAGTCTAACACAACACTACAAGATTACATGATATAACATGCTGTACTACTGTATAGAAAGCAATACGTATTAACTCACATTTGATTCTTTGACGATTGCATCTTTAACAGCGACCTGACTTCTAATCATAACTTGAACCTTCTTATTAGGTTCAGCGCAGTTCTCAGCAATGGCCGACGACGTTTCGGTATCATCAACGTATCTTTGTGATGCTTCGACAATTAATTCCTCTTGACAAAGAAAGTATACATCATCACTACTTGATGCTGAAGAAAGTGAGCTCCCTCCAATCCAGGGTCTCGTGTAGACGTTGAGGCATCAAGGCAAGGTATATTTGATGTCTGAACTCCAATTTCAGTGACTTTCCTTTTCGTTGTTATTGTTGAAGATGATTCGGTATTAGGCTTAGCCATGACTGCCATGCTGACTTTCTTTAGCGTGTCAGTTTGATTGCCTTTATGCTTAAGCTATGAAAAAATCAAATCAAATAAAACGGGGCATAGTTTTCAACATCATAATCTTAACCACTGCGGAGCACTGCCTCTGTAGGACCCTCCTGTCTCATAAGACTGGAGGGTCCTACAGAGTCCTGGCGAATAATTATCCCTGCTTTTAAAGTTTAGAAGTTGCAGCAAGAACTTGAACAATCCCCCTGAAACAATGCAAACAACTTATTTGCCGTAATCCTAAACATTTTCTACTCTTACTAGGAGCACTTCACTCTGCAAAACGGCTCACGAGATTTTTTCTTTAACAAAAGGATTGCCTAGGGATTTCCATGGAAACAATAAGTTTTCAAGCAAAGGTGTATGAGATTTGGAATGAGTGAATTGCACCTCGCTTTTGAATAGGCTGCTACAAACACAACGGACTACAAGCTCAATCAATGACCTAAGAATCGCAATTACGGAACAGACATGAAACTCATAGTTTTCTTGTTAGGTATTGTAGCGTCTTGTTCTAATCCAGCTGCCTCATTGTGTCAGAAGCTCAGCGAGGTCGGGGTTCAAGCTCAAGCTACGGTAGCGTCACAGCCAGGGTCGAGGTTTCGATTAGTTAACCTACTACTGAGATCCTAGCGACTGGCGCTAAATACATCATTTCACCTTCGTCTTCACCCTTTAGCCTAGTTTAACAATAGAGAGCTAGTGAGTCTTCTATCCTTCACTTGTGACTGTCCTTTCTATTTAACTTCATAGTTGTTTAACAGATAAAAATAAAAGCAGTTCTTATATATATATTCAATAGATGTTGAAAGTATCCCGAAAAGAAAGACGTCGGGGGATAGGATATAATAGGTTCAATCTTATTTTGAATCTCTATCGCAACAACGAACTTGACTCGCAATGACCAATACTTTTTTACCTCCAAGTCTTTTCTAAGTCAGCATACACGCTAATAACTGTCCTTTCTATTTAATAACTTAATTGTGTTACTTATATATGTATTCAAAAGATGTTGAAAGTATGTCTAAAAGAAATAAGTTGGGGATAGGATAAAATAGGCTTGGTCGCAACAACGAATTTCACTAGACTCGCAATGACTTATACTTAACTACTTCTAAATTTTTTTTGGCCAGCATACAGTAGATATACATTTTAATAATTGCGTATTGAATTCATAACGTATGATTATCATATATGATGGTTGATGTTAAAACAACAGAACTGAAATTTTACCTGCACTTCCACGGTTTGAGTGGCTTCATCCGCGATTTGTTGCGAGATATATGCATGGCGGTACTTCATGTACGCCCAACTACAGAATGAAACGGTAGCAGCGCCTGCTGCGAAAGCTAGAATGTTGTCTTTTGAGAACATTAGGCTATTACTAAAAGCAGGAACGGGGAATATCAGCGGGAACGGGCAGGAATCACCGGGAACGGGAACGTGCGGGAACGACGGGCGGGAACGAGCGGGAACGAGCGGGAACGGGAACGGGCGGGAACGAGCGGGAATGACCGGGAATCAGCGGGAACGAGCGGGAATCAGCGGGAACGAGCGGGAATGACCGGGAATCAGCGGGAACGAGCGGGAATCAGCGGGAACGAGCGGGAATGACCGGGAATCAGCGGGAATGACCGGGAATCAGCGGGCGAGGGAATGACCGGGAATCAGCGGGAACGGGCGGGAACGAGCGGGAACGACGAAGCGGGAATGACCGGGAACGGGAACGAGCGGGAACGGCAGCGGAACGAGCGGGAATCAGCGGGAACGAGCGGGAACAGGCGGGAACGGGAACAAGCGGGAACGAGCGGGAACGGGCGGGAACGGAGGGTTCTAAGAGTCACAAAAGATCGAAAAATAAATATTAAATGACAATGATTTATAAGCTTAATGCCTGCCAAATCGAATCGTCATTTTCAAATACTAATTAGGAAAAAAGAAGAAATTGAAAATATCACTAAATTTACTTTAAAAATTTTAAAATCGAAAACACAAAAAATGCAACAATTTTAGGATTGGAAAACAACGATATTTTGATAACAAACGTTTACATGTGCGTAAACACGAGATCTTGAAGTGGAGTAAATGAAATCAATGAAATTGCATAACCGAAACAACATGATCGCCTACCGGAAGCAGCCGGAAGCCGAGTAACTTGAACTTCTGTAAACTTGTGACACAACACAAAGGATTGAATTTTTTCATGACACTATATCATTTGATACATGGTCAAAACAGTAAGATACAAGTTAAAAAATTGAAATTGAAAATTAAAAGTAATAACAAACTAAGAATTTTTTGGGTGGACAAATTAATTAAAATATTGAAGTTTTTTGAGATAAATAGAAATATAAAGATGAAGGTTTATTTTATTCAAGTTCAGCCTCGCGACCCCACAGCACAGTTGAAAACGAGGGGCAAATCACTCCAAAAAATCTCGTCCACTTTTTGAAAAAGGCTATTGTTATTTTGAAAATCCTTTAATAATTTTCAGGAAATTCTATTGTTCTTTGTGAAAATCCCAAAATCTCGTCCAGTTAAAGGAAGTGATTTGCCCTCGGTGGAAAAATAAGGAAATATGCAATTGGAGTACGAGTAGCGCAGGAATGACCTGTGTAATACAAGGGGGATTGCTGCAAAAAGGTGATTTCGTGATCATAGGAATGCAAAGTTGTGCCAAGTTTAGCGGAAGGAAGTATGAGAAGTTGAAAATGAATGAATGCATAGCCTGAACCGAACCAAAATAAAGGGCCTATAATTACGATGTCTTCTTGTACTAAAATAGGTACCAAACACATTCGTAGACTTCAAATTCTAAATTCTACAACATTTTACTGGTTTTACGTTTCTGTGTACTGTTGTAATTCTTTCTTCAGGAACTGTAGTGTTCGAAAGCCCCGAACCATATTCATAAAATCTTTTTCAAATTCACAAAATTTGGGGATTTTATTTAACATAAGAAACGCTACCAAATGTTTAAAGAGCAAAGTTTCTTATAGAAAAAAGAAAATAAGTGTATTTTTGCACAACAAACTCAAGAATGTAAAGTTAAACTACGTAATAAATTCCAAATATTAAATTCAATTACGATCACGAATTGTCCTAAAATTTCCAAGAAGATTTTGTTTTCATTTGTCATTAGGTAAATAGGTATGTTTTTGTTCTCAAGTTGGAATATCTCTAATTGAGGCAAAAATCATGAATCAATTAAATCCTTTGTGTTGTGTCACAAGTTTACAGAAGTTCAAGTTACTCGGCTTCCGGCTGCTTCCGGTAGGCGATCATGTTGTTTCGGTTATGCGCAATTTCATTTACTCCACTTCAAGATCTCGTGTTTACGCACATGTAAACGTTTGTTATCAAAATATCGTTGTTTTCCAATCCTAAAATTGTTGCATTTTTTGTGTTTTCGATTTTAAAATTTTTAAAGTAAATTTAGTGATATTTTCAATTTCTTCTTTTTTCCTAATTAGTATTTGAAAATGACGATTCGATTTGGCAGGCATTAAGCTTATAAATCATTGTCATTTAATATTTATTTTTCGATCTTTTGTGACTCTTAGAACCCTCCGTTCCGCTGATTCCCGCCTGTTCCCGCTGATTCCCGCTCGTTCCCACTTGTTCCCGCCCGTTCCCGCTCGTTCCCGCCCGTTCCCGCGTTCCCGGTCATTTTCGCTCGTTCCCCGTTCCCGCTCGTTCCCGCTGTTCCCGGTCATTCCCGCTCGTTCCCGCTCGTTCCCGCCCGCCGCTGATTCCCGGTCATTCCTGCTCATTCCCGCTCGTTCCCGCTCGTTCCCGCTGATTCCCGGTCATTACCGCTCGTTCCCGCTGATTCCCGGTGATTCCCGCTCGTTCCCGCTGATTCCCGCTGATTCCCGCTCGTTCCCGCTGATTCCCGGTCATTCCCGCTGATTCCCGCGCGTTCCCGCACGTTCCCGCACGTTCCCGGTGATTCCCGCTCGTTCCCGCTGATATTCCCCGTTCCTGCTTTTAGTAATAGCCATGTAGGATTTGAAGCATTTCACCTTTATTTGAATTATACATGAATTTGAAGTAAAGTTTGATTCCTAACATTTTTTGAAACGACCAAAATTCCTGTTGTTCACACGGAGAGGATTCCCTTACTGGAAATGTCTACCATTTTCCAGAAAAATGTTGCTCCCGACCCAGACCTCTTTTAAAAGGTCTATTGGGTAATTGGATTATTAGATAATTAGATGATCGGATGATTGGTTAATTAGATAAGACGAAGAGTGGAACTTGCAGTATGTTTCTAGCTAGCAAATTTTTCTGTGACGTGATGGGCCAATTGTTTTGTGACGTCAAATTAATGAAATACTCGCATCAGCTTAATTCAAATTTCTACTCGTCTTCGCAAACTTAAGTTTGAAATTTTATAAAGAGTTCTACAATTTTGCTTTTACTTGAGAAATATCACAATGTCTACATAAAAAAATTGTCTTGCATGTGCCGTTGGCGCAGCCACAGTTTCAATATGCAGTTAGGCGTATATGAAGTATCGCCACCCGTATGTACAAAGAAGAATTAAAGGTTTTATGTGCCAAACTTGTGTCGATCCATTGTACTTGTTTCGACCTGTGTAAGAACGAAGACTACGTAACTCTAGGCTTACAGTACAAAAGTGGCTTGTTTTATGGACTCATGGTTATAGCGTCATTAATTCAAGTTCTTGCAGCTTCTAGCCTGATACGGTGGGGATGGTCCTCAGTCGCCATCATTCTGTACCTTCAGGCCTTGGAAGCAATAGTGGCTACATTACGAACTCGTGCGTAAGATAAGATGAAATCCAGGCACCATCTAATTTGGTTTGATTTTTCATAGTTGAAGCATAAAGGCAACCAGATTGAGACGCTAAAGAAAGTCAACATGGCGGTCATGGCTCATCCTGTTACCAAATCAGCTTCAACCAAAAAAACAAGAAGTCAAATCCGTGAAATTGCAGTGCAGACATCAAATACACATTGTCTTGATGCCTCTACGTCAACAACAGACCCTGGACTGGAAGAGGGCTCCATTTCTTCAGCATCAAGCAGTGATGATGTTTATGTTCTTTGCAAGAACTTGAATTAATGACGCTATAACCATGAGTCCATAAAACAAGCCACTTTTGTACTGTAAGCCTAGAATTACGTAGTCTTCGTTCTTACACAGGTCGAAACAAGTACAATGGATCGACACAAGTTTGGCACATAAAACCTTTAATTCTTCTTTGTACATACGGGTGGCGATACTTCATGTACGCCTAACTGCATATTGAAACTGTGGCTGCGCCAACGGCACATGCAAGACTATTTCGTTTTGTAAACATTGTGAGCTTTCTCAAGTAAAAGCAAAATTGTACAACTCTTTATAAAATTTTGAGCTTAACTTTGCGGAGACAAGTAGAATTTCGAATTAAGCTGATGCGAGTATCTCATTAATTTGACGTCACATGAAATTGGCCGATTGCGTCACAGAAAAATTTGCTGTAATCATGCTAGCTGGTAACATACTGCAAGCCTGCAAATTCCACCATTCGTAAACGCTCTTCATAATCGATCCGTTTTCAGACGGTGCGGCGGAGAGACGACAGAAATGTATAAACGACTGAACGACTAAAAATTTGGTGTCAGAATGTTTTTATATCATTTAAAATTACAATATCAAAACGTAAAATTAAGTTTAAGCTAAAGCCGCCCCTTCGACAAACAGTGCCAACGAATGAAGGAGATTCGAACAAAAATACGTCCATGACCACGAGGCACACTCTAAGCTCAAGTCAAACACGCTCTCTTTTAGGAGTCTTACATAATAAAGCGACCAGACGTGTAGCCTCTTTGAACTTCCTGACACTGTAACATCTTTGCTGCAAAACCTGACTTGGATAAATGACTCGAAAACAGAAATATTGCTCAATTCAGAGCTGTCATTTCTGTTTTACTCTCATCTATCCAAGCAGACTTTCTAGCGAAACGTAAAAGAAAACTTGAAATTCATGTTCTTCTCTCCTTCATTGCTGACACTGTTTATCGAAGGGGCGGGCCTACTAACAACAAATCAAAAATAAATAAAGTTTAGAATTATAAGATAAGTTTCTGACACCAATGGAAAGCCTGAAATAGAAGAAATACAATAATAATCAAAAACCTGTTTTAAGAATTTCTTCAGTTTCACAAATATTTTTGTGAGTTTATTTACATTTGAAACATCATTCCTTTATAAAAACTTATGACATGTTGTTTACATTCCACACCTCAATTTTCAGCTGATTAACAATCTGCTGACATCATTCTCCTTTGCAACTTATCCTCTTATGAACAGTTTACCGATTACATGAAATGCAACTGCAAATTGTGACAGTTGTATCTCCCATTAAGTAAATAAACATTTCACATCTCTTCTTTCTATCATTTTGCAAGTTTGTTTTAATTTCACACCTTTGTTTTGAATTTCTAAATTGGTTTGTTTTCATTTCACACCTTGCCTTTCTGCCCTTTCATTACGCTTTACAACACAAATCGTAACGTTGTATCTCTCATTGAATATGTGTACATTTCAAAGCCTGTTCTTTCTATCGTTTTGCGAGTTTGTTTTCATTTCACACCTTTGTTTTGAATTTCTAAATTGGTTTGTTTTCATTTCACACCTTGCCTTTCTGCCCTTTCATTACGCTTTACAACACAAATCGTAACGTTGTATCTCTCATTGAATATGTGTACATTTCAAAGCCTGTTCTTTCTATCGTTTTGCAAGTTTGTTTTAATTTCACACCTTTGTTTTGAATTTCTAAATTGGTTTGTTTTCATTTCACACCTTGCCTTTCTGCCCTTTCATTACGCTTTACAACACAAATCGTAACGTTGTATCTCTCATTGAATATGTGTACATTTCAAAGCCTGTTCTTTCTATTGTTTTGCGAGTTTGTTTTCATTTCACACCTTTGTTTTGAATTTCTAAATTGGTTTGTTTTCATTTCACACCTTGCCTTTCTGCCCTTTCATTACGCTTTACAACACAAATCGTAACGTTGTATCTCTCATTGAATATATGTACATTTCAAAGCCTGTTCTTTCTATCGTTTTGCAAGTTTGTTTTAATTTCACACCTTTGTTTTGAATTTCTAAATTGGTTTGTTTTCATTTCACACCTTGCCTTTCTGCCCTTTCATTACGCTTTACAACACAAATCGTAACGTTGTATCTCTCATTGAATATGTGTACATTTCAAAGCCTGTTCTTTCTATCGTTTTGCAAGTTTGTTTTAATTTCACACCTTTGTTTTGAATTTCTAAATTGGTTTGTTTTCATTTCACACCTTGCCTTTCTGCCCTTTCATTACGCTTTACAACACAAATCGTAACGTTGTATCTCTCATTGAATATGTGTACATTTCAAAACCTGTTCTTTCTATTGTTTTGCGAGTTTGTTTTCATTTCACACCTTTGTTTTGAATTTCTAAATTGGTTTGTTTTCATTTCACACCTTGCCTTTCTGCCCTTTCATTACGCTTTACAACACAAATCGTAACGTTGTATCTCTCATTGAATATGTGTACATTTCAAAGCCTGTTCTTTCTATCGTTTTGCAAGTTTGTTTTAATTTCACACCTTTGTTTTGAATTTCTAAATTGGTTTGTTTTCATTTCACACCTTGCCTTTCTGCCCTTTCATTACGCTTTACAACACAAATCGTAACGTTGTATCTCTCATTGAATATGTGTACATTTCAAAGCCTGTTCTTTCTATTGTTTTGCGAGTTTGTTTTCATTTCACACCTTGCCTTTCTGCCCTTTCATTACGCTTTACAACACAAATCGTAACGTTGTATCTCTCATTGAATATGTGTACATTTCAAAGCCTGTTCTTTCTATCGTTTTGCGAGTTTGTTTTCATTTCACACCTTTGTTTTAAACTTCTAAATGAGTCCATTTTCTTTTCACGCCTTGTCTACTCTTTCGTTACACTCCACAACTTAAATTGTAGCATTGTATCTCTCATTAAATACGTCTACATTTCAAAGTCAGTTTCAGTTTCAGTTTCAGTTTCATTGAATTATTAATCAATCCTAAATACAATTCTAAACAGATTACTATACAATTAAGGACGTTTACAATTCGAAAAATAACTTAAGACTACATACAACAAATCAAAACAAAGAAAGGGAAAAGACATTACATGATTGTATTTAAGATTGATTAATTAAGGAGGAGCTCTCCAAGTAGGTAAACTAATCGAGGGAGAGCCCCCCCATAAAAATAAAGAATCTAAAATGTTTTTTTGAAAACAAAAACATAGAAAGATATAAAACCAGACGAACCTCAGAATGATAATTCTTGGAAGTGTGAGAAGGAGTAACAATTAAACATATGAATCAATAAAATAAGCTTTCAATTTAGACCGAAAAAGCGTAACCGTGGCTGAAACACGAATAAAAATGGGAAGGGTATTCCACAATTTTGAGCCAAAGTATTTCACTGTTTGTAGTCCATAGAGGGTAGTGTTTTTCAGAGTATTGAATAGATCACCTCTAGAGGCCTGCCGAGTTCCAAATCTATGAACAGTAGAATTTGGGGTAAAATAGTTATGAAAGTAGATAGGAGAGAGGTTATTTATGGCTTTAAAGACAAATATTAAGGTATTCAGGTGAAGGATGTCCTCAAGTTTTAGTATCTTTAAAGAGTGAAATAAAGGCGTAGATGAAGCAGTAAATGGTTGGAATTTTATACATCTGAGGATTTTCTTCTGTAGTAGAAGCAATGGGTTTAAGTAAGAGGCATAGGTGAGACCCCAGACAATAATACCATAGCTGAGAAAAGAAGAGAATATTGAGTTGTAGAGACAGATGAGAGTTTCAAGGGGGATGTAGTGTCTAATTTTGAAGAAGATTCCAGTTGTTCTTGATAATTTCTTGTAAAGTTCAGTGATATGGTATTTCCAGGAGAGATGCTCATCAACAAGAACACCTAAGAATTTAACATATTTAGTGTTTTTGATACTATTTTTTCCAAACTTTAGATTTATCAAGTTTTGAAGTTTCTTCCTTGGTGAATGGAAGAGTACAAAATTTGTTTTATCAACATTTAGTGCAAGTTTATTACAATCTAACCAGGTTTTAACTTTTTTGAGTTCTTTGTTAACTGTTTTAGAAAGTCTTATGAGATCATCAGATTCAAAGTAAATGTTGGTGTCATCAGCAAATAAAAAGAATTTCAAAAGCTTAGAAGAATTAGGTAGATCATTGATGTATATAAGGAATAATAGGGGGCCAAGAACTGATCCTTGAGGAACACCACATGTTATATAACATGCTGAAGACGAATGACCATTAACTGATACATATTGCTTGCGGTCACATAGATAGGATTGGAACCAGTTTAAAGAAGTCCTCTGATTCCATAATGCTCTAGCTTTTTCAAGAGAATGTCGTGGTTAACAGTATCGAAAGCTTTTTGTAGATCAATGAATATCCCACATCCGAATTTCTTATTGTCTAATGAAGCCTTTATATTCTCAGTTAAACTGACAAGGGCATGATCAGTTGAGTGACGATTGCGAAAGCCAAATTGCATGTGGAATAGCAACTCACCTACTTCAAGAAATTTATAAAGGCGTTGATACATGATTTTTCAAATATTTTGCTGAAGATAGAAAGCAATGAAATTGGCCTGTAGTTGGATGTTTTGGTAGCGAGGCCCTTTTTAAATACAGGAATCACTTTAGCTATTTTGAGAGTTGCAGGAAAAGTGCTTGTCTCAAAAGATTCATTGATTAAATATGAGAGTGTTACAGATATATTGGGTTCAAGTACCTTCAATAGCTTGATTGGAATACTGTTTGGACCACTTGATTTTCCATTCTTTAAGGACTGAATAACCGTAGATACTTCATTGGGAGCACAAGGGGCAATGAAGAAGGAATCCAAGTTAGGGTTAGACAAGTAAGCTAAAGGAGATTTTGGAGTTCTTGGAATCTTTTTAGTGATATCACTTGCAACATTGGTGAAAAAATGGTTAAATTTATTAGCCATCTCGCCTGGATCAGTGATTTTAGAGCCATCAGTGTCATTGAGATACGAAATTGTTTCTAAATTGTTCGATTTTAGGCTGACAATACTCTTTATACCTTTCCAGAGCATCTTCATGTTGCTCTTATTTTCTTCAAAATAATTGTGATAGTATGATTTCTTACTTTCACTCAATTCATTTACAACACGATTACGAAATTGTTTGTAGGCATTGAAGTCAACTGTGGAATTAGTGAATTTAAATTGTTGAAATAGCTTATCCCTGATTCTCATCATTTTTTGAATACGTAAACTTATCCAGGGTTTATTTCTTAATTTAAGTCTCTTTTTATTTAATTTTCTTTGTGGACAGTGCTTATCAATAAGACAATGAAGACTCAGTAGAAACTGTTTGAACTTCTCATGCAGATTAGAATTCTGATCAGTGAGGAATGACTTATCTAACTCCACATAATCAGCAAGAAAACTATCAGCATTGAAATGGCTATAATCATAAGAAAGATAAGAGGATGATTTGTAGTCAAATTCATAATTATTTATAATACAGAACTGGGGTAGATGATCTGAGATCAGAGACAGAATGTTTCCACTCTGAATGTTAGAGTCAGTGGTAGTGTTAACAAAAATATTGTCGATAAGAGTTGCAGAGGTATCAGTAATGCGGGTTGGATGAAGAACTGAGGGCTGAAAACGGTGAGAAAACATCATGTTGATGAATTCATTAGTAGATGTGTCCTTTTCATAGCTTAACAAATCAATATTAAAATCACCCATTATGAGAACAAGCTTATTTTCCTTTTCTACTTTGGATAGGGTTTGCTCCAAATGATCATTGAACTTTGAGATAGCAGAGCTAGGATGGCGATAAACACAGCAGCACAAAATATTTTTGGATTTTGAATTTTCTATTTCAATCCATACAGATTCAAAATCAGCATTGCTTATAGAGAGGTCATCTCTTTTGTTAGCAGTGAGTTCGGATTTGACATAAATGCCAACACCACCTGCACTACTTTGGGAGGGGGTGAAATGAAATTTGTAACCTGGAAGATCGATGATAGTTTTTATTGGGACATTGAAAGAGGCTTTGATTTCAGACAAACCAATTACTTGGATATTAGCTTTAAGGCTAGTTATGAGGGCCTGTAATTCATCATGATGCAATGAAAGGCTGCGAATGTTCATATGAAAGAATGATAGATCCTTATTGGAGGTTATTAAAGAGGAAATTTCATGTGCTGAGCAGTATTGAGAACTAATGTTTTGTTGTATATTATCATCAATATCATAATCAGACAGATTGGGCAAATTGGTAAGTTTAGATGATATTTCAAAAGATGGCATAGAGTCAGTAAGAGAAGGTAAGTCAAAGCAATTTATTTCCTGTAGCAACTCGTCCGGCTCTAAGGTGAATGGAAAAATTTTGGAGTTGTTATGGATGGTACAATAAAGGCAGATCCAGTTGCCAGGAGAAGATTCAAATTCACATGGGATGATACATTTCATGTGTATGAGTTTACTACATTGACAGCACAATTTTGATTTCTGGTTTCGGTGTACATTTTTTAGGCAAATATTGCAAGGTTGATTTGAGCCATCATTGGTAGTAAATGCAGGGACTGTATTGAGATTTTTCAGTCTTTCAACAATAATACTAGTTATCTTGTCATCCGAGGTCATCTGGTTTTAATCAAGAAAAATAAAAAATAGAATAATAATAACAAAACTTACCAAGTAAACACAAAAGATAGGAATTCACGCAAACGTGCCCGGCTTGCTAGTCCAAGATGGATCTTCAGGGTTCAAAACAAAATCTAGTTAGGCCTACCTATATTAAGTGTTGTTTAAATTAGCAAAAAAGTCTTCTGCATTCTTCAGGTCATGTTCATCAAAATCATATTTTTTAAAACCAGTGCCTTTGTCTATGTGCAGAATAGCAGGATAGGAGAGATTAACTTTCCAGCTGGGGTTTTTACGCATGAAAAACTTCCTGATTTTCAACATCCTGTTCCGTTCTTGTGCTGTTTTTTTTCCATAGAGTTGTTGAACATGTATCCTTGGGGATGTCCCACTTTTTGGAGGCTTTGAGAGTTTGTTGGCATTCTGAAGAATGTAATTTGCATCTTGCCATGTAACAAATTCAACGAAAATTGGTGTGGTATTTCCCCTTTCACTGGATTTCCTGGGACTGGCTCTGTGAGCTCTATCGATGTCAACTTGCTCTAGGCCACATGCTTCAATGTGTTTTTCAAGTAGGTGTTTTGATTCATCCCATGATTCATTTCCATTTTCTGGAAAGCCATAAAACACCAGAGATTTCCTCATTTGACGATTTCTGAGATCTTCAACTTCATTTCTTAATGAATTTAACTCATTGGAGTTTTTTAGAACTTCAACTTTTAGTTGAATAATTTTGTTACTAGCCTCTTGAGCAATTGATTCAGCCAGCTGTACTGGCTATCCCTCGATGGCTCAGGCACGAATATGCACCTACGCAGCACCGCTATATGCGTCTACGCAGCGCCATGTCACCGATATATTTGCATGGAGACGCTCTTAAATTTTACGATGGATGGGCACCTTGCTAACCCAATGTGTTAACCTCATATATATATAATATATAGTATGTGTGCGTGTCTCCGTACCTACACATACACACATATAGAGAGATACAGGGATATGAAATTCATGTGGATGATGTGGACATGTGGACCAGATACTTACACACACATAGAGAGATACAAGGAGATGAAATTCTTGTGGACGATGTGGACGTGTGGACCAGATATATACACACATATAGAGAGATACAGGGAGATGAAATTCTTGTGGACCATGTGGACGTGTGGACCAGACATATACACACACATAGAGAGATACAGGAGATGAAATTCTTGTGGACGATGTGGACGTGTGGACCAGACATATACACACACATAGAGAGATACAGGAGATGAAATTCTTGTGGACGATGTGGACGTGTGGACCAGACATATACACACACATAGAGAGATACAGGAGTCGAAATTCATGTGGACGATGTGGACGTGTGGACCAGATATATACACACACATAGAGAGATAGAGGAGTCGAAATGGACGATGTGGACGTGTGGACCAGATATATACACATATATATAGAGATAGAGGAGTCGAAATTCTTGTGGACGATGTGGACGTGTGGACCAGATATATATACACACACATAGAGAGATACAGGGAGATGAAATTCTTGTGAACGATGTGGATGTGTGGACCAGATATATACACATATATAGAGAGATAGAGGGAGTTGAAATTCTTGTGGACGATGTGGACGTGTGGACCAGACATATACACACACATAGAGAGATACAGGGAGATGAAATTCTTGTTGGACCAGATATATACACATATATAGAGAGATAGAGGGAGTCGAAATTCTTGTGGACGATGTGGACGTGTGGACCAGACATATACACACACATAGAGAGATACAGGAGATGAAATTCTTGTGGACGATGTGGACGTGTGGACGATATATATATACACACATATAGAAAGATACAGGAGATGAAATTCTTGTGGACGATGTGGACGTGTGGACCAGATATATACACACACACAGAGAGATACAGGAGATGAAATTCTTGTGGACGATGTGGACGTTTGGACCAGATATATACACATATATAGAGAGATAGAGGAGTCGAAATTCTTGTGGACGATGTGGACGTGTGGACCAGACATATACACACACATAGAGAGATACAGGAGATGAACTTCTTGTGGACGATGTGGACGTGTGGACGATATATATATACACACATATAGAGAGATAGAGGAGTCGAAATTCATGTGGACAATGTGGACGTGTGGACGAGGTATATACACACATATAGAGAGATAGAGGAGTCGAAATTCATGTGGACGATGTGGACGTGTGGACCAGATATATAAACACATATAAAGAGAGATAGAGGAGTCGAAATTCATGTGGACGATGTGGACGTGTGGACCAGATATATACACACATATATAGAGAGATAGAGGAGTCGAAATTCATGTGGACGATGTGGACGTGTGGACCAGATATATAAACACATATATAGACAGATAGAGGAGTCGAAATTCATGTGGACGATGTGGACGTGTGGACCAGATATTTTCACACATATATAGAGAGATAGAGGGAGTCGAAATTCATGTGGACGATGTGGACGTGTGGACCAGATATATAAACACATATATAGACAGATAGAGGGAGTGGAAATTCATGTGGACGATGTGGACGTGTGGACCAGATATATACACACATATATAGAGAGATAGAGTGAGTCGAAATTCATGTGGACGATGTGGACGTGTGGACCAGATATATACACACATATATAGAGATAGAGAGGAGTCGAAATTCATGTGGACGATGTGGACGTGTGGACTAAAATGAGTCAAAAAACTTTTAAATCAATCTTTATTTGAAAATTTTTCGACTCATTTTAGTTGATTCAATAAACTTTCTGGGTTTTGCACTTTGTTAATGGGCCATTTGACAGTATCGAAGTGTTTGATTCCTGTATCCGTGTGCCTTAACTTTGTATCTAGGTGCAACGCGTTGAGCTAAACTTTGTATTCAGGTGTAAGGGATGACTTTTTAAATCAATCTTTATTTGAAAATTTTTCGACTCATTTTAGTTTATTTAATAAATTTTCTGGGTTTTGCACTTTATTAATGGGCCATTTGACAGTATCGAAGTGTTTGATTCCTGTATCCGTGTGCCTTAACTTTGTATCAAGGTGCAACGCGTTGAGCTAAACTTTGTATCCAGGTGTAACGAGATAACTTTTAAATCAATCTATATTTGAAAATTTTTCGACTCATTTTAGTTTATTTAATAAACTTTCTGGGTTTTGCACTTTTTAATAGGCCATTTGACAGTATCGAAGTGTTTGATTCCTGTATCCGTGTGCCTTAACTTTGTATCTAGGTGCAACGCGTTGAGCTAAACTTTGTATCCAGGTGTAAGGGATGACTTTTAAATCAATCTTTATTTGAAAATTTTTCGACTCATTTTAGTTTATTTAATAAACTTTCTGGGTTTTGCACTTTATTAACGGGCCATTTGACAGTATCGAAGTGTTTGATTCCTGTATCCGTGTGCCTTAACTTTGTATCAAGGTGCAACGCGTTGAGCTAAACTTTGTATCCAGGTGTAAGGGATGACTTTTAAATCAATCTTTATTTGAAAATTTTTCGACTCATTTTATTTTATTTAATAAACTTTCTGGGTTTTGCACTTTATTAATGGGCCATTTGACAGTATCGAAGTGTTTGATTCCTGTATCCGTGTGCCTTAAATTTGTATCTAGGTGCAACGCGTTGAGCTAAACTTTGTATCCAGGTGTAAGGGATGACTTTTAAATCAATCTTTATTTGAAAATTTTTCGACTCATTTTAGTTTATTTAATAAATTTTCTGGGTTTTGCACTTTATTAATGGGCCATTTGACAGTATCGAAGTGTTTGATTCCTGTATCCGTGTGCCTTAACTTTGTATCTAGGTGCAACGCGTTGAGCTAAACTTTGTATCCAGGTGTAAGGGATGACTTTTAAATCAATCTTTATTTGAAAATTTTTCGACTCATTTTAGTTTATTTAATAAATTTTCTGGGTTTTGCACTTTATTAATGGGCCATTTGACAGTATCGAAGTGTTTGATTCCTGTATCCGTGTGCCTTAACTTTGTATCTAGGTGCAACGCGTTGAGCTAAACTTTGTATCCAGGTGTAAGGGATGACTTTTAAATCAATCTTTATTTGAAAATTTTTCGACTCATTTTAGTTTATTTAATAAATTTTCTGGGTTTTGCACTTTATTAATGGGCCATTTGACAGTATCGAAGTGTTTGATTCCTGTATCCGTGTGCCTTAACTTTGTATCTAGGTGCAACGCGTTGAGCTAAACTTTGTATCCAGGTGTAAGGGATGACTTTTAAATCAATCTTTATTTGAAAATTTTTCGACTCATTTTAGTTTATTTAATAAATTTTCTGGGTTTTGCACTTTATTAATGGGCCATTTGACAGTATCGAAGTGTTTGATTCCTGTATCCGTGTGCCTTAACTTTGTATCTAGGTGCAACGCGTTGAGCTAAACTTTGTATCCAGGTGTAAGGGATGACTTTTAAATCAATCTTTATTTGAAAATTTTTCGACTCATTTTAGTTTATTTAATAAATTTTCTGGGTTTTGCACTTTATTAATGGGCCATTTGACAGTATCGAAGTGTTTGATTCCTGTATCCGTGTGCCTTAACTTTGTATCAAGGTGCAACGCGTTGAGCTAAACTTTGTATCCAGGTGTAAGGGATGACTTTTAAATCAATCTTTATTTGAAAATTTTTCGACTCATTTTAGTTTATTTAATAAATTTTCTGGGTTTTGCACTTTATTAATGGGCCATTTGACAGTATCGAAGTGTTTGATTCCTGTATCCGTGTGCCTTAACTTTGTATCTAGGTGCAACGCGTTGAGCTAAACTTTGTATCCAGGTGTAAGGGATGACTTTTAAATCAATCTTTATTTGAAAATTTTTCGACTCATTTTAGTTTATTTAATAAATTTTCTGGGTTTTGCACTTTATTAATGGGCCATTTGACAGTATCGAAGTGTTTGATTCCTGTATCCGTGTGCCTTAACTTTGTATCAAGGTGCAACGCGTTGAGCTAAACTTTGTATCCAGGTGTAACGAGATAACTTTTAAATCAATCTATATTTGAAAATTTTTCGACTCATTTTAGTTTATTTAATAACCTCAAATGGTAACAATATCAGCAGGGAGAAATAATTCCAGTCATTTTATATTTTATGTGCAATGTTAGATTTTGCTGTTTTTCAAGCCTTTATACTATACTTAGGGCCAAAAGATACAGTTAAAATTAAACAACTATTAAGCAACTTTTGCTATTAAAAAGTGAAAATAAAATGTTTAAAATAAGCAACTTTTAGAACTAGGGCTGAGCGAAGTTGCTTATAAAATAATCTGTGTACTGTATACTTTATTTGCTCAAACATTGTATCCAAGTGCAACACGTGCACTAAACTTTATATCAAAGTGTAATGGGATACCTTTTAAATCAACCTTTATTTTAAGATTTTGAACATACTTATCACTATGAAACAAGAAATGAAAAAACATTAAGAAACTATTACAATTTAGAAATTCGGCATCATAGACACCTTTTCAATTAAGAGCCTCGTTTTCAAAATTTACGAAAATTTGTTTGTACGAAAATTTTGAACCCAGAATCAGATTCAGCACCTTCATTTTAGTGTTGAGTGAATTTTTTACCTCTAGTCCTTACGATGTCGATTTTAAAGTTATTAAAATACGAAAATTTATAAAGGATTTGACCGTGAAAAATGGCTCGGGGTGAAACTTAGCACCCTCAATCATTTCTCACCGTCAAATTCTTTACAAATGTTCAAAATTTTAATTGCTATAAAATCAACATTGTAAGAACTAGAGGCGTAAAAATTTGCCTCAATACTAAAACAAAGGTGCTGAATTCGAATCTTAAGTCGAAATGTTTCTGTGAGGCGATTTTCAATTATTTGGGAAACGAGGCTCTTAGTTGAAAAGGTGTAGTGCATTGTGTAATGATTATGTAGGAATCATCTCAAAAAACTGTCACCCTTGAGCTTTTCAGAAGTTTTTCCTTGAAGACACAAGTCCTGCATAACGTTTGCGGTGTTCATACAGGCTGAATTTAGGTATAAACATAAAACTTTCACTAATCCCCACAGGAGGGGAGAAACGAAGCTACTCACCTGGGTTGGATCTCAGAAAAAGAGCGCTCTTCGTCTAATCATATTATTCCGCTACATTACAAATTAATTGCTTACCTTGGCCTCAGGAGGGAAACCATACGGTCAAAAATTGCATTTATTGCGTCCTATAGGCCTAAACTAAGCTGATGATTTGGTTGGGCCCACCTCACCCACATCGTCCACATGAATTTCGACTCCCTCTATCTCTCTATATATGTGTGTATATATCTGGTCCACACGTCCACATCGTCCACATGAATTTCGACTCCTCTATCTCTCTATATGTGTGTATATATATCTGGTCCACACGTCCACATCGTCCACATGAATTTTGACTCCTCTATCTCTCTATATGTGTGTGTATATACCTCGTCCACACGTCCACATCGTCCACATGAATTTCGACTCCTCTATCTCTCTATATGTGTGTGTATATACCTGGTCCACACGTCCACATCGTCCACATGAATTTCGACTCCTCTATCTCTCTATATATGTGTGTATATATCTGGTCCACACGTCCACATCGTCCACATGAATTTCGACTCCCTCTATCTCTCTATATGTGTGTGTATATACCTCGTCCACACGTCCACATCGTCCACATGAATTTCGACTCCCTCTATCTCTCTATATATGTGTGTATATATCTGGTCCACACGTCCACATCGTCCACATGAATTTCGACTCCCTCCATCTCCCTATATGTGTGTGTATATACCTCGTCCACACGTCCACATCGTCCACATGAATTTCGACTCCCTCTATCTCTCTATATGTGTGTGTATATACCTCGTCCACACGTCCACATCGTCCACATGAATTTCGACTCCTCTATCATTCTATATATGTATGTATATATCTGGTCCACACGTCCACATCGTCCACATGAATTTCGACTCCTCTATCACTCTATATATGTGTGTATATACCTGGTCCACACGTCCACATCGTCCACATGAATTTCGACTCCTCTATCTCTCTATATATGTGTTTATATACCTCGTCCACACGTCCACATCGTCCACATGAATTTTGACTCCTCTATCTCTCTATGTGTGTGTATATGTCTGGTCCACACATCCACATCGTCCACAAGAATTTCATCTCCTGTATCTCTCTATGTGTGTGTATATACCTGGTCCACACGTCCACATCGTCCACATGAATTTCGACTCCTCTATCTCTCTATATATGTGTTTATATATCTGGTCCACACGTCCACATCGTCCACATGAATTTCGACTCCTCTATCTCTCTATATGTGTGTATATACCTGGTCCACACGTCCACATCGTCCACATGAACTCCCTCTATCTCTCTATATATGTGTGTATATATCTGGTCCACACGTCCACATCGTCCACTATATATGTGTGATATGGTCCACACGTCCACAT
Organism: Chrysaora quinquecirrha; assembly: GCA_014526335.1. Lineage (NCBI taxonomy): Eukaryota > Metazoa > Cnidaria > Scyphozoa > Semaeostomeae > Pelagiidae > Chrysaora > Chrysaora quinquecirrha. Next base: position 4,702,357 of record JACTAT010000032.1, read on the forward strand.
CTCCCTCGACTCCCTCTATCTCTCTATATGTGTGTATATATATCTGGTCCACACGTCCACATCGTCCACAAGAATTTCATCTCCCTGTATCTCTCTATGTGTGTGTATATGTCTGGTCCACACGTCCACATCGTCCACAAGAATTTCGACTCCCTCTATCTCTCTATATATGTGTATATATCTGGTCCACACGTCCACATCGTCCACAAGAATTTCATCTCCCTGTATCTTTCTATATGTGTGTATATATATATATCGTCCACACGTCCACAAGAATTTCATCTCCCTGTATCTCTCTATGTGTGTGTATATATCTGGTCCACACGTCCACATCGTCCACAAGAATTTCAACTCCTCTATCTCTCTATGTGTGTGTATATATCTCTCTATCGTATGTGTATATATCTGGTCCACACGTCCACATCGTCCACAAGAATTTCAACTCCCTCTATCTCTCTATATATGTGTATATATCTGGTCCACACGTCCACATCGTCCACAAGAATTTCGACTCCTCTATCTCTCTATGTGTGTGTATATATCTGGTCCACACGTCCACATCGTCCACAAGAATTTCGACTCCCTCTATCTCTCTATGTGTGTGTATATATCTGGTCCACACGTCCACATCGTCCACAAGAATTTCATCTCCTGTATCTCTCTATGTGTGTGTATATATCTGGTCCACACGTCCACATCGTCCACAAGAATTTCATCTCCCTGTATCTCTCTATGTGTGTGTGTATATGTCGGGTCCACACGTCCACATCGTCCACAAGAATTTCATCTCCCTGTATCTCTCTATGTGTGTGTATATGTCTGGTCCACACGTCCACATCGTCCACAAGAATTTCATCTCCCTGTATCTCTCTATGTGTGTAAGTATCTGGTCCACATGTCCACATCATCCACATGAATTTCATCTCCCTAAATCGCTATAGATACCTGTGTATACTATTTCTTGCACACGTCGACCTAAATTATGTCCCCCCGACCTCTACGTTTTGTTTCATTCCATTACTCACCTCACTATCAATACGAGGCAGATGGAACGAATATGGGTGTGCTTGGGCGTGTATAGGTATGTGTGTGTATTTCATATTCGTGCCTGAGCCATCGAGGGTCTGCCTTTTTAATGAGCAACTTAACTTTCGTCCAGCCCTCAAAGTTGCTTAAAATTTTAGACATTTCAGCCCTCAAAGTTGCTTAAACGTTGCTTAACATTTTTTTTGTACCTACTAACCACCCCTGACTTCGCGGGTCAAAATCGTCATCTGTTAGGCCTACAACATGACTTTTGGGAGACAGTAAGTGGAAAAACGTTAGCTAACGAACTTAAACACGCAACACATATGAATGAAGAACAATTTCCTAACACAAGAAAGAGAATAAGCTTGGTTGTTTGACTTCTTAGTTGCTTACAGTAATTCGATTGAGCCCTCAAGTTGCTTAATCTGTTAATGTTAAGGTCAGTTCAGCCCTAGTTGCTTATTGAGCGGTTGCTTATTTGAAAAAAAGAGTGTAACCTGCATCTGCTGGAACCTCGATTGGAATTACCAAAAAGAGTTTCAAAATCACAGGAGCCTCGACGTGGAACGAGATCCCACGAAAATACAGAGACTTACACTCTCTGAATTGCTTCAAAAAAGAAGTGAAACAACTTCTCAGGGGCTGAAGTGAATGGGTGCGCCGGATCCCTTTGGCCCTGCGGTTTTCTGGGGGTGTTACTCTATAGGTCCAGATTTTGTCTGTTTTGCACCGGGGTGGGGCCTTTGGGGTGTCGCCTCTTGTTGGAGCCCATGGGTCCTTGGGGTCTGGTTGCATTCGTCTACCTTAGTGACAGCAAAAGCACGACCTCTAGGAAGAGCAGCTTTTAGGTTTTGATTTAACGTGGTATTTAATATTTAAGATGTTGATATTTGATATAATTATTTATGTTAAATCTTATTATATATTTAACTAAATTTCGTAGTAGCTGATGGGGCATCGTGCCAAAATATTGATACATACATATATACATACATATAGATACATACATACTGCTATATACAGGGTGGCCCAGAAAAAAGGGACCCCTAACTAAATGATTTATAAATAATTTATTCTTAAGTTGGAATTTCCATGAAATTAATACTACATGATATTCAACTCAAGTGAGATATATCATGTAAATACCATGATGATATGGGTTAGTATCTCTGAATAAATTGACTTTAAAACTTTACAATCCAAAAACGCACTGTAACAAAATATGCAACTTTATACCCTTACGTAATCCTTACGCAACAAAACAGAAAAATCAATAACTCATTCTTTCAGTCAAATGATATTCAAAATGTCCTCAATCCTTCTCAATACTCTTCTCTAATATGACTGACCACACATTAATGGTTGTGAAAATTTTACTCTGGGATAACGATTCTCCTTCATGCACGATTGCAGTACAGTACGCAATGATGGAATCAAACACCTGGTTTTTGGACATCATGAATTTAATGTCCCATTGCGCCGAGATGGAAGCTCTTATAACCAACATATTTCTACCTGATAGCACACTTGACTTGAATTTTACCTAGTATAAATTTGATAAAATTCCTCCTTGAGAAAATTTATTCAGAAATTATTTACCTAAGGGGGTCCCTTTTTTGGGCCACCCTGTATAATACAACTGTATAGCAAGATACTCACATTTGATTCTTTGACGATTACATCTTTAACAGCGACCTGACTTCTAATCATAACTTGAACCTCTTTATCAGGTTCAGCGCAGTTGTCAGCAATGGCCGACGGCGTTTCAGGATCATCGACATATCTCTGTGACGCCTCTACAATTAATTCTTCTTGACAAAGAACATATACATCATCACTACTTGATGCCGAAGAAATGGAGCCCTCTTCCAGTCCAGTGTATATTGTAGATGTGGAGGCGGCAAGACAATGCGTGTTTGATGTCTGCACTGCAATTTCATTGAGTTGACTTCTCGTTGTTATTGTGGAAGATGATTCGGTATTAGGCTTAGCCATGACTGCCATATCGACTCTCTTTGGCATCTCGGTTTGGTTGCCTCTATGCTTCAACTATGAAAAATCAAACCAAATTTGCTGAACGGCGCCTGGATTTTATCTCATCATAACTAAGCACTAGTTCATAATACAGACGCTATTTCTTGGAGGTACAGGTTGATGGCAACTGTGTGTGGAGTGATTGGCCAAGTTCTCGTTCGACAGCTGAAGTTAAGCTTGGTCGTGTGAGGTCAGCATCTGGATGGGTGACTTTACAGATCGATGACTAAACAACTCACTCTGTCGTCCTTCGGAAGGGTCGTTAAACTAGGGGTCCTTAGCCTGGACACGGCATAGTAGGCCTAAATTAGCTGAAAAAGCTAGAAATAACAGCCTACTCAAAATAAAGTACAACAACAACAACTGACGACTATCCCCACCGTGACAGGTTAGAAGCTGAAAAAACTCAATTAATGACCTTCTAATGATTACTGAGCCTGGAAAACAAGCCAATTTTATGCCCTTAGCCTAGATCTTACAAAGGCCCAAGCAAGTTCCATAGATTCGAACCATTGACCATTCAACCGCGAGCTTTCAACTCTCCAATAAATTACTAGTGACAATCGGTCTCGAGGTAAAAAGATGAGTGCATACGTTTTGATAATCAAGTAGATCTCCGAGTGTGTTATCAAAAGAGTTCGTACTATTTGTAAGGTGGTGCCACTTCTTTCGAAGTTGGTAGAACACTGTTTCTCGTAACACTAGGTGCTAAAAAGTGTGCAAAAACAAAATTGAAGAAAAATGGCTTGTTTATGAAGGTGAGGGTGAAATTGTGTTTTAGTGCCAGTCACTAGGATCTCAGTAATAGGTAAAGTAATCGGGACCTCGACCCTGGCTGTGACGCTGGCTGTGTGGCTGGGCTCGAACCCTGTCCACACTGAGCTTCTGACACCACGAGCCAGCTGGATTACACCACGACGCCACAGCACCTTCGACAAAAACACATGCTCCATATGTTCCACGTGTTCCACAAAAAGACAACGATATACATAGCTTTTGTGAGCACAGCTCGTTGTGATTTTTGGACTTTTAAGAAATCGTAAAGAAAATAATTTAAAATTTTACCTTCCCGTCCGAATTGTTGTTGTTATTACTTTGTTTTTATTTTGAGTAGGCTGTTATTTCTAGCTTTTTCAGCTAATTTAGGCCTACTATGCATGCCGCATCCAGGCATGGGACCCCTAGTTTAACGTCCCTTCCGAAGGACGGCAGAGTGAGTTGTTTAGTCATCCATCTGGAAAGTCACCCATCCAGATGCTGACCTCACACGACCAAGCTTAACTTCAGCTGTCTAACGAGAACTGACTGAGAAGCTTGGCCACTCACTCCACAACGTAATCATCCAGAATTAATTTGACGTCATATTAATGAAAATCACATCAAGCTCACTTCAGTAATCTCTTCATCTCCGAACTGATCGGTCTGAAATTCCGCGAAGAGATTTCAGTTCTGTTTCTACTCAGAATACATCAAAATGTTTTCAAAAGAAAACATTATAAGTTATATGCAGGGGCTGCTACGTTTTCATTTTGTAGTTCGGAGTACATGAAGTACCGCCATGCTTACATCTCTGAACGAATCAAGGATTCAGCCTCTCAAACCTTGGACGTGAGGGTAAAATTTCAACAATTTTCAAGTTTGCGAAGCTTAGCTGTTGGCTGTCTAAAATTCTTCATCAAGTACGAAGTGAAATTTTGGAATTTTACCCTCGCGTCCACGGTTTGAGAGGCTGCATCCGTGATTCGTTGGGAGATGTAAGCATGGCGGTACTTCATGTACGCCCAACTACAAAATGAAAATGTAGCAGCCCCTGCAGCAAACTTATAATATTTTCTTTTGAGAACATTAACAAAATTTCAAAATTAACTTTCGGAAGACGAGAAGATTTCTGAATTGAGATTGAACCTCGTCAATTTGACGTCAAATTAATACTGGCTCATTACGTCACGAAAAATCTTCTTAAGACTCGTTGCATGCTGAATGTTCCATAGACTCACTACATAAGTCCCACTACTTTGCTCGATGTTGTTGTTGTTGTTTTCTACAATCGCTCAGTGTGGAGTGACAAATCGAAATAAGGGGAGCGTAAACTAGAGACTCGTGTGGTGAGTCTACATGTTCCACACTTAATAAACAGCAAAGCAAGCCATTAGCAAGACTTCTTGCATGAGCTCTCGCTTCCTTTTAGCCGGGGCTACACGTGCGACATTTTGCTTGAAATGCCGACAGAACATGTTCAAAAAAATAATGTCGCTGCGACCGGAAAAACTAAGAGTCGCACCTGTAGTCAGAGATAGATTTTGGAACAGAATGTTCTGCGGCCTTAGAAAATACGGTCGCAGAACATTGCTTGAAATTTTCGCGACATGTTTTTGCTTTTCGCCAGTAATGTCGCAGCTTGTAGCCGGTTTTTTGAATTGGCGACGCAACACATTTTCGCGCCTTTTTCTGGAAATTTTCTAGGGCCCATTCTTCTTATCACTAAAGTTTATTGTTGCAGAACTTCTGTCGCAGCATTTTTGTCGCAGCGTGTAGCCTGGCACCTCAGGATTTCTCAGAACAGGACATTTTCAGGTGATTCGGGATGCCAGAACAGGTGAAACGTCGCAAACTTAAGACCCCTAAAGCCCCCAGAAATTACAACAGTACTTTAAAAACTTTCACTCAAGACTATCAGTAGAATTTGCTTCAAAAGGATATGTAAGATCCTGACAGAAAATTTTAACTGTTAGATTTAGAATTTTGTTCTTCTTTTTCTACCAGTAAATTTTGAGTCATGTTTAACTTCTTTTCCTTGTCTTTTTCTTCTTTCTTTTTTCTCGAGAATCCAGTCTCGACTCTTTTTGACAGACTTTCTCTTATTCCCACCTTTGAATCTTTCTCTTTGACTACTGTATCCAACAGTTTGGGAATTCCCCTCGGCTGCTTCTGTACCCAAACCCGCAGGCAATTGGGTCATAACTGTTCCAGCAAATAAACACAGAAAGAGTTTCTTTGCTTTGGCACTGTTTGGAAAATCAACAACTACTCCCCCTGTGAAGCCAGCTCTCAATGCCTGGCTAGTTATGAGTTCAACTTGGGCTGGGTTTTCCGGATAAAACTGAAAAACAGCTCTTTTGCCTCTGCCAAGGCAACTATATAGTGAAGAAAAGAATTTGTATAGCCTTTTTACTGGGTTGTGTCCTTTTTTATCAACATTACAAAGCCACTGTAATGCTGAAATGCTTATACAACCATCAAAAGTACCGGGTCGAAATGCAACCCCTTGTCCAGCATCTCCCAAGAACAGATCCCCCTCAACTTCCCTCTCATGGGCTACATTAAGCATTGAAGGACTTATATCAACGCCAACCCAGTAATGTCCATTATCTGTCAAGAATTCTCCACTTAGTCCCGATCCGCATCCGACATCAAGAAGAAAGCAAGGCTCGTCTTCAGGCAAGGCAAGCAATTCGACTGCTCTTTCAGACATTTGTTGCTGGATTTCTATCATTCTTGAGTTTGATGTATATTTAATTGCTTCTTCATCATTGTAAAATATCTCAGGTGGTGCTTTATGCTCTGGTCTTTTCCCAGACATCACGATATTACTTGTATTTTCTGTTTTCAATCGTTGTAGGCCAAGCACAGTCACTTCTTTATCTGCAAAATGATTTTCTGGCAGCCATTTTGAACCTCGTTTAGAGTTCTTCTGTTCATTCAAAGAGAGGCAGTCACAAAACACGCGGGAACAATAATCATTTGGCGGGAAACATTATTGGACAGGAACTGGCAATCAAAAGCTGAATATATCGTTACATTTCACCGTTGTTTTGGCTATTGAACTTTGAGCTTACTTTCAGAATACAGGGTACCGCGGGTATGTATGAAGTGTATTCAAAAATATTTCTTCAGTATACGGTTATATTTTGGTTAGAGACTACCTACAGACTTAGACTGTTGACGACATGACTCTGCTGTTTTAGTAGTGTTGTCCTGTATGTCAATAGAAAGTCCATGGTCAATATTGACTAGGCCTATCTATGGTTTGTACCTTGAAGGGGAATCACAAGTTTGTGGACAAGTGGAGGGATACCATCAGTACTGCTACTAATGAATACTAATAACTACCAATAACCCACCACAGTAGTACCTATTCCACACAGAACTAAAAAATACCACCACATCAAGCATAATAACCCACCACATCAAGCATAATAACCCACTAAAGTAGTGCATATTCACCACAGTATGCAAAAAAAACACCACATCAAGCATAATAACCCACCACATCAAGCATAATAACCCACCACAGTAGTGCATATCCACCACAGTATGCAAAAAAACCCACCACATCAAGCATAATAACCCACCAAATCAAGCATAATAACCCACCACAGTAGTGCATATCCACCACAGTATGCAAAAAAGCCCACCACATCAAGCAGAATAACCCACCACATCATGCATAATAACCCACCACAGTAGTGCATATCCACCACAGTATGCAAAAAACCCACCACATCAAGCATAATAACCCACCACAGTAGTGCATATCCACCACAGTATGCAAAAATAACCACCACATCAAGCATAATAACCTACCACTGTAGTGCGTATCCACCACAGCATGCAAAAAATACCATCACATCAAGCATAATAACCCACCACATTAAGCATAGTAACCCACCAAAGTAATGCATATTCACCACAGTATGCAAAAACTACCACCACCTCAAACATAACCCAAAACTTCAAGCATAGTAACCCACCACAGTTGTGCGTATCCACCACAGTACGCAATCATGACCTTTTATGAAATCATCTCTTGTGATTTATTAAATCATTAAAAACTTACTTTTAGGTCATAAAGAGGAAGAGAACAAAAGAGGAGGGAGAAAACTTGGTATCAATCATTTATGTGTGATCATGCCAAAAGTGAAGGTGAAGTTGCGCAAATGAAGCTGCTGGTGTATCATTGTGATGTTTTTTACTTCTAAGACTATTTAGTGACTTTTTTAATTTCTTTACCAAATCTATATGCAAAGTACAATCAATATAGCTTCTAACTTAAGCCTTTACTAGAGCTGTCTAACTTTCTTGGTACTGTATATGTACACCTTTTTGAAGTTAGTCTGCTTGCATTGAAATTTTTCAAAACTTCAAGATAATTAGTTTTAGATTCTAAAATCATGTTAAGCATCAAAGTTTCACTGTTCTATTGCTGGTACTATTTATTTTAAGAGCATTCAAAGTCCTCGATTCTATATTTGCCATGACCGTGAAAAGTGCCTGGAGGTGTAATTTTTATTTTCCACCCCGACTGGTCTGAGCCTTTAAGAAATCATTAATTTTGTATGCTCATAAAATCAATACAGTAGCTCTAGGGCTAGGAGAAGCCAAATTATTCTTATTAGGCAGGGAATTTTCAATAACAATCTGGCTTTCAACTTAACTTTCAATTTAATTACACATTTTGGGTAAGTCGATAGCGCTGATTTCAAATCCAAGATGGGCCCTGTCAAATTTTGACCGATAGTTGGACTTTTGAGTGACGTCATCTAAGTGCCTTTTTGCCTTTTGACTGCAATATATCTCTACTAGTGCTTCGAAAAAGGTTGATATGGTCAAATATATATTCTCCTGACTTAAGGCTATCGATTGATACATAGTCAGCTCGATTTTACTAAATTTTGCCCAAATCATTACATCATCATGATGATGTCATCACCGTGAAAATACTTATTTTGATAAAAATTTTGCGTGAAAGCTGTACTTATATACATTAATATTAAAGTCATAGTATCTCCATTTGATCATATTGACACATCGTAATCATGTTTATACAAACTATTCAATTATGTATTATTATATTATACTGTACTTTTATAATGTATTATAACTTTACTACTATAACTATAACTATGATATAGAAAACTATTTGATGTTGGAATTTATAACGCTTTCTTTCTGTTTCCTTCTCAAGTCCTTTCGACGATTAGTTTCAACACCTTATTTACCCCCTAGCGGCTATTCAGGGGGTATTTCGGAGAATATACTAGATATTTTTTTAAGAAAAAAGGGAGTTTCCAACACCCCTGATTTTGGCCGATTTTGGCAATTTGGTAAGACTATAGACTTACCTATTTGGTGATTTTTGGGGAAAAATTTTCTCACTCAAACTGGTCCCAATTTGATAGAAAAACACTTTATTTACCTCCTAGAGGCTATTCAGGGGTATTTAGAAGGTTTTACTAAATATTTTTGAAGAAAAAAGGGGAGTTTTCAAAATCCCTAATTTCGGCCGATTTTTGGCAATTTGGCAAGGCTATAGACTTACCTTTTTGGCGATTTTTGGGGAATAATTTTCTCACTCAAACTGGTCCCAATTTGATAGAAAATCACTTTATTTCCCCCTAGAGGCTATACAGTGGGTATTTAGGAGGTTTTACTAAATATTTTTGAAGAAAAAAGAGAGTTTTCAAAACCCCTGACTTTGGCCGTTTTTTGGCAATTTGGCAAGGCTATAGACTTACCTTTTGGCGATTTTTAGAAAAAAAATTTCTCACTCAAACTGGTCCCAATATAATAGAATACACCTTATTTACCCCCTAGAGGCTATTTAGGGGGTATTTAGGAGGTTTTACTATCTATTTTTGAAAAAAATGAGTTTCAAAACCCCTGATTTTGGCCGATTTTTGGCAATTTGGCAAGGCTATAGACTTACCTTTTTGTCGACTTTTGGGGGAAAATTTGCTCACTCAAACTGGTCCAATTTGAAAGAAAAACACTTTATTTACCCCCTAGTGGCTATTCAGGGGGTATTTAGGAGGTTTTACTTAGTATTTTTGAAGAAACGGGAGTTTTCAAAACCCCTGATTTTGGCCGATTTTTAGCAATTTGGCAAGGCTATAGACTTACTTTTTTGGCCACTTTTGAGGAAAAATTTTCTCACTCAAACTGGTCCCAATTTGATAAAAGAAACACCTAATTTACCCCCTAGAGGCTATTCAGGGGGGTATTTAGGAAGTTTTACAATCTATTTTTGAAAAAAAGTGAGTTTTCAAAACCCCTGATTCTGGCCGATTTTTGGCAACTTGGCAGGGCTATAGACTTACCTTTTTGGCGATTTTTGGGGAAAAATTTTCTCACTCAAACTGGTCCCAATTTGATAGAACAACACCTTATTTATCTCTTAGAGGCTTATCAGGGGATATTAATGAGGTTTTACTAAATATTTTTGAAGAAAAAAGGGAGTTTTCAAAACCCCTGATTTTGGCCGATTTTTGGCAATTTAGCAAGGCTATAGACTTACCTTTTTGGCGATTTTTGGGGAAAAATTTTGTCACTCAAACTGGTCCCATTTTGATAGGAAAACACCTTATTTACCCCCTAGAGGCTATTCAGAGGGGTATTTAGGAAGTTTTACTATCTATTTTTGAAAAAAAGTGAGTTTTCAAAACCCCTGATTCTGGCTGATTTTTGGCAATTTGGCAAGGCTATAGACTTACCTTTTTGGCGATTTTTGGGGACAAATTTTCTCATTCAAACTGGTCCCAATTTGATAGAAAAACACCTTATTTATCTCCTAGAGGCTATTCAGGGGGTATTTAGGAGGTTTTACTAGTTATTTTTGAAGAAAAAAGGGAGTTTTCAAAACCCCTGATTTTGGCCGATTTTTGGCAATTTGGCAAGGCTATAGACTTACCTTTTTGGCGATTTTTTGGGGAAAAATTTTCTCACTCAAACTGGTCCCAATTTGATAGAAAAGCACCTTATTTACCCCTAGAGGCTATTCAGGGGGTATTTAGGAAGTTTTACTATCTATTTTTGAAAAAAACGTGAGCTTTCAAAGCCCCTGATTCTGGCCGATTTTTGGCAATTTGGCAAGGCTATAGACTTACCTTTTTGGCGACTTTTGGGGAAAAATTTTCTCACTAAAACTGGTCCCAATTTGATAGAAAAACACCTTATTTATCTCCTAGAGGCTATTCAGGGGATATTAATGAGGTTTTACTAAATATTTTTTAAGAAAAAAGGGAGTTTTCAAAACCCCTGATTTTGGCTGATTTTTGGGGCAATTTGGCAAGGCTATAGACTTACCTTTCTGTCGATTTTTGGGGAAAAATTTTCTGACTAAAACTGGTCCCAATTTGATAGAAAAACACCTTATTTATCTCCTAAGGCTATTCAGGGGATATTAATGAGGTTTTACTAAATATTTTTGAAGAAAAAAGGGAGTTTTCAAAACCCCTGATTCTGGCCGATTTTTGGCAATTTGGCAAGGCTATAGACTTACCTATTTGGCGATTTTTGGGGAAAAATTTTCTCATTCAAACTGGTCCCAATTTGATAGAAAAACACCTTATTTATCTCCTAGAGGCTATTCAGGGGGCATTTAGGAGGTTTTACTATCTATTTTTGAAGAAAAAATAGAGCTTTCAAAACCCCTAATTTTGACCGATTTTTGGCAATTTGGCAAGGCTATAGACTTACCTTTTTGGCGATTTTTGGGGAAAAATTTTCTCATTCAAACTGGTCGCAATTTGATAGAAAAACACCTTATTTCTCTCCTAGAGGCTATTCAGGGGGTATTTAGGAGGTTTTACTATCTACTTTTGAAGAAAAAAGGGACTTTTCAACACCCCTAATTTTGGCCGATTTTTGGCAATTTGGCAAGGCTATAGACTTACCTTTTTGGCGATTTTTGGGGAAAAATTTTCTCATTCAAACTGGTCCCAATATGATAGAAAAACACCTTATTTATCTCCTAGAGGCTATTCACGGGGTATTTAGGAGGTTTTACTATCTACTTTTGAAGAAAAGAGGGAGTTTTCAAAACCTCTAATTTTGGCCGATTTTTGGCAATTTGGCAAGGCTATAGACTTATTTTTTTGGCGATTTTTGGGGAAACATTTTCTCATCCAAACTAGTCCCAATTATATAGAAAAACACCTTATTTATCTCCTAGAGGCTATTCAGGGGGTATTAAGGAGGTTTTACTATCTACGTTTGAAGAAAAAAGGGAGCTTTCAAAACCCCTAATTTTGGCCGATTTTTGGCAATTTGGCAAGCCTATAGACTTACCTTTTTGGCAATTTTTGGGGAAAAGTTTCCTCACGCAAATTAATCCCAATTTGATAGAAAAACACCTTATTTACCCCTTGGAGGCTACTCAGGGGGTATTTAGGAAGTTTTACTATCTATTTTTGGAAAAAACGTGAGTTTTCAAAACCCCTGATTCTGGCCGATTTTTGGCAATTTGGCAAGGCTATAGACTTACCTTTTTTGGCGACTTTTGGGGAAAAATTTTCTCACTAAAACTGGTCCCAATTTGATAGAAAAACACCTTATTTATCTCCTAGAGGCTATTCAGGGGATATTAATGAGGTTTTACTAAATATTTTTGAAGAAAATAGGGAGTTTTCAAAACCCTGATTCTGGCCGATTTTTGGCAATTTGGCAAGGCTATAGACTTACCTTTTTGGCGATTTTTGGGGAAAAATTTTCTCATTCAAACTGGTCCCAATTTGATAGAAAAACACCTTATTTATCTCCTAGAGGCTATTCAGGGGGTATTTAGGAGGTTTTACTATCTATTTTTGAAGAAAAAATAGAGTTTTCAAAACCCCTAATTTTGGCCGATTTTGGCAATTTGGCAAGGCTATAGACTTACCTTTTTGGCGATTTTTTGGGAAAAATTTTCTCATTCAAACTGGTCCCAATTTGATAGAAAAACACCTTATTTCTCTCCTAGAGGCTATTCAGGGGGTATTTAGGAGGTTTTACTATCTAATTTTGATGAAAAAAGGGAGTTTTCAAAACCTCTAATTTTGGCCGATTTTTGGCAATTTGGCAAGGCTATAGACTTACCTTTTTGGCGATTTTTAGGGAAAAATTTTCTCACTCAAACTGGTCCCAATTTCATAGGAAAACACCTTATTTACCCCCTAGAGGCAATTCATGGGGGTATTTAGGAAGTTTTACTATCTATTTTTGAAAAAACGTGAGTTTATAAAACCACTTTACTGGCCGATTTTTGGCAATTTGGCAAGGCTATAGACTTACCTTTTTGGCGATTTTTGGGGAAAAATTTTCTCATCCAAACTGGTCCCAATTTGATAGAAAAACACCTTATTTATCTCCTACAGGCTATTCAGGGGGTATTTAGGAGGTTTTACTATCTACTTTTGAAGAAAAAATTGAGTTTTCAAAACCCCTAATTTTGGCCGATTTATGGCAATTTGGCAAGGCTATAGACTTACCTTTTTGGCGATTTTTGAGGAAAAATTTTCTCATTCAAACTGGTCCCAATATGATAGAAAAACACCTTATTTATCTCCTAGAGGCTATTCAGGGGATATTAATGAGGTTTTACTAAATATTTTTGAAGAAAAAAGGGAGTTTTCAAAACCCCTAATTTTGGCCGATTTTTGGCAATTTGGCAAGGCTATAGACTTACCTTTTTGGCGATTTTTGGGGAAAAATTTTCTCATTCAAACTGGTCCCAATTTGATAGAAAAACACCTTATTTCTCTCCTAGAGGCTATTCAGGCGGTATTTAGGAGGTTTTACTATCTAATTTTGAAGAAAAAAGGGAGCTTTCAAAACCTCTAATTTTGGCCGATTTTTGGCAATTTGGCAAGGCTATAGACTTATTTTTTTGGCGATTTTTGGGGAAACATTTTATCATCCAAAATAGTCCCAATTTGATAGAAAAACACCTCATTTATCTCCTAGAGGCTATTCAGGGGGTATTTAGGAGGTTTTACTATCTACTTTTGAAGAAAAAAGGGAGCTTTCAAAACCCCTAATTTTGGCCGATTTTTGGCAATTTGGCAAGGCTATAGACTTACCTTATTGGCCATTTTTGGGGAAAAATTTTCTCACTCAAACTGGTCCCAATTTGATAGGAAAACACCTTATTTACCACCTAGAGGCTATTCAGGGGGGTATTTAGGAAGTTTTACGATCTACTTTTGAAAAAAAGTGAGTTTTCAAAACCCCTGATTCTGGCCGATTTTTGGCAATTTGGCAAGGCTATAGACTTACCTTTTTGGCGATTTTTGGGGAAAAATTTTCTCACTCAAACTGGTCCCAATTTGATAGAAAAACACCTTATTTATCTCCTAGAGGCTATTCAGAGGATATTAATGAGGTTTTATTAAATATTTTTGAAGAAAAAAGGGAGTTTTCAAAACCCCTAATTTTTGCCGATTTTTGGTGATTTGGCAAGGCTATAGACTTACCTTTTTGGCGATTTTTGGGGAAAAATTTTCTCACTCAAACTGGTCCCATTTTGATAGGAAAACACCTTATTTACCCACTAGAGGCAATTCAGGGGGGTATTTAGGAAGTTTTACTATCTATTTTGAAGAAAAACGTGAGTTTTTAAAACCACTGATTCTGGCCGATTTTTGGCAATTTGGCAAGGCTATAGACTTACCTTTTTGGCGATTTTTGGGGAAAATTTTCTTATCCAAACTGGTCCCAATTTGATAGAAAAACACCTTATTTATCTCCTAGAGGCTATTCAGGGGGTATTTAGGAGGTTTTACTATCTACTTTTGAAGAAAAAATTGAGTTTCCAAAACCCCTAATTTTGGCCGATTTTTGGCAATTTGGCAAGGCTATAGACTTACCTTTTTGGCGATTTTTGGGGAAAAATTTTCTTATTCAAACTGGTCCCAATTTGATAGAAAAACACCTTATTTCTCTCCTAGAGGCTATTCAGGGGGTATTTAGGAGGTTTTACTATCTACTTTTGAAGAAAAAAGGGAGTTTTCAAAACCCCTGATTTTGGCCGATTTTTGGCAATTTGGCAAGGCTATAGACTTACCTTTTGGCGATTTTTGGGGAAAAATTTTCTCATTCAAACTGGTCCCAATATGATAGAAAAACACCTTATTTATCTCCTAGAGGCTATTCAGGGGGTATTTAGGAGGTTTTACTATCTACTTTTGAAGAAAAAAGGGAGTTTTCAAAACCTCTAATTTTGGCCGATTTTTGGCAATTTGGCAAGGCTATAGACTTATTTTTTTGGCGATTTTTGGGGAAACATTTTCTCATCCAAACTAGTCCCAATTTGATAGAAAAACACCTTATTTATCTCCTAGAGGCTATTCAGGGGGTATTTAGGAGGTTTTACTATCTACTTTTGAAGAAAAAAGGGAGCTTTCAAAACCCCTAATTTTGGCCGATTTTTGGCAATTTGGCAAGGCTATAGACTTACCTTATTGGCGATTTTTGGGGAAAAATTTTCTCATTCAAACTGGTCCCAATATGATAGAAAAACACCTTATTTATCTCCTAGAGGCTATTCAGGGGGTATTTAGGAGGTTTTACTATCTAATTTTGAAGAAAAAAGGGAGTTTTCAAAACCCTGATTTTGGCCGATTTTTGGCAATTTGGCAAGGCTATAGACTTACCTTTTGGCGATTTTTGGGAAAAATTTTCTCACTCAAACTGGTCCCAATTTGATAGAAAACACCTTATTTACCCCTAGAGGCTATTCAGGGGGTATTTAGGAGGTTTTACTATCTATTTTGAAAAAAGTGAGTTTTCAAAACCCCTGATTCTGGCCGATTTTTGGCAATTTGGCAAGGCTATAGACTTACCTTTTTGGCGATTTTTGGGGAAAAATTTTCTCACTCAAACTGGTCCCAATTTGATAGAAAAACACCTTATTTATCTCCTAGAGGCTATTCAGGGGGTATTTAGGAGGTTTTACTATCTACTTGAAGAAAAAAGGGAGTTTTCAAAACCCCTAATTTTGGCCGATTTTTGGCAATTTGGCAAGGCTATAGACTTACCTTTTGGCGATTTTGGGGAAAAATTTTCTCACTCAAACTGGTCCCAATTTCATAGAAAACACCTTATTTACCCCTAGAGGCTATTCAGGGGTATTTAGGAAGTTTTACTATCTATTTTTGAAAAACGTGAGTTTTTAAAACCACTGATTCTGGCCGATTTTTGGCAATTTGGCAAGGCTATAGACTTACCTTTTTGGCGATTTTTGGGGAAAAATTTTCTCATTCAAACTGGTCCCAATTTGATAGAAAAACACCTTATTTATCTCCTAGAGGCTATTCAGGGGGTATTTAGGAGGTTTTACTATCTACTTTTGAAGAAAAAATTGAGTTTTCAAAACCCCTAATTTCGGCCGATTTTTGGCAATTTGGCAAGGCTATAGACTTACCTTTTTGGCGATTTTTGAGGAAAAATTTTCTCATTCAAACTGGTCCCAATATGATAGAAAAACACCTTATTTATCTCCTAGAGGCTATTCAGGGGATATTAATGAGGTTTTACTAAATACTTTTGAAGAAAAAAGGGAGTTTTCAAAACCCCTGATTCTGGCCGATTTTTGGCAATTTGGCAAGGCTATAGACTTACCTTTTTGGCGATTTTTGGGGAAAAATTTTCTCACTCAAACTGGTCCCAATTTGATAGAAAAACACCTTATTTATCTCCTAGAGGCTATTCAGGGGATATTAATGAGGTTTTACTAAATATTTTGAAAAAAAGTGAGTTTTCAAAACCCTGATTTTGGCCGATTTTTGGCAATTTGGCAAGGCTATAGACTTACCTTTTGGCGATTTTTGGGGAAAAATTTTCTCACTCAAACTGGTCCCAATTTGATAGAAAAACACCTTATTTATCTCCTAGAGGCTATTCAGGGGTATTTAGGAGGTTTTACTAAATATTTTGAAGAAAAAGGAGTTTTCAAAACCCTGATTTTGGCCGATTTTTGGCAATTTGGCAAGGCTATAGACTTACCTTTTTGGCGATTTTTGGGGAAAAATTTTCTCATTCAAACTGGTCCCAATATGATAGAAAAACACCTTATTTATCTCCTAGAGGCTATTCAGGGGGTATTTATGAGGTTTTACTATCTACTTTTGAAGAAAAAAGGGAGTTTTCAAAACCTCTAATTTTGGCCGATTTTTGGCAATTTGGCAAGGCTATAGACTTACCTTTTTGGCGATTTTTGGGGAAAAGTTTTCTCATCCAAACTGGTCCCAATTTGATAGAAAAACACCTTATTTATCTCCTAGAGGCTATTCAGGGGGTATTTAGGAGGTTTTACTATCTACTTTTGAAGAAAAAATTGAGTTTTCAAAACCCCTGATTCTGGCCGATTTTTGGCAATTTGGCAAGGCTATAGACTTACCTTTTTGGCGATTTTTGGGGAAAAATTTTCTTATTCAAACTGGTCCCAATTTGATAGAAAAACACCTTATTTATCTCCTAGAGGCTATTCAGGGGGTATTTAGGAGGTTTTACTATCTACTTGAAGAAAAAAGGGAGTTTTCAAAACCCCTAATTTTGGCCGATTTTTGGCAATTTGGCAAGGCTATAGACTTACCTTTTTGGCGATTTTTGGGGAAAAATTTTCTCACTCAAACTGGTCCCAATTTGATAGAAAAACACCTTATTTATCTCCTAGAGGCTATTCAGGGGGTATTTAGGAGGTTTTACTATCTACTTTTGAAGAAAAATTGAGTTTTCAAAACCCCTGATTTTGGCCGATTTTTGGCAATTTGGCAAGGCTATAGACTTACCTTTTTGGCGATTTTTGAGGAAAAATTTTCTCATTCAAACTGGTCCCAATTTGATAGAAAAACACCTTATTTATCTCCTAGAGGCTATTCAGGGGATATTTAGGAGGTTTTACTAAATATTTTGAAGAAAAAGGAGTTTTCAAAACCCTAATTTTGGCCGATTTTTGGCAATTTGGCAAGGCTATAGACTTACCTTTTGGCCATTTTGGGGAAAAATTTTCTCTCTCAAACTGGTCCCAATTTGATAGGAAAACACCTCATTTATCTCCTAGAGGCTATTCAGGGGGTATTTAGGAGGTTTTACTATCTACTTTTGAAGAAAAAATTGAGTTTTCAAAACCACTGATTCTGGCCGATTTTTGGCAATTTGGCAAGGCTATAGACTTACCTTTTTGGCGATTTTTGGAGAAAAATTTTCTCACTCAAACTGGTCCCAATTTGACAGAAAAACACCTTATTTATCTCCTAGAGGCTATTCAGGGGGTATTTAGGAGGTTTTACTATATTTTGAAGAAAAAGGAGTTTTCAAAACCCTAATTTTGGCCGATTTTTGGCAATTTGGCAAGGCTATGACTTTTAATAATAAGGAAAAATTTTTCTATCAAATTGGTCCCAATTTGATGAAAAACACTTTTTACCCCTAGAAATTCAGGGCCAAAAGGTTTTAGTCTATAGCCTTGAAGAAAAAGGAGTTTTCAAAAATTGGCCGATTTTTGGATTTGGCAAGGCTATAGACTTACCTTTTGGCGATTTTTGGGAAAAATTTTCTCATTCAAACTGGTCCCAATTTGATAGAAAAACACCTTATTTATCTCCTAGAGGCTATTCAGGGGTATTTAGGAGGTTTTACTAAATACTTTTGAAGAAAAAGTGAGTTTTCAAAACCCCTGATTCTGGCCGATTTTTGGCAATATGGCAAGGCTATAGACTTACCTTTTTGGCGACTTTTGGGGAAAAATTTTCTCATTCAAACTGGTCCCAATATGATAGAAAAGCACCTTATTTACCCCCTAGAGGCTATTCAGGGGGTATTTAGGAAGTTTTACTATCTACTTTTGAAGAAAACGTGAGTTTTCAAAACCCCTGATTCTGGCCGATTTTTGGCAATATGGCAAGGCTATAGACTTACCTTTTTGGCGACTTTTGGGGAAAAATTTTCTCACTAAAACTGGTCCCAATTTGATAGAAAAACACCTTATTTATCTCCTAGAGGCTATTCAGGGGGTATTTAGGAGGTTTTACTATCTATTTTTGAAGAAAAAATAGAGTTTTCAAAACCCCTAATTTTGGCCGATTTTTGGCAATTTGGCAAGGCTATAGACTTACCTTCTTGGCGATTTTTGGGGAAAAATTTTCTCATTCAAACTGGTCCCAATATGATAGAAAAACACCTTATTTATCTCCTAGAGGCTATTCAGGGGGTATTTAGGAGGTTTTACTATCTACTTTTGAAGAAAAAGGAGTTTTCAAAACCCTGATTTTGGCCGATTTTTGGCAATTTGGCAAGGCTATAGACTTACCTTTTGGCGATTTTTGGGGAAAAATTTTCTCACTCAAACTGGTCCCAATTTGATAGAAAAACACCTTATTTATCTCCTAGAGGCTATTCAGGGGTATTTAGGAGGTTTTACTAAATACTTTTGAAGAAAAATTGAGTTTTCAAAACCCTGATTTTGGCCGATTTTTGGCAATTTGGCAAGGCTATAGACTTACCTTTTGGCGATTTTTGGGGAAAAATTTTCTCATTCAAACTGGTCCCAATTTGATAGAAAAACACCTTATTTATCTCCTAGAGGCTATTCAGGGGTATTTAGGAGGTTTTACTATCTATTTTGAAGAAAAAGGAGTTTTCAAAACCCTAATTTTGGCCGATTTTTGGCAATTTGGCAAGGCTATAGACTTACCTTTTGGCGATTTTGGGGAAAAATTTTCTCATTCAAACTGGTCCCAATTTGATAGAAAAACACCTTATTTATCTCCTAGAGGCTATTCAGGGGTATTTAGGAGGTTTTACTAAATATTTTGAAGAAAAAGGAGTTTTCAAAACCCCTAATTTTGGCCGATTTTTGGCAATTTGGCAAGGCTATAGACTTACCTTTTGGCGATTTTTGGGAAAAATTTTCTCACTCAAACTGGTCCCAATTTGATAGAAAAACACCTTATTTATCTCCTAGAGGCTATTCAGGGGTATTTAGGAGGTTTTACTAAATACTTTTGAAGAAAAATTGAGTTTTCAAAACTCCTAATTTTGGCCGATTTTTGGCAATTTGGCAAGGCTATAGACTTACCTTTTTGGCGATTTTTGAGGAAAAATTTTCTCATTCAAACTTGTCCCAATATGATAGAAAAACACCTTATTTATCTCCTAGAGGCTATTCAGGGGATATTAATGAGGTTTTACTAAATATTTTTGAAGAAAAAAGGGAGTTTTCAAAACCCATAATTTTTGCCGATTTTTGGCAATTTGGCAAGGCTATAGACTTACCTTTTTGGCCATTTTTGGGGAAAAATTTTCTCTCTCAAACTGGTCCCAATTTGATAGGAAAACACCTTATTTATCTCCTAGAGGCTATTCAGGGGGTATTTAGGAGGTTTTACTATCTACTTTTGAAGAAAAAATTGAGTTTTCAAAACCCCTGATTCTGGCCGATTTTTGGCAATTTGGCAAGGCTATAGACTTACCTTTTTGGCGATTTTTGGGGAAAAATTTTCTCACTCAAACTGGTCCCAATTTGACAGAAAAACACCTTATTTATCTCCTAGAGGCTATTCAGGGGTATTTAGGGGTATTTAGGAGGTTTTACTAATTTTGGCCGATTTTGGCAATTTTGAAGTTTTCTATCAAAAAATGAGAGTTTTCAAAAATCGGCCAAAATTAGAGGTTTTGAAAACTTACCTTTTTGGCGATTTTTGGGGAAAAATTTTCTCATTCAAACTGGTCCCAATATGATAGAAAAACACCTTATTTATCTCCTAGAGGCTATTCAGGGGGTATTTATGAGGTTTTACTATCTACTTTTGAAGAAAAAAGGGAGTTTTCAAAACCTCTAATTTTGGCCGATTTTTGGCAATTTGGCAAGGCTATAGACTTACCTTTTTGGCGATTTTTGGGGAAAAGTTTTCTCATCCAAACTGGTCCCAATTTGATAGAAAAACACCTTATTTATCTCCTAGAGGCTATTCAGGGGGTATTTAGGAGGTTTTACTATCTACTTTTGAAGAAAAAATTGAGTTTTCAAAACCCCTAATTTTGGCCGATTTTTGGCAATTTGGCAAGGCTATAGACTTACCTTTTTGGCGATTTTTGAGGAAAAATTTTCTCATTCAAACTGGTCCCAATATGATAGAAAAACACCTTATTTATCTCCTAGAGGCTATTCAGGGGTATTTAGGAGGTTTTACTAAATATTTTTGAAGAAAAAAGGGAGTTTTCAAAACCCCTAATTTTGGCCGATTTTTGGCAATTTGGCAAGGCTATAGACTTACCTTTTTGGCCATTTTTGGGAAAAATTTTCTCTCTCAAACTGGTCCCAATTTGATAGAAAAACACCTTATTTACCACCTAGAGGCTATTCAGGGGGTATTTAGGAAGTTTTACTATCTACTTTTGAAAAAAAGTGAGTTTTCAAAACCCTGATTCTGGCCGATTTTTGGCAATTTGGCAAGGCTATAGACTTACCTTTTTGGCGATTTTTGGGGAAAAATTTTCTCACTCAAACTGGTCCCAATTTGATAGAAAAACACCTTATTTATCTCCTAGAGGCTATTCAGGGGATATTAATGAGGTTTTACTAAATATTTTTGAAAAAAAGTGAGTTTTCAAAACCCCTGATTCTGGCCGATTTTTGGCAATTTGGCAAGGCTATAGACTTACCTTTTTGGCGATTTTTGGGGAAAAATTTTCTCACTCAAACTGGTCCCAATTTGATAGAAAAACACCTTATTTATCTCCTAGAGGCTATTCAGAGGATATTAATGAGGTTTTATTAAATATTTTTGAAGAAAAAAGGGAGTTTTCAAAACCCTAATTTTTGCCGATTTTTGGTGATTTGGCAAGGCTATAGACTTACCTTTTTGGCGATTTTTGGGGAAAAATTTTCTCACTCAAACTGGTCCCAATTTGATAGGAAAACACCTTATTTACCCCCTAGAGGCAATTCAGGGGGGTATTTAGGAAGTTTTACTATCTATTTTTGAAAAAACGTGAGTTTTTAAAACCACTGATTCTGGCCGATTTTTGGCAATTTGGCAAGGCTATAGACTTACCTTTTTGGCGATTTTTGGGGAAAAATTTTCTTATCCAAACTGGTCCCAATTTGATAGAAAAACACCTTATTTATCTCCTAGAGGCTATTCAGGGGGTATTTAGGAGGTTTTACTATCTACTTTTGAAGAAAAAATTGAGTTTTCAAAACACCTAATTTTGGCCGATTTTTGGCAATTTGGCAAGGCTATAGACTTACCTTTTCGGCGATTTTTGAAGAAAATTTTCTCATTCAAACTGGTCCCAATTTGATAGAAAAACACCTTATTTATCTCCTAGAGGCTATTCAGGGGTATTTAGGAGGTTTTACTAAATATTTTGAAGAAAAAGGAGTTTTCAAAACCCCTAATTTTGGCCGATTTTTGGCAATTTGGCAAGGCTATAGACTTACCTTTTGGCGATTTTTGGGAAAAATTTTCTCATTCAAACTGGTCCCAATTTGATAGAAAAACACCTTATTTATCTCCTAGAGGCTATTCAGGGGTATTTAGGAGGTTTTACTAAATACTTTTGAAGAAAAAGGAGTTTTCAAAACCTCTAATTTTGGCCGATTTTTGGCAATTTGGCAAGGCTATAGACTTACCTTTTGGCGATTTTTGGGAAAAATTTTCTCATCAAACTGGTCCCAATTTGATAGAAAAACACCTTATTTATCTCCTAGAGGCTATTCAGGGGTATTTAGGAGGTTTTACTATCTACTTTTGAAGAAAAATTGAGTTTTCAAAACCCTGATTTTGGCCGATTTTTGGCAATTTGGCAAGGCTATAGACTTACCTTTTGGCGATTTTTGGGGAAAAATTTTCTCATTCAAACTGGTCCCAATTTGATAGAAAAACACCTTATTTATCTCCTAGAGGCTATTCAGGGGTATTTAGGAGGTTTTACTATCTTTTTGAAGAAAAAGGAGTTTTCAAAACCCTGATTTTGGCCGATTTTTGGCAATTTGGCAAGGCTATAGACTTACCTTTTGGCGATTTTTGGGGAAAAATTTTCTCATTCAAACTGGTCCCAATTTGATAGAAAAACACCTTATTTATCTCCTAGAGGCTATTCAGGGGTATTTAGGAGGTTTTACTAAATACTTTTGAAGAAAAAGGAGTTTTCAAAACCTCTAATTTTGGCCGATTTTTGGCAATTTGGCAAGGCTATAGACTTACCTTTTGGCGATTTTGGGGAAAAATTTTCTCATCAAACTGGTCCCAATTTGATAGAAAAACACCTTATTTATCTCCTAGAGGCTATTCAGGGGTATTTAGGAGGTTTTACTAAATACTTTTGAAGAAAAATTGAGTTTTCAAAACCCTGATTTTGGCCGATTTTTGGCAATTTGGCAAGGCTATAGACTTACCTTTTGGCGATTTTTGGGGAAAAATTTTCTCATTCAAACTGGTCCCAATTTGATAGAAAAACACCTTATTTATCTCCTAGAGGCTATTCAGGGGTATTTAGGAGGTTTTACTAAATCTTTTTGAAGAAAAAGGAGTTTTCAAAACCCTGATTTTGGCCGATTTTTGGCAATTTGGCAAGGCTATAGACTTACCTTTTGGCGATTTTGGGGAAAAATTTTCTCATTCAAACTGGTCCCAATTTGATAGAAAAACACCTTATTTATCTCCTAGAGGCTATTCAGGGGTATTTAGGAGGTTTTACTAAATACTTTTGAAGAAAAATTGAGTTTTCAAAACCCTAATTTTGGCCGATTTTTGGCAATTTGGCAAGGCTATAGACTTACCTTTTTGGCGATTTTTGAGGAAAAATTTTCTCATTCAAACTGGTCCCAATATGATAGAAAAACACCTTATTTATCTCCTAGAGGCTATTCAGGGGTATTTAGGAGGTTTTACTAAATATTTTTGAAGAAAAAAGGGAGTTTTCAAAACCCCTAATTTTGGCCGATTTTTGGCAATTTGGCAAGGCTATAGACTTACCTTTTTGGCCATTTTTGGGGAAAAATTTTCTCACTCAAACTGGTCCCAATTTGATAGAAAAACACCTTATTTATCTCCTAGAGGCTATTCAGGGGTATTTAGGAGGTTTTACTAAATACTTTTGAAGAAAAATTGAGTTTTCAAAACCCCTGATTCTGGCCGATTTTTGGCAATTTGGCAAGGCTATAGACTTACCTTTTGGCGATTTTTGGGGAAAAATTTTCTCACTCAAACTGGTCCCAATTTGATAGAAAAACACCTTATTTATCTCCTAGAGGCTATTCAGGGGATATTTAGGAGGTTTTACTAAATATTTTTGAAGAAAAAAGGGAGTTTTCAAAACCCCTAATTTTGGCCGATTTTTGGCAATTTGGCAAGGCTATAGACTTACCTTTTTGGCGATTTTTGGGGAAAAATTTTCTCATTCAAACTGGTCCCAATTTGATAGAAAAACACCTTATTTATCTCCTAGAGGCTATTCAGGGGGTATTTAGGAGGTTTTACTATCTACTTTTGAAGAAAAAAGGGAGTTTTCAAAACCCCTAATTTTGGCCGATTTTTGGCAATTTGGCAAGGCTATAGACTTACCTTTTTGGCGATTTTTGGGGAAAAATTTTCTCATTCAAACTGGTCCCAATATGATAGAAAAACACCTTATTTATCTCCTAGAGGCTATTCAGGGGGTATTTAGGAGGTTTTACTATCTACTTTTGAAGAAAAAATTGAGTTTTCAAAACCCCTAATTTTGGCCGATTTTTGGCAATTTGGCAAGGCTATAGACTTACCTTTTTGGCGATTTTTGAGGAAAAATTTTCTCATTCAAACTGGTCCCAATATGATAGAAAAACACCTTATTTATCTCCTAGAGGCTATTCAGGGGTATTTAGGAGGTTTTACTAAATATTTTTGAAGAAAAAGGAGTTTTCAAAACCCTGATTCTGGCCGATTTTTGGCAATTTGGCAAGGCTATAGACTTACCTTTTTGGCCATTTTTGGGGAAAAATTTTCTCACTCAAACTGGTCCCAATTTGATAGAAAAACACCTTATTTACCCCCTAGAGGCTATTCAGGGGGTATTTAGGAGGTTTTACTAAATATTTTTGAAAAAAGTGAGTTTTCAAATCCCTGATTCTGGCCGATTTTTGGCAATTTGGCAAGGCTATAGACTTACCTATTTGGCGATTTTTGGGGAAAAATTTTCTCACTCAAACTGGTCCCAATTTGATAGAAAAACACCTTATTTACCCCCTAGAGGCTATTCAGGGGGTATTTAGGAGGTTTTACTAAATATTTTTGAAAAAAGTGAGTTTTCAAAACCCCTGATTCTGGCCGATTTTTGGCAATTTGGCAAGGCTATAGACTTACCTTTTTGGCGATTTTTGGGGAAAAATTTTCTCACTCAAACTGGTCCCAATTTGATAGAAAAACACCTTATTTACCCCCTAGAGGCTATTCAGGGGTATTTAGGAGGTTTTACTAAATATTTTGAAGAAAAAGGAGTTTTCAAAACCCTGATTTTGGCCGATTTTTGGCAATTTGGCAAGGCTATAGACTTACCTTTTGGCGATTTTGGGGAAAAATTTTCTCACTCAAACTGGTCCCAATTTGATAGAAAAACACCTTATTTACCCCCTAGAGGCTATTCAGGGGTATTTAGGAGGTTTTACTATCTATTTTGAAGAAAAAGTGAGTTTTCAAAACCACTGATTTTGGCCGATTTTTGGCAATTTGGCAAGGCTATAGACTTACCTTTTGGCGATTTTTGGGGAAAAATTTTCTCATCCAAACTGGTCCCAATTTGATAGAAAAACACCTTATTTATCTCCTAGAGGCTATTCAGGGGTATTTAGGAGGTTTTACTAAATACTTTTGAAGAAAAATTGAGTTTTCAAAACCCTAATTTTGGCCGATTTTTGGCAATTTGGCAAGGCTATAGACTTACCTTTTGGCGATTTTTGGGGAAAAATTTTCTCATTCAAACTGGTCCCAATTTGATAGAAAAACACCTTATTTATCTCCTAGAGGCTATTCAGGGGTATTTAGGAGGTTTTACTAAATATTTTGAAGAAAAAGGAGTTTTCAAAACCCTAATTTTGGCCGATTTTTGGCAATTTGGCAAGGCTATAGACTTACCTTTTGGCGATTTTTGGGGAAAAATTTTCTCATTCAAACTGGTCCCAATTTGATAGAAAAACACCTTATTTATCTCCTAGAGGCTATTCAGGGGTATTTAGGAGGTTTTACTAAATACTTTTGAAGAAAAAGGAGTTTTCAAAACCCTGATTTTGGCCGATTTTTGGCAATTTGGCAAGGCTATAGACTTACCTTTTGGCGATTTTTGGGGAAAAATTTTCTCATTCAAACTGGTCCCAATATGATAGAAAAACACCTTATTTATCTCCTAGAGGCTATTCAGGGGGTATTTAGGAGGTTTTACTATCTACTTTTGAAGAAAAAAGGGAGTTTTCAAAACCTCTAATTTTGGCCGATTTTTGGCAATTTGGCAAGGCTATAGACTTATTTTTTTGGCGATTTTTGGGGAAAAATTTTCTCACTCAAACTGGTCCCAATTTGATAGAAAAACACCTTATTTATCTCCTAGAGGCTATTCAGGGGGTATTTAGGAGGTTTTACTATCTACTTTTGAAGAAAAAAGGGAGTTTTCAAAACCCCTAATTTTGGCCGATTTTTGGCAATTTGGCAAGGCTATAGACTTACCTTTTTGGCGATTTTTGGGGAAAAATTTTCTCATCCAAACTGGTCCCAATTTGATAGAAAAACACCTTATTTATCTCCTAGAGGCTATTCAGGGGGTATTTAGGAGGTTTTACTATCTACTTTTGAAGAAAAAATTGAGTTTTCAAAACTCCTAATTTTGGCCGATTTTTGGCAATTTGGCAAGGCTATAGACTTACCTTTTTGGCGATTTTTGAGGAAAAATTTTCTCATTCAAACTGGTCCCAATTTGATAGAAAAACACCTTATTTATCTCCTAGAGGCTATTCAGGGGATATTAATGAGGTTTTACTAAATATTTTTGAAGAAAAAAGGGAGTTTTCAAAACCCCTGATTCTGGCCGATTTTTGGCAATTTGGCAAGGCTATAGACTTACCTTTTTGGCGATTTTTGGGGAAAAATTTTCTCACTCAAACTGGTCCCAATTTGATAGAAAAACACCTTATTTATCTCCTAGAGGCTATTCAGGGGATATTAATGAGGTTTTACTAAATATTTTTGAAAAAAGTGAGTTTTCAAAACCCCTGATTCTGGCCGATTTTTGGCAATTTGGCAAGGCTATAGACTTACCTTTTTGGCGATTTTTGGGGAAAAATTTTCTCACTCAAACTGGTCCCAATTTGATAGAAAAACACCTTATTTATCTCCTAGAGGCTATTCAGGGGATATTAATGAGGTTTTATTAAATATTTTTGAAGAAAAAGGAGTTTTCAAAACCCTGATTTTGGCCGATTTTTGGCAATTTGGCAAGGCTATAGACTTACCTTTTTGGCGATTTTTGGGGAAAAATTTTCTCACTCAAACTGGTCCCAATTTGATAGAAAACACCTTATTTACCCCCTAGAGGCTATTCAGGGGGTATTTAGGAGGTTTTACTATCTATTTTTGAAAAAAAGTGAGTTTTCAAAACCCCTGATTTTGGCCGATTTTTGGCAATTTGGCAAGGCTATAGACTTAACTTCTCGGCGATTTTTGGGGAAAAATTTTCTCACTCAAACTGGTCCCAATTTGATAGAAAAACACCTTATTTATCTCCTAGAGGCTATTCAGGGGTATTTAGGAGGTTTTACTAAATATTTTTGAAGAAAAAGGAGTTTTCAAAACCCTGATTTTGGCCGATTTTTGGCAATTTGGCAAGGCTATAGACTTACCTTTTGGCGATTTTGGGGAAAAATTTTCTCATTCAAACTGGTCCCAATTTGATAGAAAAACACCTTATTTATCTCCTAGAGGCTATTCAGGGGGTATTTAGGAGGTTTTACTAAATATTTTTGAAGAAAAATAGAGTTTTCAAAACCCCTGATTTTGGCCGATTTTTGGCAATTTGGCAAGGCTATAGACTTACCTTTTTGGCGATTTTTGGGGAAAAATTTTCTCATTCAAACTGGTCCCAATTTGATAGAAAAACACCTTATTTATCTCCTAGAGGCTATTCAGGGAGTATTTAGGAGGTTTTACTATCTATTTTTGAAGAAAAAAGGGAGTTTTCAAAACCCCTGATTTTGGCCGATTTTTGGCAATTTGGCAAGGCTATAGACTTACCTTTTTGGCGATTTTTGGGGAAAAATTTTCTCACTCAAACTGGTCCCAATTTGATAGAAAAACACCTTATTTACCCCCTAGAGGCTATTCAGGGGTATTTAGGAGGTTTTACTATCTATTTTTGAAGAAAAAAGGGAGTTTTCAAAACCCCTGATTTTGGCCGATTTTTGGCAATTTGGCAAGGCTATAGACTTACCTTTTTGGCGATTTTGGGGAAAAATTTTCTCACTCAAACTGATCCCAATTTAATAGAAAAACACCTTATTTACCCCCCTAGAGGCTATTCAGGGGGTATTTAGGAGGTTTTACTAAATATTTTTGAAGAAAAAGTGAGTTTTCAAAACCCCTGATTTTGGCCGATTTTTGGCAATTTGGCAAGGCTATAGACTTACCTTTTGGCGATTTTTGGGGAAAAATTTTCTCACTCAAACTGGTCCCAATTTGATAGAAAAACACCTTATTTACCCCTAGAGGCTATTCAGGGGTATTTAGGAGGTTTTACTAAATATTTTTGAAGAAAAAGGAGTTTTCAAAACCCCTGATTTTGGCCGATTTTTGGCAATTTGGCAAGCTATAGACTTACCTTTTTGGCGATTTTTGGGGAAAAATTTTCTCACTCAAACTGGTCCCAATTTGATAGAAAAACACCTTATTTACCCCTAGAGGCTATTCAGGGGTATTTAGGAGGTTTTACTATCTACTTTTGAAGAAAACGTGAGTTTTCAAAACCCCTGATTCTGGCCGATTTTTGGCAATATGGCAAGGCTATAGACTTACCTTTTGGCGACTTTTGGGGAAAAATTTTCTCACTCAAACTGGTCCCAATTTGATAGAAAAACACCTTATTTACCCCTAGAGGCTATTCAGGGGTATTTAGGAGGTTTTACTAAATATTTTGAAGAAAAATAGAGTTTTCAAAACCCTGATTTTGGCCGATTTTTGGCAATTTGGCAAGGCTATAGACTTACCTTTTGGCGATTTTTGGGGAAAAATTTTCTCACTCAAACTGGTCCCAATTTGATAGAAAAACACCTTATTTATCCCCTAGAGGCTATTCAGGGGTATTTAGGAGGTTTTACTAAATATTTTGAAGAAAAAGGAGTTTTCAAAACCCCTGATTTTGGCCGATTTTTGGCAATTTGGCAAGGCTATAGACTTACCTTTTTGGCGATTTTTGGGGAAAAATTTTCTCACTCAAACTGGTCCCAATTTGATAGAAAAACACCTTATTTATCCCCTAGAGGCTATTCAGGGAGTATTTAGGAGGTTTTACTAAATAATTTTGAAGAAAAAAGGGAGTTTTCAAAACCCCTGATTTTGGCCGATTTTTGGCAATTTGGCAAGGCTATAGACTTACCTTTTTGGCGATTTTTGGGAAAAATTTTTTCACTCAAACTGGTCCCATTTTGATAGAAAAACACCTTATTTATCCCCTAGAGGCTATTCAGGGGTATTTAGGAGGTTTTACTAAATATTTTGAAGAAAAAGGAGTTTTCAAAACCCCTGATTTTGGCCGATTTTTGGCAATTTGGCAAGGCTATAGACTTACCTTTTTGGCGATTTTTGGGAAAAATTTTCTCACTCAAACTGGTCCCAATTTGATAGAAAAACACCTTATTTATCTCCTAGAGGCTATTCAGGGGTATTTAGGAGGTTTTACTAAATATTTTTGAAGAAAAAGGAGTTTTCAAAACCCCTGATTTTGGCCGATTTTTGGCAATTTGGCAAGGCTATAGACTTACCTTTTTGGCGATTTTTGGGAAAAATTTTCTCACTCAAACTGGTCCCATTTTGATAGAAAAACACCTTATTTATCTCCTAGAGGCTATTCAGGGGTATTTAGGAGGTTTTACTAAATATTTTGAAGAAAAAAGGGAGTTTTCAAAACCCTGATTTTGGCCGATTTTTGGCAATTTGGCAAGGCTATAGACTTACCTTTTTGGCGATTTTTGGGGAAAAATTTTCTCACTCAAACTGGTCCCAATTTGATAGAAAAACACCTTATTTATCTCCTAGAGGCTATTCAGGGAGTATTTAGGAGGTTTTACTATCTAATTTGAAGAAAAAAGGGAGTTTTCAAAACCCCTGATTTTGGTCGATTTTTGGCAATTTGGCAAGGCTATAGACTTACCCTTTTGGCGATTTTTGGGGGAAAATTTTCTCACTCAAACTTTTCCCAATTTCATAGAAAAACACTTTATTTACCCCCTTTGAGGCTATTCAGGGGATATTAATGAGGTTTTACTAAATATTTTGAAGAAAAAGGAGTTTTCAAAACCCCTGATTTTGGCCGATTTTTGGCAATTTGGCAAGGCTATAGACTTACCTTTTGGCGATTTTTGGGAAAAATTTTCTCACTCAAACTGGTCCCAATTTGATAGAAAAACACCTTATTTATCTCCTAGAGGCTATTCAGGGGTATTTAGGAGGTTTTACTAAATATTTTGAAGAAAAAGGAGTTTTCAAAACCCCTGATTTTGGCCGATTTTTGGCAGTTTGGCAAGGCTATAGACTTATTTTTTTGGCTATTTTTGGGGAAAAATTTTCTCACTAAAAGTGGTCCCAATTTGATAGAAAAACACCTTATTTATCTCCTAGAGGCTATTCAGGGGTATTTAGGAGGTTTTACTAAATATTTTTGAAGAAAAAAGGGAGTTTTCAAAACCCCTGATTTTGGCCGATTTTTGGCAATTTGGCAAGGCTATAGACTTACCTTTTTGGCCATTTTTGGGGAAAAATTTTCTCACTCAAACTGGTCCCAATTTGATAGAAAAACACCTTATTTATCTCCTAGAGGCTATTCAGGGGTATTTAGGAGGTTTTACTAAATATTTTTGAAGAAAAAGGAGTTTTCAAAACCCCTGATTTTGGCCGATTTTTGGCAATTTGGCAAGGCTATAGACTTACCTTTTTGGCCATTTTTGGGAAAAATTTTCTCACTCAAACTGGTCCCAATTTGATAGAAAAACACCTTATTTACCCCCTAGAGGCTATTCCGGGGGTATTTTGGAGGTTTTACTATCTATTTTTGAAAAAAAGTGAGTTTTGAAAACCCTGATTTTGGCCGATTTTTGGCAATTTGGCAAGGCTATAGACTTACCTTTTTGGCGATTTTTGGGGAAAAATTTTCTCACTCAAACTGGTCCCAATTTGATAGAAAAACACCTTATTTACCCCCTAGAGGCTATTCAGGGGGTATTTAGGAGGTTTTACTATCTATTTTTGAAAAAAAGTGAGTTTTCAAAACCCCTGATTTTGGCCGATTTTTGGCAATTTGGCAAGGCTATAGACTTACCTTTTTGGCGATTTTTGGGGAAAAATTTTCTCACTCAAACTGGTCCCAATTTGATAGAAAAACACCTTATTTACCCCTAGAGGCTATTCAGGGGGTATTTAGGAGGTTTTACTATCTATTTTTGAAGAAAAAGGAGTTTTCAAAACCCTGATTTTGGCCGATTTTTGGCAATTTGGCAAGGCTATATACTTACCTTTTGGCGATTTTTGGGGAAAATTTTCTCACTCAAACTGGTCCCAATTTGATAGAAAAACACCTTATTTACCCCCTAGAGGCTATTCAGGGGGTATTTAGGAGGTTTTACTAAATATTTTTGAAGAAAAAAGGAGTTTTCAAAACCCCTGATTTTGGCCGATTTTTGGCAATTTGGCAAGGCTATAGACTTACCTTTTGGCCATTTTTGGGAAAAATTTTCTCACTCAAACTGGTCCCAATTTGATAGAAAAACACCTTATTTACCCCCTAGAGGCTATTCAGGGGGTATTTAGGAGGTTTTACTAAATATTTTTGAAGAAAAAAGGGAGTTTTGAAAACCCCTGATTTTGGCCGATTTTTTGCAATTTGGCAAGCCTATAGACTTACCTTTTTGCCGATTTTCGGAGGAAAATTTTCTCACTGAAACTGGTCCCAATTTAATAGAAAAACACCTTATTTGCCCCTAGAAACTATTTAGGGGGTAATTAGGAGGTTTTACTAAATATTTTTGAAGAAAAAGGAGTTTTCAAAACCCTGATTTTGGCCGATTTTTGGCAATTTGGCAAGGCTATAGACTTACCTTTTTGGCCATTTTTGGGGAAAAATTTTCTCACTGAAACTAGTCCCAATTTGATAGAAAAACACCTTATTTACCCCTAGAGGCTATTCAGGGGTATTTAGGAGGTTTTACTAAATATTTTGAAGAAAAAGGAGTTTTCAAAACCCCTGATTTTGGCCGATTTTTGGCAATTTGGCAAGGCTATAGACTTACCTTTTGGCGATTTTTGGGGAAAAATTTTCTCACTCAAACTGGTCCCAATTTGATAGAAAAACACCTTATTTACCCCTAGAGGCTATTCAGGGGTATTTAGGAGGTTTTACTAAATATTTTGAAGAAAAAGGAGTTTTCAAAACCCCTGATTTTGGCCGATTTTTGGCAATTTGGCAAGGCTATAGACTTACCTTTTGGCCATTTTTGGGGAAAAATTTTCTCACTCAAACTGGTCCCAATTTGATAGAAAAACACCTTATTTATCCCCTAGAGGCTATTCAGGGGTATTTAGGAGGTTTTACTAAATATTTTTGAAGAAAAAGGAGTTTTCAAAACCCCTGATTTTGGCCGATTTTTGGCAATTTGGCAAGGCTATAGACTTACCTTTTTGGCCATTTTTGGGGAAAAATTTTCTCACTCAAACTGGTCCCAATTTGATAGAAAAACACCTTATTTACCCCCTAGAGGCTATTCAGGGGTATTTAGGAGGTTTTACTATCTATTTTTGAAAAAAAGTGAGTTTTCAAAACCCCTGATTTTGGCCGATTTTTGGCAATTTGGCAAGCCTATAGACTTACCTTTTTGCCGATTTTTGGAGGAAAATTTTCTCACTGAAACTGGTCCCAATTTAATAGAAAAACACCTTATTTGCCCCCTAGAGGCTATTCAGGGGGTATTTAGGAGGTTTTACTATCTATTTTGAAAAAAAAGTGAGTTTTCAAAACCCCTGATTTTGGCCGATTTTTGGCAATTTGGCAAGGCTATAGACTTACCTTTTGGCGATTTTTGGGGAAAAATTTTCTCACTCAAACTGGTCCCAATTTGATAGAAAAACACCTTATTTATCTCCGATAGCCTATTCAGGGAGTATTTAGGAGGTTTTACTATCTATTTTGAAGAAAAAAGGGAGTTTTCAAAACCCCTGATTTTGGTCGATTTTTGGCAATTTGGCAAGGCTATAGACTTACCATTTTGGCGATTTGTGAGGAAAAATTTTCTCATTCAAACTGGTCCCAATTTGATAGAAAAACACCTTATTTACCCCTAGAGGCTATTCAGGGGTATTTAGGAGGTTTTACTAAATATTTTGAAGAAAAAGGAGTTTTCAAAACCCTGATTTTGGCCGATTTTTGGCAATTTGGCAAGGCTATAGACTTACCTTTTGGCGATTTTGGGGAAAAATTTTCTCACTCAAACTGGTCCCAATTTGATAGAAAAACACCTTATTTACCCCTAGAGGCTATTCAGGGGTATTTAGGAGGTTTTACTAAATATTTTTGAAGAAAAAGGAGTTTTCAAAACCCTGATTTTGGCCGATTTTTGGCAATTTGGCAAGGCTATAGACTTACCTTTTGGCGATTTTGGGGAAAAATTTTCTCACTCAAACTGGTCCCAATTTGATAGAAAAACACCTTATTTACCCCTAGAGGCTATTCAGGGGTATTTAGGAGGTTTTACTAAATATTTTTGAAGAAAAAGGAGTTTTCAAAACCCCTGATTTTGGCCGATTTTTGGCAATTTCGCAAGGCTATAGACTTACCTTTTGGCGATTTTTGGGGAAAAATTTTCTCACTCAAACTGGTCCCAATTTGATAGAAAAACACCTTATTTACCCCTAGAGGCTATTCAGGGGTATTTAGGAGGTTTTACTTAATATTTTTGAAGAAAAAGAGAGTTTTCAAAACCCCTGATTTTGGCCGATTTTTGGCAATTTGGCAAGGCTATAGACTTACCTTTTTGGCCATTTTTGGGGAAAAATTTTCTCACTCAAACTGGTCCCAATTTGATAGAAAAACACCTTATTTACCCCTAGAGGCTATTCAGGGGGTATTTAGGAAGTTTTACTATCTATTTTTGCAAAAAAGTGAGTTTTGAAAACCCTGATTTTGGCCGATTTTTGGCAATTTGGCAAGGCTATAGACTTACCTTTTTGGCGATTTTTGGGGAAAAATTTTCTCACACGAACTGATCCCAATTTAATAGAAAAACACCATATTTACCCCTAGAGGCTATTCAGGGGTATTTAGGAGGTTTTACTAAATATTTTGAAGAAAAAGGAGTTTTCAAAACCCTGATTTTGGCCGATTTTTGGCAATTTGGCAAGGCTATAGACTTACCTTTTGGCGATTTTTGGGGAAAAATTTTCTCACTCAAACTGGTCCCAATTTGATAGAAAAACACCTTATTTATCTCCTAGAGGCTATTCAGGGGTATTTAGGAGGTTTTACTAAATATTTTGAAGAAAAAGGAGTTTTCAAAACCCTGATTTTGGCCGATTTTTGGCAATTTGGCAAGGCTATAGACTTACCTTTTGGCGATTTTTGGGGAAAAATTTTCTCACTCAAACTGGTCCCAATTTGATAGAAAAACACCTTATTTACCCCTAGAGGCTATTCAGGGGGTATTTAGGAGGTTTTACTAAATATTTTTGAAGAAAAAGGAGTTTTCAAAACCCCTGATTTTGGCCGATTTTTGGCAATTTGGCAAGGCTATAGACTTACCTTTTTGGCGATTTTTGGGGAAAAATTTTCTCACTCAAACTGGTCCCAATTTGATAGAAAAACACCTTATTTATCTCCGATAGCCTATTCAGGGAGTATTTAGGAGGTTTTACTATCTATTTTGAAGAAAAAAGGGAGTTTTCAAAACCCCTGATTTTGGTCGATTTTTGGCAATTTGGCAAGGCTATAGACTTACCTTTTTGGTGATTTTTGGGGAAAAATTTTCTCACTCAAACTGGTCCCAATTTGATAGAAAAACACCTTATTTACCCCTAGAGGCTATTCAGGGGGTATTTAGGAGGTTTTACTAAATATTTTTGAAGAAAAAGGAGTTTTCAAAACCCCTGATTTTGGCCGATTTTTGGCAATTTGGCAAGACTTACCTTTTGGCGATTTTTGGGGAAAAATTTTCTCACTGAAACTGGTCCCAATTTGATAGAAAAACACCTTATTTACCCCCTAGAGGCTATTCAGGGGGTATTTAGGAGGTTTTACTAAATATTTTTAAGAAAAAAGGGAGTTTTCAAAACCCCTGATTTTGGCCTATTTTTGGCAATTTGGCAAGGCTATAGACTTACCTTTTGGCCATTTTGGGGAAAAATTTTCTCACTCAAACTGGTCCCAATTTGATAGAAGAACACCTTATTTACCCCCTAGAGGCTATTTAGGGGGTATTTAGGAGGTTTTACTAAATATTTTTGAAGAAAAAAGGGAGTTTTCAAAACCCCTGATTTTGGCCGATTTTTGGCAATTTGGCAAGGCTATAGACTTACCTTTTTGGCCATTTTTGGGAAAAATTTTCTCACTCAAACTGGTCCCAATTTGATAGAAAAACACCTGATTTACCCCCTAGAGGCTATTCAGGGGGTATTTAGGAGGTTTTACTAAATATTGTTGAAGAAAAAAGGGAGTTTTCAAAACCCCTGATTTTGGCCGATTTTTGGCAATTTGGCAAGGCTATAGACTTACCTTTTGGACCATTTTGGGGAAAAATTTTCTCACTCAAACTGGTCCCAATTTGATAGAAAAACACCTTATTTACCTCCTAGAGGCTATTCAGGGGGTATTTAGGAGGTTTTACTAAATATTTTGAAGAAAAAGGAGTTTTCAAAACCCTGATTTTGGCCGATTTTTGGCAATTTGGCAAGGCTATAGACTTACCTTTTGGCCATTTTGGGGAAAAATTTTCTCACTCAAACTGGTCCCAATTTGATAGAAAAACACCTTATTTACCCCTAGAGGCTATTCAGGGGTATTTAGGAGGTTTTACTATCTATTTTGAAGAAAAAAGGAGTTTTCAAAACCCTGATTTTGGCCGATTTTTGGCAATTTGGCAAGGCTATAGACTTACCTTTTGGCGATTTTTGGGGAAAAATTTTCTCACTCAAACTGGTCCCAATTTGATAGAAAAACACCTTATTTACCCCTAGAGGCTATTCAGGGGTATTTAGGAGGTTTTACTAAATATTTTGAAGAAAAAAGGAGTTTTCAAAACCCCTGATTTTGGCCGATTTTTGGCAATTTGGCAAGGCTATAGACTTACCTTTTGGCGATTTTTGGGGAAAAATTTTCTCACTCAAACTGGTCCCAATTTGATAGAAAAACACCTTATTTACCCCTAGAGGCTATTCAGGGAGTATTTAGGAGGTTTTACTATCTATTTTGAAGAAAAAGGAGTTTTCAAAACCCTGATTTTGGCCGATTTTTGGCAATTTGGCAAGGCTATAGACTTACCTTTTTGGCCATTTTTTGGGAAAAATTTTCTCACTCTAACTGGTCCCAATTTGATAGAAAAACACCTTATTTACCCCGTAGAGGCTATTCAGGGGTATTTAGGAGGTTTTACTAAATATTTTTGAAGAAAAAAGGGAGTTTTCAAAACCCCTGATTTTGGCCGATTTTTGGCAATTTGGCAAGGCTATAGACTTACCTTTTTGGCGATTTTTGGGGAAAAATTTTCTCACTCAAACTGGTCCCAATTTGATAGAAAAACACCTTATTTACCCCTAGAGGCTATTCAGGGGGTATTTAGGAAGTTTTACTATCTATTTTTGAAAAAAAGTGAGTTTTCAAAACCCTGATTTTGGCCGATTTTTGGCAATTTGGCAAGGCTATAGACTTACCTTTTGGCGATTTTTGGGGAAAAATTTTCTCACTCAAACTGGTCCCAATTTGATAGAAAAACACCTTATTTACCCCCTAGAGGCTATTCAGGGGTATTTAGGAGGTTTTACTAAATATTTTGAAGAAAAAAGGGAGTTTTCAAAACCCCTGATTTTGGCCGATTTTTGGCAGTTTGACAAGGCTATAGACTTACCTTTTGAAAAATTTTCTCACTCAAACTGGTCCCATATTTTGGGAAAAATTTTCTCACTCAAACTGGTCCCAATTTGATAGAAAAACACCTTATTTACAAACCCCTAGAGGCTATTCAGGGGTATTTAGGAGGTTTTACTATCTATTTTTGAAAAAAAGTGAGTTTTCAAAACCCCTGATTTTGGCCGATTTTTGGCAATTTGGCAAGGCTATAGACTTACCTTTTGGCGATTTTTGGGAAAAATTTTCTCACTCAAACTGGTCCCAATTTGATAGAAAAACACCTTATTTACCCCTAGAGGCTATTCAGGGGTATTTAGGAGGTTTTACTAAATATTTTGAAAAAAAAAGGAGTTTTCAAAACCCCTGATTTTGGCCGATTTTTGGCAATTTGGCAAGGCTATAGACTTACCTTTTGGCGATTTTGGGGAAAAATTTTCTCACTCAAACTGGTCCCAATTTGATAGAAAAACACCTTATTTACCCCCTAGAGGCTATTCAGGGGTATTTAGGAGGTTTTACTATCTATTTTTGAAAAAAAGTGAGTTTTCAAAACCCTGATTTTGGCCGATTTTTGGCAATTTGGCAAGGCTATAGACTTACCTTTTGGCGATTTTTGGGGAAAAATTTTCTCACTCAAACTGGTCCCAATTTGATAGAAAAACACCTTATTTACCCCCTAGAGGCTATTCAGGGGGTATTTAGGAGGTTTTACTAAATATTTTTGAAGAAAAAAGGGAGTTTTGAAAACCCTTGATTTTGGCCGATTTTTGGCAATTTGGCAAGGCTATAGACTTACCTTTTGGTGATTTTTGGGGAAAAATTTTCTCACTCAAACTGGTCCCAATTTGATAGAAAAACACCTTATTTACCCCTAGAGGCTATTCAGGGGTATTTAGGAGGTTTTACTAAATATTTTGAAGAAAAAGGAGTTTTCAAAACCCTGATTTTGGCCGATTTTTGGCAATTTGGCAAGGCTATAGACTTACCTTTTGGCGATTTTTGGGGAAAAATTTTCTCACTCAAACTGGTCCCAATTTGATAGAAAAACACCTTATTTACCCCTAGAGGCTATTCAGGGGTATTTAGGAGGTTTTACTAAATATTTTTGAAGAAAAAGGAGTTTTCAAAACCCTGATTTTGGCCGATTTTTGGCAATTTGGCAAGGCTATAGACTTACCTTTTGGCCAGTTTTGGGGAAAAATTTTCTCACTCAAACTGGTCCCAATTTGATAGAAAAACACCTTATTTACCCCTAGAGGCTATTCAGGGGATATTTAGGAGGTTTTACTAAATATTTTGAAGAAAAAGGAGTTTTCAAAACCCTGATTTTGGCCGATTTTTGGCAATTTGGCAAGGCTATAGACTTACCTTTTGGCCATTTTGGGGAAAAATTTTCTCACTCAAACTGGTCCCAATTTGATAGAAAAACACTTTATTTATCCCCTAGAGGCTATTCAGGGGTATTTAGGAGGTTTTACTAAATATTTTGAAGAAAAAGGAGTTTTCAAAACCCCTGATTTTGGCCGATTTTTGGCAATTTGGCAAGGCTATAGACTTACCTTTTGGTGATTTTGGGGAAAAATTTTCTCACTCAAACTGGTCCCAATTTGATAGAAAAACACCTTATTTACCCCCTAGAGGCTATTCAGGGGATATTTAGGAAGTTTTACTATCTCCTTTTGCAAAAAAGTGAGTTTTGAAAACCCTGATTTTGGCCGATTTTTGGCAATTTGGCAAGGCTATAGACTTACCTTTTTGGCGATTCTTGGGGAAAAATTTTCTCACTCGAACTGGTCCCAATTTAATAGAAAAACACCTTATTTACCCCCTAGAGGCTATTTAGGGGGTATTTAGGAGGTTTTACTAAATATTTTTGAAGAAAAAAGGGAGTTTTCAAAACCCCTGATTTTGGCCGTTTTTGGCAATTTGGCAAGGCTATAGACTTACCTTTTTGGCCATATTTTGGGAAAAATTTTCTCACTCAAACTGGTCCCAATTTGATAGAAAAACACCTTAGTTACCCCCTAGAGGCTATTCAGGGGGTATTTTGGAGGTTTTACTATCTATTTTTGAAAAAAAGTGAGTTTTCAAAACCCTGATTTTGGCCGATTTTTGGCAATTTGGCAAGGCTATAGACTTACCTTTCTGTCGATTTTTTGGGAAAAATTTTCTCACTCAACTGGTCCCAATTTGATAGAAAAACACCTTATTTATCTCCTAGAGGCTATTCAGGGGGTATTTAGGAGGTTTTACTAAATATTTTTGAAGAAAAAAGGGAGTTTTCAAAACCCCTGATTTTGGCCGATTTTTGGCAATTTGGCAAGGCTATAGACTTACCTTTTGGCGATTTTGGGGAAAAATTTTCTCACTCAAACTGGTCCCAATTTGATAGAAAACACCTTATTTACCCCTAGAGGCTATTCAGGGGTATTTAGGAGGTTTTACTAAATATTTTTGAAGAAAAAGAGTTTTCAAAACCCTGATTTTGGCCGATTTTTGGCAATTTGGCAAGGCTATAGACTTACCTTTTGGCGATTTTTGGGAAAATTTTCTCACTCAAACTGGTCCCAATTTGATAGAAAAACACTTTATTTACCCCCTTTGAGGCTATTCAGGGGGTATTTAAGAGGCTTTACTAAATATTTTTGAAGAAAAAAGGGAGTTTTCAAAACCCCTGATTTTGGCCGATCTTTGGCAATTTGGCAAGGCTATGGACTTACTTTTTTGGCCATTTGTGGGAAAAATTTTTCTCACTCAAACTGGTCCCAATTTGATAGAAAAACACCTTATTTATCTCCTAGAGGCTATTCAGGGGTATTTAGGAGGTTTTACTATCTATTTTTGAAGAAAAAAGGGAGTTTTCAAAGCCCCTGATTTTGGCAGATTGTTGGCCATTTGGCAAGGCTATAGACTTGCCTTTTTGGCGATTTTGCGGGAAATTTCTTCTCCCAAATTGGCTCCAAATTCATAAAAAACATCTTATTTACCCTCTAGAGGCTAATCAGGGAGTATTTGGTAGGACCTCTGGTGGTCCATGCAGAATGTTAAGATAAATTGACACACTTGTTTTCGACAGTATTTGTACTTGTATCTTTAGATGTCTACAACAACATAATTATAATATGTTTGCTAAAAAGAAAAATGTGCTTCCAATTTTCGGTGGCCAAAATCTATTTTTACGATTCAAGATTTAACTTACCGTAAATGACGGAAAAATTTCAGACTTTACAGGGGGGCACTTATTCAAGCAGGGGCGCTTATCAATTCTTCATATCAACGGCAAATACATTTGAATAATAACTTACCCTAGTATGTTTATTTTTCGCTAGTTTCAAATAAGCACCCTTCCGATTACTGTATGACGAAATAATTGCCCCCGTTTTGTTCTGGGAGCAGGTTATTCGGGAAGTGGCGCTTATTGAAAAAATATTCTAATCTCTGGGCGCTTACAGTATTCGGCGGGGGTGTTATTTCCGTCATTTACGGTTATTACTTAGTTCTCAATAGAATCTCATAATTACTTATTCGAATTTCTATGTTGACAAAGCATATCACATTCCATGATACTGTGCCTAATTGCCGTCTTCCCCGCTAATTAATTTTTCGAAAAAAATCCAACCCCCCTGCTCTTATTAGGACCCCCGCTTATTAAGATTTGCATTGATATTGATGTTGATATTTTTCACTAAACTTACTCTGACTTTCTTTGTGTGAAATCTCACTTGTATACTCTATTTGTTAGTTAGAACTATGGATTTTCTTAGCCTATATATTCTATGGGGCCCCTCACACTGCGTTTCAGCAGTTTCCCGACAAAGTTTTTCAAACAAAGTCCGACTCCTCATTTATTTATTGTGACCCCCCGCTAATTAGATTCTGACTGCAGTTTCTACTTCCCGGCCTATTCCGACCCCCAGCAATTAGGCACCTAAGAGTAAGGGTTTTTTTAATGTTTCTGAACCTTTTCTGGTGTTTGATCTACTTCGTATTTATGTTATTTGTTGTTCGACCATTGGTCACTTGTCCTATTATTACAGTCACACAGGCAGTTTGGTTTTGTCCTACCAATGCTCTTCACGATTTCAGAACCTGAACTGACTATCTGGTACACTGGTATTCTCCTGCCAATTGTAATCTGGAATATTGAATCTTTAGCCGAATTACGCCACTGTCATTCAGTTGATCTTCAGCAGCCTGTTTAATCAACGTCGTGGCGTAGAGCTAGAAAAATAATGGCGGAGCTTAAAGAGGATTCCATTTACAAATTCATCAAAGAGAAATACCACAAGAACAATACAATCAATCTTAAATGCTGTATGAACGAAGAAGGATCTTGGCTGATCGAGTTTAACGTGCGCGTTCCTACCATGGGCTGTAGGAAAAGTGGAGCTCCGAATACGAATTTGTTTTTTTCCCTTTTAGGACTTTCAGATAGCTCCTAGTTTCAGTAGCTATCATGCAACAGCTACTTTGACCAAAATTTATCTTACCTCACAGCCTCACAGTCATTGCCAGTGTTTGACCGCTCCTCAAGTTGTTGACCGGCTCTTAATCAGTGTTTGATCGGTCCTCAAATTTTGCAACGGTCTTTACTCGGTGTTTTACCGGTCCTTAATGACTTATTGAATCAAAATTATAGTTCGAGCACTTATGACTCAATAAGTGTTTGAACGGCCCTTAAACGTTTTACCGGTCCTTAATCAGTGGATGAACGGTCTTTAATAAGTATTCGACCGGTTTTTGGTCAGTGTTTGACTGGTCCTCAAATGTGTGACCGGTCGTAAGT
Source organism: Chrysaora quinquecirrha (assembly GCA_014526335.1). Classification (NCBI taxonomy): domain Eukaryota; kingdom Metazoa; phylum Cnidaria; class Scyphozoa; order Semaeostomeae; family Pelagiidae; genus Chrysaora; species Chrysaora quinquecirrha. The sequence goes on from JACTAT010000032.1 coordinate 4,744,301, forward strand.
CATGTTTCCATATTGCGATGACTTTGATGAAATGATGGAAAGGAATGATAAATGGATGAAAAGATGGAATGGAATGTGGAATGGGATGATAAAATGGAATGGAATGTGGAATGGAATGATAAAATGGAATGGAATGTGGAATGGAATGATAAATGAAATGGAACGAACGAATGGAATGATAAATGGAATGGAAAGATGGAATGGAATGATTGAATGGAACGATGAAATAGAATGGAATGATTGAATGGAATGGAATGATGGAATTGAATGTGAACGTTCGACACGACATAAATGCGGGCCTTATGAAGTCCACCTTCCTCCTGTATCGAACGAAGTGAAAAATTGGTTGTATAAAGGCCAAATCGTGTGGGAATCAACCAAAAAATACTGCATGTCTAGAAAAAACAGCTACGCCAAAATGCGTAAAAATTCAAGATAATCATGTTCAAAAGGTGGTAAAGGCAATAAAATAAGAAAGAAACTTACATTTTACAAAATGAACTTCTTCTTGGAACGTTTTCACAGCAACATTCGTAAGAACCACGCTGGCTGAGTCAATACTAGCAGGAAAGAGGAAAAATTGCAGAATGAATGAGCTGTTAGGAAGTAAAGAAGAGAAGGCCTAAAATTGAGGTGTTTAATTTCACTACAAAACTGACCTATAAAATGTCAGTCACAGAACAGGACCCACAAACCGGGCAAAATATCGCAAATTTACCCATAACCGAGCAGGCACATGTATATCTATCCTTCTATATGAGTTACCCCCGTCGCCCGCATCTTCCCAAATATTCCGCTTCTCGTTTCCGTGTTCCCTCTTCGTTGTTTCCTTTCCGTATCTCTTCCACGCTTTTTTATTTATAAGGAACCTACCTCAAGGCCTAGTTCTTGAAGTTCCTTATTTTTTTACCTCTTTTTTAGACGATTGTAGTTCCAAAAGATCCTTAATAGTTCCTTAATTTTAACTGCACATACAATGGTCTTAACAATAAAAGAGAGACACTTGCATGTAAGCAAAGCTCGAGATTACTCAAGGGAACATTAGATACATGCGTAACGTACAATTTATGTGATTTTCGACTGCAAATGAATGGAACCGGCATTCTAATTCTTGATTGTTTGCAGTAATAAAAGCATTCAACATGTTCCTTAAGTGGAAAAGTTCTTTAGTTTTTTTCTCTCTAGTAGTATAAGTTCTTTACGTTTTCGGGCCTTCTACATGTAGGTTCCTTATAAAGTGGTTCTTTATAAAAAAAAGGCGTGTATTCCGTCTTCCGCATCCCGATTATCGTTTTTGTGTGTGTAAAGGATAAATCTTTTCTGCACTGGTTCTTGTTTAATTATCAATCAGAGATATTCCAAATAAAACGACAAACTTGAATATTTTCTCGCATAAATTCTCTATTCATCATAACTCTTTAGAGAATCTTCGAAAATCTAACGACTATTGAGTGATGTAAAAGAATAAAGATGTATGCAACAAACAAGGAAATACAGTTGACATCCGCTATCTCGAACTCTCAAGGGAAACTGGAATTTGTTCGAGATAACGAATGTTCGAAATAACGGATGCCCCATATAAATATGAAAAATTATAGTTTTTAAGTCAGAAAAGGAACCCCTATTAACATGCAGGGTTACTAATCCCAAATTTCATCAAACAAGTCTGGTTTTTTTACATAGGAGTCAAAGCTCATCTGCTTTCATCCCCACTATTGGTGAAATTGAGATAATGGCGATGCAGCACATCTCGAAAGAGAACAGCTTCATCTATTGTATACATGGGCAGCATATCACTTAGCTGCTGCCATTGCCGCTCCGCTAGGCGAACTTATATTTTCAGCCTGTCTCTTTATCCACTTCAGCAGAAAATTTGGCAAAGTTCGAGATAAAGAGCAGGTTTTTCTCCATGGGAAATCGAAAATGGTTCGAGACAGCGAATGTTCGAGATAACGGGGTTCGAGATAGCGGATGATTTTTCTATAAAAACCCTTATACCAAAACGAGGGGAAATGGAAAATCGTTCGAGATAGCGAATGTTCGAGATAGCGGGCAGTCGAGATAGCGGATGTCAACTGTACGACATACAAAATAACCAATCAGGATAAAGAACAGAATTTACTCTCAAACCAATCAGATTCTTACAACAATATTATGTTAATCCATTGACCCCAACAGATTAATCAGAATCCTGTTTCATTATCATGTCGAGGCTCTTACGCACATAAGAGAAATAGGATTAGCAATAACTCTTTGAGAATAACAAACAACAAATGAGTTGAGTAACACAATGAGAAAAAATAAATAGAGCTGCGCGCATGGGTATTCTCTACAGGATGACGTATTCTGCTCTCTTCCTTATTCCGCTTCTAGTTTCCGCATTCAAACTATAAAGAAGAAGGACACACAAGGACACAGGAGTGAGAGACGACTTGAACCTGAAATCAAACTGACAAAATGGATGACCCTGATTGTATGTTTCTCAGTATAGAACCATCGTTTGAAATAGCTGCAAGAGCAGTTTCAGAGTTAAGAAGTCAACAGCGGCTAAATTTGAAATACACAAGAACATCTACGATAAAACGTGTGAAAAGCAAAAGCGAAAGAAATAATTTGAGATTTGGAAGTTACGATGACCTGGCATCAACACTAAGTGTATGTGCTCGCATTTGCATGGCCCATTCTACTGGTATGAACCCAAAGATATGGGACATCATTCGCTGTTATGACCGAAATTATGAAGACCCCAACAACTTTCAAAGTCAGACGCAAGAGGCAGAAGTATTTCATTTGGTGATTAACCCGAACAGAATGTTCAATTTTTTCCAGCAACTATACTGCACTGAATATGATCGTTTATACCCCGATCACGTGATTTCTTATCCATTGTATACCTTAAGGAAGCGCCCAGGCAGTGTTTCTATTCCATCCAGGATGATCATATTTCGTCAGAATTTTCAAGAGCTGATAGACGTAAAAACAACAATGCTTATTAAAGATCAGGGGGAAGAATATGAGCAGCAGTTGCCCAAGAATGATCGTGATGGGCGGTACAATTGCAGGATAACGGTTACTACACGAAGATATATAATAGAAGGAGAAAGGGGTGAAAATGGAAAATTCATGCGATTTTTGCTAGCTCTTTGCAATGATCATGTTCGGATGTGGGGTAAATGTGGGGCTTCTCAACCAAAAGTCGTTTTTGGCCTTGAAAAATTGAGCCTGAATGATAAAAAACAAGACCAACGGGATGAAGATGATGAAAATCAAGTTGGCTGTGATGGCGACAAAAACCATGACTTTGCAGCCCTTCTTGTTGACTAAACAAATTCAGTATTTCTCACTTTTATTATTAAATACATTATTCCAAAATTGCGATAAACAGGGGAAACATTGTGGGGCATACAAAAGCTTTATTCGCCTGGCACTCCTCAGAGTATAAACGTGAGAAACAGATTGAAACTATTGAGTAAGGCGGAAATTATACCCAGATGCACCTCAGTCAACTGGTTCTGTTTTTGACGTTTATACTCTGAAGAGTGTCAGCCGAAAAAGCGTAGAAAAGCTTTTGTATGCCTCATAATGTTTCCGCAGTTTATCGCAGTTTTGAAATTTTGCACAACTCAAAAATTATTCACATACTGCGTACATTATTTCCTGTAAATTTAAATCTGATGCAATTAAAAATTATCTGATGATCGCTTAATTAATCTATTTGTTTTACTCAGAATATCTTCTTACAAGACAATGAACGCTTTTTTTTCACATTCATTTCTGGCATTTTATCAACATTTGCCCTGTCAGTCAGAGCGACAATTTTCAGGGGACCGTGCAAAAGACATGCGAACATGACTGTACAAAAAGGCAAATTCTCTTGAGAAATCCAGTTCTAAGTTCTAAGGCCCTTGCCAAACGATCAAACATTGTTAGTCCAACATTTTAAATTGGCTTGTCAAGAAAAGCTTTTACCGTTTGGCCACGTCCAAACCATTGTTTTCCCAGCATTTTATGCTTGCGTCAAGCTATAAATGTTTTTGAACTTTTTAATTAGACGCGTCAGTGTGTAAGCAGTGTAAGGCCCTGGCCAAACGATCAAACATTGTTGGTCCAACATTTTAAATTTGCTGTACAACAAACGTTAACGTTTGACCATTTGGCCACGTCGCTAAAAATTCCTTGCCAAGCAAAAGTAACAAACTTTATGGCGTGATGTTTTTGAAAAAGTTCAAAAACATTTTTTGCTAGACGCACGCAAAAACTGTTTGACAAGCAATGTTTTTGGACGTGGTCAAACAGTCAAACATTTTGCTTGACAAGCAAATCTCAAATCTCAAGTCTTGTACCAACAATGTTTGATCGTTTGGTCAGAGGGCCTATCATAAACGGTTTAATGCAATAAAGTTTTACGTTTTGTTTTACAACAAACAATAAGAGTAAAAACCCTTTCATACGCCAAAACTCTTACGAATTCAAGATATTTATGTTGAGAATATAAATCGAGCATTGAAAAGACAGTAAAGGCAACAAAATAAGAAAGAAACTGACATCTTACGAAATGAACGTCTTCCTGGACGACCTGGACCGTTTTCACAGTAACAGAACGAAGAAGAACCACGCCATTCCAGCCAGCCATGGCCATCGTATTTCTATTTTCTCCTTGGGACATATAAATGTCACAGATGTCTTTATTCTATTGTTCTAGATGTCGATCAATTATACTAAAAGACAAAAGGCATTGTTAGAATAACAATAAAAAGATACATAAAACAACAGAGTCTGCCTTTGTTCGCACATAAAATTCATAGCAAATTCATACGAATATTCAGGTTCAAAACTGCTAAAATGGAAGAACAATTAAGAATAATAAATAGCCAGACTCAGAACTTCAACAAAAGTATAATTTTCTTATTACCTGAGTCCGAGTCACACTTTCTCACAGCTTCCATTAATTAATTTTTGCGCTGCTAACTATAACTTTGAACTTGAAACTTTGTTTAAGAATAATTTAAAAGAATATGGTCTAGGCTAGGCTCAAAATTAAGATATTAATAAAGATAAATTGGCAAGAAAGTAAAGAAAGACCTTAGTACTGAAGTTTTACTTTTTATCTATGAGTATGCATGATGATGATAGTACGTGTAGAAAAATACAAGTTTGTCATCAAAAAATTTCTGCCCCAAACCCCATAACCCTAATTATTATTACAATTATTACATTATTGTTACTAATTATATATAGTATTACAATTGTAAAATAAAATTGGTTAAAACATTCCACATTATAAAATAAAAAGCAAATTGTTCGCACGAATATAATATGTCAGGGATGAAGCCAGGGGGAGGGGGTACTTGACCCTGAAATGTACAGGGTTGTGCCCCCGAGTTTAATGGGTGCACCAAGATTCTTTTACTATAAAGTTAAAAAATAAGGCGTTACAATTTTACAAAATAGCTGCTTGATTTAATCATTTGAGTATCCCCCGTTAAATTGTCTCATTTTACAGTGTTTTCTAAGTAATTAGAAGCAACGACGGGGGGCTAAAGCCAGCTTTTCAACGCGACGGCGGTATTTTCGGTTGTACTTTTTTCATGTCCATGAACTCTTCTAGTTGCTCTGGCAACTCTGCGAGGACATCTTTAGCCAGCCTCGCTCCACTGTTTTCATCGTATTTCCCATCTCTTCCAATGTAGTCTCTGAATGGAACAAACTATAGAAAAAAATAAAAAAATTACTAGGTCTCAGGTACGGAGACAAACATGGCAACCCGGGCAGGGGGGAGTACTTGATTTAACTTCAGATAGGAACGTGTAGCGGTATTTCTAAACCTGACTTCTAGCTTCGCCACTCGTGAGTGAATAAATCGACAAGAAATTGCTTAATCCTTACTTGTACAATATCCCTTTCTGCTTCTTGCCCACGGCTGTTTGTCAATCGTATAGCATCACCGTCTAATTCCTCCATTGCTAAAATAAGGATTAATTACTTCATATTGAGATGAGCACATCATACCTAAGTTAATACACAAAAGGACCTATGACTGTGAAAATTCTGCTAATTTCTTATGGCAAGACTTGTTGTTGTTGTTGCTGTTACTTTAGTTTGAGTAGGCTGTTCTCTCTAGCTTTTTCAGCTAATTTAGGCCTACTATGCATGCGGCATCAAGGCATAGACGCTTCCGCAAAAGATGGCCGCCGATTTTGCCTACTGTTTTCATCAAGATTTTCAAAGGAATTCTGGGAATAATTTCCTTAGTTACGTATTTTACATAGCTGCAGACGTTGAATTCGTAGCTAAGGAAATTATTCCCAGAATTCCCTTCGTAAAACCTTATGAAAAACAAGGGGTTGACAGAAACGGCGGCCATCTTCTGCGGAAACCTCTATTGGATCACTAGTTTAACGTCCCTTCCGAAGAACGGCATAGTGAGTTGTTTAGTCATCCATCTGGAAGTCACCCATCCAGATGCTGACCTCAAAAGACCAAGCTCAACTTCAGCTGTCTAATGAGAACATATGAATTTCACTTCATAGCGGGCTTGTGTTAAAACACAATGCTAACTTGATTCTTAGACATGCATTTGTAAGTAGGTTTTTTCACAGGGCCAACTAAAAAGGGAGATTTTCACTCGGAATTGTAACCCTATAATAGCCTGATTACCTGAGTCCTAGTTATCGCTCATAAGAACGAGGCTAGCACTAAAAGGAGATCGCTCAAACTGGGACTCATAAAAGATTAGCTGAAAAACGTAGTTTGAGCGTCCATCAATTCAATTCAATAGGGAAACTACAACTCAGGTGATCAGTCTAACCCTATAACCCTGTATAGATATAGATATATAGATACATAAGTAAAAATAAAACTTAATAATTTTTAGGAGTACAAATTTCAACATTGCGATAAGCAGCGGAAACATTTTCGGGCATACGCTGTTCATCACAATTTCAAAAATGAAAATAAAAATGAAATAAAAAAAGGTTTTGGAAAACTTTAAATAAAACAAACAAGGTTGGTAAAAACTTACAATCGAACTCGGCTGGTCCAACGCCCACAATTATGATCGACACAGGTAGTTTTGCGGCCTTGAGAAAAGAAAATTGTTATTCAACAAACAAGTATAAAATTAGCAATTTTTATGCAAAGACGTGCAAAGCAAGGTGGGGGCATTCCAGTACTCCAAGAGACGGGCTTGTGCAATAGACCTTTTCAACGAGGACTGGGCCGGCGGTACGTTGTCTGGAAGACGGCGGACATCTTGAATAAGGGTCTCTTCTTCAAGGGTACAGTAATGCAACAAAGTTTGCTTCAAATTAATATTTAATTGGAGTAAAAGTGAAAGACAGGATTATAGTGAAAGAAGGTGCTGTGGCGTCGTGGTGTAATCCAGCTGACTCGTGGTGTCAGAAGCTCAGTGTGGTCAGGGTTCGAGCCCAGCCACGGTAGCGTCACAGTCAGGGTCGAGGTCTCGATCCTAATCTACTACTGAGATCCTAGCGACTGGCTCTAAAACACCATTTGGCATTTCACCTTCACCTTCACCAGGATTTGAGTCCCAGCTTATCAGCTCAAGGAGGCATTTAATCAAGTATTTCAATTTTTGCCAGTTACTTGCATCTTGCTTCCAGTGTTTCTATAGAAATGTTCAGCATTTACTGTTGCAGATTCCTTTTCTCTTTTTTGTTCCATTCATGCTGCACTGCGTTTCATCAGGCGACCGCGGCCTCGTTTGCTTCAGACGTGAGGATTCCCCAATTTAAGATGTCTGCCATCTTCCAGAAAAATGTCCCCCCAACCCAGACCTCTGAAAAGGTCTATTCTGTTAAAAACTTTGAGCAAAATGTTACTGCCGCTGTGCAAAGGGCACTTTAGCTAGCCTAGCAGGTGAACCTAATGGCGGCTAGTGGCCTAGCGTCTGACGGCAGAGCTCTAAGGGCCTGTTTACATGGAGAAAATAGTCTCGGCCGAAAATAGACTATTTTCATTCAGCTTGCGTTTATATGGAGGAAATTTTCCCGGCTGTTCGAGACTAATTCCACCATCCTTGACAGGCATATTTTGGCGCGAAAATTCAAAATGGCTCCGGGCAGTTCAGTGGTCAAGCAGAAACAAACGATACTCTCGCTTCTCATGACGATCCAGAGAAATGGGCATCCGCCACCATTTCTACTTAGCCTTCCTTGCCTTCAACAGTGCGAAAGGTGAATGTTTTTCAATTCTCGAAGGTTTGTTTCAACATGGATAAAAAATTACCTCGAAAATGGCATCTTTGGTTCTCTCCATATCAGTAATTATTCCATCCGTGATGATTAGTAGAACGAAATACCTGGATGATTAAAAATACGAGGAAATAGAAAGGACATCATTAATAATGTTAAGTAGGCCAAAGCTGTCTACTTCAATTCTTGATACATTGCACAAAGATAAAGTAAAGATATTCTAACTAAAATCAGTGTTTGTACATGCTTTTGTTTAAGCCACATCTGTGTTTTCTCTTCCCTTAATCCTACCAAAATCTCCAAACAATGAAGAACATCAATCATAATGCTTTTCCCCGATCTAACAGCCAACAAAGCCTGAAAAACGTTAATTCTGTCGAGCAGCTGTCGAGCAGTTACGGGCCTTTCCATGGTGGAACCAGAGGCGAAGTTACGAAGTAAACACGCACATGTTCTATTTTTGGCTGGCTAGCAGGCACAAAAGTTCTCATGACCTCGCTACGGTGCTGAAAGCTTTGCCAAAAAAAGAGCATGTGCATGATTTTTTGCGGAAGCACTTATCGTACGATCGCTATGATCCCATGAAAACCAGCGATTTAGTCTTCTCAGTGTGGTATTTGAATTCAGCTAGTTCTGTTTTTGCCAGATTTTCATCCATGTACAAGTTTATAAAGGTTCTAAAGGAAAGTACTAAAAGGATACATGAAAAAGTAATAAAGAAAGTAAAGAGAGGAATGTCTGCAATCTTACGTTGCTGCAGGGTCTCGTCTGAAATTTTCACCTGCGATTCTAAAACGTAAAAATCGACCATAAGAATCACAGAGACGTGAAAAAAATGCAATCGATACAACAATTGTGCTTGATGACAATCTATGTTGCGTTAGCAAAAAAGCAAGCAAGCAAGCAGGTTAGCAGGTAAACAAGCGAGCGAGCAAGCAAGCAAACAAACAAGCCATAAAACATGCAAGCAAGCAAACAAGCCATAAAACATGCAAGCAAACAAACAAGCCATAAAACATGCAAGCAAACAAACAAGCAATAAAACATGCAAGCAAACAAACAAGCCATAAAACATGCAAGCAAGCAAACAAGCCATAAAACATGCAAGCAAACAAACAAGCCATAAAAAATGCAAGCAAACAAACAAGCCATAAAACATGCAAGCAAGCAAACAAGCCATAAAACATGCAAGCAAGCAAACAAGCCATAAAACATGCAAGCAAACAAACAAGCCAGAAAACATGCAAGCAAACAAACAAGCCATAAAAAATGCAAGCAAACAAACAAGCCATAAAACATGCAAGCAAACAAACAAGCTATAAAAATGCAAGCAAACAAACAAGCCATAAAACAAAACATGCAAGCAGACAAACAAGCCATAAAACATGCAAGCAGACAGACAAGCCAGAAAACATGCAAGCAAACAGACAGATATAAAAGACGTGCAAGACAGACAGATGCAAGACAGACAAGCAAGCAAACAGATATAAAACATGCAGACAGACAGACAGACAGATGCAAGCAGAAGACATGCAAGCAAACAGAAACAAGCATAAAGACATGCAAGAACAGACAGACAAGACATGCAAGCCATAAAACATGCAAGCAAACAAAGAAGACAGAAGCCACATGCAAGTATAAAGACATGCAAGCAGCAAAGACAGCCATAAAACATGCATAAAACATGCAAGCAAACAAACAAGCCATAAAACATGCAAGCAAACAAACAACAAGCCATAAAACATGCAAGCAAACAAACAAGCCATAAACATGCAAGCAAACATACAATGCATAAACATGCAAGCAAACAAACAAGCCATAAAACATGCAAGCAAACAAACAAGCCATAAAACATGCAAGCAAACAAACAAGCCATAAAACATGCAAGCAAACAAACAAGCCATAAAACATGCAAGCAAACAAACAAGCCATAAAACATGCAAGCAAACAAACAAGCCATAAAACATGCAAGCAAACAAACAAGCCATAAAACATGCAAGCAAGCAAACAAGCCATAAAACATGCAAGCAAGCAAACAAGCAAGCAAGCAATCCAGAAAGCTCAAGCAAGCTGGTAAGCAAGTAAAGAAGCGAGCGAGCAAGCAAGTAAGCAAGCCAACAAGGAAGCCCATAAAACAAGCAAACAAGCAAGCAAGCAAGTAAGCAAGCCAACAAGCAAGCCCATAAAACAAGCAAGCAAGCAAACAAGCACAAAAACATGCAAGCAAGCAAAGAACCAAGCAAAGAAACAAGCAAGCAAGCAAACAACCAAGCAAGCAAGCAAGCAAGCAAGCGAGAAAGCAAACAAGAAAGGAAGTAAGCAAGTAAGCAAGCAAGCAAGCAAGCAGGCAAGAGCAAGCAAACAAGTAAACAAACAAGCAAAAAGCAAACAAATTAGCCAAGCAACAAGCAAGCAAGAACAATGTCTCTACTTGTAAACGCAGGTCCGGGCTTTTGGGAGCTATACAGCTGATTTGGGCCTGCAGCCTGTGCCCACAGACTGACATACCTCAGAGCGAATACCCTGAGGACTCATTTACCGACATTAGAATGACGGACAGCTGATCGATCAATGGCATAAAAGAGGCGCCATAGGAAAACCCGTAGGAATTTAATGATGGAGGCCCTGGAAACCCTTATGCAGGGACGTCAACGCGATCCAAATTATCCAAGCTACTTTGCATGAACGGGCTTGAGAGATCTCGCGAGAAAAGAAATGAATAATTTTATGATACGTACTGTGCAGTGTTATTGATGACAGGAGCGAAATTTGTTGGGCCTAGGAAATGAGATAGATTTTAAAATTCCCTTCATAAATTTAAAAGAAATATTGCATGTTATTGTTATATACAGAATAATGTTCATATTATGGAAACTGTACGACCATCGTTTTTTATGCTTTGAAGTGTCCGCTGTATGGAGGCCTTATTACAAAGCAATGACCTTTTACAGGGATTGTTGCCTTCATAAAAATGACCCTTTATAGACCTTTTTACAGGGGAAAAATAATCCTCAATAGACTTTTTCATAAAGGTCTGGACCGGCGCGACATTTTCTGGAAAATGGTAGACATGTTGCGCAAGGGAATCCTTTCCGCGTGCAGAGACCAGAATGGCAGTCGTTTCAGGAGAGATATTGCAGCAAATTTTGCTTCAAATTCACGTTTAATGGGAGTTAAAGTGAAAGAAAGGATTCAAGTTATCACCATTAAGGGATACCTCTCCACGTGCAACGACTGAAATTGCGGTAGTTTTAGGAGATGTAGGGCAGCAAATTTTGCTCCGAATTCACGAATAATGCAATAAATAGAGAGTAAAGGAATCTGCAACAATAAATGTCTACAATATCTGCATAAATTCAGGAAACAAGATGCAAGCAACTCACAAGCAGGAAAATACTTCATTAAATGCGAGGGGCATTTCACTCTACAAAAAGGCGTACGAGATTTCCATTAAAACAAAAGGACTTTCAAGGGATTTCCGAGAAAACAATAGGAGTTCCAGCAAAGGCGTACGAGATTTTCAAGGAGTGAATCGCCCCTCGATTAAATGCCTTCCAGAGCAGATATGGTGGAACTCGAAATATCGACTTAGTTAATATTCAAATTTAACGGGAATTTGAAGAAGAATGCGCTGCACTACACCTCCTGAAACGACTGTAATTAAGGTATTTGCAGGCTGAGGGGATTCCCTTACTGCAATTGTCTATCATTGTCCAGAACAATATCACGCCGACCCAGGCCTCTTTAAGTAGGTCTATTGTTTGAACGTGTCCGTTGAATACGTGGATAAATTTATAAGAGACGCATTTATCTTTCGTCAATAATCCAATTCGTTATCCTAGTTTGCCAAATTGCTGTTCGTTGTTGCTTTGTTTTGTTTTTAATTATTCTTAAATCATACTTTTTTGCTACGTTTTTTTATATGACTACGTAACTTTAAGTTTCAAGTCATTAATATAAAATTGAAAAAAATTGAAATTGAATACAGGTGCCGTTGAATATAGTTGTTCGTCAATTGAAGTTCAACTGTAATATTAAATGTAATGATATCAAAAATAATAATATTCAATGCATTCATATTCATATTCATATTATTACATTGATATTTCATAACGCAATGATATTCCTAATCCACAATGAACGTTATGTTCTGGGTCAGAAGCGACATTTTTCTGGAAAATGGTAGATATATTGAGTAAGGGAATCCTCTCCATGTGCAAAGACAAGAATCGGAATCGTTTGAGGAGAAGAATATTGCAGCAAATTTTCGTCCAAATTCACGTTTAATGGGAGTTAAAGTGAAAGAAAGGATTCAAGTCCCAGTTTATCTACTCTAGGAGGCATTTAATCAAGCATTTCCTTTTTTTGTGAGTTACTTGCATCTTGTTTCCTTAATTTCTATAGATATTTTTAACATTTACTGCCACAGATTCCTTTTTCCCCGTATTCTTCCATTATTCATGAATTAGAAGTAAAATCTGCTGCACTACCTCTCGTAACGCGGCTGCAATCAAGATCGTTGCCCGTGAGGATTCCCTTGCTCATTTAATCTACCATTTTCCAGAAAATGTCTCACCGACCCAGACCTCTAGCTTCTCAGTCAGTTCTCGTTAGAAAGCTGAAGTTAACCTTGGTCGTGTGAGGTAAGCATCTGGATGGGTGACTTTCCAGATGGGTGACTGCAAATCATGGTCTACGTCGAGATGGCCTTAGCAGTGGAGAGAGTGGCCAAGCTTCTCAGTCAGCTCTCGTTAGACAGCTGAAGTTAAGCTTAGTCGTGTCAGGTCAGCACCTGGATGGGTGACTTTCCAGATGGACGACTTCAAGTCATGGTCTATGTCGAGATGGCCTTAGCAGTGGAGAGAGTGGCCAAGCTTCTCAGTCAGCTCTCGTTAGACAGCTGAAGTTAAGCTTGGTCGTGTCAGGTCAGCATCTGGATGGGTGACTTTCCAGATGGATGAAGAAACAACTCACTCTGCCGTCCTTCGGGAGGGACGTTAAACTAGGGGTCCCAGGCCTGGATGCGGCATGCATAGTAGGCCTTAATAAACTGAAAAAGCTAGAAACAACAGCCTACTCAAAAAATAGCAACAACAACAACAAGTATTAAGAAAAGGAATCTTAAGGATACGTCAATAAAGGATACTTACGCATCGTAATCTTCTATGATTCTTCCAACAGCCTGGAGCGCCTGTGTGTACTGGTTCGGAGAATAGGGGTTTATGTAATGAAGCGAAGATTGATTGCTTGGGTTACCTGTGGAAAACAAATATTTGTTGATGTACCCTGTGAAGCAGTCAATTCAGAATGCGGAGGAGGCATTCGATATCAGGTATTTGGCTGTTTTAGCAATAGGGCGCGACAAGTAAAGAAGACGTCGCGTGTTGACCAGTTATTTTGCCGCGTCTTGATATTGGATATTAGGCTGTCTTGGCTACGGGACGCAGCCGCCAATGAGGGCCCGTACCGGATAGCTTTCGGATCGTCTTGATTTTCGTATCGGATAGGGTCTTACACTTAAACTATGCCAGAGCTATATGATACGAAACGCTCCAAAAATTGAAGTGATTATCACTCTGTCTTGTAGGTAATATGAAAATCGCTCCACTCCGGATGTAATTGACGTTCGGCTATTCGGTATAGTGTAAATGGGTCTATCAGCTATGAAAATCAAGACGCAACGAATGCTATCCGGTATAATGTAAACCATTGCCAGCCCTATCCTATATGGGTTAATGCAAGACGCGGCGCGCCCATAGCTATCCGGTATAGTGTAAACCAGGGAGCCCGGTATAAACGGGGCCTGAGAACACCGCCTTTGCTAAGAAGGTGCCGTAACGTTTTGATCAAAATTTTAGTTTAGCATTGCAATTAAGGGTAACGACATCCGGAGAGCTATCAAAACGACTGCGAAAGAAACCAATTCGCAATCATATGGTGGGCTCAACATCATTTCTGTAACAGATTCTCTAGCCAGCTCCGCCCTCAGGCCCTTAAGACAAATAACGATTGCTTGCTTCCTTGTTTACTGTAGCGCAAAATAAACACGGGGAATAAAATACCGAAAAAGTTCTACTAAGCCCCCTCTCTCTTTTTAGCCCCCCATCTATTAAGCTCTCCTTTTAAAGTAAGAATTTGTAATAAGCCCCTCCTTGAGCCTCAAAGTCCTCCTTTTAAAGTGAAAATTTTAAATAAGCCCCCTCTATTAAGCCCCCCTCTATTTTGGCCACTTAAAAGTGCAGTAGCAAACGTACGCAATCAAATGAAATTAAGTTGTAACGTATTGGATATCAAAAACCTGTGGCTTATAACAATTAATCACTACTTAGTTACTACGAATTTAAAGGTTAAAACTTTCTCAGGTTGAAATTTCTTTTATAATTAGTTTTTTTAATGTCTGTAGAATTCGTCTTGACGAACAAAATATGCTAAATATTCTATTAAGCCCCCACTCTCGAATAAGCCCCCCTCTCTAATACGTCCCCTAAACAACTTCTAAAGTGAAATGAGCCCCCCGCCGGGGGCTAAATAGAGCTTTTGCGGCACTTCACATTTTGCAGGATGAAGCCAAAATTTTCTGGACATTTTTTCAGTACAAGAGCTTCTTAAATTTGAATAAATGTGTGGAGTGGGTGGCCAAGCCTCTCAGTCAGCTCTCGTTAGACAGCTGAAGTTAAGCTGGGTCGTGTAAGGTCAGCATCTGGATGGGTGACTTACCAGATGGATGACCAAACAGCTCACTCTGCCGTCCTTCGGAAGGGACGATAAACTAGGGGTGTCATGCCTGGATGTGGCATGCATAGTAGTCCTAAATTAGCTGAAAAAGCTAGAAATAACAGCCTACTCAAAATAAAGTAATAAGAACAGCAATAACAGAAGTTCAAGCGATCATGTCAAACGCTACTGCATAAACTTCTATTGAACAAACGTGAATCAAATATCGAAATCATAGTTACCATTTGACGCTGTGAAATCAACGGCAACGACGAAGTTAAGTTCAGTTCTACAGGAGAAAAATAAACACACTTGAACAATATGCAAAGCTACTTTTTAAAATTAAAAAAAAATCTATATGAGCCTAACTGCATGCGTTTTGGTACCTTAGGCCAGGTACCAACCTTGTATAGTAATATGCAAGACTTCACTACTCGTGTGATACGAGTCTAAAACTCACGCAGTTACTCACCAGTCAGCCCAGCTCCAGTGGTCGTGTGATTAGCACTTGTGCTTCTCACTCAATAAACCATGGTTCGATTCTCACACCTGTCACCGATGAGCTCCAATAAGAGCGAGACGCGTCTGGCATTTGAGAATGGGGCGGCTGGTGAAATTATTCTTATAAGGCCGAATACGAATTTGTGCTCATGCGATATGAGCCTAACTGCATGCGTTTCGGTACCTTAGGCCAGGTGCTAACCTTGGTACCAGCTGTCTAACGAGAACTGACGGAGAAGCTTGACCACCCACATGGTGCAGGGGGAAGAGCGAAAACTTTAAAGAAATGGGTAAACGTTACGAAACTTATTCAAACATTAGGAAAAAGGCAATTTTTGTCCTCCTTGAAAAAAACATAACGACCTACCCACTTCTGATGTAATCTAGGAATGAAAACTTCTTGTGTACTTGACAATCAATGACGTTTATCTAGAGGAAAGTAAAATATTTTCAATCAATAAGAATCCATTGATGAACTAGATGTGATAGGGACTGATTTTAAGAGGGTTTTTCTCAACCTAGTCCCCAGGCCCCTAATCGAATTTCCTCGAATCTCAACCGCAAAATCTGCCAAAACACTGGCAATTTTGGCCTAGGCATAAAAACAAGATGTAGATTCCGAAAGCAGATGTTCTTAGACAAAAATGCAAAGAATTTCATTGATAACTGTAAGGCAAGATACAATATCTCATGTAGCTAGCATCATTTTTTTGTTTTTATAGATGTTTTTTACATAGTTTTCGGCCTATTTTGGTGTTAAATTTTGAAGAAACTGTCACGTCACTTAAAATTTCTATTGTGTGAACAGCCAATCAAATTGCGAATAGACAAGGCCGATACCAGGGTCGAATATGGACAGCGGAGTTTCACGTAGAGGCCTATTCACTCTGGGGATGAGGTTGGGTTTTTCATGATTCACTTATGATTCAACTTACGTAGCCCGAATTCTTATAACTCTTCTTTTTTGATTTCCGCTTGGGATGTATAAGCTAAAAAAGTATATATAATAATAAATATATGAAAATACAGAAATAAGTTGTAAAGTAGGCTTTGAATATCGTTATATTCACAGATGACAAAACTCTAAAAATCGTGACCAGGCCTTGGCTAAACTATGAAAATTTGTTGTCAAACATATGAGATTTGCTTTGCAAGCAATGTTTGACTGTTCGGTATCCCCCCGGGGGGTACCGGAAACATGTCAAACATATGAGATTTGCTTTGCAAGCAATGTTTGACTGTTCGGTATCCCCCCGGGGGGTACTCAATATAATTTGGGCACGGGCGTGTGCCCCCCATTTGGGTGAGTTTTCGGCCCTGAAATTCTCTAAACATGGGTATGATTTTAACCAAACCCCGCGTTTAAGATGTTCGTAGTAGAATATCAAGCAATTATAAGGTCCAGAAAGTCTTATTATTCTCATATTCCGCTTATTTCTACTCATAAAATAGGGTCTGTTTCTGCAAAGGTTTACATTATAAGTGGGTGGGTTTCCGAAATCTGGGCGGCACTACACCCCCGGGTTGGTGTCACGTACGTCACAAGACATTCCTTGATAAGCAAACTTTGCTTGGCAATGTTTACGAAAAGTTGGTTCTATCTAACAGATTGAGGTTACAAGCGCTGCAACGATGAGATGAATTAATTCAAGCTGCAAACGATACTTACATCATACGATGAACGGCCTGTTCGAAATGAAGTCAGATCCCTTAGTGAAGTTTGAAACTGACCAATCAGCGAATGACTGCAAAACGGAGAAAAAACTTTTTTTAAGATAAAATTATAATAACAAAAATTAAATAGCCGGTGCGACGCAGTGGGACTTGCCTATCAAGAGTCTGGTCGAAAAATGTAAAAAACGTTAGACTGATACTACATTACTAATACTTTGGATAACTACTTTGTCGATCTCATTAGGTCAGCTGACTTTAAACGATCGCAACGATTTTATGGAAACCAGGCCTTACGTTTGCAATGGAACTTTTCGAAGAGGCCTGGGTCGATGCAACATTTTCTGGAATATGGCGGACACCTTGAGAAGGGGAATCCTCTCCACGTGAGAAAGGGGAATATTAACAAGGTTATAGCCTGCTGGCAATTAGTCGCGTAACCAGGGGGAACGGGGGAACGGGGGGCAGTCCACCCTAATAATCGCTAAGATAAGTTTGGTATATGGCTAGACTAATTCGATGTTAAAGTGTTGCAGGAAACGATGGCTTATTTTCCTTCAGCGTGCCCTTTTGTCCACCCAGTGTTGGGTCTCTGGCTATGCCACTGCTGGCAATGTTCCTACAACAGCTGCAATCAGCCCCAGGGAAATAAAGACCATCAACCTCGTCCCAAGGCCCCCAAATCGAATTTCCTCCAATCTCAACCGTCAAATCGATATTGACCATGGTACTGGTCACAAAATTCTGCCAAAATACTGGCAATTATGGCCTTGGCATAGATTCCGAAAGCAGACGTTCGTAGAAAGGAAATGCAAAGAATTTCATTGATAACTGCAAGGAAAGATAGAATATCTCATGTAGCATCATTTTTTGGTTTTTATAGATGTTTTTCACACATTTTTGACGATGCAAGCAAATAAATATCTTTTTTAAGCAAGAAAATTTAAATTACATTTCACGTACTTGCCATTCTTGTTCCAGTCAAAACATTCTATTCGTAATGTTCTACGGCAAAAGTAAATTCTTTATTAAGTTCAGATATTTCTAATGAGACAAAAATCCTTAGAATAGAAACAGGGATAAGTAAAGAAAATTGCCGTTTTTGAGTCTACTACTAGCCTAGGGCTAGTCAGTCGACTTTACACTTTACCCCTGGTCTGGATGCATTATCATACAGCAGGGTGCAGCCACACACGGCGCTCATAACTACCAACCAGGTACCCAATTATACACCCGGGTAGAGAGAGGCACATTTGTGTCAACAATGTACCCAAGGTTGTTATCTCTGCAACACAAATTGCAAGAACGATGCTCGAACACACAACATTTTCGTTGTGAGTCCTGCACGCTAACCACTGTGCAACAGAGACCACATTAGTCCCCGAAATGTGACTAATACTAAGAAACGTTCCGACAATGGTTGCAACAACGTGAGTCCAAGAACAAAATCACATCTTTAAATGCCCTTTTCAGATAAGCGTCTACCTAAAAGCTTGGTCAAACGCATGAAACATTTCATCCAACATTCAACGGTACTGAAGTGAACACGAAATCACAGCAAAATTCAATAGTTAAAGCAAAAAACCCACAAAATCCATCACAGGACGCCATAATACCACCACATCAAGCATAATAACCCACCACAGTAACGCTTATCCACCACAGTACGCAAAATATACCTTTACATAAAGCATAATAACCCACCAGATCAAGCATAGTAACTCACCACAGCAGTGCGTATCCACCACAGTACGCAAAATATACCACCACAGCAAGCATAGTAACCCACCACATCAAGCGTAATAACTCACCACAGTAGTGCTAATCCACCAAAGTACGCAAAATATACCACGACATCAAGCATAATAATCCACCACAGTAGTGCGTATCCACCACAGTATGCAAAATATACCACCACATCAAGAATAACAACCCACACATCAAGCATAATAACCCACCACAGTAGTGCGTTTCCACCACAGTACGCAAAATATACCACCACATCAAGAATAACAACCCACCACAGTAACGCTTATCTACCACAGTACGCAAAATATACTACCACATCAGGCATAATAACCCATTACATCAAGCATAATAACCCAACACGGTAGTGATTATTCACAACCGTGCGCAAAAATTCCACCACTATACGCCAATTCACTGTGGTTGTTATCCAGTATAGCAGTGATTACTGGTTTGCTAGCGTGGTCAATTGTAATCAATTGTAAATTATGTCCAATCTTAAAGAACACCAGGAACAAAATAGAAAGCTTTTTACATACGCTACGGTTAAGACAGTCTTCAAGTTCGAAAGATATTTGGATGTAATAGATGATTTTAAGAAGAGACAATGCTTATCTAAATTTAGAATGAGTGCACACAATTTAGAAATAGAAGCTGGAAGGTTTGGAAAAAACAAGATCCCTAGAAGTGAAAGATATTGTAGATACTGCACTACAATAGGAAAAAATGTATTAGGAGATGAAATGCACTTTTTAATGGTGTGCCCGCTTTATGAGATAGAACGAAACGATTTCAACTTGAAAATTGATGACAGTTTTCCCTTTATTAGACACTTAAGTACTTTGAACAGATTTGTTTGGTTGCTTAGCCAAGAAGATGATAGATTCTTAAAAATGCTTTCTTCCTTTATAACAAAGTGCTTCACGAAAAAAAAGAATCTTCAAACTTAAAAGACGGTTTATGGATGTTGCTAGTTCCTTTGTTGTTTTTCCATTTTATTTTTTTATTTTTAATGTATCGGTAATTACTATAGTAGATTCTCTTTCCGTGTTGAGTAACTGCATTTAACTTAATTTCAAATTTAATTGTTGCTGTTGTTGTTATCAGGTTAGAGGCCATTTTGGCCTAGATACCTTGTTTATAAAAAAAAAAAAAAAAAAAAAAAGTAATCCAATGGGGCACATATTTCCTAAAGCAGTTAGACCCATTCGCAAAAAAAGTCTCCAGATAAAACAACAAATATTAACAAAATTTTGAACAGACAAAATTTAAATTTGCTGTAACTAGTTACCTGTCATAATCTCCGTTACATAATATTCGTGCAGGAATCTTGAAAGGCAGCCATGTTGGCTTCAATGTGGTTTTCTTCGTTTCTGTTCGATGTACAACAGTAAATCTGAGAACAAACAAGAAAACGTCAGATTATGTCATCCAATCAAAAAACCAAGCACATCCAGCAAACTAGGTACTCCAGGCTTGGCTTGGCTTTAAAATTTCATTTCAATCTGCGAGTCGTAGTTTTCGCTCCTTAGGCCAATCTGATGGAATAGGTCACTTTGAGCATTAGGCCTTTCAATTCATTTTTAAGTGAATACGTATTGCTGTTGCTAAAGGCTGTCGTTGCGTTTACGAAGAGTGGGACTTATGTAATGAGTCCTTGTGGAAAAATCTGTTTAAAAATTAAAACTTAAAGGAGCTGTTAGGAAGAGTCAGAACAAAATTTAGGCCATTAAATTTTTCATTACACTCTCTTAATAATATAGGAAGACTTTAAATTTTTTCCAGCTTCGACATACGTAAGAAAATGCACATTCAGTGCCATGACTATTATAAAGAGACAACTGGATGCAAGTAAAGGTGCAATAGCACTAGAAAAGCAGCCTTTTACAGTTTTTTTAAATCAAAAGTGATGAAGTTACGGACTGATGTTTTTGCAGGGTGTTTCCCTTAATTTATTTGTTTTATGATGCATTCCTAGCTGCAGTTTACCAAGCATCGGTCGAGAGCCATCTTAGATATGGTAACATCATATGGGGATGCATCTCTGATAAAATAAGGTAGCCAAATGCCTCGTCATCTAATTAGTGACGCGCAT
Source organism: Chrysaora quinquecirrha (assembly GCA_014526335.1). Classification (NCBI taxonomy): domain Eukaryota; kingdom Metazoa; phylum Cnidaria; class Scyphozoa; order Semaeostomeae; family Pelagiidae; genus Chrysaora; species Chrysaora quinquecirrha. The sequence goes on from JACTAT010000032.1 coordinate 4,765,241, forward strand.
GAATGGATTAACGAGATTCCCTAGTATATTAGTTGTAGTAGCAGTACTCAACCAGGGTTTTATAGGCCTTGGCCTTCCAGCCCCTTTTAATACTTATATTATAAAGCGGGAAAGTACTCAAGGAAACCTTTAATTCATGCGTAGCTAACACACAATATTGTGAGTTTTGACTGCAAATGAATGGAACTGGCTTCCTAATTCTTGCTTGTTTCCACTGACAAAAGTGCTCAAAGTTGAAAAGTTCCTTAGCTATTTTATCTTAAGTAGTATATAGGTTCTTTTTATTTTTCGGTCTTCTACATGTAGGTTCCTTATAAAGTTGTTTATAAAAAAGCGTGTACATGATCTACACTTTGAATTTAAATACCTATATCTACACTTACTTTGCAGGAACTGACTTCTTCAGCGCTAACTAAAAAGGAAGCATGAGTAATATTAAAGAAATCATCTGGACTCAATTCATGGGGCTCAGTTCAATAATCACTGCCAAAATCCCGTATCAAGATTTCAAGTTTCAGTAGGGGCAGCAGTTTGTTGAAATGAAAAATTATACACCCCCCGTAGAATATGAAGATCTGATATGAGTTACACAGAGGTGTAGCAAAATACAGGAGGGCTCAGACTGAGTGAAGATGTGCAGGCTTCACGCAATGTCTGTATAGTAAATGAAGACAATGAGTTTACATACCAATGATGTTTCCACATTTGGCAAATTTCGGGTTTCTAAAAATTTACACGAAAAAAGTTCAGCAAAACGTAGCCATAAAAGGAAATTACTTTCCTTCACAGGTAATTCGTTAATAAATGTATGTATTAAATTGGGATAAAATGTACATTTCAACGCAAGTAAACAGAATTGGTTGTTTAAAAAAGATAACCCAACGCAATAAGGATATGACTGACTTACGTGTACCTCAGTTTGACCTCATAGCTGCCATTATTAACTCCAAATATCGCACCAAGAGTGCATTCCATTGAGCCAATGAAGTCCTGGAATTAAGACATTATATGCAATAGACTCAAGGATTCAAGGGTTCAAAGATGATGAAGATGATGGAGATCTTGAGTAAGGGATCCACAGTACGCAAAAAATGCCACCACATCAAGCAAACTAGCCCACCACATCAAGCATAATAGCCCACCAAAGTAGTGTTTATCCACCAAAGTACGCAAAAATGCTACATCATCAAGCATAATAACCCACCACATCAAGCATAATTGCCCACCAAAGTAGTGCCTATCCGCCACAATACGCAAAATACCACCACATCAAGCATAATAACCCATCACAGCAGTGCTTATCCACCACAGAACGCTGAAAATCCCACCACATCAAGCATAATAACCCACCACAGCAGGCAAAAAGTACCACCACAGTATTGTGTATCCTCCACAATAGTAGCTACGTATAGATTCGCTAGTGTGGTTTCTCTAATGAAATTTCCATTGCAAAACTGAATGAGCAATTTGAAAAAAAATTCTTACATGTTTGCTTAGGTCATTAGATTTCGAGTCCACATCATATCTACAATTCAATAAAACAGAAAAGTATAAGACCACTCGCTTAATTAAGCCTCCCTCCACTCTTTAAAGTCCGCTCTATGAAAGCGCTTATTTATAGCAATTGATTATTACGGTAGCAAGTAAAAACAAGAAGTTGTAGCAACGCACCATAGCAACACCCTTCTTTGTTTTCAATTTCCTTACTTTTGCCTCCTCGTTAACACTTAACTCTTTATGCGCTTTTCTTTACTTCACACTCGCTTTTATTTAGCTCTGCATCTCTTCACAACCGCCTTGTTTATTTAATTATTGTAAATAGAATTTTTAGTTGGTTAGATTTTGATTGACATTGGTACGCACAAAAAAAACACAAGCTTCTGAGTTATTTCTGAATCGAAACCTATACAGCGCAAGTTTAGTGAGATCGTTTTAATTATTATATGGGTATTATATATACTAGCTTTAGTAAATGCATCTCATTAATAATATTTACTAAAAGGTAAATGTTTTTTAACCAATCACAGAGTCTGTTTACATTGTGCGTAGAGAAAGTCCCCGTAAATAAGAAACGGATATACAAATTACTTCATGCTGACCTTTTCAAAAAGACAATAAATAAAACAATAGCTAGCCCGTTATATATGCCGTAAATCCTTGAATTAGCCCTCTGGGGGTTTAATTATTTTTCATTATTTTTAGGGGGGCTTATTCAAGGTGGGGGCTAAAACAAGGGGGCTTATAAAATTATTCACAAAAGCATGATTTATCATCGGCTTAGAGAATGCATTTTTCTGTCATAACTCGATAAAGTACCAATATGGACTCAAAAGGCTAACAGCAACATGTCAGTGGTGGGGGCTTATTCGAGGGGGGCTTATTAAGAATTTATCGTTCTAGGGTGGGGTCTAACTCGAGGGGGGGGGGCAATTCGAGGATTTACAGTATACAATTTTCTGGGTCAAAAAATCTGGCTTCTTATATGCTGGGGCAAATAAGGCTGCTTCTTTTTTATCAAGTATGAAATTCATGACGCCATTGAGAAAATCGGATCAATAATTGCTCTCTTATTTCTGCAAGCTTGCACAATTATTCTCTTTCCAGTGTTTCAGTAATATTTTAGCATGTCCCCGAACCGCCGACTGACATTGGTTTTTAATTTCCACCACGCAATAAGACTGACATTCCTGAAACGATTTACTTACACTTCGAATTTCAGCTTTTGTATCTCTTCAAAGAAATAATCGATGATAAATGACTTCGCGAAATCTGGATTTAGGTTGTTCCATATAATTTCAGTTCGACCATACTAAAAAGACAAGAGAAGCTATTTGAAAACATTGTGAATCATACTCAAAACTTTAGGCCCTGACCAAACTATCAAACATTGTTGGTCCAACATTTCAAATTTGCCTTACAACAAATGTTTGACCGTTTGGCCACGTCCAAAAACATTGCCGTACAACATTGTAGGGTGCTGTGAAAGGTGCCGAAGTGTCAGGAGCTCAGTGTGGTCAGGGTTCGAGCTCAGCCACGGTAGCGTCACAGCCAGGGTCGAGGTCTCGATTAGATAACCCACTACTGAGATCCTAGGGGCTGGCGCTAAAACAACACTTCACCTTCACCTTGACCAACATTCTGGAACAACGAAGTTTTTGCTAATGCGCAAGTACGAACACCTTGTTGCTAGAAAATATTGATAGATGCTGAATTGTTGCAAATTGTTGAAATTCGACAAAACAAAAGAAATGTTTGACACGCAATGTTGGAAAGGCGGCCAAACAATCAAACATTGCTTGACAAGTAAAAGTAAGCAAAATTTGTGGCGTGACGTTTTTGAAAAAGTTCAAAAATATTTTCTGCTTGCGTCAAGCAAAAAATGTTGGACGAGCAATGTCTTTAGACGTGGCCAAATGGTCAAACATTTTGCTTGACAAGCAAAAATTTGAAACGTTTGACCGACAATGTTTGATCGTTCGGCTACGGCCTTATACGCCTCTTTACACACCTCAGAGTACCAACGAGCAAATTACCAAATCGACAACATTTCGCCATGAAGAAACAAGCACAAACAGCAAACAAAGCTCAAAAAAATTTCAGAGTGTCAATAAATGCTAAAATGTCCTGGCAAACAAACGCATAAAAATGCTGTGCAAAAGTGTCCCGCCCTATTATTTTAGACAGGGTGAGCAAAGGCATAACATGGCATAACTTGCCCTGCTACACAAAAGCATAACATGGCATAACGTGTCCTGGTACACAAACGCAAGAAATTAAAGGCCTTCCGCCATTACGACTTTTTCAACAACGCATTGTGTTTCAAAGGGGACACTTTTGCATAGGGTACACAAACGCACGTTAAATCTCGCATGTAAATTCTTCCACCATCTTCTAAACGTACCCTTAACTGGAAAATTAACATACAGTAAACAGTACTTTACATCAAAGACAATGGTTAAAGTAACTGTTAACCTTACAGATGTCGTTACTTAAATCTGAGCTCACAACGTGATTGGTAACAGGACAAGTTGGCCCACTACAGAGTTGGCCCATCATGTGTTAGATAAGTCGGCCTGTCAGCAAATACAAAATTGGCCCACTAAAATATAAGAAGTTGTACACGTAATTATACATGTACACTGTTAAAAGGGGTATGGGGGTGGTGGCCCCCATTATCCCACACCTAACAAAATAAATAGTAAATAACGTTGTGGGCTGATATTGCGGTGGGCCAACTTATCCATACGGGTGGGCTTACTTGATAGTGGGTCAACTTGGTAGTGGGCTGACTTGTCTAGAAAGCATGTGATTTATTCTTACTGCCTAAATTAACACCAGACCTTAATTCCAGGCAATAAGGAACCTTAAAAGATTCGTAGTGTCATGAAAGATTTTAATCAAATGGCCTACCTCTCTCCATTTTTTGGTTTGTTTTTCTTGAACAAACATTACAACAACTGAAATATGAAAAAGCTCCACAATTAATATGACACTATTGAAGGTGCTGTGGCATTGCGGTGTAATCCAGCTGACTCATGGTGTCAGGAGCTCAGTGTGGTCAGGGTTCAAGCCCAGCCACGGTAGCGTCACAGCTAGGGTCGAGGTCTCGATCAGTTAATCTACTAATGAGATCCTAGCGACTGGGGCTAAAAACACCATTTCACCTTCACCTATCAAAAATATTTTCAAAACTGAATTAAAATTTTTAAGAATAACTGTTTAAGATTGTCTTTGGACATATGCTTTTGGTACATTTTTCAGAAGATCAGCAAATTTGGGGTTTCAGTCCCATCTACGGTAGCGTCACAGCCAGGGTCAAGGTCTTGAGATCCTAACGACTGGTGCTAAATACACCATTTCACCTTCACCTTCAGATGGAAGCTGCCTTGAATTTCTAGCCCTTGTGTAGAAGACACAAAGCAACTGAAGAACAGAATCCACAGTTCCAATTTGAGAAAAATATGGTCCTATCTAGACTATGACGTTCAGAATTTAGAACTTACTTGGGTCTGATTTTGAAAATGTGTCCAGGTCCAACAAATTTCTACAAAAGAATAATAAGGATTATTTATTGTTATATTTATTATTATTATATCATTATTACATGTTCTTTTATATAAGAAACCTTGCTAAAGCCTCACTAGTCAAAGTCTCTTAAAATTTTCTATTGTTTTCTATTGTTTGAAGAAACAAAAGAGCAAAAGAATCTATTGTAATTTGCCAGAAATCTAACTAGTAGGCTTCTTATAAAGCAGTTTCTTATAAATTATGTGTATTATACCCTTCCAGGGCTGTAGCTAGGGGGGGGGGTGTGACCCCCCAGGCAAGTCGTAATATTCCTGGCCTGACAGTTGTGTGCAAAGCATGGGAAACAAAAAGAAACTCGGCAAGGAAAGAGCAACAGCCAAGCCTCACCCATTTCTAAAAAGCCATGCCCCTAGTCGTTGAGTCCTAGTGACAGCCCTGTACCCTGCTATAAACTTTCAGTAAGCATCGGCACTTGAACATTTAACTTATGCAAGCCTGACAGAAGCACTTGACCATTTTTTGAGTGGGGATGTGCTACAGAAGCATAAGAATACCTTCGCATCATACTCTTACATACTCCCCAGGGGATACTCCCATTGATACGTGACAAACGAGAGAGCGTTAGACGAGCCAAAGAACAATACTTCATTGGCTTGGCTAACTCTCTTGCACCTAATGGACTTAACAGAACTACAGACCGCTAACCCAGTCTTTTTTACTTAGTTTTTTAACAGCTAACTATATCAATAATGATTAATTACTCATATCCATAAAATACCCTCTCTCCAAACCAATTCTATCTATTTTATTTACTTCCTTCGTATTTCATCTCATCCTGTGCTTTCCTGTTTGCCTCTTTTCATTTCACCTTACAACTTCATACACTATTACGTCACCTACACACCACCAACTGAGCTCCACCAATCACAATCAACCACCAAATTTGAATTTATGTAAAATATTTTATTCGTTCATTACTCTGATGAAGCCCTGAATGCCGGGGCGAAATATTAGTATCAAAAAATTCGTCTTTTTTTGCTTCGTCTTCTCGTCGCTTTGCAGCGTTACTGCCTCACTTTTATGATACTCCCATTGTTGATTATACTAGACGGCCACCCAAATGGGTAACTTTTTCAGGGCCAATTTCCCTACATATGGGTTGGTTTTTCATAAAGAATCTCTGCACATGGGAAGTAAAATATTTAAAAACTTCGCATTGCTTTAAACAGCCCAATAAAAAGTGAGTTGTAGTTTTAAGCACAAAGGCCCTTTTGGGGCATTTAGAGCTGCCTCAGGTGTTAAATTGGGTCAAAATATTTGAGATAATGGTACAAATGGGTAAAAAATTTTGCTGTTTTTTCTATACATTGGTACCACGAGTAACAGAATTTATCGGTAGACATGGGTGGGTTTGGAAAAACTGGGTGGCAAAAGTGTCTTGAACAATGAAGTACTCCCCCCTGGGACATACTCTTCACATTAAGATACCTTACTTTATACCTAATTCAAAGTGGAGGTAATGGCTCATTAAAAGACAAAGTTACCTGCAAGAAACATGAAGTTCAACTCGAGTGACTGGTGTAGCTTGGGGAGCAGTTGACTGATGCTGTTGGTATGGTGGGGGTTGATCATTGCCAACAGGGTATGGGGGATATGGAGCATGAGCACTCATGGTTGCAGCAGCGCCAAATCTACAAAAAGACAAAGCAAAGAGTGAAATTACTGAATGAAACGCAAAAGTGAAATTAAAATGGTCCATTGAACAAGATAGAGTAATGCTACGCTTTTACCACATTTTCACGTTCACTATTTTGTAACTTAAAAGTCTAAATATATTGTTCGAGAGATGAACAGGCAATTTCATTGTCTTTGAACAATAAAATCTTGACGAATCAGAGCCACACGGTAATAACGCATGCGAATAGACAAAGTGATTTCTACCAATCAGATTTGAGATTTTCTCCCGCTGAAACCAAAGAAGTTTGGCGCATCCTACTCAAGAGCAACCAGAAGCTGCGAGAGTTTGATGTTTCTTTTCGGAGTTCTTCAGGATGGCTGGCCTTGAGGAGACAGTTTCAAACAGCAATCTTCTCCACAGGCAGAGCAGCTTGCGAGTTAAATCTTATTCTATTCCACTGGGCCTGAGCTTCTCTATTCTGTTTTGTCGCGATAGGGCATGCGGTAGGCGGTAGGCTAGGCCCAGCCTTGGTATGACCCACTACCAAACCTCACTTCCGCATCTTATTGGGCTTATTTTTTGCTAATCTGATGACATGGCAAGTACAAATCAATGGGATTACGTTATCAATTTTGCTGCACTCTTTTATTTTAATTGACTTTAGAAATAAAATGCTTTCAATCAAGATCAAGAGAGATCATGTCAGATTTTCCTATTAATAACAGAGATACAACTTACACATTTCATTTGTAAGAAAACTTTTAAAAATATTAATCCAAGACATTTTTCTAAAAGTCAAGAAACTCTTCTTGAGCTAGCAGGTAAACTACAATCAAAGAAGCTGTCTGTGTTTTAATTACCTATCAAACTTTTTATTGATTTTCAAACATAAAAAACAAATTGTACTTCTTATATGATTTTCTTCATTTCCTCTTTGACTTAAAAATGATACTACATTAAGCCCACTGGGCACCCCTCAATGAGGTAATTTTAAAATGTTTGATTTTGACAAGTTAAGAAACTATGCAAGGACATTTTACTATACAAAAAGTGCCAGATGTAAGTAGCCCTACTGTTGTTGATGACCAAAATATTCTTAGGATCCTAATTACTGGGGAGTTTGAATAGGCAGTGGGACAACAACTGCATGCAGGATCTAATTGCTGGGGTTGAAAATATGTATTTTGGGAGGTTCAGGACTTGTTTTACAAACTTTGTCATCAAACTACTGATATGCTGTCCAGACCCCAATTAATCTCAAATTGCATGGATAAGAATGATCATTACTTCAGCTACTGATGCACTCTGCAATGATATGCCTGGTACAACTGTAGGTGAATCCAAGCATGCAGTGTACTTTCAGTGTACTTTCAAGTCAAAAAAAGTATTAATCTATTAATATAGTAAAGTTGAATAACTTTTTTGACATCAGCTATTTTAAAAACATGAAACTGAAATTATACTATTGTTCTATCTCATCCCCACAAGCACTGGTTAAAAGTCTCTTCCCTAGCATGGGGCATACCAATCTACCAACATGCACATCTAGGTACAAGGTACTGTAAATTCCATCCTCTCTTTTGATCTGGATATATGTCAACAATTATCAATTCTTTAATTTTTAATAGGAGTTTCATCTTAACACACAAGATAGGTAATGGACTAAATCCAGCTTTGCACCCACACACCACAGCAACAGCACACCAGCTCAGCTGCACAACAAAGGACTAGAGACTATATTTAGGCGAGTTGCGAAAAACTAGGCTTCCTGAAGCCTCATCATCGATAGAAAAATCCATACTTCTTCCTCAAATATGTGAACAACTCCCGTACAACTCAAAAACAATTTAAAAGAAAGCTGCTGATTTTCGGTCAAAAACACCATTAATTTCATTTCCACAAGCAGAAGCATTGGGCTGGACGAAACACCTTTTGGTCCCCTGTGAAAACCGACAACAACAACAGTTTGCCTGCCCGACCTAGTGCGCATGCGAGATTACCGTGTAGTGCCAGGCCTCTTTTAGCACGGTCAAGTCACAGGCTTGTTCATCTCTCGAACAATATGGACGATCCTTAAAAAGTCCATACCGGAACTACGATTTAAATATCAACCAATGAAATTGCAGTATTAAAGATATGTGTAACAGGAAAATATCCAAAATTTAACTTGTAAAAAACACAAAATTCACTAGCAAAAAAACAACGGGGAAATAACGATGCGGACACGAATTGGCCAGTCTGCGTGCGCATGTGAAACACTGATCAGAGGGTGTGAAATTCCCGAATTGAAATCGCAAGAAACACTACACGTATTTTTTGTTACAGTTTTAGAACAACCTTTATAAGAAACACCAGGCTGAAATTTGGCTGAAATCTCACACACAACAAAAGTTCACCAGCCTGAAGCCCTTGCCTGAAAACGCATTGAGTGTGGAACGATGGAATGGAATGGTGGAATGGAATGATATACAAGGAACACGCTTATTATAGGATGTTTTGCAATAAAAATTGCATCAAAATGCTCCTCCTAGTCTTCTTAACCTATTTAACTCATAATATTGCTTCAATATACTTAAAAATTTCCAAGCATTACACTTGAACAGCTTGAACAGCTTCTAGACAGCTTCCAAACGTTCGTTTTTGAAAAATCTGTAAAACATGGAGTGCTGGAATGGAATGGTCAGCTGGAATACGAAAATTAGGGATATTTCTTGACTAAATTTACATCAAATCTTCCTCTTGGTCTTCTAAATTGAAACAGAAAACTTTGCAGGAATATTTAAAAAATGAACGTATTCTTGAGTATCAAGAAAACCCTGCCTTGTTGCACCTTCTACCAAAATTTAAAGTTTCCGGTCATCCAATTTAATGCGAAGCCCAAGTTTTGTTTTTTTGTTATAAAAAATTGTGAAAATTTATTTAATGGAGAGTCGCTAATGGTCCCGATTAATGTACTGTAGCTTATTGTGCGTAATTACTGTAAATTGGCATTTTCTTTTGTATTTGCAAAACAAGTTAGGATATGCCCAAGAAAGAAATTTGCTATTTTGAATATTGGAACCGTTTGTAGCCAAGGGATTGATTGATTTCGCCTGATAATGTCCCACGAAAATATCCTGATTGTGAAATGATTTGCGTCTCAATTCTGAGATGTATGATGGCCTAGGATTCTTTCCCACGCTGTTTCCAGAGGACATAAGACACACGACACAGAAGAAGAGGACACAGGACAGAGAAAAGAGGTCAAAGGACACAGGACACGGGACACAGTACATAGGAGAGGCACGTTAAGCAAATGGCAGCTTTTGAGGAACTTCCTCATCTAGTTTTAAGTCAGATTATAGAACTCTTGCCATTAGCAGATGTCGTTAATGTATCAACAGTGTTCCCAAATCCAAATTGGAAACAGGTTGCCTCAAAATCAAAGTCTTTAAAAACAGTCAAAATTGATGCAAGCACAGTTTATGGTGGGTCGTGGAAGAAATATTACGATTTAGTGGGCATCAAAAGTGAACCACCCTGGAGGAGGAGTCCAAAACCAGTGGGGAAACCAGAAAGTGCAAAAAACTACGAAAATTTCGCAAGGAATCTTGCCAATTGTACAGACAGAATTGAACATTTGTATTTTGATGGTAATGATATCCCGAAAGCCGTCTTCGAAATATTGCTATCAAGCCAAAAAGCATTGAAAACGTTGGTTATAAGTTTACGTAATGAGCGAGAATTTGAAGAACCAAAAACAGAAATTGGAAAGATAGTTACCAAGGCAATAATTAAGCACGAGAAGTCACTTGAGAAAATCAATATCGGAGTTCGAGAGGTTTTTCTGTCGTTTAAAGAAATGACCGATGCATTTAGTGATAGAGATTCGTGTTTTCCAAATTTAAAATCGATCGAGTTCTTGTCTACTACACTCGGTAATTTTGGAAGGTATACTTATTATACTTTTGAAAGTGATGAGGATAATGATTGTGAGATTGTTTACACGAAGAAAGAGTTAAAAAGTGCTGAGGTATTCTTCAAGAAGGTGCTAGCTGGCTGTAAAATAGAGGCTTTAAATTACAAGACGAAAATGCCTATAGCGTTGCTTCGTGAAATAGAAATATTCTGGAACCCAGAATTTACCCAGCTGTTGAACAGGCATTTTAAATTAGGTGCATTCTCTAACGTAAGAAAGATTAACATTGACAGTCTCAATACGAATGGAAGATGTAGAGAGTTCACTAATTTAGAAGCAAATTTGGTTATTCAAAACTGTCCTCATATTACCCACATTGATTCAGATCTTTTTACGTGTTACGTTTCTGATTATTCACCTGAAGATCTCGAAGAACTGCCATTTATGAGAATTATCAAGCATTATGGCTCTCAGCTTGTTCATCTCCATTGCTACACTAATGAAAACATTGCAAAATGTATTGCGGAGAATTGCCCTAATGTAAAGACTTTGACAATTTCTGATTGTTTTGATGATGGGATCCCAGATTCGGCAATTATTGCACTATCTAGTTTGCAGAAATTGAAGAAACTCACAGTTTACTTTCGTGGATGTGGTAGCAGCGGATTGATGACCTTCTTGGAAAACTGTATGAGTGGGTTGACAACACTGCAGCTCTACTTTGATGCAAGGGGGAATACAAAAACCGTGTCATTCGACAAAGATCTCTTTCGCATTATTCGGGAAAATGGAAAAGGCCTGAAAACATTCAAAATTCATGCTGATATATTGCTAGTCAACAGCTACTCGGAACGTATGCAGGAATTGATCGCAATACTGAAAGATTGCTCTTTCCTCAGATGTTTAATGATACGTTGGGAAACTGCCTGGCTTTATAATGAAAGTGAGGAAAGTATGAGGGTGCATTATCTCGACAACTTAACTCAAATATTGATTTCTGATTATGCAGACTTGCATCAGCTGGGCTTGTATATCTTAGGTCCGTTGCCTAAAGAAATGCAGCAGCGACTGATAAATGCAATGCCATATTGCCAAATGCATTTTCATGATTTTGGAGAAGAATATACTAAATGTTAATGGATTTGACTAATGAAGATGACAGTGCTAGCATATTACACAGTATATTAGCTTACTTGCACAATATTGTTTTGATCATTTAGCTTATAATAACAAAGGTTTAACATTTTCTACTGTTTTTCAATTATGACTTTGCCAACCTAATTGAACTTTAAGTTTGTCTTCAAAATCAAGATTAAGATCAAGATTAAGATTAAGATTAAGATTAAGATTTAGGTAAAGATTAAGATGAAGATTAAGATTAAGATTAAGCTGAAGCTTAAGATTAAGCTCAACTTAAGATCAAGATTAAGATTAAGATTAAGATTTAGGTTAAGATTAAGATGAAGATTAAGATTAAGATTAAGCTGAAGCTTCAGATTAAGCTCAACTTAAAGTTTAAATTTAAGACTAGGACTAAGACTTAAACTAAGACTAATATTAAAGGAAGTTCAAGTTTAAAAATAAGATTAAGATTAAGATTAAGATTAAGATTAAGATTAAAAATTAGGTTAAGATTAAGATTAATAAGCTGAAGCTTAAGATTAAGATGAACTTAAAGTTTTAATTTAAGAGTAAGACTAAGACTTAAACTAAGACTAATATGAAAGAAAGTTCAAGTTTAAAATTAAGAATAAGATTAAGATTAAGATAAAAGTGTACAGAATTTTCATTTGTGCTGCGAGCCACCTGAAGGTCTCTTGCACAAGATACCAGGGACTAGACTTGCTACACGAGCCTAGTGAAGATGACAGTCCTAGCAATGGTGGTTTTACCTGACACATTTTTGTTCTAATTATTTAGCTAATAATGACAAAGGTTTAACTCTTTCTACTGTTCTTCAATAATGATTAGGGCAACTAATTTCCATGCCTACATTTTAGGTGGATAAAGGTACAGGGGATTCTCAATTGCGATGCGAGTCAACTAAAGGTCTCTAAGGCTCTGGCCAAATGGAGGGGGGCCTTGGGCTTTCACAAGTTGGGGGTTTGGCCGATTTTGCCCTCAGGTTCTCGGGTTTTCCCAAAAATCGCGCGGGTTTTCGGGTCAAGTATATTTAACGGTCAATGGGTTTTGCCATTTTTCTAGCTCGGGTTTCGGGTCTTGTAGTAGAATTTGCTGGTTTTCGGGTTTTAAACCTCACAGAGGATATAAATGTGTAAAATTCGTACAAGAGTTGTTGAAACTAAGGTCATTCAGGTTTTCGGGTTTGTCCCAATTTTCTTCCATGTTTTCGGGTTTTGATAACCCCAAAGCCCCCCTCCAAATGAACAAACATTGCTTTGTCCAACATTTGAGGTTTGCTTGTCAAGCAAAATGTTTGACCGCTTGGACACGTTCAAAAAGATTGCTCCTCCAACATTTTTTGCGTGCGTCAAGCAAGAAATGTTTTTCAACTTTTCAACAAACGACAGGCAACAAATTTTGGTTATTTTTGCTCGTCAAGCAATGTTTGATCGTTTGGCCGTCTTTCCAACATTGCTTGTCAGACATTTCTTTTGTTTTTGACAAACTGTAACAACTTGCGATATCTCAACAACTAGCAACACTTCTTAGCAACAAGGTGTTCGTGCTTGTGCATTAGCGATGACATCGTTATTGGTGTATAATTAATGTGAGTTTTGAATGCAAATGTAGGGAATCGGCTTTAATTCTTTATTTTTTGTACTAAAATATTCAAAATGAAAATGTGCTTTAGTGATTTTATCTTTAGTGAAGTCCATTTTGTGTGCTTTAAACTTTTCGATCTTCTACATGTACTGTAGGTTTCTTAAGAGTGGTTCTTTGTAAAAAAGCATGTATAATAATAAAAAGCACGTCAAGGAAATACCAGAAGAGTGACCTGAGAAAATATGCAATTGCATAAGCAAAGCCATCTATATTCATCAATATTCCTAGGGTTCAGCAACGGGATACCATTTCCTCTTGATTATCTTATACACCATTATACAAACGCAAGATTCGAAATAGCTACAAACAGTTTTGTTAAAACCATTCGAAATCATCTATTCACTAGTTCGGAATGTCATACCGGATAATTGGAAATATATGAAGGGCTTTTGAGAATTAAGGAGCTTATCCATTTATAGTGAAAAGTTATTAGGAAAATAAGGTCACTACTCATCCCCATGATAACAAAGTCTGACATATCGTAAACGGCAATAGTCACTTGCCAGTAACATAGTTGAATGTTCGAGGCACGTAAGTAGGCCTAAGGTCGTGGATTCGAATCTCCTTGAAATTCTCACAACCGAAAAGCAGTGCCGTAGCGAGCGTCATCAGCGAAACTTGGCGCCCGGGGGCGCTTGCCCCTACTGGTTACACCACTACCACTAAGGCTAACACTCTCACCTTACATTAGCTCTACCTCTTTTCAAGGTCAGTTAATAATACCCAGGCTACAGTTGGGTAAGATTAAATTTTCGGCTCGGCTCTATTAACACTAGGCACACGAAGATGTTAAAAAAAGGCTTTACAGAAACCAGTATGCTTTATCTATCAAGAGGCTACATTTGCGGTTAGGGATTCGAGTTAAATTCTGAAGCAGATCTGGGCTACTGTGCAGAATAGTCATGCCAGTAGACCACTTCAACTAAGGGCCTCGTTTTCAAAAAAATCGAAAATTAGGTCATATAGAAATTTCGACTTCAGATTCGAATTCAGCATCTTCTTTTTAGTGTCGAGGCAAAGTTTTATGCTTCTAGTCCTTAAGATATTGATTTTATAGGTGTTAAAGTTTGAAATTCTATAAAGGATTTGACCGTGAAAAATCGCTGGGGTGAAATTTTACACCCTCAATCATTTTACACGGTCAAATCCCTTATAAATTTTCAAACTTTTAATCGCTACAGAATCAATATCGTAAGGACTAGAAGCGTAAACATTTACCTCAACACCAAAAAGAAGGTGCTGAATTCGAATCTGAAGTCGAAATTTCTCTATGACCTAATTTTCAATTTTTTTGAAAACGAGGCTCTTAGTTGAAATGGTCTGTTATAAGCGAAGCGAAAACTTAAATAGAGGTACGCAGCACCTCCCTTGCAGCACTAAATTTATAGTCGATAAGGTATGGATTTTGCGAGGGAGACGGGGGGTACAACGAGCAGAATTGACTGCTGGGTATTTTGTTAGAGATTTTAGCTGTGTCTGGTTACCACTGTGCTATTGTTAAAAGTACGTAAAAAGCTTTTGAAAGTGGAATTTCTAATCTTGGCGATAACTATACGTTGGATGAAAGAAATTCCCATGAGGCTAATCTTGTTTTATTTTTCTTTTACTAATAGTCTCTGCTGACAAAGGCCTTATACTCACGAAATAAAGAACGAAGAAACATGCCAAATTGTTGAAGTTATCGAGGGAATTCTAACGCATGTGTACGAAAACAAACATAGTAAGCTTGAGTTGTGCATACTGTACTTTTGTGATAAGTGTTTGATCAAGACCTCGTTACAGAGTTAACAGCACAACGCTACACTACATTGAAGATGGTTAGAATCTAATACATGCAGAGCACACGTGTGAAGACTTCCCTAATATATGCAACTTGGAGACTAGGTAATGATTGTTAGCATGATTATCGAGCGTTTTCATCTTCCTCAACATATCAAATCCCTCTACATGTTTTATATAAGCAATCAGTTTTCATGTATCCAGTGCAGTGCTAACTCTCTCTTTACGAAGCCCGTTCTACATGCCTACACTGGTATGTAAGAACACCTTAATTTTCATGAGCCTAAATTACATGCAGTATTTTTATAAGCAACCGCTTATAAGCAACCAAGATGTAGAAGGCCTAAAAGCTTAAGCAACGTATAGTACCACAGGAAAAAACCTAAGCAACTTTTAAAATTTTTCATATTTTATATCACTGCAAGCAATCGAGGATTGATCAACATGAGGGGCAAATCACTTTCCTTAGAAGTGGACGAGATTTTTGGGATTTTCACAAAAGAACAATAGAATTTCCTGAAAATTATTAAAGGATTTTCAAAAAACAATAGGATTTTTCAAAAAGTGGACGAGATTGTTTAGAGTGATTTGCCCCTCGGATCAACATAGAAGCTATTTCCATTCATTTGTCGTCAAAACTCGCATATCAGCGGAGTGAAACTGCGTGTATAGGGTGATTTACTTGGGGGCGGGGAAAAAGAAGGAACGTTAAGCATAAAAGTAAAAAACTCACTTTCGTTTCAAAGAAGCAACTTTATTTGTGATGTAAGGAACTTAGACCAACTTAGATCACTTCGGCAGGCGCCCGACAGCATCAAAATTTTTCAGAAATCAGAAGGTCCTGAGTTTTTGAAGCGAAAATCTTATAAAGCATCCAAAACCTTGTTTAGATACAAAGTTGCACTGTCCTAGCGCTTGTGTTCTTTATTTTATGAGCATCTCAATTCTACCGAAGTGATCTTTATGTGAACGTCGCACTTTTTCACATTTGTTGCGAAGAATGCAAGAACAAGCAATTATATGAACATAGAAAACCGAAACTCAGATAAATAAAGAACCATACTTTTCTTTAAGCTGAACCTATATCCCTCCAACGTACTGAATATCCTCCACTGTACTGATGATATCCCTCCACCGTACTGATGATATCCCTTCACCGTACTGATGATATCCCTCCGCTGTACTGAATATCCTCCACTGTACTGATGACATCCCTCCACTGTACTGATGATCTCGCTCCACTGTAGTGAATATCCTCCACAGTACTGATGATATCCCTCCACTGTACTGAATATCCTCCACTGTACTGATGATATCCCTCCACTGTACTGAATATCCTCCACTGTACTGATGATATCCCTCCACTGTACTGAATATCCTCCACTGTACTGATGATATCCCTCCACTGTACTGAATATCCTCCACTGTACTGATGATATCCCTGCACTGTACTGAATATTTTCAACCGTACTGTTGATATCCCTCCACCGTACTGATGATATCCCTCCACCGTACTGATGATAACCCTCCACTGTACTGATGATATCCTTAGACAGTACTGAATATCCTCCACTGTACTGAATATCCTCCACTGTAGTAATGATATGCCTCAACTTCACATATCCTCCACTGTACTGACGATATCCCTCCACTGTACTGAATATCCTCCACCGTACTGATGATATCCCTCCACTGTAATGAACATCCTCCACTGTACTAATGATATGCCTCAACTTCACATATCCTCTACTTTACTGACGATATCCCTCCACTGTACTGAATATCCTCCAGCGTACTGATGATATCCCTCCACTGTACTGATGATATCCCTCCACTGTACTGGATATCCTCCACTTGCACACCCTCCACTGTACTGCGCATGCGTTACCCGGCGTTGCAGTGAAGCTTTAACAAGCTAGTTGCAAGCAAGCATTGCGATTCACCCTTGAGCTGTTTTTATTTGCAGATAAAGCTATAACCCATCTGACGCTGAGGTTTTACGTATTATTTCGAGCGAACAGTTTTAGAGGATTGTGGCTGTTGAAACGCATCATTTTTTCTGAGAAGATTATCTCGAAATTCGAAAGAACGGGGAAAAACCAATCTTGCGATTAACAGATAAATTCCAAGCACGAAAAACGTACAAAATCCCCGTTTGTCTTCAAAGCTATCAATAATTAACAGCTTGATGTAGATTTGCAAGGTTTAAAAGTCGATACAAGTGGCCATTTCACATGGATTTCGAGCTAAATTTGTGTTTTTCTTTGTCAAAGGAGCGACGAAATAGCATAACAGACACACATTAAGACAAGAAAGCAAGGACAAGCTGTAGTTCTCAACGCGAAACAGCAAGGTAAGGTCGATTAATATTCTCCAGCTTTAAAGGAAATAAAGCTCTTAAATTCGTAGCTTTCAAGCTTTTGAGTCTCTTTCAAAGACATAGGTTTCGAAGAGCGAATCCAAGCATAGCAGAAGACACATCGAGTGAGTTACACATACACTCGAGTTTTCCAGCACATACAATTCTCGTACATTTTAAATTTCGAGCTCTCGGGGACAACGAAATTTCGCAGAAAGACAATTTGATTACTTAGTTCTGAGAGCAGAGCACAGGTTCTCGGGCTGTCAGATTTTACGGTTTTCCTTGAACTGGGACAAGATTCCGGAGCTAAGGCATTGGGCAGACGTGAAGCTGCAACAACTACAGAATAGCTGAAAGACCTTAAAGCCACAAATTGATGATAGCAAAGCAAGAGAAGGCTAAGATCAAGGACTGCTAAAGCAAAATAGCGTGGAAATTTGGGGATATTTCAAGAATCTTTCCCAAGCAGCAAGAAGCTATCAGCTATACAGAAGTTGAACCTATATATATTCTGAATTTGTACGGTTCAGAGACGTTATAAAAGAAATTGGGAGTTTTATCAATTATAAGCTACTTTTGAAGGACCCGTGAAAAGAGGTCATTTGTGAAGGACTTGCATCATGAGTCTTCAAAAATTCAAAAACCCACGTGTGAACCATCAATACAAGAAACCAGCATGTCATACAGACTATTGCTTCGAACGTCGTGCATGTTGTAATAATTACAGATGTTGTGTTTGTCAGTGTTGCTTGGAGGATTTCGCCGTTTATGACAAAGTCCGGGATAGTTGTGTTGGGAGCGTTACAAAGCCTGATAAGACAGAAGCCATACCAACAAAGGGAATTGCTGCCACGAGAAATGGTACAACATTCAAGCAAAATGTTGCAGAAGCAACAAGTAAGTTGCTTTTGTGTTACTGATCGTAAATACACAACAAACACCGACGAAGAGCAATAGGCTATAACGGAAAAGACGGTGTTCACGAGGGGACAATTTCATCCAGGCGCACTGGGATCCATAACGAAATTCCCAACAATTTTGTGTAGATTCTCTGTAAACGTAATGCATGATCGCCAAATGATCCCCACTACGGACGCCGTCTTGTCCGTAATGGTCTGTTTCTATTCAGCTTACTTCTTTATTCAATGATTTTGTTGATTAGAGTAAGGGATGGGCTTAGTTGAGAACCCGGTCCCTTTCAATAAAAGAAGCAAGATTGTTTTTGTAGGCTACCTTTGGGGTATTTTTGGGAGAAATGGGAATAAAACCAATCTGTGCACAGTGCAGCAGTGCACTGACAGGACACAACGCGGCGAATTTTATTTACAGCACCCTGTATTAAACTACACTGCACGACACTGAACTACACAACTCTAAATTACACCATATTACACTACACTACACAACACTGCACTAAACTACACTGCGCTACAACTGTCTGCACTACACAAAACTACTGTGCACTGCACCACGCCACACCACGCTGAACTACACTACACTACACGTCTACACTGCACTACACTACACTACAATGCTTAATGCTACACAACTACACTTCCACTACTCTGTACTACACTAAAGTAGACTGCATTAAACTACATTAAACTACAATGCACTACACTGAACCACACTACTCTAAATTACACCATATTACACTACACTACACTGCAGTACACTGTACCTACAATACTGTATATGCTCAGTTTAGAAAAACTACAAAAGATACACAACAAACACTACAGGATATAAAAATTGAAAAATAGAACAAACAAATCAACAAATAGAATGTTTTGAGCTGGCATTCCGTAGGACCATCGTGCATGGATTGTGGGGCCACTGGGGGGACTTCCTCTCTTCCCAATGTTCACAGTGTATCTCGATTCGCGTGTATATTTTGAACCCCAAATGTAGTTAATCGCTCATCGTTGATAAAAACTGGGATTTAAACATGCTGATTTTTAATCGAAAACATAGGGGCCCTATGGGCGTGTTCGAAGAACGACTCTGGTTGAATATAGCTATTTCGGTCAAATGATGAAAGATGTTAATCGGTATGCACAACAATGACGATAATGATTATCATGATAATGGTGGTGGTTATGATGATGATGTTGATGACCACGATGATTATGATGCTTGTTGGTAGGGGTGATTGTGGTGGTAGTATGGATGTAGTGGTGGTGGTAGAGGTGGTTGTGGTGCTGAAGGTAGGGGTGCTTGTGATGGTTGTGATAAGGATGATCGTGGTGATGATTGTAGGGGGGTTGTGGTGGTGGTGATAGGGGTGGTCGAGGTGATGGTTGTAGGGGTGGTTGTGGTGGTGGTGATAAGGGGCGTGGTGGTTTTGATAGAGGTGATCGTGGTGATGGTTGTAGGGGTGGCTGTGGTGGTGGTTTTAGGGGGCTGGTGGTGGTGATAAGGGTGGTGGTGGTGATGGTTTTAGGGGTGGTTGTGGTGGTGGTGATAGGGGTGGTGGTGGTGATGGTTGTAGGGGTGATTGTGGTGGTGGTGATAAGGGTGGTGGCGGTGATGGTTTTAGGGTGGTTGTGGTGGTGGTGATAGGGGTGGTGGTGGTGATGGTTTTAGGGTGGTTGTGGTGGTGGTGATAAGGGTGGTGGTGGTGATGGTTTTAGGGTGGTTGTGGTGGTGGTGATAGGGGTGGTGGTGGTGATGGTTGTAGGGGTGATTGTGGTGGTGGTGAGTTCCTTTAGATCTTGCCGCAGCCACACTATCAATGATAGTGATGGTAATCATGATGATGATGATGATAATGATGATGGTGATTATTATTATTATTATTATTATGACGATTTTATGGTGAGGATGATAATAATGAAGATTTGTTTTGAAAACTGGTTTGAAATTGCCGCTCTTTGCCAAGACTCTTTGATTAATGTCGAGAATGCGTGAAATGTCATTTACCAATCAAAGGTGGCAATTTGCCAGTTTCAAATGGTAAACAGCCATGACTCAGATGCAATCAAGCTTGTGCGAAGAGAAAATTATCACATGACCTTAAATCGACAAAGGGCTAACCGCAAATTGCGCATAAATGGCCGAGACAATGGCCCTAATGGCATTGTTGAGATGCTTATACTATTGTTACACGTTTTCCATTGTTCAAGCGTTGGTTAGTCAGTAGCAGATATATAGAGTTAGTTAGTTAGTTAGTTAGTTAGTTAGTTACGACACGCCAGCTGTTTGCTCAGAGTGGCCCACACCAATGTGTTCGAAATTCTTCGAACACAAAAGACATGTCCCTCCATGTCTCCCAGTTTAGCCACCTTGGAAACTTTGTAGCGCCACGACAAAATTGGTAGCGAGAGACACACGAATGTTTCTGGGGGACAACAGAAGCATTTCTTGTCTCTGCAACTCGGGGGAAATGTTGCTGGCTTGTCACTTGTATGTTTAGCCACCCTGGGAGACACGCCGAATACAATGTCGCGTGCGACATGTCTCCTGGTTTAGCCACAGCTAAAGGATGGGTAAACAAACGACTGACAAGTGGGCAATATGTCCCGCGAGTCACTGACACAATGAAATGTTTCTGTGCTCTCCCAGAAACATTTGCGTGTCCCTTGCTACAAACTTTGTCGCGCGCTACCCGAGGTGGCCAAACTGGGAGACATCGTGGGGACATGTCACGCGTGACAATGTCGCGCGCGACATGTCTCTTAGTTTAGCCAGGCCTTAACGCTGGTAAAAAAAGCAAAACTGCCTATCAATCACCATTTCTAGTAAAGATAGGTACGAACTCCTACGATTCGGTGAATTAGAAAACGACCACAAATGAATAATAAAACAAGGTTCACTTTAGGATATTCAATTTATATAATTCACTCTAACCAATTCTATATTAAATTTTGGCGTGGGATCGAATGAAACTCGCTAATAAAGGTGCAATTTAAAACCATATTTTATCGGAAGATCTTGCGCCTTATGTTTCGGTTTTACGGTACAGAATTCTAATTAATTTACACAAATCTGTCTTTTGCGAAAGGAAATGAGAACAACACGTTCGATAAAGGCTAAGGATAAGGTTAAAACTTAGCGCTGGGGTTCTGAGACTTGCTTCTGATTTTATTTCATTAATTTGATTACAGATACAAAATTATTTCACACAATTCTGATGTTATCTGGCCTCATCGTCCGTCATCTCAGGGAACGAGCCTCATGAAATACACTGAAATTTTCTTGTAAGAAACCCTTTATAAGAAAGTCAAACTCACAAATAGTGCAGTCAACTGTAGTGTAGTCTAGTGCAATGTAATGTAGTTTAGGGTGGTATGGTGCAGTGTAGTTGAGCGTGGTGTACACTAGACGAAGTGTAGTTATGTAGTCTTGAGTATGGAACTCTCAGAGTAGGGCAGATAGGCCTCCCGTTGAAACGGGGCTTGGTGATCTCCAGCTGAAAAAATGTTGCATTCGACACATTTTACTTCGGATTGCGAAACGAGCTTAGTGCCATAGTATTCCTCCTTCTCTATAGCAAAGAATATTCGTTAGCTACCCCCAGACAAATCGGAAAACTGGCAAGCCTTCAGAAAAGTTTTAAGGACAACAGTCCCGTTCTAGTAATATGTAACTAAGAAGTCGGTCAACCGTAGCTGCAGGAGACTTGAAAGGCTCCTCTTTCAATAGGTGCTATCCCTGAAGGTATTGGTGGACGCCACTCCTATCTCTGATCTGAAGACCACTTACCATCATTCCTGCCCTTTTGTACTGAGGGCCAGCAGAGAGGCAACGAGTATCACTTTTTTAAGTCTTTTGTATGACTCGGCCATGGCTTGAACCCAAGACCTCGTTACTCGTGGGCGAGCACTCTTACACTCTTTTTTCAATAAGCAACTTGACTTTGGTCCAGCCCTCAAGAGTTGCTTAACATATCTAGGATTTCAGCCGTCACAGAATGACTGGTACCCCCTAAAACCTCTTATTTTGGCTCTTTTCTGGCTTCTCAATGTAACTGACAAGTTTGCAAGGATGTACAGTATAAAGAAAGCTATTTCACCAGAAATTTTAGCACAATCTCAGCCCTGGTTGCTTATTGAACATTTGCTTATCAAAAAAAAGAGTGTACCACTAAGTTACATGATAACTAAACTCTATTGATAAAAGACCTCTAAACTTTTTTAACCCTTTTCTTGCGTTTTAGCAACAACAACATCAAAACCTCCAAAAATATCAAAAGAGCAAAAATATACAAAGGCCACGACAACAAAAGAAACTCCAGTAAAAAGAGATCTGGGAACTAAAGTATTCAAATCATCTAGTGGTGTGAAATATGAAGTAAAACCGACTGGAACGAGTAGTATCCAATCAACTACAAAAATTTTCAAGGTAAGATGCATATTTCAGGCTATGTTCGAGGCTCGGCCTCTGTTTCATATTGCACGGTGTTGGATACCCTAGACTTATTGCACGAGTCGCACCATAATCTTTGGTCACACTATTCGCAAACAGTACAATTACCCGAACAACAACAACAACCTACTTGGTGTTGTCTTCACTCTAAAAGAGTGGGAGGAAGGTGATAAGTCTATACCATGGTCTATACGTACCCACCACAGTACGCAAAAAATACGACTACAGTGTGAAAAATACCACCATTGTAGTGCGGATTCAGCACAGTAGTGCGTATAGATTCGCTAGCGTAAGGTTTGATGCAGGGAGCCCTGGTTTGATGCAGTTCGAGGCGCGCAAAGGACGTATAAAAATATCAACTCACTGTTTCTGAGGTCCCTGCATGCACATGTATTTCCAGACAAAGCAATTAATATTTTTGGCTAATCTAGGGTCTTTAATTTTAATCTTATCAAGTTTGGTTTAGTTATTGGATTTCCTTTAAGACCTTTTCACTAGATGCCCCATGCCACGAAACGAATAAATTTTCTCGAAATTGCTTAAGTGTCTTTCTCTAATAATCCAGAGCTACGAAGCCGAAAATATTAAATCTACATTTTGGCTACATGATTTCTGAAAGGTATATAGACCTTTTCAAAGAGGTCTGGGTCGAACAGGTTTTTTTTCTGGAAACTGGTAGATATATTGAGTGAGGGAATCCTCTCCAAAGACCAGAATTGCAGTCGTTTAAGGAGGAATATTGCAGCAAATTTCTGTTCAGATTCACGTTAAATGGGAGGTTTAAGTGAAAGAAAGGATTCAAGTCTTAGCTCAACTGCTCAAGGAGGCATTTAGTCTGGTAGTTTCCTTGTTGTGAGTTACTTGCATCGTTTTTCTGTGTTTCGATAGATATTTTCAACACTATAACCAAGGCCTTTGCACGAGGAGAGGATTCCCTTACGCAAGATATCTACCATTTTCCAGAAAAATGTCGCGTCCGATCCAGACCTCTTTTAAAGGGGTCTATTCTCGAAGATTCATAATAAATCAAGTCTAATAACAGAAGCCAATGGTGTAGAACCCAATGTGGAGAACCCAATTAGAACTTATTACATCAATCAATTATAGTGTTCACTTTAGTCAACCTCAAACTACGAATCACAGAAAACAAAGAGCGAAATTCTTGTGCCTCTTATTCATCAGGTTACCATGGCTACAGTAATATTAACGAATGGTGATGTGATGGGCCTAAGTCTGGGATGTAATTTTTTTCGACACGGTAATAACATAGTTGCGATATAGCAGTCGACAACCTCAATTCCAAGGACGACATGAAATTTCTCCACCAACTACAAACATTTTGCAGATAGGTTGTGCCTGAAAGCTTTAGCGTTCATGGGCTCAACTTAAAAGCAATGGTTACGACGCATTGGATAATTCAAATTGTAGCTTGTGGCAGTTGTCGAGCGTGGGATGAACCAACCTAGTCTCCAGGGTGAATATGGTCTGTCTCGGTATCGGTCTGGTCAATTCGCAATTTGATTGGCTGCTGAGTAATAGAATCTATAAAGTGACGCCACAATTGCTATATTCTGCACGGTATGTTTCCTGACAGTTATAGATAGATAGCTTTTGATTTCCTTGTCCAGAACATCCGCTTTCGTAATCAATATCTCGTTTCAATGCCTAGGCCAAGATTGCGTATATTTTGTGGACGGCACCTAGACGTAATCTCTGGAATTAAGCAACCTTGATTTGTCACTCTAGACTGATTCTGAAAAGCAACAACAACAACAACATCGAGGGCCTTATGTAGTGAATCTAGTCGGTACCGCGGTTATTTTGATTTGTAACCTCCACAATGAGCGATTCTGAAAGACATCGACAGCAACATCGAGCGAAGTCGTGGGACCTATGTAGTGGGTCTAGTCGGTACCAGGGCACAAATCGATTTGCGGTCGAGATTCGAGGAAATGTGATTAAGGCCTGGGGACGAGGTTTGGGATGAACACAAAAAGAACGTGTAATATCCGTGGAGTCTTGGGATCATCCTAGAACAAAGGCCTCAAAAGAATATATCACGTGACTCTGCTGATAATAAACTCCAGGGTTACTCTAATTTTAAAACTTCGAATGAAAACCAGGAAGGCTTTGAGGTATAATCTCTTCGCTGTCAAATCGGCTAATCTAACTTATCCACGAATGTAAAGGCCTGTCAATTGCCAAGTCAGTTTTGATCCAATGGTTTGAAAGCCCATCACTCACAGCAGGGTTAAGAAAACCTTAACAAAATAATTTTGTGTCATGATAGAGAAATATGGAGGTCGAAAGCAGCATGGAAGAGAATCTTATTACTTATTATTGCTTAGTTAAGTCTTTCCTAAAAAGACCACTCTTTTCTGAAGCTTTGATCCTTGTTCACCCTACAAAGAGTAGGACCTACTTTTACGATGACATGGGCATGGCCTGAGCCTGGCCCAGGAAAGTGTGACAGCGTAAAACCCGGGCGCAAAAACTTGGGCTTGGCCCAGCACAGAACAACGGCCGAGTTAGCCCGGGCCGAGCCAGCCCGGATTTTGTAGTCTGAGCCTGGCCTTTTCATAAGCCCTTAGAATATCGGCTGAAAATGAAAGTACGACAGTCAGACTGAATGTAAAAAGCAAGCGAACAAAGAATTAAACAAGCATGCTGCAATTAAACTAGCACCTCCTAAACTTTCACTGAAAAATATTACTGTCTAAGTAACAAAGGAATTAAGAACATTTCAGGCTCAAAAAGGACAAAAAGCTTAACAACAGCCAGCCTCGATCACAATTTCCTGGTTCTTATATACAAAAAAAGTCTAGTTTGGGCAAGGCCCATATTTTCCGAAAGTTTAAGGGCGTGTACCCTGGGTACCAGAGCCTCAAGATTGGAACCGCAGAACAAAGTAAAAAAAAAAAATAAGTTGAGCAAAATACGAGGCTCTGGTTCCATCCAAACAGAGTCTCGTTCTGATTATGAAAGGCGCGATTCCATGTAATCATTAATCACCACATATCGACTGGAACGACAACTCTATTGTTCTGATGTCTGCACGTAATGGATTTTCAGAAAAACAAGGCCTCTGTGCGTAAAATATGCATTCACATATTTGCTCGATTTTGTGCACGAAAATTGGTTTAACATAGTGGTTTTTGGGAGGAAAAATGAAAGAAATAGCTGCTGCAACTGAACATGGAGTTATAATTTCATAATTCATTTTTGAAGCGAAGAACGGCTGTGTTGAACTTGCTGTAAACAAAGCTTAGGCCACCCAATTACTGACTGATTTCAAAAAGGTCCAGAGTCAGAAGAACTTATCACATAATATATTTTAACAAGGTTAAAGTTTCATAGAATAACAGAAATAAAGAAATTATGAAAGAGCATCTGGACCGAGTAAATTAAGAATAAACTCCTGTACATATATGAAGTATAAGAGAAGGCTTCGACTCGTTCAGGTCGTTTCAGGTGACGATAAAATCCAAGCGTTATATTATTCAATATCAATGCGTTATATTTAAAGATATTTAGTATCATAACCATAACTATGTAAATTTGTTTCTTAAAATGTATAATTCGTATTTTTCTAGTGGTTTTCATCTCAGATCTAGTAGCTGGACTTGATATTTTGAAGGCGGCCTACCAGTCAATGGCGCGATTTGGAAAGGCGGCGATTTTCCATGTCCAGTTGGGAGAATGGCAAAAGTATCTTTTGATAGGCAAAGAATCGATCTTAAAATCTCGAACTGCTGTGTTCATAACTCGTGAATATGTGGAAATGTTTCTGTAATACTTTTCCAGCAGCAACCTTTAACGCTTCCTCCATTTTTCTTTTCCCCACAAATTGGCATTGGAACTTCCACCAACGATCAATTCAAGCATCAACCGTTGTGTTTCGCTTGAATCACTTGGGCAGCTGATTCGTATGTTTGATGGTCTAAGCCAATGAAAAACCACGTTCCATTTCGGGAACCTGCGCTTCTGATTGGTTAATTTTCATAATCAGAACGAGACTCTGTTTGGATGGAACCAGAGCCTCGTATTTTGCTCAACTTATTATTTTTTTTTATTTTGTTTTGCGGTTCCAATCTTGAGGCTCTGGTACCCAGGGTAAAGGGCGTGGTACAAGCGAAATTTTACCCTCTGAGGCCCTCCTCAAACTCTAACTCCCGCAGTAGATCCGGTATTCGTCGATTTTGCCGAATTTTTTTTGTTGACTTCCATTACGATACAGCATTGCAATTATAGACCTTTTCAAAGAGGTTTGGGTCGGATGCGACATTTTTCTGGAAAATGATATAGGGAATAGTATAATGGAATCCTCTCCGCGTGCAATGACCTTGAGTGCAGTCGGTTTTGGAGAGGTAGTGCATGAGATTTTACTTCTAATTTATGAATAATGGAAGAATAAGAGAGAAAAGAAATCTGACGGAAAATGTTAAAAATATCTGTAGAAGCTGATGAAACAAGATGCAAGTAACTCACAAAAAGAAAATAGTCTTTGAGTTGTACAAAACTTCAAAATTGCGATGAATGATTCAATTGGCAAAGCAAGATCTTTGTTCCACTTAGGGGTTCTGGAATCTGTCTACATCAAAACCAAAAGGCTGGTTCTGTGTAAACAGAAAGAGTTCGCTTTCTCACTTGGACTCTTCAAATAACTCTATTGGACTTCCCGCTGTATCCGACCAGCTGATTGGTGTTTTAAACACAATGCCAATTCAGCTTTTCGTTCTTTCTGATTGGTGCATTTCGAGCCGCATCTTGGTATAAATTCCGCCTTAGTCTATTGTTTCGGTCTGTTTCTGACGTTCATACTCTGAGGAGTGTCAGACGAAAAAAGCTTTTAAGTATGCCCGAAATGATTCCGCTGTTCATCGCAATTTTAAAAAGAAAATACTTGATATGATAAAATGCCTCAAAGAGCAGATAAACTGGGACTTGAATCCTTTCTTTCACTTTAGCTCCCACTAAACGTGAATTTGAAGCAAAATTTGCTGCACTTTCTCTCCTGAAACAACTGCAATTCTGGTCTTTGAAGGTGGAGAGGATTCCCTTGCTCAACATATCTACTATTTTCCAGAAAAATGTCGCGCCGACCCAGACCTCTTTGAAAAGGTCTACTGTATTCGCTACGCAGGAGCACAGCATAACAGAAATTCAATGTTTGATCAGTTTAGAAGCAACAGAGTTACAACAATTTCTCTGTAAATCTCACAGCAACGGATTAAGAAAGATTTACAATTCCTTTCACCATTTTGCATAATTAATGTTATTCCTAAAGCAATGTGCTGAATCATCGTTTGGTGATAATCTCGATAATTCCATTCAAACTTACAGCATTTTCGTATTTCTTATCGAAGATTTACTTGATAACTTTGACCTAGTAGGTTTCAAGTCTTATCAAGATCAAAAATCAAATTCAAAAGTTATAATTCAGTGCGTGAACTTTTCAAGACCAGACACGAGAAACAAGTTTTTAACAAGGAACACCTTTAAAAGGAAATCGAGGCTGAAATTTCCCAACAAAATTAAGGAAATTTATCGAAACTCCGATTAAACACTAAGAATAACTTTTTAAGAACCAGACGGTTTATAGATACGTTTATGTAACTAAATAACATAGGCCTATACGACAACATATTCCCCATTCAGACTCATTACATGAGTCCCACTCTTCGCAAACAGCGACGGTAGTCTTTAGCAACAGCAACAACTGTTTACTTTAAAATATTGAATTGGATGGCCTAATGCTCATAGTAGCTACTTCTGAGCGACCTATCGAAATCAGATTGGCCTAAGGAGCGAAAACTACGACTCATGGATTAAGTCTATTCCCCATCGTACTTCCCAAAAAACTCTATTCATACTTAAAGTTAGAAAACGAAGCAAATTTCAATGAATTTGCTGTGTAAAACTGAACGATCCTGGCAACACTGATAAGGGGTAGGGGGTATTAGACCGGTATAAATAGCAATTGTAATAAATTCTTACGAAAAAGATGCCTCAGGTGGGAGGCTTTTGACAAAGATGCATTGCGTCCTAAAATGGAATCTGCAAACATTCTATAAAAATGAGATGTTGAAATACAACGCAACAAGGTCAAATTTTCACCGACATCTTTCCCATAATCGTCCGTTTTAGTCCCCAATTTTTTCTAGACCTAGGCCTATCGCTCAGCTGCCACACAAGCTACTTTCGCTGATCATTCACCTTCCCTTCAAACAGGAAATTCGAAAACGCGTTCCGTTTTTTAAACGAAGGCAAAAACAAAGACTTGTACCCCTGTCTTGTATCAAGGGACTTTACCCAGTCAAAGATTTACGAACCTTCGCATCAATAAATTCCGATTTTTCTTTTAGAGTCATAAGGCAAAAGGAAGTTCAGGGCAACGCCAACAACAAGATGACAAGACAAGCACAATCGCTGGTGTTGCTGTTGCATTGGCACTTGTTGCTATAGTAGCGATCATAGTTGTTGTTGTTGTTTGCAGCAAGAAGAAAAAGAGACGACGGAAGATGGCAGATCCTCTTAAAACTAAATGCAGGTAAAAGAAAGTTATCTGGCTATATCAAAAGAGACATCATAGTCAGCGGGCGTAGGTCACAGGGAAGCAATGTTAGCTTTAACTAAATCACCATCGCCCTTCACTAGTGATTTTCAACCTGGGGGTCGCGACTTTTTAAAGGTGTTTTCAATAATATACTAAGCATGTGAGCTTATTGTACGAGCTGTTTTCAATATAGAATAGTCAGGCAGGGTTTTTTTTAAAGAAAGAATTAGAATTGCACATTAACATCATAAGCCTAGCGATATAGGTTGGTGCAAATATGACTAAATTCACTCTAGGCTTGCTCTTCCAGAAAATTTCCAACTTTACGTTTCTAGAATCGCCTTGGTGGTCATTTTGTGACTTGAACATGCAAAACCTGACAATCAGACAAGGCCATTTTACCCAACAAAGCGAAAAATTCCCTGTTCATTATATACAGGGCACTACACTCTTTTTCTTTATAGCAACAATTTTATAAGAACACGAGCTTGGATTTTGCCCAGATTTTAAGAACAAAATAAGAACAAGCTGAGGCTGGGCCTCTTCATAAGCCCTGAGAATATCAGCTAAATATGAAAGTACGATAGTCAGACAACATCTATATACAGGGCACAAAGTACTTTGTCAATGTGAATTATGTTTTATGCCAATTTCTCAACTGCACAGTTTACTTTTTAGAACTGCAAAAAATTTTTAGAACTGCACATTTTGTGTAGAGCTGCACGTTAAAAAAACCCTGTAGTTAGGTTAGTTTACCATCGATTTTACACTTCTTTTGAACGGGAACAAATAGACATTTTTAACAGGGGCTCGTCAGGTCATCTTTCATGAAAAAAAACTACACGTTTTTTTTATAAGAACACTGAAATTGAAGAAAGCCATGCAATGTTCTTAATTTTTCCGATTTGAAGGCTAAAAATGTTCTTAACATGTTCTTAATTTTCTTGCTTTTTAAAAAACTGTTGTTTTTCAAATTAGGTGGTAATTGTTACGAAAAGGGACGTGCATGTAAAAATGTCACATATAGTCATAATGATTGATAGTTCACCTGTTTTCTAGAGATGAGAACAGGATAGCGCCATTTAAGAAAGTAGATTTTATTTTGTTTCTAGCTTCACAAAGCCTTTTACTGTTCTTAGCATGTTCTTAACTTTTCAGCCTCTGAAGCCTTATGTTCTTATATACTTTGTTCTTATAAAAAAACGTGTATACTCAAGAGGTTGCGATGCATAAAAGATTGAAAACCACTGCCCTACACTAACGTCAAATATATCAACTTTGTTTAGCATTGCAGTGTTTTTATATTCTAGTGTGGATGAAAATGGTGTCGTCACAATACCCCTAACTATTGATAATGGTAAGTAAGGTAACAAATTTGTCTAAGATTTACGCGAAGCATTTTTGATGTACAGAGGCAAGGACGAATGATCAAAGAGAATTCTATCTATCAAAAAGTACTGTTACCGAAGGTACACTCGAAGAGAGATTCCTTTATGGCGACTTGTTATTATAATGACTACAAACAAATGGCCTAGGCCAAGAAAACAAGAGAATATAAGATACTAAGACTTGCAGGAAGACGGGGGTAAATACACCCAACAGTACCAGTTTTCTAGCAATCAAAATATTAATGAAAGCAATTGGACTTCAATAAAACAATTGTGTTTCAATGAAAACAATAGGATCTTACTGAAAACAATAGGATCTTACTGAAAACAATAGGATCTTAATGAAAAAAATAAGTTCTTAATGAAAGAAATAGGATTAAAATGAAAGCTATGGGATCTCAATGAAAACAATTGGATTTTAACGAAAACAATAGGATATTAATGAAAACAATTGGATCTTAACGAAAACAATAGGATCTTAATGAAAGCAATAGGATCTTAATGAAACAATAGGATCTTAATGAAACAATAGGATCTTAATGAAAACAATAAGATCTCAATGAAAACAATAGGATCTTACTGAAAACAATATGATCTTAATGAAAGAAATAGGATTTAAATGAAAGCTATGGGATCTCAATGAAAACAATTGGATTTTAACGAAAACAATAGGATCTTAATGAAAACAATAGGATCTTAATGAAAACAATAGGATCTTAATGAAAGCAATAGGATTTAAATGAAAGCAATGGGATCCCAATGAAAACAATGGGATTTTAAGGAAACAATAGGATCTTAATGAAAACAATGGGATCTTAATGAAAACAATAGGATCTTAATGAAACAATAGGATCTTAATGAAAACAATAGGATCTCAATGAAAACAATAGGATTTTAATGAAAACAATAGGATTTAGTGAAAGCAATGGGATCTCAATGAAAACAATTGGATTTTAATGAACACAATAAGATCTTAAGGAAACAATAGGATCTTAATGAAAACAATAGGATTTAAAGCAAGAGTAGGAGAAGTGAAGTCTAGTGCTGAGTCTTCAAGAAACTGAACTGCCCTTCCTTTTGTTCTCCCAAAAAGCCAACAGACCTGCTCAGGGTAGAATTTAGTTTCTTGATCTTATATAATTGTTAGGATGATTATACTTGACACTGACCTGACACTTGGATGGCTGGAAATAGACTCACCACACTACTGTTCTTTCTAAGGCATCACACAACATGGAATAGTCGAGCTGTATTAATTTAAATCCCTGCTATTCTCTAGTCGCAGACGACTCTTGTCGGGACACCGAAGACGCGACGACATCCGACACGACGATTGATTCGCCAATAAATCCAGTGCCGGACAAACCGCGCGTGGAAAATAGCAGAGGACTGGGTAACAATCACCTCAGCCCGAATCATCCAATGAAAGGACCGAAAAGTGCCAACAGAAAGCACAGAAAATCACGTGATGGTAAATGCAAAACACAAGCAGAGCAGAAACCGCTGTGCAAAGCCCCCGAAGAGCGTTGTAATGGCGAAATTCAGCGGGATGAAATCGCTCGTGAAATCGAAAGTACAGGCTTAAAGTTGAAAAATGGAAATGCGGTATTGTATGAAAGAGAGCAAAGCTACAAAGTAAATTCGCATACGGCTGGATATAATGAAAGCGAGGATGAGCAGCGACGTTTGAATCAAAACGAGGACACTCTTTTCAATGGTAACACAAACATTCAGGTGTATGTACACAGTGACGGTATTCGAAGAAACTCGTTAACAAACAATCCGACTTAGGAGCAGCCCTAGTATTTAGTGATTGTACATTTATAGTTAGTGACATCAATAGCTGGTTATTGGTTCGTCCAATGTGATGTAATAGGAGGGTTCCATTGAGGCATATTAATGCATAGGTATTACTCCTCAGTCCACACGTGGACACGTCTACGGGCTGTCGCTATCAATGTCCGAGTAAAGGGTCGTACCAAGGTTCGTCTTCGGGGGGTCAGTACCAGACTTTACCACGACGTTTACACTATGCCGGTATGAAATGAATACGGAATGATTTCATATCGGATGGGGAATTGGGAGTCCCCGTTTACACTATGCCGGTATGAAATGAATACGATGAGCAAGGTCATCGGTTTTTGTCTAAAATCTATTGTTTCATGTCAACAAGAACAAAGAGTAATTGTTTTTCTCTCATTCATTCAGCAAAGCGGCATCAAACTGTACCGTATTCAGGCGTTTACACTATGCCGTTTTCAGATGAAGCCGGTTAGCGTATCGTATTCATTTCGTACCGTATTCATATCAAAACTGTGCCGGCATAGTGTAGACGCAAGGCCAAAACGGTATAGTTTCGTACCGTATTCGGGGTCTCTCGACATACTCTGGGCATAGTGTAAACGGGGTCTAAGATGTCCCTCCACAGTACTGAATATCCTCCACTGTAATGATACTGATGTTATTTCTCCATTGTACTGATGATATCCCCCCACCGTACTGATGATATCCCTCCACTGCACTGAATATCCTCCACCGTACTGATGATATCCCTCCACTGTACTGAATATCCTCCACTGTACTGAATATCCTCCACTGTACTGAATATCCTCCACTGTACTGAATATCCTCCACTGTACTGATGATATCCCTCCACTGCACTGAATATCCTCCACTGTACTTCACACCCTCCACTGTACTGCACGTAAATTACCCCGGGTGGGGTAGAGACAGATTTTATGAATACAGACAGAGACAAGACATCATAAATAAGAGACATGACAAATCTGGGGTGGCAGAACACTTTTGTCAGCCCGGACACACATTACAAGACTTACAAGTTACGCCCTGCACTGCAAACACATGAAAAACGACAGAGTGTTAGAGGAGCAAAGAACAATACTCCATTGGCTTGGCTAACTCTCTTGCACCCCACAGACTTAACAAAATCACAGACCGCTAACCTAGTTTTCCTTAGTGATTTTCGTTTGAATTGAACTATACAAATGATCATTCATTGCACATATCTAATCATAATTTCTTTCTTCATCATTTCATATCTGTTTTATTTATTTCCCTCTTATTAAATCTCATCCGATGCTTTTCTGCCCATCTCATTTCATCTCATCTGGCACCAAATTCCACTATTAAATCACCTACACATCATTCACTGATCTCTACCAGTCCAGGTTCAAATCCAATCTATTGTGGTATGCTACTTGTGGAAAAATCAATCCTATTGTTGCCATTTGTGATAAATATATCTCTTAAATGTGCTCTTTCCTCTGAAGAACCTCAACAGGCTGAGAACATCAAAAACTCTAGGATGGTGAGAGATATTTCTTCTCCTTACAAACACGCTATATAGCACCAACTTCTTATTGAATAAGTGTTACATTAAAAAACTTGATAAATTAAAATTTAGCCTTGCCATACAAAATTCGAAAATGCCTTCATAAAATACACACCATTTAATTATTATTAATAATTATTTTAAGCTTAATTATTTTAAGAAAAACCTAGATATGAGTTCAAGCATTTCCACTTCCAATGGTTTACAGAAATGCTTTCATGACTAGGTTATTTAAAAGTACTTTTAAGTTAATAAGTTATTTGTTCAGAACTATTAAGAAAACTTGGTCAAAAGCGAAATTTAATGAAATGAATACAAATTATAAGTTGTGAAGACTGTGCGTAACTATGAAGAAATAATTGTGCAATTAATAAGTTCCAGTTGCTTTGGCAGTGGTCAATTGTTTTCATTCCTACATAAGCCAGGCTTATTTCTAGACCAAAGATGAGTCAATGGGATATCTTCAATTGGGATACAGTTCAAGTGACTTGAGTCTTTGAGTTAATTGTGTGTGTAAACAAGTGCAGGTTATTGACAAGCTGCATGACTGGGCAGTTTTTAGAGCTATTGAACTACCAGAATACCATTCCACTCATATTATAGATACAAAAAGTTAATATTTATAAAAATTGCTTACTGAACTTTTTGTCATCTCTTTGTTATCGCTTGACATTAGTTCTTTAGCACAGCATATTTTCCTCCATTAGCCCCACCACTGTCTTTTTCCTTTGTCTCATTTTCTGACTCTTTAGATTCTTTACCAGTGCTCTGTAACTGGATCCTTTTGTAACTTTTCGTGCATTGTTGATCCCCAGAAACCCCCTCCTGTGGGGTTTTCTCATCTGTTGCACCAAGTGCAGTATAACCATCACTGCTCTCAGCCTTATCTTTCTTGGGCCCAGAGAACAGATTGCAGATTTTGTTCATGACGTATTCGCCAGCTAAGAATTATAAAAAACTTGACAAATGAAGCAAAGTATTCGATGCTATCTTAACAAGTTACAGTTACTTTTCTAGTAATACAGTAAACCTTTGGGGAAGATTACACTGACTTGAGGATGGTTGGATGCCCCCAAAAGAGCTGCTCTCACAAGGTTTTCCAAGCCAAGCCCCAAGTTGAAATGCATATTGAGAGTAGTGGTACTATTCAGGCTATAATTTTTTTCTTTCATTTCACACCCAGACTAGAGAGTATGACACTTGCACACAAATATTTTCTATAGAACTATGGTTTTTGCACATCGTGATCTTGTTGCAACCTGCCATACTCTCCAACAACACTGCAGAGTTGAGCACTGTACTTGCACACCGAGTTTCTCCATAAAACAACAGCCTAACAAAAGGACAGAACAATAGAAAGGCCAGTGAGCATTCCATGTAGCCTACGTGGAGTCTGATATTTTATTGCCGTGCTGGCACGGATCATTAAAAAAAACAATAGCCTAGCCTATAATTTTAATTATAAAACAATAGATCTATTGTTTCTTTTGGTGTGACATCCGATTTGGTCGGCATATTCTCCCATGTGGCAGTAACATGGAATGCCCAAACGAGCCCTTAGCCCTCTGCAAACAGATCCCACCTTATGGGGATTTTGATAAAATAATAGGCTAGGTAGGCCTACCCTTGTTTTGTAAACCAAAATTTGTTTAGAGCAATTCAGGGCCAAAAACCACCAAAAACCCATCTTACGGGCCGCACATATACCCGTACCCAAATTATATTAACTTGAAACTTACCACTTAGCCATTTCCGCCAACAAAAACACAGACAAAGACATTAAGCTAATGAGTTTTCGGAGACAGAAAAATGCCAGAAAATGGGCCTAAAACAGCAAACTTGAAATTGCATAAGAAATATTGGCCCTTTCAGGAATCTTTTCTCAACCAAAGGAACAAAATAGTGTAATGAAACAAGTTACAACTTACATTTAATTATAAGTCATACCATCTTTCTATTTATTTTCGCAGATGTGATTCTTCTTCGAATAATGTTATTTCTCACGATTCAAAATCCAGGAAGACGCAGATGAAGAAGAAAAGACAAGACGCAATCACAAAAACAGGGAAATGCTGTTGTTGTTGATGTTTGAATAATGGTCCACACAGGGCACCCTGACTAGGCATGTTGCTGTTGCGCAAAATGTATTTCGGGCACTGAGGAATGAAAAAATAAAAGCTTCTTGTTTGATGGGGGTACAGTATATAGATGAAGTGTTTTTATTTGGACTCACGGGCAAGACAAACTCACAGATTATATTCATACCCACCCTAAAGTGCACGCATCCGCACAAGCTTCACGCACTTTCTTGAGGTCACTATTAAACTTTACAGTGACTATTCCCTCTTCACAGATGCATAACATCAAACCTACAGACACTCACAGTATCTTCTTAGCTTATCAGCACATCCCATCCCAAACATACTAAACGCCACATTCCATGTAGCCGTGCCCTCCAATTACCACGCATTTGCTCAGACGACGACAACACACACGCTAAGTCGGAGTGGTCGAAGGACAAGACTATATGAAATGGAAACTCTAGTAAAAATAAGCGGAATATAAAGGTCATAAATGTCAAGGTCATGGCTTTTATATAGCGCCGTTATCTATAACTGGACATATTCAGCAGCGCTTTACAACTATTTACCCCCTTAACTCAGGCCATCTTTTTTCATTTTCAATTTTTTTTGCTATACTCCCTGGGGAGTATATATGGACTCGCTTGCAGCCATACAGTCGGCGCTACGTCATAAGGCCTTCGTCAGTAAGGTACCAATTTTACACCTTGGTGCGGTGTCACAGAGAGCAAGGTTTTTACACCTTATAAATTTGTGCTCCCTAGCCTGGATTTGAACCACAGACCTTGAGCCCAAATGGCGCAAGTGCTAACCACTACGCTACGCTGCTCTTAATATGAGACTAATAAGACTTTGTAGTCTTTATTATTGCTTGATTCTGTACTACGAACATCTTTGACGCGATTTTACCACTCTTCTGACCGAATTAAAGTTAAACTTTCGGCTTTTTTCAATTTGCCACCCACTTTTATGGGGTTTTGATAAATAACCCCCGGGGGCTTATTTGCAAAAAAATAATTTTAAGATGGGGGGCTTATTCGAGGGGAGGGCTTATTCGAGCTGAAGGCTTATTTTAAAGTTTAATGGTTCCAGTGTGTTGTCGAAAATAGCAGAGATAAAAATCTGTACTCTTTTATCAAAATCAGCTGTTGGCCAACATCCAATGGCTGATTATTGGTTGAATTGATAGAGCCTGTCAGGACTAACTTCTTTAGTGTTTTAAAATTAGTTGACGGATGCATTATAGACAGAAACAAATTCATAAATTCTTCGAATAATTATTCGAGGGGGGGGCTTATTTGCAACAATGAATTCTTAGGTGGGGCTTACTCGACGGAAGGGCTTATTCGAAGGTGGGGGCTTATTCAAAGATTTACGGTAAGCAGCTTAGATATATCGAAACAGTTTTATTAAAATTTACCCTGACACCAAAAAGCGTTAGTACTACATACAGTAGCTATGTCTGT
Source organism: Chrysaora quinquecirrha (assembly GCA_014526335.1). Classification (NCBI taxonomy): domain Eukaryota; kingdom Metazoa; phylum Cnidaria; class Scyphozoa; order Semaeostomeae; family Pelagiidae; genus Chrysaora; species Chrysaora quinquecirrha. The sequence goes on from JACTAT010000032.1 coordinate 4,802,983, forward strand.
GAAAAGACAACTATTGTCATATTTGACGTACTTGTTGATTATTCTATCCGCTTTTTCTTTATCTGCAACCTACAGGAGCAAAAAAAAAACAGAATGGAGACGAACTGACGACAAGCATACACTGATTCCTATAAAACAACAAGTGCAAACTGTTGTTCCCTTGGCTATGACTTTACGAATGACGTGAACGTTAAAATTTTGAAATTTTTCAGTAATCCTAAAGGAGCCTGAAGGGGGGGGGGGAGGGAGAAACGTGACGCCGAAGGTACTGTTAAAAAACTTTACAGGGTGCCGAGGGAGAGCGGAAAGTTCATCAACATAGTCTGAAACTCTGATTACCTGAGTTTCACTCTTCGCAAACAGCAGCAACAACAAGAACAACTATATAGCTGTTTGTTCAGAGTAGTTTGAGCGTCCAGCAAAGACTCAATAGCGATAACTACGACTCTTGTAATAAGCCTAGTCTGAAACAGGATGGGTGACTTTCCAGATGGAGGACTAAATAATTCATTCTGCCGTCCTTCGGAAGGAACGTTAAACTAGTGGTCCCATGCCTGTATGAGGCATGCATAGTAGGCCTAAATTAGCTGAAAAAGCTAGAAATTGCAGCCTACTCAAAATAAAGTATCAACAACAACAACAAAAACAACAACAGCAACAACAACAACAACAACAGGGAACAAGGAACAAGGATTAGAGGTATTCCAAAATTATATAAGGTTGGTACCTGGCCTAAGGTACCGAAACGGATGCAGTAAGGCTCATATCGTATGAGCACAAATTCGTATTCGGCCTATATGAATAATTCCACCAGCCGCCCCATTCTCAAATGCCAGACGCGTTTCGCTCTTATTGGAGCTCATCAGTGACATGCGCGAGAATCGAACCGGGGTATATTGCGTGACAAGCACAAGTGCTAACCAGACGACCACCGGAGCTGGGCTGACTGGTGAGTAACTCCGTGAGTTTTAGACTCGTATCACACGAGTACCGAAGTCTTGCATATTACTATGTAAGGTTCGATTCTCACACATGTCACTGATGAGCTCCAATAAGAGTGAAACGCGTCTGGCATTTGAGAATGGGGCCGCTGGTGAAATTATTCCAAAATTGAAATTACAGTAAAACATAAACTGAAATTGCGTGACTAACCGTATATTTTTCCCATTTCTTCTCAGGGTCATAAGCCTCCCATCTGCTAGCAGGAAATATATGTTTATTTTTCTCGTACCAACTTCTTAGAACAACTTTGCCCGCATGCGACTGCAAGATTCGATAAAAATAATGTAATGGATGAAATTCTCATTTTTTAAGCAACTTTTAGGACTGGTCCTCAGTCAAGTTACCTACTTATTAATTGATTTTTTCAACTGACACACCTCATCTTTCTCCACCGAAGCATCTTGGATAAGCCGAATATCTTCACGGGCGTCGAAGCTAAATAATGGTCCACTTTTTCCACGGGCTTTTGTGACGATGAAGTCATAGAACGTATAATGCTGGAAAAAATAACAAGAATAGGATAGGCTTTCGGCATTAACATTAGCTACTATAAACAGTGGTGATTTCTAAAATAATATACAAGAGGGGCTCAATCAGTAACCTCATAAGAGAGGGCGTGGTTTCTTGTGACCACACCCATTTTTAATAGATGAAACAATAATAACCAGTAGTAGGACAACCACAACCTCGTCCCCAGGGTGAATAGGCCTCTACGTGAAACTCCGCCGTCCATATTCGACCCTGCTATCGGCCTTGTCTATTCATAATTTGATTGGCTGTTCAAACAATAGAAATTTTAAGTGACCTCACAGTTCAAATTTCATACTGAAATAGGCCGAAAACTATGTAAAAAACATCAATAAAACCCAAAAGATGATGCTACATGAGATATTGTATCTTGCCTTACAGTTATCAATGAAATTCTTTGCATTTCCTTTCTAAGAACATCTGCTTTCGGAATCTACATCTCGTTTTGATGCCTAGGCCAAAATTGCCTGTACTTTGGCAGATTTTGTGGCCGGTACCAAGGCCCAAATCGATTTGACGGTTGAGATTCGGGAAAATTCGATTTGGGGCCTGGGGACGAGATTGAGACAACCAAACTGTATGTAAAAAGGCAATTTGAAGTCTTGATATCTAGACTTATTACCTGAGTCCCAGTTATCGCTCATGAGACCGAGGCCAATACTAACATGAGATCGCTCAAACTGGTAGTTGTAGCGGAGTGTCGAGGTGGTAGAAGAGCGGAAAGTAACAACTCATGCCATAAGTCTACTTGATAACCATGAAAAAGGAAGATCAAGAGTAAGGGAGGAACAGAAAGCAGGAGTTATAGCAAGCAATATACATAGCCTTCAAGAATTGACACAACTTGAATATATGATAGGGTAACGAGAAATAACAATTCACAAACACTCCACGTCAAGATCTGTGCAACTAACCCATTTTTAGAAGCTTAAGGGACAACATGAGATTTTCAAAAGCATGACCAATGCAGAATTGTTTTGCGGGCTCAGTCCCCCAAAAATCAGTAATAATTTTAATAACCTGAGCCCCAACTAGAAATCACCACTCACTATGAATGTGTTACAAGTCCTATAGTATCGGGAATAATGATCATCAACATCTTTTAAAATGATGGCCGCGTCTTCAAAATGTTCGAGAATTTCGACTTCAGATTCGGATACAACAGTTTTAGTCTTGAGTCAAATTTTCTTCCTTCTTGTGTTCACATTGTTGATTGTTCAGCGAGGAAAAATTTGTTAGCGATAAAGGATTTTAGGATTTGTTAGTATTTCACAGCTACTTCCCCGTCTAAGTTGAAAAGGTCTTCGTCATAGCTACACGTATTTCTTATAAGAAACTACAAATTTGATCCAGTACTGAAAGTTTCTTAAAGTCTGGTTCTTATATGTCGCAAAGCATCGGCGATCATAGCAGACTAGATGGTCGCAGAGCAGACTAGATGGTCGCAGAGCAGACTAGATGGTCGCAGACCAGACTAGATGGTCACAGAGCAAACTAGATTGTCGCATAGCAGACTAGATGATCGCAGAGCAAACTTGATGGTCGCAGAGCAGACTAGATGGTCGCAGGGCAGACTAGACGGTCGCAGAGCAGACTAGATGGTCGCAGAGCAGACTAGATGGTCACAGAGCAGACTAGATTGTCGCATAGCAGACTAGATGGTCGCAGAGCAGACTTGATGGTCGCAGAGCAGACTAGATCGTCGCAGAGCAGACTAGATGGTCGCAGAGCAGACTAGATGGTCACACAACAGACTAGATTGTCGCAGAGCAGACTAGATCGTCGCAGAGCAGACTAGATGGTCGCAGAGCAGACTAGATCGTCGCAGAGCAGACTAGATGGTCGCACAGCAGACTAGATGGTCGCAGGCATGTCTGCGATGAGTGATCTTTTGTTCCCTATTGTTCATCGACAACCATCGCAAGAACCAAAAAGTTTCTGAATATCTATATTGGCAACATCGTTATTCTATCTAAATGATGTCCAAAACCCATTTATCGATCGTATTTGAATGCATATTGGTTCCCTATTTGTCTGCTTATCACAGAAATGCTTTATTGCAACCGAAACACGGGAAACTAAAGGAAATTTTTCGCTGTCTGAGGTGAAAAGTTTCCTAAGTAAATAATTTCCAGTACTGGGGTTTCTTAAATTTTTAGGCTTTCGAGATTTTGGGTTTCTTATAAAGAGTTTCTTATAAAAAAATACGCGTACTTACATGAGGTATAATCAAGTCTTCTTTGACGTACATTAGATGTTCGACACCACATGCCCTAGAAAAAGAAGCATGTTCATCAACCATTTCATTATTATCCAACAAAATGTTAATTTGATAATTTTACAAATGAATAATTTCACCAGCCGCCCCATTCTCAAATGCCAGGCGCGTTTCGCTCTTATTGGAGAAATTATTCATAGCCTATAGGCCGAATACGAATTTGTGCTCATGCGATATGAGCTTAACTGCATGCGTTTCGGTACCTTAGGGCAGGTACCAACCTTACATTACAAATCTAAATGTAATGTTATGGCAAATAATGTATCTTAAAGGAAGAGTTTAAGGGAGGATAGAATGCAGTAGTAATGGATTTTCATGCTAAGAAGGCGCGTCGAAAAGAAAAGAGTACGACAACGAAATGATCTCAATTTTGCAAATTTTTTCTCCACATCTCAACAAAATTTCTATACAACAGCAAACTTTTTTAAAACCCGTTATTATCTGATTAACATAGAAAAGAAATAAGCTAGTCCATAGTCCTCTAGATTTTGCAAGTAAAGTTTCGTACGAGGACGTGTAATCAGATCACGCTACACTCTTTTTTTTTATAAGAATATTTTTTATAAGAATATTCAGGCTTAGAATCATCCTATTTCCAAGAATATTGTAAGAATATTGCTCAGCCTCAGCTCCCATATTTGTGTTTAATTTCTTAGCAGGTGCCTTTTTTGCAGTGTTACAACGAAGCTTCATGATTGTTAAACAACATTCGTATTGTTATAATAGTTAAATTTTTCTTTCGCTCAACCATTTCCTCGTAATGGAATAATTTTTCTGTTAACTATGTTCCTCTGAAACCATATCAGGTTTGAAAACGTAAGAATACTTTAAGAATACATTCAGGCTCAATACGAACATTTCTTAAGAATATTGAGACTGGACAAAATTTATAGTATTCTTAGAAAAAAAAGAGTGTAGCTCTTTCATTTATTTTTTCAAGCTTATCAAGATTATCGTACATAATTCACTTTCGAATTGCTGTCCAAATAAAAGCAGGAGCATTAAATGTGCTCAACAACAACAACAACTAAAGATGGTAGCTGCATTGAACTATATATAAAAAGACTTTTATATATAGATCAATGGGTAGCTGCGATAGGTGGGACTCGTGTAGCCAAACTGAAAACATAAGCATTTAAGGTAAAATTTACATGAAGTTAACGGCATACCTTAATTCTGTAAATTGACCTCTAAGATCCATCAAGCATTTCTGTAAAAATTTCTGTATGGTATCTCCTTTTCTCATCTAAAAAAGAACACAGAAAGAATTAACCGTCGAGTTTCAGAACAATAAATGGTGTGGCCACAGCATGCAGCATTATAGGTCATTGTCCACAACAAATGATATGAAAACTTTATTTAGACAAAAATAATATTAATAATGTTAATAAATTCCAAGACAATAATGTTGGGAATTTTTTTTGGAATGAGACAGTTTTTTAATCTACCCTGGGGGGGGGATGGCCTGAATATTTACGGAGGTGTATCCACTAAAAAATTTTTACCCGGTTTTAGAATTTTCCTTCAAAAACCACAACCGGCTCTACAATTTGTGTCGAAAAAGTATACCCTCAATCTTGGACAAAATATTTGGAACAAGGCATTTTCTTCAAGGAATATGGCCTGTACCATTGATTTTCTACTTCCATAACTCCAATTCTCGCCCTTTTACCCCCAAAACAATGTTGGTAGTAGAGCAAGACAACTTTTGTACGACACAACATTGTAACGGGGGAGAAGGGGGAATCAATAGATAATAACAAAACTATTTAGGCCGCTCCAATATATTTTGTCCAAGATTGCTGCTTCTTAAAATTCGTCATAATAGTTGACATTGGTTTTCACTTTGAAAAAATGCAGGATGCAAACGCTAATCCACACGTTTCGTTTCCTATTCAAATGACCGGCTCCACAGACTACACTTTCTTTTTAATAAGCAACCGCTCAATAAGCAACTAGGGCTGAACTGACCTTAACATTAAGCAACTTGAGGGCTCAATTGAATTACTGTAAGCAACTAAGAAGTCAAACAACCAAGCTTATTCTCTTTCTTGTGTTAGGAAATTGTTCTTCGTTCTTATGTTTTGCATGTTGAAGTTTGTTAGCTAACGTTTTTCCACTTACTATCTCCCAAAAGTCATGCTGTAGGCCTAACAGATGACGATTTTGACCCGCGAAGTCAGGGGTGGTTAGTAGGTACAAAAAATGTTAAGCAACGTTTAAGCAACTTTGAGGGCTGAAATGTCTAAAATTTTAAGCAACTTTGAGGGCTGGACGAAAGTCAAGTTGCTTATTAAAAAAAAAGTGTATTCAAATGACCGGCTCTATAGACTACATGGAAACCAGGCCTTAAGCCCCGGCCAAACAACTAGATTTTCGCTCAACTTTTCACTATACATTTTAGCTTCGAAATTCTAGCTAAATATAGTGTTCTGGCCAAAAAGCTATACGTAAATGGCTATACACGCAGTTTTTTTAATAAGCAACTTAGTTCGAGCCTAGTTCAAAAAGTTGCGTATTTTTGGAGCTCTAATGGCCACCTTTTAGTAGCAAAAGTTGCTTAGTAGTTGCATAATTTTAACTGCATATTTTTGCCCTAAGAATAGTAGAGGCTAGAAAATCATCAAAATTTTGAGTTCGGCTATAGCTTTGAGCTTTTTATTCAACACCACGCTAAAAACACCTAGTATATACAGCAAAGTTATATCAATAACATCAGTCAAGAAGTACCATTTAATTGTTTACCGTATAGAGACTTTGTATTGAAAGTTAAACGAAAACCCCTCAATGAAATGCTTCACGTAATGATTAACACTCCATTGATATGCGAGTTTTTGACGGCAAATGAATGGAAATAGCTTCTATGTTGATCAATCCTCGATTGCTTGCAGCGATACAAATTATTTGAAATTTAAAATGTTGCTTAGGTTTTTCTACTGTGTTACTATACATTGCTTAAAGTTTTAGGTCTTCTGCATCTTGGTTGCTTATAAGCGGTTGCTTATTTTTTTATAAGGAACCTACCGCAAGGCTTAGTTCTTAAAGTTCCTTATTTTTGGGCCTCTTTTGATGCAATTGTAGTTCCAAAAGTTCCTTAATAGTTCCTTAATTTTAACTGCACATACAGTGGCCTAAACAATAAAAGAGAGACATTTGCATGTGGACAAAGCTCGAGACTACTCAAAGAAACATGGGATACATGCTTAACGTACAATTTATGTGATTTTCGACTGCAAATGAATTGAACTGGCTTTCTAATTCTTGATTATATGCAGTGATAAAAGTATTCAACATTCAAAAGTTCCTTAATGATTTTCTCTTTAGTATACTATAAGTTCTTTAAATTTTCGGGCCTTCTATATGTAGGTTCCTTATGAAGTGGTTCTTTATAAGCAAAGCGTGTATATTGAAACCAGTCTTAAGGGAAAGAGGGATATCTAAGATGTTTTTCGGCAAGTTTCTTACATAATATGCAAGCACTGCATTCGTACAAAAAAAAAACATACCCTACATGTCTTCCTATGACCAGAACCATCCCAGTAACTGTATGTTATTTCGACCTCTTCCTCTGGAAAAGAAAAGAAGGAATTAGCCCGGGCGCTACGGAAAATGCAGCAGGAAAATCAGCGGGCAATGCAAAGAATGGTTTAAAAAATGGCATTGGTTTGATCGTTGCAGACTTCGTCACCAGTGGCACAAATGCAAGCACAATAATGCATGAAAAATCTTGGCATTCAGCAGACGACTTTATGATCAGTGACAACTTGCAGAGGCGCCGGTAGCAAGGCATCGGGTCACCATTTAATAGGGATCGATGCTACATGTACTTTTATGTGTGAGGACAACGAGCCAGGAACACGACAGTTTGTCACATTATCATGATTCAGACTGACTAAAGAATTTACACTACTTACAACTTAAATACTTTTACTAACGGAAATAATTACAGAGATAACCAAGGAACGAAAGAAAAAGAGAAAGTTCATACATTAGAATTAACATCATAGAGGTTATAATTACTCATGCCAAGACTCATGCTGTCCTGCTACAGTCTAAAAGGCTGCAAAACCATGATCTTTATATTTTTAAGCGCCCACTTTCTTAAGCGCCCCTCTTGAAGCTCAGTAATCAAGCAAGCCCACCCAAGGGCAAATAGGGCTTTTATGCTTAATTCCTTCACGAGGTCATGCAATTTGTCGCAGACGTCTTCTATTGTTGCATTCTTTTCGAGTTGGACGTGAAATAATCACGGATTCACGGAATGCCGCAGATTTGCAGATCTCGGTACCCCCACCCCTACCCCTACACCCCCTAATTCTCGTCATAACTCTACAGGTTAAATATTTACAAATTATTTTGTGTTATTCAATTGTTATTTTAAACATTAATGATGTGTGACCCATACACTGGATCTTAGTTCTTTAAAACTACTAAGTCTTATTAACTGTAAATATGTTACGCAGGGTAAGGCTTCTGCCTTCCAGTTACCTTTTCACTGTATATTATCTCTATTACTAATATTCTTATTATGCAAATGAGATGCCCCATTGTTATGGCCCTTTGTTCGATTACACAAGAAAGGCTTTTTCCCTGGGCTACCTAGAGATGCGCTTTTTTCTTTAATCGATCCCGTTTCTGGCCGGACACTGTTTTAAGATTTTTCTAAGGGTTTTGAAACCTAGAAGTTGGTTAAAATTTCGATTTTCTCTTCGCTCAAAAAAGTTTTCATTTTGATGGCGGCCATCTATTGTTCCTTTCACTACACGCTAAGTGATTCTTTTGTTCTGCGGAAGTTTTTCTCCTAATTGCTCAGTTGATGTTGACATGAGCTGAAATTGGAGCTAGAATTATTTAGTGTTTCAAATTGAGGAAATATTCAAAATTTACTCGATTTTTACTCAAAAGTCTTGCAGTAAAAATCCCCTAAAACTTCTGCAGTAAGTTGGACATTATTTCTGCTGTTGATTCCACGAATATTCTCAACATTTATCACGCATCGGGACTCTTTTGTCCTGTCTGTGGATTTTCTTCCGCTCAGACAAAAACATTTCTCAGGGTTCAAACGAAGCTGATTCATTTTGGAATCTTACCGATATTTTTTCGGGTTTCAAGAAGAGTTCTTGCTTTGATAGCTCCAGAAATCGCCAGGGTAAGAATTGTGTTTTGCTGTTTCGTCTAAAATGTTTCCACTGAAACGCACAGTTGAACAATTTTAAACACTGTGCCCGCAACACAATGAAAAACTCATAGGTTACAGGTTGAAAATTCTACTGATCGTGTCGACGACAGTGCGTTTTATTTTCCTGAGATTGGTCATGATTTTCTGTCGTATGTCAGCCATTCCGAAACCATACACAAAAGGATTGGCAACTGTGTTTGCTTGTATGAGGAGCATAGATGCCAGTTTGAATGCAGAGGCATCGTTCTTGCTTTCAAAGCCAACAGATATCATGTAGAAGGCAGCTGGGCACATACAAATCACGTACAAACCAACAACTGCGCTTGCTACGATGGCAACTTTCATTTGGACTCTTCTGGTGTCGTTCTCTTCTGCGTCTCTTCCAAAGGTATTCCCAGGAGCAACCTTCAGCTTCTTATAGGACACCAAAAACAAACGAATTTGAACGCATGCAAGAACAACGGAGCTCGTAAGAACAACAATGATGTATATGATGCTCATTGATTTAGTGATTACCAGTGAAGCAGCTGAATAATTCGGTTCATATCTTTCCTTGTCTAGAAATCCACAGATGAAGGCAACTCCCCATATGCAGTAAAATGCTCTGTGTACCAGATTATCTGTGACGATGTCATGCAAACGAAGGCAGTGAATGCATGCAATGTACCGCTCGTAAGACAAGAGAAGGGTTATACCACTTGCGCTGACAACGGTTGTTATACCAATGAACTCCATGAGTTTTCGAATTACTTGACAACCAACTGAATTACTTCTTGCTTGAAAAATGTAGCTTAAAACATTAAGCAACGCCACTACGGCTATTTGAATGCTGTCAGAGATGTTTAAACTGAGCAAGATTTTGTAACGAGGGATGCTCAACCTTAAATCATATATAAGAATTTTGAACATGAGGATGTAGACTGGTGTTGATATAAATGCCAAGAAAATGCAGAAAGGTCCAGCAGACGCTCTGTTACAACTATACGTTGTAAAAGTAACATTGTATGAGTTCACACTGAAGTCTACAGTTGTATTACTTGAATTCATCTTTGAGTTGATTACTTGAAGCTTACTGACGAAAAGTACTTCTTGAAGTGAACTGGTCATGAAGTGATTTTTCAAGTATATCACACCAAAAGACGCAAGCCGTAACTTTTTCCGAAGACGCAAACTAGACTCGCTACATAAGTCCCACTACTTTGCTCGATGTTGTTGTTGTTGTTTTCTACAATCGCTCTGTTGGAATGACAAAACAAAATAAGGGGAGCGTAAACTAGAGACTCGTGTCGTGAGTCTAGGCGCAAGCCGTATAAAAAGCATTGCGAAATCCGTCAGCCGCATGCAAAAGTGAAGCCGCAAACCTATAATAGGCCCCAATTAGCTACCGAATGAAAAACAGGTGCCGAGGAACAAAAGCAAGCTATTAACGGGCCCCGCAACATAACAATTTGAGAGATGCTTGTAGCATCGCACCACGCAGGTTTTGCGCTATTCGCTACAATTCACTGATATTTCACGCATTCAAAATCTCAGTGGGCTACAATTGTTTTTCTTACCAATAGGATTGTCGGAGTTTTTTGACAGTTTTTGCCAGTAATTTCTTCACCTGGACCTAATTGTTACACAAATAGCTACAACAGCTGCTACTGTGACAAAAAATGAATGAAGAGCATTTCTCTTCGAAAAATTTTTTCTTCAACCAAATTCAAACGACTCCACTCACCTATATTAACCAGACAAGTTCCTCTCGTATTAATATACTCTCGAAGATTTCGGACAAGTCTCTACCGGACTCTTTGACATACCTCCAGAGAACCCTCCAGTAAAACCAACGTTACTTCTCAACATAAACCAAGTTTTGGTAAGGACTAAGCGGGACTAAATCTTTTTAATCAAAGAGATCGAATGTCCTCCATATGATCTCATAGGATCCCATGGTCTGTGCAAACAAGTCTTATTGTAGGAAGATAACAATAAGATAACATCGTAGGAAGATAACATAGAAGAAGCTGTGGTTTCGTGGCCTGATCCCCTGATCTAGCTGGCTCGTGGTATCAGAAGCTTAGCAAGGTCGGGGTTGGGGCCCCAGCTAAGGTAGCGTCACAGGCAGGGTCGAGGTCTCGATTAGTTAACCTATTATTGAGATCCTAGCGACTGGCGCTAAAACACCATTTCACCTTCACCTTTCACCTTAACCAGCCCCTCGTTGTCTCATCTGAAACCAAGCTCTTAACCAATGCACAATCGTATAACTTTTGTTTCCCTTACCTGTCTGCCCGAATATTCATCTTTATTATAAATCAATTAAAGCTTTATACAAAAGATTTGCACATAGCTACGTCACGAAGACTGTGAGCACATACATGCCTGACAGATAATAAGGATTGAGTTTGCATGTGTTCTCAACTGTAGCCAGCAGCTCAGTTGGTAGAGCGTCGGACTAGAATTCCATGGTCGCAGGTTCAAATCCTGCCTGGCTCGAGGTTTTAACTTCGAGTTTGGTCGATGTGGCAATGTGCGAGTGTTACATTAAAATGAAATGCCATAAAATCTTAAACGAAGCCTTTGTTCCCTTGCCTGTTGGTCCATGCGACTACTGCAATATTTCATACTTCATATAATTTCTTATAAAATACTAAAATAACTTACGTTTAATTTTCTCTTGCTTTTCAGCCCACTCTTGCCTTAGTTGCTCTCTCAACTTCTTTTCTTGTTCCTAGAAAAGCTCAAAGTAATAAGGAACATTATATATATATGTAGCAAGAAAGCGGGAAAGCAAGCAAGCAATCAAGCAAGCAAGCAAGCAATCAAGCAAGCAAGCAAGCAAGCAATAAAGCAAGCAAGGAAGCAGGCATGCAAGCAGGAAAGCAGGCAAGCAATCAAGTAAGCAATCAAGCAAGCAATCAAGCAAGCAAGCACGCAAGCAATCAAGCAAGCAAGGAAGCAGGCACGCAAGCAGGAAAGCAGGCAAGCAATCAAGTAAGCAATCAAGCAAGCAATCAAGCAAGCAAGCACGCAAGCAATCAAGCAAGCAAGCAAGCAAGCACGCAAGCAATCAAGCAAGCAAGCAGGTAAGCAAGAAAGCAAGCAAGCAAGAAAGCTCAGGGGCGGACTGGCAGGGATGCTAGGTTGCGATTGCAACCCGGGCCTTCTTGTTATAGGGTCTTTAACAAACTGTTTCTGTTGTTTCTTGAGCAAATCTCTTCGATTTCTTGGGATTTCGAAGAGATTTGGATTGGTTTCGCTCAGTCTGAAAACAGTTGGAAATAACAGAAATTGTTTCTCAATGCAGATAATTGGAAAGAAGTAAAAATAAAAAGATAATCAGCATATGCGCACAAAAATATGGAAGCAAGAAAATATAGAAATGCGAAAATATGCATAAAGGGAAATGATTATGCCATCGAAATATCGCAAATAAGGAGACGATTTTGCTATCGAAATATCGCAAATAAGAAAAAGAAGTATTTTACATGAACACTGTAGCCCTTGCCTCGAATTCAATTTTTTACAGAGGAGCTCGCTAGAAGCAACTGACAAGAAAAATCGCTATAGTAAAAACCGTGCCCTTTTACTGGAAATAGCAACCCTTGAGATTCGCTGCCAGTCCATCCTCTGAAAATAGCTATAAATTGAACAACGTAAGGACTAAAATCCTATAATATGCCTCAACACCATGAATGAAGCTCCTCAATTCGAATCTGCAATTTTCAATTTTCTTGGGAACGAGAACCTAGTTGAAAAGATGTATTTCACTGCGAGGAAAGTTTAAGTAACCTTTGTACTAGTCTAAGTCAAAACATCAATGCAAAAAGGGGGCATTAAGACATTAGAGAAGCACAAGCAAGTGGGGCAAGCACCGTTAATTACAACAAAGTATCACATAATTTAGGCAATAAAAATTCACCTGTATCATTATCATCTTCTTCGTCTTCATCAACATCAAAGGACAGAGTATTTGCCCTCATTGCCTTTTCTTTTTCTTTTCTTCTTTTCCGTTCTTGTCGTCGGCTAAATGCAAGGATAAAACGAGAATAAAGGTGTCAATTCCTATAAATGTTGCCGAGAGCCAGGAAAAGATAATAAGTAATAGAAAAAGCGTTCTTTTTTTCGCTGGTAATCCTCAATACACTAAAAGTCAGAGATAGTTGGAAAATGAATGCGCTAAAATATACTTCAACGTAGGAAACTAAAAAATCGCTCGGGGTGAAATTTTACACCCTCAGTCATTTTTAACGGTCGAATTCCTTACTGGCCCCTACAAATTTTCAAACTTTTAATCGCTATAAAGTCAAAAGTGTAAGGACTAGAGGCATACAAATTTGTCTCGAAGCTGAAACGAAGGATGCTGAATTGGGATTTGAAGCAAAATGTTTCTATAAGGCAAATTTTTCAATTCTGTTTCTCATTGCTACTCTGAGGAGTGTCAGATGAAAAGATGCTTTTAAGTATGGTGAAGGATGTTTCTGCTATTTCTCACAATTTTAAACTAGGTTTACCTTTCTTTCATGTCTGCAGCCAATCTTTTCTCATGTTCTTGTGCAATTGTTTCTTGCTTTGCTTTCATCTCATCAAGGGTCACAAGACCTTTGAAAACATATGATGACATTCAGAGATTCTTAAAGAGCTTCAGCTACAAATTCTATCAAATAATGATAAATGTACAGTTGTCATGCAATCTCTGCTTCATTTCAAGACCTTCATGGTAAGGTATGGGTTTACCAAATAAGGTTTTTCTTGAACATAATCTCTTGAATCTTAGAAAGCATTCTGAATTTCACTGTTGTAATTTAAATGAAATGAAATTTTAGATTTCAAATCATCAGTGTTTTCTAGTAGAACAAAATAAGCTGGTTTTATTTATGCCTTTTTTTATTTGATGTTCGGGAATCTCCTGATATGCACAACGGAAAATCAAGTATTTCGTGTTTTTTGCATGACAAAAAGTGCGCTATTTGTGACGTCAAGGGGCTTGCAATCTCTGCGAGAAAGTGCAGTTGTTCAAGCATTGAAATTGAAGGTCTCTCTTGGAACAACTGTAAAATGTTTCTTCCTGCTAAATTTCGTCCCTTGAAGTAGCCACAGCATGTATGCTTCTGTGTTGCAAACCTCATGAGGTTACAATTTGTTTTTGCTTTGTCACAGAGGCCTGTGATTCTCAATCCTTCCCAGTCAAACTTTCATGCCACATATCAATTTTAAGCATAAGAATGTTTCCAAGTTTCTATTTCTGATAAAAAAGGTTTAAGCAAAATTTCATTTCATAGGCACTTTAAAGAGAAGCCTTCTGTGAACAAATTATTAAAAGATGTTCCTTGCTTGCTACATCCTTGAACAGGTATTCCCACAGGCAGTGTAAATTAGAATTGCAATGTGTTCTCAAGAAACTTGGTAGTAGTCAGCCTACCTGCCAATGTCGCATGAGTGCTTGTGCGGATTTTATGGCTGTGGGTGATATCAGTTTTCCATGCAAATTTAGTCAGGTACACCTTGCAATGAATTATCTTGTTTATAGGTTCGTTAATAGTAATAATAATTAGTAATTAGCCAATTAACAATAAGTCAGTGAATAAATCATTACATCAAGAAATGATAAATTTCTCACCAATGGTGCTAGATTTCAATTCATTTTCCACTGCATCGTAATGAGATTTGAATTTATTGCTCATTGTGACTATTCCTCCACTTGAAGAAAGTTCCTAGATAAAGAAAAACATAGTTTTAAACTTCTGCCAAACAGAGTGATTTTTAATCATCATCAGGCCTGCACATCATAGGGTGGGGGTTGTTGGGGTGTATCAGTCCCCGATGCTTTTATTGGTTCTGGACAGAATCCTTTGAACCTGGTAGACAAACAGCTAAGATTTCCAAACTAAATTTCATTCAGAACTAAATTTCAAAATTCAAAATTCGGTAAATGTAATATCATTGTTTTTGTGTGGTGAGCCAAAACATTTCAGAAATACTTTGGAAGACATTTGATACATTTTCATTGCATATTTTTTTTTTTTAATTAAATTTCATTGTCAATCAAATAAACATACAGTATATACAAAATATATTTAAAAACTCTTTAACTAAATAAAATCCTACGTATTTACATAAAATCCAATAAAACTAGAAAAGCAAGGAAACAGAGAAAGGAAGAAAAAAAAAATAAAATAAATAAATATAAATAAATTATAATTAAAATACAGTCCTTGAGCAGTCATTTTCATTGCATATTCACTGTCAAGAAAATGCAAATTTTTGAAAAAGTTGGATAGCCTATATTGGACAAAGAGGCAACACCTGTTTTGGTTTATTTGATTTGTTCCAGGAGAAGCCTGTCCCCCATTTGTTTATTTTTACCCCAGGTCATCCCCACAAACAAACAGAGTTCTGGGAGGACATGCCCTTGCCCTTCTTGCTAAATTGCTGCTGGGTTACGGTATTCAGAACTTTTTTCATCATAGCATGCTGCTTACAATACATAAAGTAATACCTCTTGTAATTTATTCTTCATCAACTCCATCTCTTCCTTTTGTCTTTCTCTTCTTTTAATAAGCGTCTGGGCTCTATGAGCTTCTCTAGATGCTCCTTTATACTGCGCCATTGTTGGAGGGTTTATTTACCTTCGTTTGCAGTGAATAAATCTGAGTGAAGGCTGACAAGGGTTGAAAAATTGAAAATATTGATGTGATCAATCTATCAATCTTCAAAAGCATAATATGCAAAATTTAGCCTGGCATCTTGTTTTGGCCTCATTCTGAAGAATAACAGATGACCAGTAACAAGCATCAAATTACTGATCTGAATTTTCATTGGATCCTTCATGTGAATTCTCTAATTTGATTGGCTACATTTGTTCTTGATTTAGTGCATGTTATCTAACTCTGGTGAGGTGCAAAAGGTGCATTCAACTCAGTTCTTTTCCAGAAAGAAACAAGATGTCGCTGTATGATGGAGTTGGGATTGATGATGGTAATCAAGATACAGATGCTAGTGGCGGCCTTTCCTCCAGCCAAATATGTAAATATTTTTGCTCTGTGAATCTAGGAAAACCCAATTCTTTAAGGGCTTAATCGTGAAAAGTGACTGGTGGTGAAACATACTTTTACCCCAATCAATTGTGGGTAATCCCAGTAGGGTACCACCTCCAGAATGAATTTTGGCTGCTTAATTAGAAATTGTTAGGCTGTAGACCTTTTTGATGAAAGGACAGCAGGACTGAAATTTTCAAAATTTCAATAAACATCCCTCACTGGGCACTTGATCTAAGCTCGTTATAATCGAAAAGGTATAAAACTAAATCATAAAACTTTGAAGGCTCCTAAAATCAATAATACAAGCACTAAGGTAGTGAAATTTTGCACCAGTACAAAAGTTCTGCTCCATATCTTGAAATTTTGAATACTTCCATAATAATTGAAAAGGTCTATAGGAAAACTCTAAATCTTGAAATTTAAAAAATTTCCATTATACTGACAAAGATCTAGACAATAACTATACCTATACAAAGGTCTACATAATACACAATAACTTTAGTGTATTTGTAACCTCATAGCTATCATCCACCCTGCAGAGTAGGGCATTTGCACACCCAAGATTTGCAATAGAACAATAGGCAAACAATGGGATAAAACAATAGAAAGGGGCTCTTGAACACCTCTTGACAACTGCCATACTCTGCAAATAGGGCCATTTGCTATGGAGCAGAACCTTCAATGTTGTTATTACTTCATCTTAAGTAGGCTGCTACATATTTCTGGCCACAGTTAAGTCACCACACATCTGGTCAACTCACCTCTTTAAAAGACAACTTGCCCCACATAACTGAACAAGGCAACTCTATGAGCATAATAAGGGGGACTTTGGGGGTAGCACCCACAATATCCTTTAATAAATCTTGGAAACGCCTTCTAGAAAGCTTTTGCAAGATTTTCATGATGAAATTGAATTCCGAACTGAGGTGAGTTGACCACCGAGGTGTAGCAAGTTGACCAGAAAACAATGGCAACTTAACCTGAAAGATGTCAAACTGGTCATGTGGCGAGTTAGCAGTGTGGCAAGTTGATCAGAAACCCTTTTTCAGCTAATGTAGACCTACTAAGCATGCTGCATCCAGGCATGGGACCCCTAGTTTAACATCCCTTCTGAAGGACACTTCAAATGGGGGCTTACTGTAATTAATGCTGCTGAAGTTTCTTCATGCTAATCATCTAATATTCTATTCTTAGCTGGATGGTCTTCAAATTTGAATTTTATGAAAACGCAACTGCAGCTGAAGAAGGCATCTCAGTCAAAAGGAGGCTCAGGGGGACAAGTAATGACATTATCAGCTAATTTTAATGTGGGAATTGTGTTTCAAGATGCCTAATTTGTACAAAGTCTACAAAATCTACTGTAGTCAACTGTAGGTGCAAATTTTCATTGTCCTAGTGCTTATGTACAATGTTATTTTTTGGTGGGTTAAAATTTTTCGATTTTATAAAGGCTTCGACCAATCATGGTGAAAAGTTTTATAACTATTCCCTTTTCATGATCTAAGACTTTATAGAATCGGAAGCCTTTAACACTCATAAGATCAATAATGTAAGTGCTGAGACAGTGAAAGTTTGCACCTAGACTGCAAGATTTGTACACCTAATATTATATGAAATTGGAGTAAAAAACTTCTTGAAATACGGAAAACAATAAATAATGGCAGCTGCTCTTCAAAAAGGTGTATTCTGATCTGCCAAGCTCAATTTTACCCATTCTCAATTTCACTGCAATTTGTGTTTTAAACGAAAACCTTAATTGTAATTTTGGGAAGGATATAACATATTTAATTAAATTCTCGTTATGTTTTTTGGAAACCCATGCAGCTCAAACTTGATCTTAATCTTTTTTTTTTCTTTTAGAGGAATAAATCTCTGACCAGTGCTGGACCAGGATCAATTACTTTGGTAAGATTTGGAAATATTTTATAATATCTGAAGTTGCAAGGTGTGTTAAGCACCCAGAGGATTTGCTGTACTCTGTTGGCTGTTTTTATTCATCCACATGTTATCTCTTTCAAGGCTCATTTGACTGGTTCAAGCGATTCAAAATCACTTTTCTTGGATGAGTATGACCCATTTAGACCAAATGACTATGAATTTATAAAAGAGAAATTGCTTAAAGCTAAAGAAGAGGGGTACTTCATTGTTCAAATGACTAGACGTGCCGCCCAGTTTTTCCAAACCCACCCATGTCTACCAATAAATTCTGTTTCTCGTGGTACCCATGTATAGAAAAAACAACGAAATTTTTACCCATTTGTACCAATATCTCAAATGTTTGAACCCAATTTAACGCCTGAGGCAACTCTAAATGCGTCGAAAAGTCATTTGCGCTGAAAACTAAAACACACTTTTTATCAGGCTTTTCAAAGCAATGCATGTCTAAAATGTTATATATATTTTACTACCCATGTGTAGAGATTCTGTATTGGCGCTGAAAAATCAACCCATATGTAGGGAAATTGGCGCTGAAAAAGTTACCCATTTGGGCGGCACATCTAGTATAACGAACAATGGAAGTACCCCAGCCTTTCTTGTATCCGGACAGTCTCAGGGCCTGTTTACATGGAGGCTGGTCAGCCTGGTCAACCGAGCTAGCTCAGTTAGGCGAGATCCTTTTTGGAGCGTTTACATGGATAAATTTTCCAGCCTGATTAGTCAAAATAGCCTTGCTTATTAACACTTTTCCATTCTTTCCTGTCAGAATATCACCTCGCCTGACCGGGCTAGCCCACTCTCCATATGAACACAAAGTAAACAAACAAAAGATTATTTTGTTCCCGTAGATCTCAGCCAGGTGAGATCCGCGTCCTTTGATCACGGATCTCGCCTCACCAGGGCTGGGTGATTGTTCATGTAAAGGCAATATTCACAAACAAAAGAATTTATTGTTCTGTCAGATCTCGATTGGCCGAGCGAGCTTGCCTAACCGGGCTGGCCCGCCTCCATGTAAACAGGCCCTCAGACTCAGGATTTTGCCACAGGCTTCAAAAATGTACAAGTATAAGTAATGGATTAAGGATGCCTTCCTTTGGACCAAAACTTAACTTGCTCTGACTCCATTGCGTTTAGAAATCAGCCTCTTATACTTAAATTTAACAGTATTTCAACTTTCTTGTCTATTTTTCCAGCACCAAGAGGCGGAGCAGCAATCGCACCTCCTCCGTCTTTATTCGAATCGACCCTTCCTGATCAAGGTATGTATGTAGGTCATGTTTTTGTATTTATACTTAGTTTGACGCTATAGGCTGCTAACTGAATTTCAAACTGCAAACAGTGGGGCATTTGAAGCTTGTAAAGCTAAAAGATAGGCAATGGCGTTGTGGTCTAATCCAGCTATAGCTCGTAGTGTCAAAAGCTAAGTAGTGTCAGGGTTCGTGCCCAGCCACGGAAGGGCCAAAGCCAGGGTCAAGGTCTCGATATTTTATCGTTTATCTACTTCTGAGATCCTAGCGGCTGGCGCTAACTATTTACCCTTCACCTTCAATCCGTATCTTTGTTAATATACCCCTAGTTCTTGCTTGCGTGGTTATGTTCTGTCTTTCCTCGCAGATGAAATGGAAAAGAAAGTTGGAGCTGGAACTGGTGGATTTTCAACAGGGCATGTGTTTATTTTTTCTTTTTTTTAATTTCACCCCGTCGCTCATACAGGATTCATATACTGTTGCAACGATTTAAAACGTTGCTTCCAGGAGGTCGTGCAATCCAAACCATTGAGTTATCAACACTCGACTTGGTTACTACCCGATTCAACTCTTCATGGGGTCGTACTACTAATATACTTAATTTCTTCCTTAGTTCACTGTTAAGCATTTTTCCTTCACTAACAGAGGCGGACTGGCAGCGAATCTCAAGGGTTGCTATTTCCAGTAAAAAGGAACTGTTTTCACTATAGCAAATTGTCTTGTTAGTTGCTTCTAGCGAGCTCCTCTGTTAGATAATCAATTCAAGGCAAGGGCTGCTGTTCATGTTAATACCTCTTTTCTTATTTGCGATATTTCGATGGCAAAATCGTCTCCCTTTATACATATTTTCGCATTTCTATATTTTCTTGCTTCCATGTTTTTGTGCCCATATGCTGATTATCTTTTTATTTTTACTTATTACCAATTATCCGCATTGAGAAGCAATTTCTGTTATTTCCAGCTGTTTTCAGACTGAGCGAAACCAATCCAAATCTCTTCGAAATCCCAAGAATTCGAAGAGATTTGCTCAAGAAACAACAGAAACAGTTTGTTCAAGACCCTATAACAAGAAGGCCCGGGCTGCAATCGCAACCTAGCATCCCTGCCAGTGCGCCCCTGTTCACTAACACACTAAGCACTGTACTATGTAATTAATAGCTATGCGTAGGTCAATGTACATTATTATGAGAAAGATAGATAGATATTTTCTTATTTTCGTAGAAATGTAGCAGCGAGCAAAATTATGGCTAAATATGGCTGGAAGGAGGGTCAAGGTAAACATACAATCGATCTGTACCCTGTAGAACCTTGCTTGAAAGAGCGAGGCAAAGCATAGCTTAATTTTAACATATTGAATTTCATTTGATTAGGAATCGAAGTCCAACAAAGTCCAACATTAGGCTGAGGGATATCTAAGCGTTTTACACGCTTTTTTATAAAGAACCTAGCTCAAGGCCTAGTTCTTAAAGTTTCTTATTTTTGGACTTCTTTTGAGACGATTGTAGTTCCAAAAATTCGTTAATAGTTCCTTAATTTTAACTGTATGTTCGGTTTCATGACTACTATACAGAGACACTTAGATGTGAGCAAAGCTCGAGACTACTCAAGGAAACATTTGATACATGCGTAACGTACAATTTATGTGATTTTCGACTGCAAATGAAAGGAACCGGCATTGTAATTCTTGATTGTTTGCAGTGATAAAACTATTCAACAATAAAAAGTTGTTTAGTTATTTTCTCTCCAGTAGTATAAGTTCTTTAAATTTTCAGGCCTTCTACATGTAGGTTCTTTATAAAGTGGTTCCTTATAAAAAAGCGTGTATATGAAATCGATCTGTAATCAGAAGAAGCCTTGCTTGAAAAGGCGAGGCAAAGCGTAGCTTTTATGTAAAACTACACGTATTTTTTCATAAGAAACTCTTTTTAAGAAACCCACATTCTCGCATGGCAAAATATTCAAGAAACTTCAGTACTGGAAATTTTTTACGTAGGAAACTTTTCACCTGAGACAGCGCAAAATATTCCTTTATTTCCCTGTAAAGAACATTTCTGTGACAAGCAGACAAACAGGAAACCCATATTCATTGATATACAATCGATAAATGGGTTTGGAACATCATTGAGATAGAATAACTATGTTTATAAAATGAATATTTAATAAACTCTTAAGAAACTTCTGAAGACCCTTAAGAACTCAAAATCTGAAGATTTTAAGAAACTTTCAGTACTGGATAAATTTTATAGTTTCTTATAAATAAAATACATGTAACCGTTAACTTTAAAATCAATTTGTTCAGAGTACGCTGCGACCATAAAGGGCTATGATGTTTTGCTTTAATTTAACAGGACTAGGTAAAGATGAACAAGGATTAAGCACTTGTTTGCAAGTAGAAAAAACAAGTAAACGCGGTGGAAAAATCATCAACAAAGATAGACTGATGCCAAATCAAGGTATAACTCAATTCTCACTGAGTTTCTTAAAATGTACTGTTCCTTTGATTCAGATGATTAATGATTCTTTGCTTCGTTATTTATTGTTTTTATCAAACTCTATCTTCGTGAAACTCACTAGAATATCAGCATGAGCTGACGACCATACCACTAGCACACCCTAAATCCTCGAATAAGCCACCACCTTCGACTAAGCCCCCCCCACCTCGAATAAGCCCCCATGTGGAATTATTTGAGAAAATGTTTTCGTCTGTAATGCATCTTTCAACTAATCAAAACACTGAATAAGCTAGTGCTGACAAGTTTTGCTATCAGTTCAACCAATACAGCCATTGGGTGTTGGCAAGCAGATGATATTGATTATAGAATACACATAAGTTATCTTTTTCTCTTCGCTATTCTGTCGAAAACAGACTGGAACTATTGAACTTTGAAAGCCCCCCTCACTCGAATAAGCCCTCCCCTCGAATAAGCCCCCACCGTGAAATTCATTTTTGCAAATTATTCCCCGGGGGATAATTGCAAATTATCCCCCGAGGGATACCAATACCGTATTGACTCGATTAAGCGCCCAATGCGCTTACTTAAAAATCACGAAATGCAAGTTTTGCAGCAACGAGAAAAGGTGCCTTCACTCATCCCATCAAAAGCTTTCACATATGAACGCTACTAAAGGGTGTCTTGGACCAGCCTGATTGGCAGCTCCATCAAAAGGGGGTATTCATTCGAGGAAGCGCGCTTATTCGAGGAAATACGGCTTAGGGAATCGCGCAAAATCTATAAAACTCTCTCTTCAGAATCATAATGTGTAAAAGTATATTTCTTTATTTGTAGAGACAGTTCAAAATGAACAGCCGGCCCAAGCGAATACAGCGTTACTGAAGAATATATCAAAAGTTGTCATGCTTAAGGTATTCATCAAAGTCATCGTATTATATAAAAAACCCTTCTTTTATAAGTCCCCTATTATAATAAAAAACCCTTCTTTTTAAAAAAGCCCCCTTTGAAACTTGAATTATGTAATTAACGCCCTTACACGCCTGCCCAAAATAAAACCCAAATTATAAGATGGCATTTATAAGAATCAGCGGCCCTTTACAGGAAATAATTAATTCGAAGGGGTTAAATAATCAGAATTATTATAGATGGAGTTCTTTTTTTTCGAATTTTTTCTTTCCTTTCCACATACATAATTTTTTTATAAAGAACCTAGCTCAAGGCCTAGTTCTTAAAGTTCCTTATTTTTGGTCAATTGTTGCTTCAAATGTTCCTTAATAGTTTCCTAATTTTAACTGCCCATTCAGTGTAATGGCTTATATAGAGAGACACTTGCTTGTAAGCAAAGCTCTGGACTAGTCAACATTTTGAAACAATTGATACATGCGTAAAGTATACAATGTATGTGATTACGCCTCCGTCTTTTAAAGGGCCCCTCGATTAAATGCCCCCACCCCGCAAAAAAGTTTGAGAATTTTTTATTAATCAAAATAATATTTATGGTGTTTTAAACTTTTCCCATTATTTGCAACATGTTTCAACTACAACCAAAAATTTTGGTGCAGTTATAGTGCTACTGACAAATTTGGGTAGCCAAAAACCGACTTACTTCTAATAAAGTCACGTTTCACTAGGGTCTTCGATTGGACGTTGCAATATAATTGTAAAAGTAATTTTTCGTGTTAATTCAACATTTTATTAATCATCGTAGAATATGGTAGGCCCAGGAGAAGTAGACGATGAATTACAGCCCGAGGTCGAAGAAGAATGTCAGTCTAAATATGGAGAAGTCATAAAAGTTATCATTTTCGAGGT
Organism: Chrysaora quinquecirrha; assembly: GCA_014526335.1. NCBI lineage: Eukaryota > Metazoa > Cnidaria > Scyphozoa > Semaeostomeae > Pelagiidae > Chrysaora > Chrysaora quinquecirrha. The sequence goes on from JACTAT010000032.1 coordinate 4,826,445, forward strand.
AGGAAACGTTTCTGCCTGTTAGTCTTGCTTATCAAGGAGATTTGCTGAATTTTCAAGGTGCATAACGGCATATATTTCTTGTTTTGCAATTTTGTCTTCTGTTTCAACGCACTCAGTTGTTTTGTGGTAATTTAACCTAGTTACAGTCTAACACAGTGAGGTTGAGGTTCAATCCCCGGTTACGGTGGGTTCGAAGGCTTGTTACTTCTGAGGTCCTAATGAGATGCTGCGGTGTTAAATACGCCATTTCACCTTCACCTTCACTATTCTTTTATCCCAAAATCTTTTCTCCGTTCGTTCTTTTATTGTTGTTAATATTTTTCATGTTGTTTATCTTTGTTATGTTTATACTAACAAATTGTATACCTTGTTTTCTTAGATTCCGGGTGCTCCTGAAGAAGAAGCTGTAAGGATATTTGTAGAGTTCGCAAGAAACGAATCAGCAGTGAAAGGTAAAATAAAGCCACTACAGTAAAGCCAGGCTTATGTTGAGATAGTGCACAGTCAGAACTAGTTGCCAACTGCTAATTAGTTCCAGAAAGTTGGTCATGCTCTACTTCTGCGATAAGTTGAAAACTCATTCCCGGTAAGCCGGTTTTCCATTAGGCTGATTTTTCCACGCGCAGCGGCTATTGTATTTGCATTGCTATTTCTAACAATGGTCGCTTCTAAACTCCCCGCTACGCGCGTTTTTGAAAGTCATATTAACTTCAACTTTTCCGCCGCGTCCGAGGGCGCCTGCCAATCAAATCGCCCGAAAGCTTTTCACACAATATCATGGCTGGTTCCTGGTGGAAATTTAAAATTTCTTTATACGCGTGCATTTTTTCTGAATCGCTCCGCTGCGCGCGGAAAAGGATAGTCGCAATCGACATAACCGCCCGGAATTAACTAGTTGTTGACATTTCTGCATAATTATTACAACCTGTTGAAGTTATTTCTAAAGGCAACATAAGCTTGGCTTAAGACAAATAAGTTTGCTAGCGTGGAGATTGTTTCTAAATTGGTCTTATTTTTCTAGCCGTCATCGATCTAAATGGTCGTTTCTTTGGAGGTCGCACAGTTAGCGCTCAATTTTACAATCTCGATAAATTCAGAAGATTTGATTTGGGAGGATGAGATGAATTTTACTCGTAAAGAAAAGCATGACTGCACGGAAAGACTGGCGTTATAGCTGAATTAAAGACTTATAGACCTGTGAACCAAGTATCGATATGTGTATATGGACTAAAAGGCTATTGGTGGAATATGAAAGGACACTAAATAGGAATTTTCCCGCAACATTGTAGTTGGAATGAATAACAACGTTAAATTTAATAAGAATATTGGAAGGATTCTGTTGAACTAGGAATCGTTAATGCTAAACCGTTTTTTTTTTACGAAGGAAGTACAGTATGGGGAAAGAGCTAGTACGGATTGGTTCAATAGCATTCAAAACATATTTGATAATATGAAATTGACTTACAAAATATTCCATTATTATTTCTTTCGAACAGCAATTCGATCTAAGAATCCATAATAACCTTCTAAGAATCCATCAGGATCTTCCCATTGTGGGTAATGTCCAATATTTTCTAAAACTGTTATTGTTGAATGGGGTATCAACCTCCTAAAAGTAAATAGGTCAATGCATGTGTAATCCAATTCACCACATTTTGATCGTTAAGGGCTGGCTAAACTAGGAGAAACGTCGCGCGCGACACTGATGTCCCCTCGGTGTGGTGTAATCCAGCTGACCCGTGGTGTCAGGAGCTCAGTGGGGTAAGGGTTCGAGCCCAGCCACGGTAGCGTCACAGCCAGGGTCAAGGTCTCGATTAGTTAACCTACTCCTGAGATCCTAGCGACTGGCGCTAAAACACCATTTCACTTTCACCTTCACCTTCTCCTAGTTTAGCAACCTGGGAAACTTTGTAGCGCGCGACATAATTTGTAGCAAGAGACGCAGAAATGTTTCTGGGAGACAACAGAAACATTTCTTGTCTCCGCTACATGCAAATGATTCGGGGGATATGTTGCTCCCTTGTCACTCGCACATGTTTAGCCACCCTGGGAGACACGCCGAGTACAGTGTCGCGCGCGACAAGTCTCCTAGTTTAGCCATAGCTTAAGGAAGTAGGATTTATACGCTTGTGCAGGACACGGACAAGTTATTTTTCAGCCGCGCGTTTTCTTTAATGAACTGGCCAAATCTTAGCTGTTGCACAAATATTTGTGGCTTTCCGATTTGTCTCTGTCCTGCTTGTCAAGCAATATTTTGCGATAAGGCTAAACGGTCAAACATTCATGGTCAAACATCTGAAATTTGCTTGTCCAACAAAATTGACTATTTGGCCACGTCCAAAAACATTTCTTGTCAAACATTTTTTTGCTTGTGTCAAATAAAATATGTTTTTGAACTTTTTCAAAAACATTACGCCACAAAGTTTGTTACTTTTTCTTGTCAAGCAATGTTTTTGGACGCGACCAGACGGTCAAACATTTGTTGTACAGCAAATTTAAAATGTTAGACCAACAATGTTTGATCGTTTGGCCAGGACCTAAAATACATTGCCAAGCAAGTTTTGCTTGTCAAGCAATGTTTTACATCGTGGCAAAACGGTCAAACATTGTTGGTCAAACATCTGAAATTTGCTTTTCCAACAAATGTTTCATCGTTTGTCCACGCCACCAAACAAAAAATGCTTTTAGCGTCTCAAATGTGTGATCAACAATGTTTGATCGTTTAGCCACGACCTAATTCTTTGGGCATTCTAGACTTAGGCCTTTGCCAAACGATCAAACATTGTTGGTCCAACATTTGAAATTTGCTTTACACCAAATGTTCGACCGTTTGGCCACGTCCAAAAACATTGCTTGACAAGCAAAAGTAACAAAAATGTGGCGTGATGTTTTTGAAAAAATTCGAAAACATTTTTTGCTTGACGCAAACAAAAAATGTTGGGAGAGCAATGTTTTGGGCGTGCCAAACGGTCAAACATTTTGCTTGACAAGCAAATTTCAAATGTTGGACCAACAATGTTTGATCGTTTGGCCAGGGCCTTAAATAACATGTGAGGTTAGTAAAACATACCTGAAAAGTTTAAGAGAATCCTCTTGATTAACAGGGTCTTCTGTCCCGTAAATATAATGTACTAAAAAGAAAATGGAAAACGAGAGTTACTATCCAAATCACCAAAAGCACATTGTGACTACAGTTGATTTTTACCTGAGGAACTTTCTGTTAAGTCGCAGCTACACGTGCGAATCTTTTGCTTGAAACGGTGATGCGACAGACCTTAGAATGTCCTGTCATGAAAAATCCTGAGGTGGCTACACGCTGCGACAAAAATGCTGCGACAATCAACTTCTATATATATAAAACAGAACTGTTTATGTATGTATATATGTTCGCTTATAACTCAAGAACCACTCCACGGACTGAAAAACAAAAGGTATCTTTGTAATCGGCAGTTTCCGGAGAGTGTCCTCGGCGAAAAAAATTTTCAAAAGCTTTTGGATTAAAAAATTAAGCAATAGGTAAATAGGTAGTAGAATGGAAATAAAAGCGACGGGATTCCGATTTCTTGAAGCCATGTTGACGTCAAATTAATCAACATGATGCTCATTAGTTGTACGATTCGGCTAAACAAAAGTCGATTGATACAAGAAACGATTAATACGTCAAATTAAACATGTGAATGAATTGTATCTCAGAGAAGTCTTCACTTTATTAAAGGAAAGTTGAAAAAATTCAACCCGGCATCGTGCCTCATAAGAAGAATGGGTCCTAGAAAATTACCAGGAAAAGGCGCGAAAAAAATGCAATGTGTTGCGTCACCAATGCAAAAAACCGGCTACACTGCGACATTACTGGCGACAAGCAAAAACATGTCGCGAAAAGTTCAATCAATATATTAATAAATATTTTGTTCGAAAATCTATCCCTGGCAACACGAGCGACTTTTTTATAAGAATATCTTTATTTTTGCCGAGCCTCGATTATTCTTAAGATTTTTGAATTTTGAGCTTATGAATATTCTTAAATTATTCTTAATTTGCAACGTTACCAATCGGCAAGAAGATCAAGAGAAATAAGTCAAATCTTTGTCATTTACAATTTTATGATAAAAAACCTAATCTAGAAGTTCTATTTCACCTCCGTCAATCACATTAAACCAATTTAGTCCAATGTGTATTTTTAAACATATACAGTGCGACAATCACATTTTGTGCCTTGTGAAAAACGCAGAGAAATAAAAAATTGTCTTCATGAAGTTTGAGTCTTGCATTATTCTTAAAAAATTCTTAAATTTCAGCGACTTTGAGCCTCGATATTCTTACAGACTGCATTCTTATAAAAAAGTGTGTAAATCGAAAACGAAGTCCTTAGTTACAAAAGCTGTATAAATATGTTCTGATCAACTTACGTGGTACATCTGTTTTTTGAAGTGCTCCAACCCATCTGTCTCTGTATTTGATTCTTTCGTCAATATAATTTAGCAGTCTGTAGAGAAAAGTATGCAACATTATCAGTAAAACAGAGCAATATGAAAGGGAGGTTAAGCCGCGGGTACACGTGTGACATTTTGCTTGAAATGGCGACAGAAAGTGTTCAAAAATTGTCACCGCGACCGGAAAAACTAAGAGTCGCACGCGTAGCCTGGGATATATTTTCGATCAGAAATTTTCTAGGGCCCATTCTTCTTATCGCGAAAGTTGATTGTTGCAGAACTTCCGTCGCACCATCAATTGTGGTATGCCACTTGTGGAAAAATCTATCCTTGTGTTCGCCATTCATGACAAATATATATAAATAGTTATGGTGCTGAAGAAGGCTCAATATAGCCGAAACACGAAAATCAAAATGGGATGAGAGCCTGGGGCTGTATGACTTGGAGAGTTACTCGGCGATTTCATTGAGCTCTGTGGCTCAGTGGAAACGCCGTTGGCTCTCTGATCATGCAGTCCTGGGTTCAAATCCCATCAATTGTGGTATGCCACTTGTGGAAAAATCTATCCTTGTGTTCGCCATTCATGACAAATATATTTTTGTTGAAGTGTGTAGCCACCTCAGAATTTCTCAGAACAGGACATTTTCAGGTGTGTCGCGTCGCCAGCACAAGTGAAAAGTCGCACGTGTAGAAATAGAGTTGAGAAGGCGACGAAATTAAACGAGTGATTGAACTTTAAGAAGAAATCCTTGTCTTTGGGACATTGTGATGGCTAACACCGGGGACATCATAGATTTGAAATAGGCCATGAATTTTACAAAGTATTTATTTCTTTCTAGTCAATCAAAAGAGCAAGCAAAAAACAAACAGCTGCTTTCTTTTCTGCCATGTTTGCAAAGATCTCCTGTATATGACGTCAGCAACTCCAAACATCTCAAATAATGCGGTGCTATGACAAACCGTACCATTATCTTGGCATATTTTTTACTCTACATACATGTTGGCCAACAATGTTGACACGGTTTGCGCCCGCCTTTCCTTCTTGACACTTGCAGCCATGCTAATGTCACAGCCGGGATCGAGGTCTCTTTACTTCATCTATGTCCAAGCTGTCCGAGATCTGGCGATTAGCGCTAAATACACCTTAATACACCTAAATACACATTAGATGGGATTCGAACCTGGACTGCATGATCAGAGAGCCAACGACGTTTGGACTGAGCTATAGAGCTCAATGAAATCGCCGAGTAACTCTCTGAGTCATACAACCCAAGGCTCTCCCCGTTTGACTTCTGTGTTTCGGCTATGTTGAGCCTTCTTCAGCACCATACATGTTTCTACATATTTTTCATGAATGGCAAACACTGGGATAGATATTTCCACAAATTGCATACCACAATAGATGGGATTCAAACCTGGACTGCATGATCAGAGAGCCAACGACGTCCTTCATCACAAATACTTGCAATCAAGGCAAATATACAATATGTTCGGAAGCAAGAAATGACAAAGAAATGGGTATTCACCTTTGTGATGATAAATGTCCATTTTATGACGAATTACTGTCCAGAAATCCCATAGATCTGTCCGTGAAGGCTTCGTGTTTTGACCAAATAACTCTGAGAAGCTAAAAGAAAAGTGAAGACTCAATGAATAAAACATGTGGCGTTTTTATTTAGTATATCATTCGCCTGTTCTAATACACCTTTTCAACTGAGGGCCTCGTTTTCAAAAAATTCTAAAATTGTGTTACAGAAGAATTTCGGCGTCAGATTCGAATTCAGCACCTTCGTTTTAGTGTCTGGGCAAATTTTTACGCTTCTAGTCCTTACGAGGTTGATTTTATAGCAATTAAAAGTTAGAAACGTTATAAGGGATTTGACCGTGAAAAATGACCGAGGGTCTAAAATTTCACCCCGAGCGATTTTTCACGGTCAAATCCTTTATAGATTTTCATATTTTCTTCGCTGTAAAATCAACATCGTCAGGACTAGAAGCGTAAAAACACTAAAATGAAGGTGCTCAATCTGAATTTGGGGTCAAAATTTTCGTATAAACAAATTTTCGTAAACTTTGAAAACGAGGCTCTTAGTTGAAAAGGTGGAAACGATAGAGCTAACGCCAACTACAATGCCTGCCAGAATTACTTGGAAACCCCCTTCATATTTTCAGGCTTTTTCATTATACAACACCCGCTGCCTGGATCCCCCGCTTCCCCCAGAAACAAGGTTGTTTCGTAATGTTGAAGAATGCTTTAGGGTGATCTGAAATGTTCATTTCTACCTGGAAACGTAGTGTCATTCGATAAACCAACATTGTTTACAGAGGAGTGAGTGGCCAAGCTTCTCAGTCATCTCTCGTTAGACGGCTGAAGTTAAGCTCGGTCGTGTGAGGTCAGCATTTGGATGGGTGACTTTCCAGATGGATTACTAAAAAACTCACTCTGCCGTCCTTCGGAAGAGACGTAAAAGAAGGGGTCCCATGCCTGAATGCGTCATGTGTATGCATAGTAGGCCTAAATAAGCTGAAAAAGCTAGAAACAACAGCCTACTCAAAATAAAGTAACAACAACAACAGCACAAACTAGTCAGAAATTGTAGGATACAGTTGGTTGCGGTTGAAGAGCGCTCGACTATGACTGACAGGCATCAACTAACAAAAGAAGTAGAAAATGCCCCGTTTTGCAGGTCAGTTGCGATAAATTAGCGCCAACGAAAATCGCCGATAAGGAGTGGACAACTAGTTCTCACTGTGTGCAATGTCAACATAAGCCTGGTTTAAAGTATCCATATTGCCAATAATGCAGTAGGTTTTAGACAAAAATAAAACGCTTAGCTATATAAGCAATGGGGTATATAGGAACACTTACCTGAAAGTAAATGCCAAGTAACTCATTAACATTGCAGAAACACTGCCAATAACTGGTAATCTTAGTAGCTAGAAAGCAATAACAAAGATTTTGAAAATCATATGAAGAAAACAAACCACGAATACGGAATTATCTGCTGGCCTAGACGAAGTAAGGTCTGACGAAATGTCCCTGATGCAGAAACACATTCCAATAAAACGTTTGACGGGAATTTTAAAGCCTTGACCAAATGACTCGATTTTTCACTCGATCAAATCGAGCGATGTCGAGCATCGATGGCAAAACGGTTCGATCTTTTCACTCGATCTTGTCGCTCCACGTTAGCTTCTCTCTGCAACTTCACGCGGAAAGACATTCGATTCACTCGACAAGTTAGCCAAAGTATTCGATTTTCACTCGATAACATCTTTTTCACTCGACTGTTTTGATCGAGAGCAAACCACTCAACAACACTCGACGCCACAAGACTCAAACCACAAGATGGCCAAACGAGTTGATTTTTCTCTCGATTTCTTGTCGAGTGAAAAATCGAGTCGTTTGGACGAGGCTCAAGAATAAATAATCTGTAGAAAATGTTTCCGACATGGTTACAATCATTCGTCTCATCATCAATCCCCCTTTCGAAAATGTGTCTTAAAAACACTCGGATAAAACATGAATATTACGTTGAGACCAATAAAGTTGAGATGAAATAACAGAGCAAAAGATGCAGGGAACTTTTTTTACAATAAGCCGGAGGAGACCCGAGTACAGACCTCTGTAGAAAATGTTCCCCAACTCGTTAGCATCATTCGTCTCATCATCTAGCTGTTCCATTTTACAAAATTCGTCTAAAATCGCGTTTTAATACGGCCAAAATATTGATGAAACTGCTGCATCGTGAGGCCAAACGTAAATTTCATGACCACGAGAATAAAAAATATTAGTCATGTCAAAGATTAGGGTATATATTGGAAAATTTGACGTTTAGAACATGAAAAATAACTAAAGCAAAGAAAAGGGTTACATTTATAATCCATTCAATGAAATTGATATAAGTTCGGGAAAGGTTTATTTGTACTCTGAGATCCAAAAATTTTACTCTTGAATCATTTCTCCGTCTGTATGATAACCGGCCGTCTGTCCCTGGTCCCTCCCTGGTATGAGTTTGTTTGGAGGAAGCGGATCTATAATGTCATTGCAATTACCTTTTGAACAAATCTTGCACGATGTGTTTCTGGTAAAATACCTGAAAAGATGGCATTCACATTACAAATCAACAAATAAGCAGAACACTAAAAACAGAGCAAAATAGTTTAACATCAGCATACAAGCACACACCTCCATTGCTAAGGCATAAACTTGAGATATTCAGACCATCCTCACTGCTTGCTAAGCGCTCCGAGTATCTACGAGAAATATTAGTGTTAGTGAAAGTGTTAGTATTAATGTTAAAGAAGGTGCTGTGGCGTCGTGGTGTAATCCAGCTGACTCGTGGTGTCAAAAGCTCAGTGTGGTCAGGGTTCAAGCCCAGCCATGGTAGCATCACAGCCAGGGTCGAGGTCTCAATTAGTTAACCTACTACTGAGATCCTAGTGACTGGCGCTAAAACACCATTTCACCTTCACCACCTGAAAGAGACCTTCAGATGACTCATGGAGCTTGATTAACAAGTATGCATCAAAAGGTAAAATATTAATTGACACACACTTTCCAGCCAATCGAGGTCTATCGACTATGTACCCATGTACGAAGAAAGGCAATGTGTAAAAGGTAAAGGTTAAGGCATTGCTTTTATATTGCACTGTTGTCTGCAACTGAATATATTAAACAGCACTTTACAACTATTTACCCCCTTGGTTCAAGCCGATTTTCATTTATTTAATGCTTTACTCCATGAAAAGTATATTGACTCATGCAGGTATACATTACGTGCATTTTACTTGCACTGAAGGCTTGCAATGCAGGAGTGCACTGTAAAAATTAATCAGACAATAGCACTACGCACACTACAAACAAATTTACCATCAACCACAATGTGGCCTTGCTTTGCTCATTCCACAAACAAAAAGGATGTCACTGAGAAATAACTGATGAGGCTCATGCCGTGAAAATTTTAATTTTGGAACAAAATGCCAAATATCTATCGTACCTGGATAACATTTCTTGTGCAACAGTATCCCCAAGATCATGAGCCAAAAGATGGATATTTTCAATTCCAAGGTGATTTAGAATATTTTCATGAATTATAGCTTGCTCAAGCACAGTGTAATTATGATATGCCTGGAAGGAAAGTCATACATCATACATCTAGTGGAATAGCTAGGGGAAAGGGGGGCAGTTGCCCCTAAATCTTGCAAAGATGGGTTTTGTATGTAGACCAACTCTGATGTAAAAGTGTCCCAGAGTACAAGTTGGGTATTTATTCTTAAAACCACGCCATATTTTTCTTTGACCACACCCTTTTGCCCCTTTCAATGTTGGATGTCTGGCTACACCACTGCATAAGTTTTGCAGATTACAAGAAGGAAACAAAAAGGGCTCTCTTATTTAACCATGCCATTGCAATTTCCAAAACATACTTCAGATTAGGTGTTAAACACTTTGCAGGTAAGTAGGGAAGGGCTTTAGTGAATCAGACAACACCTGGAGTGACCACTTATAATGCTTATAATGACCAATTTAAAGTGCTTTTATGTTGACGGAATGGGACTCCAAAATTGGCCCCGCTGGTCTTACTCAATTTGGGAAACAATAAAAAAACAAACAAAGATATAAAAAGCAAAAAAATATCAATTCATATTTTTAAGACTTACAGGTTTGTCACTGAAGCCGAGACCAAGCATATCAACAGCAATAATCCTACCAAAATGGCCAGTCAGTTTATAAATTACCTACAAATAAAAATAGATACAAAAATATTACATATTGGAATAGACATACAAAAATAGCAGACCTTGCCTCCATTTTGAAAGTGGCTCGCATGTGTAGGATACCAGTATTTTTACCGCTTTCCACATTAAAGGGGCACCAGAAGCATTGAAGGATGGCGGGGGGCAGAAGCAACAAATTTAGGGTAAACCATTAGGGAAATTGAAAATTCGGAATTTGTATATCTATGCTTTTGCAGTCTTGCTTCAAAGCTGGTGTGTTCGAGAATGCAAAATATCAATAAACTAATCCTAAGACTTTCAAACTTGCAAAACCACATTGACGCATGCAAATCAAGGATTTTTTCTCGCACATAAGAAACTAGACCTGCTGTTAATTGCATTTGCTGCAAGGCAGTCTCTCTCCCCACCAAAACTGCTGCCAAGGTATGTTTTGTATAAAGGCTAAATCTGGTGCAAAAATGCCATTGGGTACAACTTGGTGTGCTACTTGAAGGTGCTGTGGCGTCGTGGTGTAATCCAGCTGACCTGTGGTGTCAAGGGCTCAGTGTGGTCAGGGTTCGAGCCCAGCCACGGTAGCGTCACAGCCAGGGTCGAGGTCTCGATTAGTTAACCTACTACTGAGATCCTAGCGACTGGCGCTAAAACACCATTTCACCTTCACCTGCTACAAATTTTCAATAAAATCACAGAAAAAGGGAAGGAGACTGCTTGTTATCTACATAGAATTGCATATAATCTACCTTGATAAAACAATTCATGCTCTCCATGCTTGTACAGATATCCACTATCTCGCCAATCCAAAAGTGAGCTGGAAAAATCTGGCTCAGGCCAACTTATAAACAAACCAAACAGCAAAGAAATAAGGAACGGCAAACCGAAGTAGAGTAGTGCAGACTTCCATGGTATATCTAGCTCGCGAAATATTTTACTTAGTCCTCTTCTTGGCTGCTTCTTGGAACCAAAACCAGGGACATTTGCTTTCTTCTTTGAAACCATTTTGCACTTGCAGCTTTTGGTTACTGTGTTTCTGAACTGAATTTTGAATTGAATTGGATTTTTCACAAGGAGAACGAGACCACGTGTAAACGAGACGACACCACAAACTGAAGGACTGGCCAAACGATCAAACACTGTTTGTCTGTTTGTCAAACATTAAAATTTGCATGTCATGCAAAATGTTTGACCGCTTGGCAACGTCACGAAACATTGCTCGACAAACATTTTGTTTGCTTCAAGGAAAAACTGTTTTGAACTTTTCCAAAAACATTACTCGTCGAATTCTGCTAAATTATGCTTGTCAAACAATGTTTGTGACGTGACCAAACGTTCAAACATTGCTTGATAAGCAAATTTCAAATGTTTCACAAACAATGTTTGATTGTTTGACCAGGGCCTTAGAGAACAAGGGGCAACTGACAATAAATTTATCATCATCATTTACTGTTATATTGGCTATCTTACTTCTTCTAACACATACATCTACATGAAAAAAAAAACAATTTATATCAATTCCCATACTCTAAATGGAAAAAAATTAAAAGAATTATTCCATTCAGACGTAATCTGCTTGACTGTCTAAAATCAACTTAAAAAATCTATTATACTGTAGGCCTATCTTATTTTGTGGTTGTTTAAGCGAAAACCATTGCTGAGCCTGAACGAAAAAAACGATAGGAACCAAAAATTGCGACGTAGACTTTTGTTTCTTAAAAACGTAAAACTCTATGGGCTTTTCGAAGCAAAACTATGTAAAAAAGAATTTTCTGTTATTCTTGATTTGAGGTGACCTTGTGGGTACAGAACTTTTTTCGTGTGGTCTCACACAAAGTGGACAACAGGTTTCACGGAATGACCGGATTGACAGTTAATGACGAATTTAAAGGTCCGGTGTGGCATGTAAATCTGCATGGTAACCAGAACTGTGTGGGACATGCAAAGCTGATTTTGACGTAGGAAACAGCCCGAAATTGAACTACCATACTGATTCTTTCAACTTCTCGAGGGAGGGGGGGGGGGTATCCGGAGAGAGTGGGATGATTTTCAGCCTCGTTGAGTTAGTATGTATTAATATAAATCGATGCTGAGTCGAATAAACGCCCATTTAAAAGACTACGTGAAAGTCTAATGAAAAAATTCACAGTCTGAAAAATTTCGACTGAAAATCTACTAACAATACAAAAACCATGTAGAAAAATAATTCAAATTTGCTATCAAAATCTATTTCTAAAACGTTTGGAAAAATTCGCCACAAAAAGGCGTACAAAAGAAAGATAAGACTAAACAGCCCGTCGAAAGCCACTACACTTAATATTTGTTTCAATGTTCAATAAGCAACTAGAGCTGGACTGAATGGCACCTAGACTTACTACATGAGTCGTAGCTTTCGCTGCCTTCACCTATGTTCAGGGGGCGCTTAATCGGCAGAAGCAGAGACGCTTATTAAATCATAATATCGACGTCAAATACATTTAAACCATAACTACCCCTAGTATGTTTATTATTATTCGCTAGTTTCAATTAAGAGCCCGTTCGGATTACTGTATGACGAATTAACCGCTTTTTGTTCTAGGGGGCGGTTATTCGGGCAAGGGCGCTTATCGAAAAAATCTCTTATTTCGAGGCGTTTATTATGCAGGGCCGGTTATTCGGCCGGAGGCACTAATTCTGTCATTCACGGTAACAATGTATGAAAACTTACAAAATAAGGAAAAAGGATCCCCAATACCAAAATAAGGATTGAAATCATCCGATCGAAAAATAGCCAAGCTAGATTGGTATTTTGGTATGGGAAAGGTATAAATAGACCTTCTCGACGAAAGGCTATCAGGATTGACATTTCCCAAAACTTAAAGATACTGGGGTTTCAATGCTAGAATCATATAAAGCATCGAAAACTTAGTCTAGGTGCAAAGTATTATTGTCCTAGTGCTTGTAATATTGATTTCATTGGGGTTCAAAGTTCCGAATTCTATAAGGGCTTTATCCGCGAAAAATAGCTTTGGGTAAAACTTTTTTTAGCCGGACTGGCCTGAGCCTTTAAAAAATTGCAAACTTTGAATGCTCGTTAAATCAATGAAAGAAGCGCTAAAATAGCAAAACTTCACACCTAGACCAAATTTAGGCAGCTTGATATGAATTTGGTATCAAAAACTCTCCCCCTAGAAATTTTGAATAATTTCCATAATCCGAAACTTCAAACCTCATCTACACGTTTTTTTTTTAATAAGAAAGTGGTTTATAAGAAAGTGGTGCTCAAAATCTTAAAAACTTAAGAAAGTTCAATACTGGATTCTTGAAACTTAAGAAAGTTCTGTGTTATATTTTCACTCTTAATGCTCTATGTTCTGTTTTCGCTCTTCTGTTCAGTCGTTCATCTTGCTATTACACGAGTCTTATGACCATTTTCTATGGAAAACGTGATATTTGTGCAACAAATACAGTGCCTTAAACTGTGCGTTTGCAGAAATACTACATTCCAAAAATTTTCCTAAGAAAGTCACAAGAAAGTTTTGGTACTGAAAATATGAAATATCTAAGAAAGTTTCAATACTGGCCCAAAAAACTTTCTTATAAAATAAAAACGTGTATAAAACAAAGTGTTGTACGGAGGTGTTATGTTGTTGGCAATTTCACGAAGGAAAATTCTTAAAAACACAGCTTGCATAAAGTTTCCTCTAAAATATATTTGAATAGAAAATTTCAAAACTACGAGAAACAGCGGAAAAATCTCTGGACAGATTTAAAAGGTTTTTCGTCTAATATTCCTCGGAGTAAAAACGTCAGAAACAGACCGAAACAATCTGGATGTAATTCCTCGTTAGTCAATTGTTTCGGTCTTTTTCTGAGGTTTATACTCTGAGGAGTGTTACACGAAAACATATGAATAACAGCCTGACTATATAGGAGACATGTCGCCCGCGACATAGTCACATGTGACATGTCCCCTCGATGTCTCCCAGTATAGCCCTTTTGCTCATCCTATTCTTTTGGGTTTGAAATTTGGCCAAAACCTATTTTTCTGGGATGGCAAAGTTTTGAGCTACTTTTCTGGGCTTCGTGTGCCCCCCCCCCCCCTGGGGTTTAGCCACATCGGAAACTTTGTAGCGCGCGAAAACATTTGTAGCGAGAGGCACGCAAATGTTCCTGCGAAGACAAAAAAAGCATTCCTGCCTTCATAATTCGGGGGACATGTTGCTCGCTTGTCACTCGCATGTTTGCCACTCTGAGAGTCACGCAGAATACAATTTCGCGCGTGACATGTCTCGTAGTTTAGCCATAGCTTATCGCCCTATTGTGTTTCATTGCAATTTGAAAGCTTCAAAGATTCAAGCCAAACCTACCTTTATTAGAAGAGTGAGTAAAGAATGAAGAATTTGCGATACTTGGTGTTTGGCGAGTTGATCTCACAGCAGCGGAAAACTATAAAATATTATAACATCATTTCTAATTTATAATTGTACAAATTATATATATAAAAGTAACGTAACTATATTTAAAGGGTGCGTTCTTTTGAAGCGAATCAGAGATTTGCTTCGCGCTTTTGATTCCACGAAGATTCAACGTGGAATGACAGTTTTAAGAAAAGGTGTCTTTCTCAAATCTTCATAGTCAATAGAAGTGAGGACTGGTCTGGAAACCTATTGTCATAATTTCTTTTGTTCTATTGAATTCGGCCGCACAACTTGAACGCGCAAATTATTATGGTCATGTGATCAAACTGAGGGGACAGCGTTCGAGAATCGACTGCAGAAAACGCTAGGAAAGATCAGGAACGACGAGAAATGTTCAGTTTATCATTCAAATTCTTGGATGAAGATAAGTGCAACATCACGTATGATAAGCAGTTCAACTCGGCTGCGGATATAAGCTAATTTCTCCTGAATGGGATCGTTCTTCTGTACTAAAGACGTCTCTCCCGATGCCAAGAAATAAGAATCAGAGCAAAATTTCCGCTAGGAGAGTTCCGCTATTTCTTTTTAAGCAGGGAAATAGTCAGTCTTACAAGCTCTATTGTAGCTACAATTAATAAATTGAATAAGAAAATGCAGCAAAGCCATCCAAAAACTAAAATTAGACTTTATAGAGGAAAAACCATTATTCGCATATCGTTTACTCGTTCCTATTTTTCGCCCGCTTTTCTCTTTTCGAAAGCGCTCTACCCGAATCGATCACCACACTAGAATTCGAAGACTCTTGATCGGAAGAAAACACAGCTAGGGAGAAGAAGGGGAAGAAAGAATTGCTCTCAATTGACAGAGTAAAGGAGAAACTACTGGCTGAAATCCCGCATGTTAGTTTCTCCCACATCGAGAACAACTTTACCTGCTTGCAGTCTCAAGCGAGGGAAATTTTATTCTTCAAAAAGATGTAGGCCTACGCGATTCAAGGGAGTGAACGGCCCTGGCTGGAGCTCAAAGTTTGAGGCTGAAAATATTCAATCGATAGAAATCCCTAAAATCCTTTAACGAGAGAGTGACGTCCGCTGATGCGAGAACCTTCTGGAAATATTAGCGAAATTCTCCCGATCAGGAATAAATTACTTTGGTCTATTTTTTTCCAAACCAAGATTTATTTCCGCATTTCTCTGTACGAAAAATAACAGTGAATTTGGAAAGACAAATTTGAAATGTTCACATTTTCAGTATATTCGAGAGAAAAGAAATTGCTCAATTCTAGTGACCGCGTGCTTTCCGAAAGCTAGCAATCTAAACCATCATGTATTACGTTTATGTACAGTGAATAAACTAAAGCAAAGTTGAATGGGCATAATATTTAAATCAAAAACGCCAAGTTTCGCAGAGAAATCAAGGATAGTCAGTACATAACGCAAACAGACAAACAATTCCCGTCCCCTCAGTTTGGTCACGTGGCTCGTTAAAATCGAGACAAAGAGTTAAGACAATAGGCTTCCAGACCAGTCCTCACTTCTATTGACTATGGAAGCAAGTTTAAATGAATTTGCTGTAACAATTAGTATTCAAACATACTTCACGACAAGGCTCAGTGTAAGGAACATTCAGCTTCGTTTAGTTGAAAAATTAAGTAACTCCAGCCTTCTCAGACCAAAGGTTCCTTATAAAGAAACGTAAGGTAGCGGGAAAATAAAGGAAATATGGTGCAGAAAGTGGCAAAGACTTACAGCAGTTTTTGGTGACAATTTCTTTCGGAGTTTATCTACACCAACAGCAAGCCATGGAAATGAAGACTGATCACTTGGTGCAGACGATGGGGATTCTTCAGTTGGGGTAATTTTCTCATCTAAAAAACGATAAAACGATAAAATAAGCAATAAAACGACTATAAAGAAAAATTCAGACGAACCTATAGCATACCTCAGCAATTAATTCTGCACTGATATATCTACCAAGGGTATGAAATACTTTTTGATAAACTAATATTTTTTTCTTACCAGATAAGGCTCGTTCGATATCTTTCTTGGGTTCTGCAAAATGATTTTCTTCTAGAATAATGAAAGAATCAGCTGTTCTTGCTGGCAGAGCAGGAGGACCATCGATACGGACTGGGGATTTCTGAAAACGAGAAACAAAACAGGACATCACACATTGCGCTTGTAGGCTGAAAAGAGGAGTGAACCCATCGGTATAAACAGGACATTTGCAGCGCTTCTGCTGTTCCATACTTCCTGTTGTTGTCATGGTTAGGCCCATATTCAGAGATTGACATAATCGCTACAACAACCAGCGCCATCATCATCATCATGATAATCTTCGTCATCATCATCATCATCATCATCAATATCATCATTATCATCATTATCATCATCATCGTCATCATTATCATTATCATCAGCATAACCATTATTATCATCATAACAATCATCGTCATCATCATTATCATCATCATCTCATCATCATCATCATCATCATCATCATCATCATCATCATCATCATCATCACCATAATCATAATCATCATCATCATCATCATCATCATCATCATCATCATCATCATCATTATCATTATAATAACCATCATCAGTATCATTATCGTCATCATCTTAATCATCACCATCGCCCATATTATCATTATCATCATCATCGTCATAATCGCCTAAATCACCATAATCGTCATCGTTATCATCATTATCATCGTCATCATCTCGATCATTGACAGCGTGGTGAGGTCAGAAGTCAGAAGGAATAGAACTAGCACGACCACCACCATCACCACAGCCACTCTTATCTGTTAAGCATTCATGTTTAGCACGCTCTATGTACTTACCTTTGGTGACCATATTGATTCGTAAACAGATTCTTCTTTCGGTTTACTAGACGGCTTTTGAACCACTCCATATAAAGCACCTACCAAAATAAAAAAATAGTCGGGCATCAAGAAGAATTGTCGTCTTTCATAAGATAATAGTTTATAAGTAGGTAATAGGTAATAGTCTTAACTAAGAAGAGTCGAAGAAAAGATCTAAGTGTGAGAAGTGAAAATTTGAGATACTGAATTTTTTGAGGTGACGCAAGCGCTATCATCCTTCTATCTATAAAACTGCTTGAAATTTCTTCTTTTTATCACAGCAGCATGTGGGGATGGGGGGGGTGCAAAAGCAGAAAATTTGATTTCTCTTCGAAAAATGATGTGTTCTTGTAGGTTTTATTCACTCACTTATAGAAACATTTAGCATCCACACCAGTTTGGATCCCATCCAAAATGTTAACATGGGATATACACAGAGCCAGAGAGCCGGCTCTTCTGAACAGATCCAGAACTGGCTCTAAAGAGAGCCAGTAAACGTCCGGTTCAAGAGATCCGGACCAAGCAAATCCAGTTAATCCTGTGTAAATGGGGTATAACACATGGTTTCCGGTGCTACATGTGTACTACACGCTTTTTTTATAAGGAACCACTTTATAAGGAACCTACATGGCCCGAAAATTTAAAGAACTTATACTACTAAAGAGAAAATCACTAAGGAACTTTTCATTGTTGAATATTTTTATGACTGCAAAAAATTAAGAATTAGAAAGGCCGTTCTATTCATTTGCACTCGCAAATCACATAAATTGTACGTTAAGCATGTATCAAATGTTTCCTTGAGTATTCTCAAGCTCTGCTTACATGCAAGTGTCTCTCTTTTATTGTTAAGACCACTGTATGTGCCGTTAAAATTAAGGAACTATTAAGGAACTTTTTAAACTACAATTGCCTCAAAAGAGGTCCAAAAATAAGGAACTTTAAGAACTAGGCCTTGAGGTAGGTTCCTTATAAAAAAAAGCGTGTAGGTTCCTAGGTTGATACTCCATTATTTTTTCACAGGGCTATACAACAAGAGAAGTAAGTTGCTTCAAAAATTTCTTACTGAAGTCAGTTTCATCTTTTGCATTGCTAGTCTTCTTTTCCTCAGCAAGTTGAAGTAGAAGCGGAGCTGGCTTTTCATTCTTATTAGCTGACAATACTGCTTTCTCATTGGCTAGTTGGGGTCTTGTGACTTTGCCACTACTCGGTGAATCAACATTCGAATTCGACACTAGGATTGTCTCCGCTGAACGATGCTTTGTGATTGGTGGCCTCTCTTTGATAACGGGGTCTTGTGGAAACTTGATCCCGGAGCTTTCCAGCTTTTTTGGTTCAGTCTTTTCAACAGTGACAATAAATTTTGTTCTGTTAACCAGGCCATCAGATGCTGGCGTTGTTCTGCCGGCTAGGCCCTCCCTTGGAAGAGTCGTTGCTTTCTTTGGGGCATTATTAACGGACCCTGGAGGGTTTTTACTTTCTTGGAGGCTTGAGTTCTTGATACTAGACCATCTGATGAAGCCGCTGGTTGGGTCTCGTTTTCTCGGTTAATTACATCACTTCGCTTATTAGGAAAAAGTTTCAGGGGATTTTCGACAAATTCTCTTGGCGCTCTTTCGCCGTCTGGCGATAATCTCGGATCTTTTACTTTCATATTAGGGGTATCCTGCTTCAACTGACCGCCTCGTAACCAATCAGCCTCTTTTCCAGAGGTCGAGCTGTTATCACATGATTCAAATTCAAGAATATCTCTGTGTTTGAGAGGCAAAGGAGGCCTATCGCCATCAACCAAATCGTTCACACTTTTTGATTTTATGAGCTCTTTTTCTGCATGCGTTTTGTGGTTTTGATCTTTTTTGTTGTAATTAGGTTTTGCTGGGAGAATTGGTGGAGAGAGATCAACTTTGGTATCAACATTAGTACCTTCAATCAGTGTTTCAAAACTTCTCGATTTGTTAAAAAGTCGATTTTCTTTACTGGATGCATCTGACATTGCTTCCATGCCGACCCCCTGGCTAAGACTAGATGACTTCTTGTGACTTACATCGGGTTTCTTGCTTGAAACCGGGGGTTTATTACCAACTGGTGATGGCTGGTTGGCAACCTTTGGCGCCCCTGAAAAAGAATTTTATACCATAAAACGTCCGTTAGAAATCAAGGTATTTCAAGAGCAGCAGATTTCGCCAATGGACCGGATATATCATGCCACAAATATCGAGTCATAAACTTAAGGCCTGGCCAAACTAGGAGACAAGTCGCGCGCGACACTGCATTCGGCGTGTTTCACAGGGTGGCTAAACATGCGAGTGACAAGCGAGCAACATGTCCCCTGATTCATTTGCAAGTCGCGGAGACAAGAAATGTTTCTGTTGTCTCCAAAAGCATTTGCTTGTCTCTTGCTACAAATTTTGTCGCGCACTACAAAGTTTCCGAGATGGTTAAACTGGGAGACACTGAGGGGACATCAATGTCGCGCGTGACATGTCTCCTAGTTTTGCCAGGCCGTAAAGTATGCTTCTTTGGCATACTCACCAATGGAAACATTGACGTAATTTTGGGGTGCCCAGTCCTTCTCGGGAGCTGATTTTTTAATTTCGACTGTACTAAGCTGAGCAGGCTCGAGGGGTGTCGGTAAGCCATTTGTGCTTTCGTGGTTGCTGTCCATCAAATTTATAGGTTTTGGGGTCGTTTTCGGGGCAGCTGAGGATGATGTGCATCTGAAAAAGAAAAATTACACATCTGTTTTTAGCTTCAAAACTCTTGCTAACCAAAAGTATACCGTCATGAATAACGTCTCTTTCTAGGGAAAATAAAACTACTTTTCTGCTTTGAAAAACATCAAATTTATCGTGCAAAAGGACCTCTTTTAATCGACATTTAATGGGTGGGCATTCTATTGGTTTTTCAAGACAAGATACAAAAGGCTATTGTTCAAAACAGTAGGGGATTAGGGGGGCAGGGTGGGCAAATACTCCCCCTAGTTAGTATGTTGAATAGACCTTGCAACTTGCTAAAAAAAAATCGGGATATTAATCGCTATTTCTAAAAACAACTCCAAAAATTTATTAGCCTGTTTCGAACAGGTACTGCTTCAAGACTTTCTTGAATTTTTTCATGAAAACATGAAAATAAACTTTCAGTTTCATTTTAATTGCAAACCGATGAATAGACCTTTTCAAAGACGTCTGGGTCTAACTCGACGTTTTTCTGGAAAATGGTAGATATCTTGTGCAAGGGAATCCTCTCCGCGTTCAAAGACCAGAATTGCAGTCGTTTTAGGAGGAATATTGCAGCAAATTTCCGTTTAAATTCACGTTAAATAGGAGGCTTAAGTGAAAGAAAGGATTCAAGTTCCAGTTTATCTGCTCTAGGAGGCATTCAATCAAGTATTTTCCTTTTTGTGAGTTACTTGCATCTTGTTTCCTGAGTTTCTACTTTTTTTGAAACATTTACTGTCACAGATTCCTTTTCTCTTTACTCCTGCCATTATTCATGGATTAGAAGTAAAATCTGCTACACTTACTCTCCCAAAGCGATTGCGATTCCGGTCGTTGCACGCGGAGAAGATTCCCTTGCACAAGATATCTTCCATTTTCCAGAAAAATGTCGCGTCCAACCCAGATCTCTTTGAAAAGGTCTATTGGCGATCATTTTAATTCCAAACTTTATTTACAAGAAGGCTTTGGGGCTTCAGTACACTGTGGTAAGAATTTCTGTTGTTAGGCCCTCTGGCCGCTGTTGGCGGCCAATTTGTTCAACTGTCCGGATACTTTCTGAAGGGGAGTGTCAATGAAATTAACAAAGAAACCAAAACAGGTTCGAGCTTACCGTTCCTGATCGTTGCCTGTTGTGGTAACCTGGCATTGTTTGTTATAACTGGCTTACCTAAAAAGTCAACAAAGATAGTTGGAGTTTATAGATATTTGCAGCTTGAATTGACTGGTAACTCAACTTTTCTAACGGCCTGGTTCCATATACAGTACGTATACAAGTCGGTAAAAGCTGAAGGAGAGCGTCCGACGCCTGCCAATTCGACGCGAACGTCTTTATGGGCTATTTAACGCAATGGGGTACTTCATATAATTTGTCTATGGGTATGTGCCATCTATACGGCTGGTTATTTGGCCCTGAAATTCTCCAAGCATGTATAGGATTTTAACATAAACACCATATAAGAGGATGGGATATTGAAGAAAAGTAAAAAAGGCCACTTTATTTAATCAAAGATGAAAATTGCGTCCAAGATGCTCATAGCACAATTTAAAGTAAAAATAAGGCCTTACAAGTCCTATTATTCTCATTTTCTCCCAATTATTACTCATAATGTAGGGTTTGTTTCTGCACTACAAGTGAGTGAGTTTGTAAAATCGGACCGGCACACCCCCCTCCATCCATAACACCCCCCTGGGCACTTAACAAAGCCTTAAAGCTTGTAAAAGGTGAATTCAGCATTGAAGATATTCTTCGCATGGCTCTCCTAAATTTCCTCTGACAATTATTCCGTGTTGCTCCATTGAGGACTGGGACTGGTCTAGCTATCAGGAAATGACTGAGTACGCCAGAGGAGGGGGCATCTAACGCCTGCTAATATGACACAAACGCCTGCTAGGCCGTCTAGTTTGTAAAAGGGAATCCAGAATTGAAAATATCCCGAAATATCCCGAAGAAAGATTTTAAAACTTACGTGGCTCTCCTAGATTTCCTCTGACAATAATTCCCTGTGTTGCTCCACTAGGGACTGGCACAGGTCTAGCTTTCGGCAACGGCTTTCTCGAAACTTTTGGCGATACGTCGAAGTTTTCGTAAATTGGCACGTCCTGGAATGATTTCATCAATACATAAGAAACCATTAATGCCTACATTCAGTAATATATTGCGACTAATGGAGAAATAGAGATTGCGCGGTTGTTGAGCGAAGGCATTTTTATTGTTTTCATTGCTGTATTGTATACACTTTTTCGACTAAGATAACATTTTTCAAACCTTGAAGATATCGAGTTTTCGATGTTAAAATCGTATAAAGCATCCAAAACTTATGGGCGTAAGTTTTGCACTCCTAGCGCTTGTACTATTGATTTTATGAGCGTTCAAAGTTCCCGATTCTATAAGGGCTTTGACCGAAAAAAATGGCTTGGGGGTCATAGAAAAGCTTCTAAATAGTTAATAGTACGTGATTGCTGGGGCATGATTTACTACATGGCTGAAAAATAAGAAGCAAAGATTTCAAGTAACGTAAAACAACACTAACCTCAGTCGGAGTGAAGTCAATATTTACATATGGAGCTGCTTCGTGTGGAGATTCCGATAATTTGATTCGTTCGGTAATGAGATCTTTAAAAACTTCGTATAGATATTCGTATTGCTCCTGTTTCAAAAGACATTCACTTTTCTCATTTTTTTTTTATTATTTAAATACACGATAGACTACACTGAGCTACAGGTTTAAATACAAATTACAAAACATTACACATTAATTACGATAACAATTACGAGCACTAGGATAAATTTCTCCACCAAGTGGCACACCAAAATAGATTGGATTCCAACCTGGACTGCATGATCAGAGAGCCAATGACGTTTACACTGACCTATAGAGCTCAATGAAATCGCAGAATAACTCTCTGAGTCATACTGCCCAAGGCTCTCCTCCCGTTTGACTTCTTGTGTTTCGGCTATGTTGAGCCTTCTTCAGCACCATGCATATTTACACATATTTTCTCATGAATGGCGAACGCTAGAATAGATTTTTTCACAAGTGGCATACCACAATAGATGGATCTTTCCAGGCTCGAGTGCGATTTTTCACCTGTTCTGGCGACATGCTGTGACAAAAATGATGGGACAAAGTTCTGCGACAATCAACTTGCGCGGTAAGAAGAATGGGTCCTAGAATTATTCCGAAAACGCGCCAAAACAATGCAAAAAACCGGCTACACGCTGCGCAATTATTAGTGACAAGCCAAAACATTTCGCGGAAAATTCAACCAAAGAACTTGTTTCCTCAACTCGCAGAACATTTTGTTCGAAAATCTATCCCTGGCTACAGGTACGATTTGTCATGTCCTGTCGCCATTTCAAGCAAGAGGTCGCACGCGAAGCCGCGGCTTAAAGCCAATCGGTAATAAAATGAATTCGAAAGTGCAAGATTTACCTTAGATTGTACCATGGCGGGTCGCTGTTTTCTCAACATCATAACGAGGTCGAAAACATTAAAGCTTTCAGGCTGCAAAAAATTGAAGTTTAAGAAAGAAATAGATAAGCAAAATTGAAAACGATCAACTAAGAAATCCACGTTATTAGGAGATAGGATTAAACACCATACTAGCCCAAACAGGCCTACGACCTATAACCCTATAATGATAATTACATACCAATTTTTTAATTATTCTCCTTCCATAGTCAATGGCAACGATTGCACCAGTCCTTCCGCATCCGGCACTAATAAAACAACAACAGTGGATTAGACAAAAGTATAACAATCTTTATAAAAACAACTCATTCTTTATAAGTGCTGTGGCGTCTTGTTGTAATCCAGATGACTCGTGATGTCAGGAGCTCAGTGTGGTCAGGGTTCGAGCCAAGCCACAGTGAGGTCACCGCCAGGTCAAGGTCTCGATCAGTTAAGCTGTTACTGCAATCCAAGCAACTGGCACTAAAACACCATTTCACCTTCACTCTTCGTCATAAGTCATTATCCAGCAGTGGTGTAACGCAGTTTAGGCTCCCTTAGTTCAAGAACTTAGGGCCCCCGGCCTAAAAGGGTCCCCGAAAACTTTTTCGTATCATGTTCTATTTGGCCATAATATGCTGAAAGGATTCTTGAGACCATTCCATCAGCAGTCATTAACCAGGGCACACGTAGCGTACATTTTTCAAAGTTCTAAAGGACATGATTTCATTTCGACCCCCAGTTTATTTCGACCCCCCCTCAATTTAGACCCTGAAATCTGTTTCAGCACCTCGCATATTCCAACCCCCCCCCCGCCCAGCAATAAGGCAGCGAAGAGTTAAGAAGACAGTTCAGAATACGGACAACTTACCTACAATGTACAAGCACGGGGGGATCATCCCAAGGATGGATTTCTCTCATTAATTCAACAAGTCTTATGATATCTCTTGATGATCTGGGTGCCCCGTGATCAGGCCAAGAAGTATAATGAATCTGACTAAGCAGCAACTCTTCCTACAAAGAGACAGATAAAGCAAAATATATCAAGAAAAATATGAGAATTACAGCTGTAATGCAAAAAGATACCGTATTTATTAAATTGAACATCTCGAGGTTTTCTTTGAAAACACTGCTACAGGATTTCTAACAAGTATATACAGGAAACCAACTTTTAGCGGCCTCTATATACGTTGGGATTCCTATATTAGACATAAGCTCCTTAATAAAATCTATATAAATACTATATAAGAGAATTTCAAAAATATAGATAACTTTATTTAAACGTTTCGATCTATGATCTTCATCAGTAACTCAAGTTTAAACGTTTCGATCTATGATCTTCATCAGTAACTCAAGTTACTGATGAAGATCATAGATCGAAACGTTTAAATAAAGTTATCTATATTTTTGAAATTCTCTTACGTTGGGATTCCTTTAATCCAAAACAGAGGAAAATCAACCTCGTGAACACTCTTGTTCATCGGGCACTTATGATTTGCTCTAAAACACGGCTCGATTCGGAATTCGACAAAAAGGGCTATTGCTATGGAAAACGGCTATCCTGAGGACGTCATTTCGGATTGTTTTGGAATAATTGGCAGAGCTAGATCCTCGTTTTATCTCAGCGTTTTGGAATCTGTGCAGACAGAAAGAGCTGGTTTTCTCACTTGGACTCTTCAATTAATTTCCATTGGTCCTCCCGCTAAAAGCTGATTGGTGTTTAAAACACAATGCTAATTCAGCTTCTCTTTCCCATTTCGAACCGCATCTGGATATAAAATCCGCCTCAGTTTATTGTATCGGTCAGTTTCTGGCATGCATACTCTGTGGAGTGTCAGACGAATTTAAATGAGTGCCTAATTCATAACTGAGTGAGAACACTCAGTCAAGAGAGCAGCTCACTTTCACTAACTGAAAGAGAAGTGCTCTTTTCAAGGATGCTTCTTCAACTCTTCAAGCAGAGGTGTTCCTTTGAGTAAATATACACTACATTCAGAAGAAGGAAGATCCAATGATAAGTAACAAGTTTACATTATAGAAGGAGAACAACATACGGTTCCTAATGTTGCCTTGATTTGTCTTTCTATCAAATTTTCCTCCAGCGACTTTTGCTTCACCTGTAAACAGCAAAAACCAGTCATTTTAAAATCATACTTTGCAACTGTGTGTTAGGACTACTTTATAACCGATATGATTCATTTTCAAGGCAATGGTGATTTCAAGATGGAGCCACTCTTGATAAAATAATGATTGATTTTTGGGGCTAAAACTCTTTGCTTTGATATCGTGTTTTTGAAAATCTCATGTTGTCCTCTAGTGTCTAAACATGCAGTATTTGCAAAGATCTTGAAGTAATGGGTACAGTAGTTGTCATTTCATTGTTTCCTAGCACCTATTCGAGTTGTGTTGATTCCTGAAGGCTCTTGCTTGCGATAACTCCTGTTTTCCGGGCATCCCTCACACAAGACTCCGCTAATTGCTGTCTACATGGTTGGGTTGTTTCAGTACTTGGTTATCGTATTTTATCTAGTAAAGTATGAGTGCGGTCACAAGGAACCCCACCCCATGCTTATGAAGACACCCCAGAGCCCCCCAAGTTGATTTTTTAAATCACTACTGTTTCAAGGAACGTAGAGTCTTGCTTCATCAACAAGATCCAAAACATTACTTTTCATAGTAGCTATCATCCAATTCAGCCTGGAAAAATATCGTCAAAAGCGACGGGTACGACGCAGGAGAATCCTCAAGCAGTTGCTATTGTCAGTGCGCAGCAGATGTTTTTAAAGCAGGCCCACGTCGATGGCGACGATAAAGAAAATGTTGCGATATCAAAATTTATGTTCCCATTACATCGTAACAGAAGGGAAGATAATGTCGTTCAAAAACATTAATTCAAGGTCAAGCTTTTCTGGTCTGTTCTCGTTGACGCAGTCGACGGAACAATGCATAAAAACATATCCCCATTAACGCATTTTTTATAAGGAAAAACCTTTTATCAGGCACACGGTACACGAATCGGAAAAATGTTACTCAGGGAACTAAATGCAACAAATAGGGACAAACTTGGTTACTTACTAAAGTTACTGCTATGTTATCAAACAAGAGATTTTCTCCTTCTAAAGGCCAATATCTTTGACAACGATGCTGCAAGATAAATATTCACTTTTAACTTTAGGAAAGTTTATCATTTTCAACAATGGTGTTGTGGTTGGTCCTATCCATTAAATTAACGGTGTTGTGGTGCCCATGGTCTTACTAACATAGCACATGGCATCAGGAGTTTAGTGAGGTGCTTCTCAACCAGTAGCGTGATGTTGATCGTCAAGGGTTGATGTATCATGAGTTTATCGAATTCTGATTCCGGGGAGACATGATTCATGGTTGGACGGGGATGTGCTGGCCAGATTTCGCAGATCCATCAACTTATAATGTAGACACAGACTTTATTTTATGAATAAAGATAAGCGGTATATGACAGTAATAAAATTTTCAAGGCCTTATTATTCCTTTAAATTGTACTATAAACATATTTTATGCAATTTTAAGACTATCTGACTCAAATGAGTGACATTTTGGAGTTTTCTTCGATTTCTCACTCTTTTAATCGGGTTTTTGTTAAAACATACCGATGTTTAGAGAAATTCAGGGCCAAAAACCCACTGAATATGAGTGGCACATACCCATACCCAACTTATATTAACTACCTCCAGGCTTCCAATATCCTAGTGACTTGCGCCGATTACACCTAATTACTTTTTAATTCAAATAAGAATCCCTACTTTATATGGCTATATCTGAAAGATGGAAATTAAATGTAGAATACAGGACAACAAAATAATGGATTATCAGAATTTTTTTCCAGAATGACTTATGTCTGTATCTTCCGTTATCCTAGGGAGAACACTAAGTAGTTCAATCTGGTATCATCTATGTCCCATCTTAGAATCCAGAAAATTTCCCTCTCAAACTACACAAAAACTAACAAAAAACCAGAAGAGTTCACAGACGTACTGAGTATAAAGAGATGGAATGGCAATACATCTACTATCCTGCTGGCAGGTCCATTGTCATTTGTATTAATTTTGCACCTAGTAGGTAAATTAACATAATACCAACTTACCTTCCCTAATTCAATCTCTTTACATGCCATTACAATTATCTAAAATAAGAATCGAAAATTAGGAGGAGATTTAGATGCATTCAGCACTTAACCACAGCAAGACCCATGTAAAACTAAAGCCATGCTTTCAGGGGTGCCGGAAGCACGGGGGCAGCGGGGGCAGCTGCCCCCCTGCCCTCGGAAAAATTGCCAAATTCTTTTATTTTCTTATTGTTCTGCCCAAAAATTGTCGCATCTGCCCCCACCGCCCTGCATTGCTTCCAGTGCCCTTGCATGCTTTTATGTCTAAATTGCACATTGTCAGAACCAGTTGCCAACTTCTAATCCGCAAATGATTGGGAACTAATTTATATCAAATAACCTGTTGACGCTCTGACAGCTAGTTTCTTTTTGACATCAACTAGTCAGCACAGAGTTCCAGAAAGGTGATTAGCTGACAACTGATTCCCGTCAGTCACAATCACCTGAGCACTATTTCGACTGCAATCAACTGTAACCTATCAGCTCTGACTGGTTGTTGTTTTACGTTTTATGTTGATTTATGACATACCTTGATTTTATGTTGCCAGATCATCCTCCAGAAATCATTCACTGTTGATGGAAGAGGGCCTTGTGATGCTATGTAGCCTTTTCTTCCCTCTGGAGACTGTGAAAAGCATGCCATTATCAATATTTAAGACATTGCAGAATTAAGAATACTGGAACTGATTTTTGAAGGACCATCACCTTGATTATACATTTAGAATATAATGATTATTTGGAGAATCCAGGGTACTCCATTGAGGAAAATATCATTCTTGGGGCAAAAGCAGCAGGTAAAATTAACAGCAAGGTGGTAAATAACCAAGACCTGTATTAGCAAATAAGGATGCATTCTTCTGCAGCAAATATGAAATTTGCTTTGATTTTTTGATTCTACAAAGACATGGACCATGATTGACGTGACCAAAAGAGGCACCAAGGCCCCTCCTACATGGATATGTTTCAAAAGTTCCGTTTCATGTCAGGGAAATGTATCAAAAGTTTTGTGTCTACACAAGCGTTTTCAGAAAGTTTTCGTTGTCCACACGGAAACGATGATGTCATGTTTTCTGAAATTTGAATTTTGAAATTCAATACCAATTAACCATTGAAAGTTATTGTTGTTCATGTTTATTGTTGTTGTTGCTGTATTGTTTTCAAATGTTTCTGTTTTCGGTGTCTACATAGAAAACTGGCTCAATGGTACTGGCTGGCAGTTCAATAATAAATACTTTATATTAACATAATTACCTTGACATAATTAGCATTTATAAAGTCAGAGCCTTCTATGTTGCTGTTGTTGCTCAGGATTACTCTTGAATGGTCAACTGTGAGAAAAAGGAAATAACATTTGTGAACAAAATAGTTTTTGAGTTGTACAAAACTCCAGAATTGCAATAAACAGGGCAAACATTTTCGGGCATACTTAAAAGCTTTTTTGTCTGACACTCCTCAGAGTACGAATGTCAGAGTATGAAAGGTGGAAATTTATACCCAGATGCAGCTTAAAACGCACCAGTCGGAAAGAGAAGCTGAATAAGCATTTTAAACACCAATCAGCTGGTTGGATACAGCAGGAAGACCAATATCTACTTCTCTTTCGGATTGGTGCATTTCGAGTCCCATCTGGGTATAAATTCTGCCCTTAGTTTATTGTTTCAATCCATTTCTGACATTCATACTCTGAGTGTCAGATGAAAAAAGCTTTTAAGTATGCCTGAAAATGTTTCCGCTGTTTATCACAATAATGTGTGATTTGTTTGGCCAGGGTTAAAAGGAAGTGACTGCAACTTACATGGAAGTATATCTTTATATCTGTTCTTCTTTTTATTGTGTTCTTTTGCTCCTTCTGTTGACTTGCACAATCCATCTCTGGAAAGCTGTTCAGAGTTCCTTTTCACTTTCTACAAAAATAACATCAAAGCTATGAAAGTAGGTTGATGCAAAATGCTTTTGGAACAATGGACTAAAGGTTCAGGGACACTAGCAATTTCCAACTGAATTTTTGTTGTTGGTAATATATGCTTAATTTATTATAGTTACCCATTCCCCACGAGACTTTGTTTCAAAGTGTGCACAGAATATAAGGTTTTTCAAAATAATATGTCTATTGTTTTCCTTTGTTCTTCTTGAAATTAGGTGCAAAAGATCTTCAACGCACATATTACATAGGTCTTGCCCCCCCCCCCCCAATGTCAATGTTGGTTTAAGAAAGCACAAGGTCCAGGCACGTTATCAGTTAGTCTTTCAAGTCTTCAAACTTGACTTTGGGGAATGGGGATCCAAATACAACAAGAGAGAGACAATTTTTGCACTGAGATCCTAGCAACTGGGGCTCACCATTTCACCTTCATCTTTACACCTTCGCAAGTGTCTCCTTACTTTTGTTCAGGATAGTAAATTTGAGGTGCTAAGACCTCACCATTTGTTGAGAAATATGGCCAAGATTTAGCTCACCTGAAATTCTGCAGAAAACTCATCCCTCCCTTGTCTTTTTTCTTGCAGTAATGTCTCATATCGTCGAAGGAAATCTTTAAGGCCATTTAATGAAGTCATTTCTTTCATAAACCTAGCACCATATACAGCAAAATAGAAGCTGAGATGTAGACACAAAAATAATAAGCTCCTTTCTTGATAATTGGACTAACTTTACTTTACTTGTTGGAGTTGGGGCAGGAAGAAAAGTCAGCACAGAAAAAGAATTCAAACCGTGGACAACTCAAATCTGTTTGTAGCCATTCGCTGTCACAAACAAACAGTAATGTATCCAAGGGATGACATATGATAGCACGTTACGTTGGTCTGGTCAACAAGACAAGAGCGAAACCACAATTCGTAGTGCGGGGTTTGGCTGGATGAGCTTTCATGGGCCTAAAAAACTGCTGATCTGATGTATGTTTTCTAAACTTTGGTTGGTGGTTTCAAGCCATTATTCTGCAAAAATCCATTCGTTCTTGTTTGATTAAGCATCACAATTTGTAGATCCAAGCTTCTAGTATAGGGAGGTTGAAGATTTTATCTCGATGACCATAAAAAATGTTTGGAACTTGCTTGTACTTTGCACATCATAATTCTTCATTCTTCCATTTGGTTTCCGCTTTCACAGCAGAGAAGATTGTTGCATTTTGATGAGAAGTTCAAACGAGGCTGTGCAAAGAGAAAGGGTTTAATGAGGGTTAATGCCACCAGAAGGGTTTTTGCTTGCATACTGTTTTTATAAGACACACAATCTTTGGCCAACATGCTTGCACGGTAAGCTATTGTTCGCCTAATGAAAACAATGTTGTTCGCCAAAAATGTTTGCCAACATTTTTAAAGGTACCCTTTTAAAATTTTCATAAATTTTGGGGTAAAATTTTAATTACGAAAATGGCACACCTTCGTCACCGATCTATTGAAGTTACCCCGCCCCCCGGACCATTTCAAAGATTTTTCTGTAAGATGGCAGTAAGGGAATCCTATCTGCATGCAACGACCAGGAGTGCGGTCGCTTCAAATTTTGCTTCAAAAGGAAATTTTGGTTCAAATTCAGTAAATTTTGCTTCAAATTCAAGCATGATGGAAAACAACGAGAGAAAAGTAGGTACTCTGCGAAAGCAAATGTCGAACATTAAGGTATCTGCAGAAACTTAGAAAACAAGATGCAAGTAACTTGCTTAAAGGGAAATACGCGTGATCCCTGATGATATGCTTCCTTGAGAAAATAAGCTGGGGGGACTTGAATCCTTTCTTTTACTTTTACTTCAATAACATAAAAAACTACGAACTTACCTAATAGGATGGCAAGACTAGGAACTTCGGAAGACCAGGAAGAAAGTTTAGGCAGAATTGTCAATTTTCTTTGCTTCCTTGTTCTCAATGGACAAAATTGCTAGATCGTCAAGTCCCTCAAATGACATAGAAGATATTAGAAATGTGTCACGATATCCCCTTTTCTCTCATTCCATTCATTTGCTTATACTAAGCGTTCAAATGACGCGAACAAACAAATCTAAGACATAGTAATATGCATAAACGTAAAATTTCTCAGATGTACAAAAAATGACTTACTAGCACTCATATTCTTTTCGCTTCCACTTGCAGTGGCTTCGTGTCTCAGTTGCCATTCTTCTTAATCGTAGTTGCAGTGATCCAGTTTCTTCGGATCGCAAGTGCCAGCATAGTCAATAGTGCCAGTCCAAGGTCATGGGCTAGCAACATTAAGTTTTATCCACCTAGGCCCTATTGCAAGCCCTTGGCACAGCATGGTCAAAGTGGGGAGTGACAGTTATAATCAATCTACCGGTGTACCGCGTGCATTTTGCAAGCGTGCTGGTTAGTATTTGTGACAATGTACTGGTGTACAAGCCTTCACGCATATGAATGTAATGGCTTTGATTTTCCAAGTGTATCATGTACCAGATTGCGTTTGTACCGTCCGGGTCGATGTTGAGCCTGTGGTACGATGTACCGGGTACTCCGCACTGGCTGTTTCGCTCCTCCACCACACCAACACCCCGCTACCCGCTACAACTCCAGTTTGAGCGATCTCATTTTAGTGTTGGCCTCGGTCTCATGAGCGATAACGAGGACTAAAGTAATAAGTCTAGTAACCCCCTAATCCAAAGAGCACACAGTACAAGAGGTTTTGTTCCGTGTCCCTCAGTTGTTGAACTAAGGTAGCCTAAACTTCGTTACCCGCTGGTAGTTGTAGTGAATATTGTGCTTAAACTTTTGAAAGACTTTCTATGAGATTTCTAATAGAAGTTCGCTTACATTTAATAACCTTTTCATCAAAGTTTATATTGAATTCAGATTGGGTATGTTCCTTGATCATTCGACATATCTCTTCGGTAAAACATATGACAAAAATTCCACAATCGTAGCCTAGAAAAAAACGAATTTTCAAAGGGGTGTTCTTCTAAACCAATTCTTTTGCGGTAGCCTTCTTTCTTCGGAATGTGTGTTTTTCAAAGCCATTCTTCTGAAAACGGTAGGTTTTTGAGCTCTCCGAAACCTTCTGCCATCAAAAGCAGAAGGTTTCCGAGACTTCCGAGAGATTTTCGGTTTGGAGTTCGAAAGAGATTTCCATTTTACCAGTTGCACGGAAACATCTTACGAACGGGTCTGGGGACGAGACAAGCAAGAATTTTGGCGCGAAAATTGACTGACTGACGTTTGGGAAAAACTTGAAAGTCTCCGGTTTTCAGAACTCCTATTTTTTGAAAATCATGGATTCTGATTTTGGAAGCTTTCTTCTTTCGAAATCGGGAAAGTTTTGGAGGCTCAGAAGAATACACACCAATTAATAAACTACCAAGAAAATGCTATGGCATCCACAACACTGTTAGATATAGATAATTTCGGTAGACGGCCAACAGCAATGCAAAAATTGCAAAAATTTTACAAAGCATCGAAAATTTAGTCTGGATGCAAAGTTTCACTGTCCTAGCGAATATTTTCTTAATTTTAGGAGCATTCAAAGCTCCAAATTTCATAAAGGCTTTGACAGCAAAAAGTGAGCTTGGTGAAACTTTTTACCCCACACGGACTGAGCCCTGCTATAAAATCGCAAACTTTGAACGCTCATAAAATCGATAATACACGCGCCTAGATATTAAAACTTTGCACGTAGAGTAAGTCATGGGTGCTTTATTTGATTTTCGCATCAAAAAATTGATATCTTGTGACTGCGAAAACTTTCAAGTCTACTGAAGTGATCTGCTGACAATTCTACTAAACTAAGGTGGACTTTTAAGGCCTCATTTAGGTTGCGTCAAACTTATGTAATTCAAACAAGATTTGAATTAAATTCGACCTAAGTTCATCCATAAAAAGTGACGAGCTAAGATAGCAAGGGAACGAAAACGCCCTCCCACACTTACAAATTCAAACAATAGCCCAGATCTAATAAAATAATGGCTTTTCGAGCTTGAAAGAATTTAAGCTGTTCGATTTTATCACTCGGGTAGGCACTGTTTCTAGGAATTGAAGATTAGGGAGAATCAAAAGCATGCCGTGCTAAGTTCCGTGCCGTGCCCCAAGAAAAGAAACTTGGCTGTGGCTCTGTGATTAACCAAATATTAAACTATACTAACCGTTCCTTTGTTGAGGACACTTTTGTTGAACAACTTTGGCGTTAGTTTCACCTAAAACAGAAAAACTGTGATATAGAAAAGGAGGTATACCAGAATAAGCAAAGACATTCTGAACTCAAAGCAGCATTGGAATCAGACAGGGGATAATCATCATTATGATCATCATCAGCATCATTATAATGATCATCAAAATCATTCTCTTAATTAGGAGAACCATCACCATCCTTGTCATCTTTGTCACCACAGTCCTCCTCCTCCTAATCATTATCAGCATCATCATCACCAATATCATCATTGTCATCAGTGAATCTCATCATCTTCCCTGTCATTATCATCATCATAATCCTCATCATCATCCTCAACATCATCCTCGTTGTGACAAATGTAACTCCAAATCATCATCATTATCAACAATATCATCATCATCATCATCATCATCATCATAATCATCATCATCATCATCATCATCATCATGATCATCATCATCATCATCATCATTATCTTAATCATCATCATCATGATCGTCATCATCATCATCATCATCATCATCATCATCATCATTATCTTAATCATCATCATCATCATCATCATCATCATCATCATCATCATCATCATCATCATCATCATCATCATCATCATCATCATCTTCGTCATCATCATTGCTTAACCACTAAGTTAATGTATAACAATAGCACTACCCAAATACCTTTTAAATATTCTTTTACTTTTTCTTTCAAGAAAATTGCATATTGGATGTTTGACCCATTGAAAGAATCAAAATGTTTGAAGGTATTGATACTCTGACAGTAGACCAGTAAGCTCCTATCAATGGAAAAATAATACAGTTTCACTAACAGCAAACTCATCATTATTCAACAAATATATGCCACAATGACTACTGCACATTACAATTTTTTTACCAGTGACTTCCTCCAGATATTTCAGCTTCTTGGTTGTCATTGATTGGAAAGAAAATGAATTTCTTCTTTTCAAGCTCTAAAGGCTCCAGAAATATCTTGACCTCATCAGAACCTGTAAAAAATGCGGAAATAAATGACAAGGGAATTTTCTTCAAATAAAATAAAAAAATACCAAAAAATAAAAAAGGAACCTCCACAATAAATAGGACACCTTTCAAACCAAAGTTATTGTCAGAGCCAGTTTGCAGAGTATGGCAGTTTTCAATGAGATCTCGGCTGTGCAAGAGCTACCTTCTATTGATCCATCCTAGAGGGGGGCTTTGGGATTTCACGGGTTGCGGGTTTGGCCGATTTCGGCCTCGGGTTTTCGGGGTTTTTCCAAAAAATCGTGCGGGTTTTCGGGTCAAATATATTTAACGGGCAACGGGTTTTGCCATTTTTCTAGCCTGGGTTTGGGATATTGTAGTAGAAATGTGCGGGTTTTCGGGTTTTCAACCTGACAAAGGATGTCAATGTGTAAACTTCTAAAAACAGTTGTCGAAACTAAGGTCATCCGGGTTTTCGGGTTTGTCCCAATTTTCTTCCGGGTTTTCGGGTTTTGATACCCCCCAAAGCCCCCCTCATCCTATTGTTCTATTGTTTCGGGTGTGCATCATACTCTGCAGTCTGGGCCATTAGAGGTCCAATAACAGAGGGGCAATGGCGTGTGATCAAGAAAATCAGGGTATGGTTTGAAGAAAAATGAAGCAAGCAGGTTATGTCTAATAAAATTATTACTTTCATTAGATTTTCCAAAATGCAATGCCAAACCTAGGTATATCTCTCGGAGAAAATGATTATTTGCACGTTTTAATACAAATGTCCTTTTACACTTTTTTTTTTATAAGAAACTAAGATTTTTGGTCAGTACTCAAAGTTTCTTAGTTTTGGGACAAATTTGGTACTGAAAGTTTCTTAGCAGTTTCTTAGAATCAAAATTTTTAAGTGCCAAAACGGGCAATTGACACTTAAATTCTACAAATAGAAGAAGCAATACAATTCACGTTTACATCAACTGTGTTTTCGGTCAAAATAGACACTTATGGTGCAACAGAAGTTTGTTTTCTCGATGCTTTATTTCTAATTCTAAAGATTCTTGAGACCTGCGAGTTTCTTACCATTTTTGGTCGAGTACTGAAAGTTTCTTAACCAATATTGATCTCAGTACTGAGTTTCTTATAACTGGGTTTCTTATAAAAAAAAATGAGTGTATTTTGATTTTTATGGAATTTCTACTGCATGACAAACCTCTGGCAAGTTTTATAAACTGGGTAACTTCGGGTGACACCAAACAAATTTCTTTGCTGATAGATTTGAACTGTTCTCTTTCGAAATATCTGAAAAATAGAATTGCAGAGATTTTGCTGCAGACTGACCAAGCCCTAACAACAACAACCAACTAAGAGGTAACCAAAAACGAAAAGATAGAAATTAGAAATTTCCTACTCGTAGACGAAGCCAATAATTTTGTCGTTAAGCCATCTCCCTTCTTCTAGCAAGGCAACATCAGAAGCCCGAAGCAAGCTGTCGCCATAGCTTAAAACTTTCTCATCCAAATTCATCTGAAGACTGGAAAAACTTGGAGAGGATGAAGCGTCTTTAATGCTTCTTAGCAATCAGTTCAGTCACCAACTTTGTTGCTGTTGTTGTTGTTTTTGCTATTAAGTTGCACGTGGGTGAGTTAAGGATGCGATAGACTTACCCTAAGTCTAAATCTTTATTCATCCGAACACAAAGTCATGCGTGTCAATTGATAGCGCTGCGAAGGAGACAATGAGAAAAGTGAACGGAGACTTAGGGTAAGTCTAAGGATGCGACGAGTATGAAGAAGTGTTCGTTCTAGAAAACACAAAATCGTTTAAGAAAACACGGAATTGTTTACGATAATACGGAATCGCTTAAGAAAGCAAGGAATCGTTTAAGAAGGACATGGAATCGTTTAAGAAAGCAAGGAATCCTTTAAGAAGAACATGGAATCGTTTAACAAAACAAGGAATCGTTTTAGAAAACACGGAATCGTTTAAGAAAACAAGGAATCGTTTAACAAAACACGGAATCGTTTAAGCAAACAAGGAATCGTTTAAAAAAACACAGAATCGTTTAAGAAATCACGGAATTGTTTACCAAAATATGGAATCGTTCTAGAAAACACAAAATGGTTTAAGAAAACACGGAATCGCTTTAGAAAACACAAAATCGTTTAAGAAAACACGGAATCGCTTACAAAAACACGGAATCGTTTAAGAAAACAAGGAATCGTTTAACAAAACACGGAATCGTTTAAGAAAACAAGGAATCGTTTAAAAAACACAGAATCGTTTAAGAAATCACGGAATTGTTTACCAAAATACGGAATCGTTCTAGAAAACACAAAATGGTTTAAGAAAACACGGAATCGCTTTAGAAAACATAAAATCGTTTAAGAAAACACGGAATCGTTTTAGAAAATACGGAATCGTTTAAGAAAACACGGAATCGTTTAAGAAAACACCGAATCGTTTTAGAAATCACGGAATTTTTTACGAAAATAGAGAATCACTTAAGAAAGCATGGAATCGTTTAAAAACACGCAATCGTTTAAAAATTACGAAAGAAAGTTATTGAACGAGTAATAGAACGGAATCGTTCTAGGAAACACAAAATGGTTTAAGAAAACACGGAATCGCTTTAGAAAACACAAAATCGTTTAAGAAAACACGGAATCGTTTTAGAAAATACGGAATCGTTTAAGAAAACACGGAATCGTTTAAGAAAACACCGAATCGTTTTAGAAATCACGGAATTTGTTTACGAAAATAGAGAATCACTTAAGAAAGCATGGAATCGTTTAAAAATTACGAAAGAAAGTTATTGAACGAGTAATACATTGGTTCTACATGCTTAGTGACATTTATCTTTTACTCAGAAGCTAAAATAATGATTTATACTACCTGTCGGGTGAAAGGTGAAAGTAAATTAGTCCTCATTCTATTCTGTCATTCAATCATTTCATTCCGTCGTTCTATATTCCGTGTGCCTTTGCGATAATAACCAAATCGAATATACCGTAACAGTTGAAAGTTTATATAAATTTACTGTAAAAATTGGTATTCAAACATATCTCACGACAAGGAACAATACAAGGAACTCTCAGCCTAGTTTTCTTGAAAAATTAAGGAACTCCAGCCTCAACTCAGACCATAGGTTTCTTATAAAAAAACGAATAATTAAATGAAGAAAGGTTCAAAATAATATATTGTCAATGAGATATTTCACGTAATATTCTTCATTTGAATAAAAAGTTACACTAAAACTATGAAGATAATTAAATAAAAAATGGTTAACCTTAACGTAAGCATATTTTGCCGATAAGCTATTTTTACCGTAGGTAGGCTGTTTCTTATACAAAAAATGTGCAACGAGAGCAGTAGCATATCAGCATGTCAACAAATAAATTTCTGGGTAATTTTGTTGTAGGTAGTGAGAATTTTGCAATACTGCGGTGTGTTACTATGCTTGTTGTTGTGGAAAGTTTGGACACAAACTGCCACCAAAAAGCATAGTAACCCACAAAAGTGGTGCAAAATTTCCGCACCAATAAACATAACGACCTACCAGAGTAAGCATAATCCACCACAGTAGTGATTTCCCACCACAGTAGTGATTAAAGGTTCGCTAGCGTGATTCTGTAATTATCATATTTAAAGACAACAGACTTAATTCAACGTCAGTGTACACTACAACACTTGAGGTTTCTGAAGTTTCCGAATACTAGAAGTTTTCAAATGAGGTGGGCCCCGGACCATACGGAAAGCGGCTACAAAAGCTATCCACTAATCGTGCTCCTGAAACTGGCTATTCCAGCCATCCTTAACAAGGAAATTTTTGCGTATTACCAACAAAAGGATGTTAGAAAATTAAAAATACGGTTAATTATTTACATCTACGGTGCGAATTGTGTGAAGTGCATTGACTAACTAATTTGTTAATAAAAAAGTATAAAATTCAAGTTGCTACCTTTGTGCAGTACACCCTACTGTTTGGTGCTGATAACAAGCTAAAATATTTTTTTTGCTTAAAATATACTCTTTAGAGCTTAGTATGGTTAAAATGTTAAAATCACTTTTATATGTACTACAGTTGCTATGTTTAATCATTGTCATTCCCAAACTGTTGGGCAAACAATAAAAAATGTTTGGCCAATAAAAAATGTCAAACATTCGGCAAGAAGATCAAACATTGTTGCTCAAGCATTTGGCAAAGCTATCAAATATTTTTGGTTATTTACTTGGCCAAACGACAAAACATCACCTACAAGATATTCAATTTGTTTTCTAAGCAATTTTCGACAGCTTATACACGTCATAAAGCAATGCCAACAAGGATCTGTTGATTATCAAAAGCGAAAACAACCGGCGATCATATTTTACAAAACGGTCAAATTTTCCTTATAAGCAAGTTTCAAATGTTTGACTACACTTTTTTTAAATAAGCAACCAGTCAAAAAGTAAGGGCTGGGATTTTGTTCAAATTTTAGGTTGAAATAACTTTCTTTATACCATACATCATTGAAAACTTGTCAATTACATTGAACAGCAAGAAAAGAGCAAAAAAAGAGTTTTAGGGGTACCAGTCATTCTGTGTGGGCTGAAAGACCAGATACGTTAAGCAACTTTGAGGGCAGGACCAAAAGTCCAGTTGCTTATTAAAAAAAGTGCATTAGGAATATTTGGGCATTTGGTCAATGCCTTAGAATATTCAGCCTTATGAAACATCTTTTTTCCTCATTCCCCTATTTTTGGTGCTAATAAAAGTAGTTAAACTATACTCTTTTAGAGGTTTAAAATGTGAAAATGTTAATTCACTTTTAATTCTTCTGACGTGAAAACCTGTGCTTTACCGATGAATAATAATAACATAGTTTGAAATAACCATCGTCAGATTCAAATTCTTTGCTCACCCGGGTCCACATACATGTATTCTTCCGTACAGCTTCCAGTTCCACTCATATCCAGGTACTCATCATCACATCCGGTTTCTAACGGAGCGTATTGAGGTGGGCTTTGATTTTGTATTGTCAGTCCTTGGTAATGTGATTCCGTATTTCCGACGTCCGGTAACTGGTATTCAGAGCGGACGTTTTCGCGTGAACCAGCGTTGTTCTTAAGGCTGAGGTATCGTTCCGAACCTGGGCTGCTGCTTGATGGCTCCAAGTTAGGATTTGGCTTCATTTTTCCCGGTTTAGCTGGCTTGTAATAAGGGTTTATCTGCTCTTGGTTTGACGGGTCCGTATTCGGTCGTTTACCAACAGGGTTATCTAAAGTCTGGTACATTCCAGGCTCATACTGGGCATTCTCAAGTGCCTTGTAATGTGAATCCGGTACTTTGACAGGGGAAGGTGAATCTGTACGTGCATAACTATATTCTTGCACTCCCTTCCCTCCTTTATTCTCACCCTTACCTTTCGCAGGCTTATCCATCACATCGGCACTACTGTAGTAAACATCACCGGCTTCAGACTGGTTAGGGCCAATTGACAGGTCTGCAGGGCGGTAATACAGATTCTCCGATTCTTTAACATCGGAATTCAAATCTTTTTTGTCATCGCTCGGTGCATAGTAGGGGTTTGTAGTTTCTTGCATTTCGATATTCTAGAATATATACAAATACTGTCTAAAGCGTGGTTTGTAAACGCGATATATTTTTATAATTTCTCGACATGTCGACAATATATATTAGTTCTTGCAAGCAAGGAAATCAAGCATGTTTTATTTGCTAACGCAGTTCAGGGGTTCCTGCAGCAATACAGTAGTTGTTATGTAGGTGCTTTAGCCGGCCGCATGGTCAAAGCGCTTGAATCTTGTCAGGGCCACTTTCAACAAACCTACTCATCTGTCCATCCTTCAAAGGTTTATGAGTACCTAGAGTATTCCTTCTAGAATATCAGTCTGAGGGCACAAGCTGCAGGTCCACATCAGCTAGACAGCTGCCAGAACCCCCGTCCTGCGTTAACAAATAAATATTGCTCACTTGCTTGTGCACCTGCAGATTGTGCCACAGAAGATTTTCCAGAAGGAATACCTTGGGAACTAACTATGTCGGAAAGACGGACAGCTCGGCTGACTGACTGTTGGATTATGGGAAGCAACCTCCATCAAACCTATTGATCACGAGCAGAATGCCTTGATCACTCGATAACGGCAACCATTTATGGACCTTGACAGTTTGGTACAAATATGGTAAATACCCCTCCCCGGGGGTCTTGATTAGTAAGTACACTGAGATCCTAGCGACTGGTGCTAAACTTTCAGCTTCACTTTCAAAGAAACTTTGTTAGCATCTACATTGGCAAAAATCATTTCATTTGAAAATTATTACAATCTATAGAAACTTATTTCCAACTGCAAAGTAATTACATTCTTCATAACAAACCGCTTCAAAATGTATGGAAAGTAGCCGTTAATTATCGTCTCTGTTTAGGGAGATGCGCTGTAACAAGGCCCAGTTGGGGCAGCTACAGGAAGACTGTATGTGTGTGACATTTATCTTATACTGATCGATATCTACATGGCTGTGTAAAAGCTTGTTTATAAACGGAAGTTTGAGGCCTGTATTTTGGGTTATATTCGAAAATGCATTATTATAAGAAATCAGGTAATTACCTCGGGATCATGCTGTGGTTGGTTCAATGAAAACGAGGGTATGGCTCCATTTGGACTGAAGGATGCATCGTTACCATTAAGGTTTTTGTCTGTAAAAGAAACAGTCTAGCTGTCAGATCTACTGTCATAGCTATAGAGCTAGATATAAAACAAGGGGGGAAATTACATCCTTTCTTTCAAGAAATAACGGAAGCCTGTGCTTGACAAGACGAATA
Organism: Chrysaora quinquecirrha; assembly: GCA_014526335.1. NCBI lineage: Eukaryota > Metazoa > Cnidaria > Scyphozoa > Semaeostomeae > Pelagiidae > Chrysaora > Chrysaora quinquecirrha. The sequence continues at coordinate 4,868,078 of JACTAT010000032.1, forward strand.
AAACGTTTTATACTAAAGTACCTCTCTCAAGCATTTCTTGTTTAGTAGGAGAGTCAGGTCTCGCCCTGAAATGCAAAAAAACGTAGATTAACCAAGAATACTAAGACCAAATGATATTAACAACATGCTTAGAAATACATAAACTTGTCCTTGTTGATAAACATCGTATACCTGAGGATAGCATTCATTCATATTTCATTCTATTCTGACATAGACCCGACATAGTCAAAACAGTTGGCCTTCAAGGGGTTTCTGTTTTGTGATTCTACCCCAGAACACCCTTCAGTATATCTTTGATGGAACGTAATATTCAGAACCCCATAAGATTTATCACTTTTAGGGAAGGCTCTTATTCGAGCTCGCATTCAAAAGCCTTTCAACAGCTAAATTAGACACAGCTGAGAGAGGAAATGGTCGACCTCCTGGTGAATTTATTGTTGATGCTTGTTAGAACACATTCCACTTTCAAGTTGTTGATACTCACAGATTTTGTTGACACTCGTCAGAGTATAAACCTCAGTAGCAGGCGGAGTCTATTGACTAAGGTGGAATACGAAACTAGATGATGATCGAAATGCACCAAATCAGAAAATCAAATTTGTATTTTGTTTTGAACAGCTCATGGATTACAGCAGAAAGATTACAAAGATTAACTGAAAACTCTTCCGCTCTTGAAGTTTGATACAACTCAAAGACTTTCAATTTTGTAACCATTATTAAGCCATCTTATTTGACCACAATGTGCACAATCAGGACCGTTGAGAGACAGAGAGGACCCCTGGGGTCATGAAATCGTACGGGGCCTTCACGTGGTTTGGAGGCACATATAAGAGAAATTCAATGATTATGCGAGGAAATTTTGAGTCCGGCCCTGGAACTTTCACCCAGTTGGTCCTCTCCCTCCCTCTCGACGGTACTACGCACAATAATATCTATGTAAAATGCTTCAATGAATTAGTTCCCTCTTATATCTAATATCTATAATTACTTACGATCTGCGGCCTCGTTTTCGTCTACAATAGTAGCATAGTATACCAATAAGGAGCAAGACGACAATAAGACCGATAATTCCTCCAACGATTGCACCAATAGGGGTCGAGCTATTTTTCCTTGCATCTAAAATAGCCACTGTTGCATTAGGAGCATTTACAGTGGTTTTGGTGAAGTGTGGTTTCTCCGTCGTTATTTTCTACAAGGAATAGAATACAGGAATAGTTACACAAGCACTATTAACGACACCGAAGATAAATGTTGGGATAATTCTCGCTTTTTTTCAAAATTCTCGCTGTAAAGACACATACCACCAATCTCCGATTCAATGTAGGCAAAATTGATGTTGTCAGTGAAACCAGAATTGAGTCAGGCGGGGGGATCTAATTGCCCAGATAAATTATATTGGGATCAGATTATTGAGGTAAAACATGCTTATAGCATAGTGTCCCCAATATTTTTGGCAAGGATTGCAGGCCCCTGTGAAATATTCGGCTAATTAGAAAATTCAATTTCAAAATTTTGAGCGCAATACTACTTTTTCAGCTGTAAATTCACTAATAAATTCACAACCTTGAATTCGTACCTTGATGCTTGAAGACGTTGGAGATTTGCTGGTGGTGACAGGTTTTTCTAGGATTGAAATTTATGAATATTATTTTCATGAATCTACAATATACTGAGTTGGAATAAAAGCAAAGAAGAGAAACAAAAGCATACACATAATATTTTGTGAAAAATCACGAAAAGGGATTGACTGATTTTCATAAGATGAAGGCCATTAATGCTATTTGGGTATCATTATTACTTCAGGTTATCAATTAAAAGTCGTATGGGGACCAAATGAGCACCCTGCTCAAAAAGCACCTTCCAATATGAAAAGGTGCTCTTTCAAACAAACAATGCTCTGGGCCAGGTGGGGGGCTTTGGGTTTTCACGGGTTGCACGCCGGACGATTTTGCCATCAGGTTTTGAGTTTTACCAAAAAATTGTGCGGGTTTTTGGGTCTAGTTTATTTTAATTGGGGAATGGGTCTTCCCATTTTTCTATCTCGGGGTTTCGGGTTGTAGTAAAAAGTTCAGGTTTTCGGGTTCTGAACCTCACAAAGGATATCAATTTGTAAAATTGACAGCTGTTGAAACTTAATCAATTAGTTTTTAAGGTTTGGCCCAATTTTCTTCTGGGTTTTCGGGTTTTGATATCCCCCAAAGCCCCCTTCGGCCAGGGGACTTATTTGGTAAATAATACCGATTTGAATAGAGATAAGGCAGGCATGTATAAAAAGGGAGACAGTAAGGCATGTTGGAAATTTTGGATAGGGGACCCCTAACGATGGTTCCCTGAGTGGAATCACCTAATGAATTCCAAGTCCTGGGGTCCCAACTGAAGGGTCGCACGTCCCGGTTTTCCGGCGTACCACAGGGTCAACAAGAGAAAGAGCCGCGCCCCACAGCCGGAAAATAGTAAGAAGAGGAAAGACAAAAAGCTGCTGCGTTGCAGTTATACGTATTTTTTCTTTTGTCTCAAACCTGTAGAACTTCCAGAAGTACTCCTTTTCGTGGTTGTAAAAATTTTTGTACTTGGTAAGGTGGTAGAGAAATGTAGAATAGTTGGCCTAACGGAGATGCATGCTGTTCCTGCTGCATTTAAATACGGAAATCCCTGCCTGTTACATATGCAAAGGCAACAAGATGTGTTGGTGCAATCTCCTTTTGCATCAAGGCAATATCCTTGCATGCAGGTGTTGAGTAAATCAGGTTTCGGATTTATGAAAGTTGGATAAGTAAAAGAGGAACTCATTTCTTCTATCTACTGTAATCCCTGGTCTATTTGGTATTTTCTTTTCTTTTTACTCTTTCTCTCGAACGTTGAGTTTGATTTGGAGTGTTGCGCTTGAGATTTGGCATTAATCTTTTCTAATGATTTGTGTTTATTGCAAGAGGGCAACTGTAAAGCCTCCTTTGAAAATGTTAATCCAAGAGCATAGTTTCCAAATCCATAAAAAGTACTGCCTTCAAAACTCCAGAGTCGTGTCTGGAGGAAAGCAACGTTTATTTATTAGAATGTTTGGCTTAGGCCGCTTTTTCTCTCTTTTTTGATATGTCTAAAGTTCTTTATATACTTAATAGTTCTTCCCAGACAAATTGCTCCTTTCTGTCCATATTTCGATGAAAAATATCCGATCAACTCCAAAAACAACGTTCTAACAAACAGACAAGAAGAAAGTAGACAATTTTCATGAGCATTTCCTCTCTGTCTTTGGCAAAAGTTTGATAACAGTTCGTCTGTTCTCAGGCAAGTTCAAGTGGTCAAAGCCTGCTGTGTTCTTGCTCAATCGAGCAATTAATTAAACAAAACAATAAGCCGACGAAAGCAAAACAAATGACGTAAGCAAGCTTATTATTTTGATGACAAGGAGGCTCTTGAAAAGAATCTGATCCATTGTGAAGCATTTGCACAATGCATCATTTGTTTCAATGTGGTGTGACAAAGAATAAAAAAGAATTATTTTGATTACTCAATTTGACCTTTCATACGATCTCATCATCATCATCATAATCATCATAATAATAATAATCATAATCATCATCATCATCATCATCATCATCATCATCATCATCATCATCATCATCATCATCATCATCATCATCATCATCATCATCATCTTCATCATCATCATCATCATCATCATCATCATCATCATCATCATCATCATCATCATCATCATCATCATCATCATCATCATCATCATCATCATCATCATAACCATAATCATTATAATCATAATCATAATTGTAATCATAATCACAGTCATCATCATCATCATCATCATCATCATCATCATCATCATCATCATCATCATCATCATTCATCATCATCATCATCATCATCATCATCATCATCATCATCATCATCATCATCATCATCATCATCATCATCATCAACATCATTATCATTGAAATCATTATTGCTAAAAACATTATCATGTTTCAAATTATCAAGAAAAACATTACCTATATATGTTCCATTCATTTTGAACAAAATGCACGAGGATCTTTCAAAATTCTCCACACTATTGACACATTTTACACCAAGCTTGATAAGGTGTCCAGCCATGTTTTGCTCTACTGTCTTTGGCAGGGAATTCATCTAAAAAAACAAAAGATAAAATATCAATAGATTCTTCTCTGTATAACATCGATGTGTTGTACAACATTGAAAGTATTTGAATTGTACAAAACTTCAGAGTGTGATAGAATAAAAAAAAAGATTGTTTTTTTCGATTCTATCGCACTCTGAAGAAGCCCTGCTTGGCAGGGCGAAATACTAGTTTTTAAAAAATATTTTAATTCGAAACCATAGTTTATCTTTTGTTTTCTGCGTCGCAGTGTTCCTGCTTGGTTTTATATTTATCTCTTCGCCGCAAGAAAGACTTCTACACGCAGCAGCCAGTTAAGTGGTCTTTCCTTTTTCAATTTATTACTCTGTGCTTGTGCTTGTGCACATGACAATGGCCTTTGCACTAGAACTGTAATATTTTTTATCAAAGGGGTTCCCTCATCAGCACTCTTAACTTGCTAAATATTGTTCCTTTAACTGCGTTTGTATTATAGGTGAAGATGAAGGTGACATGGTTTATCACATCGCTAGGATCTCATTAGTAGGTTAACTCATCAAGGCCTCTACACTGGCTATGCTACTGTTGCTGGGGATTGAACCCGAACCTTGCTGAGCTTTGACAGCACAAGCCAGCCTGATAGGGTCATGATGCCACAGCACCTTCATTTTATTATCATTTGTATATGTACTGTAAGCAGTTGTACTGTAAGCAGTGTGCTTAATACCTTAACTTATATTGATTTATCTGAATGACTGCTTTGTTAACAAGGATACACTTTTTTATATAAGAAAGTGGTTTATAAGAAAGTAGTGCTCAACATCTTAAAAGTTTAAGAAAGTTCAATACTGGATTCTTAAAGCTTAAGAAAGTTCTGTTTCATACTTTCACTCTTAATGTTCTGTGTGTTACTTTCGCTCTTCTGTTCAGTTGCTCTTCTTGCTTGTAAACAAGTCTAATGATTATTTTCTTTGAAAAATGTGGTATTTGTGCAATGTATACAGTGTCTTAAAATGTGCATTCTTAGAAATACTGCATTCCAAAATTTTTGCTAAGAAAGTCACAAGAAAGTTTTGGTATTGAAAACATCAAATATCTAAGAAAGTTTCATTACTGGCCCAAAAAAAACTTTCTTATAAAAAAATGTGTACTACGAAAAAGCAGGGCATTATTTCTATCACTATACCATTTTGATACTATAAAAACATACAATGACTTACAATCAAATTCTTGATAAAGTGAATTTTTCCATCTCTCTGATAAACATAATTCTGAATGGTGAACTTCTTTTGATCTTCATTCTTATCTATTAATGTATTTCCATTACCATCAACCTTGTAAATTTCTGTTGCTGAACATTTTACATTATGATCATCCAAGTTAACCGATGATGGAATGATGTTGTCTTTATTTCCTATTCTCAAACTGTTGATACCAAAGCCTGCTGTTGATAACCACACAGGAACGGTATTTTTATTGAAATAATAAAATGAAAATTCACATCCTTGACCTGGAAAGGAAATAGAAAACACTGTGTGAAATAGCACAAATTAGGTTTGGATGTGTTTGTTCTTCATAAATCTCTGCTAACCAGCATCTAAATTTGGTAAGAAGCATATAAAATAAGCTTTCTAGACAAGTCGGTCCACTGCCAAGTCGGTCCACTACCAAGTTGGCCCACCCCTATTGGCCCCATGGATAAGTCAGCCCATCGCTGCAATGCAGCCTATTATGTTATTTATTATTTTGTTAAATGTTGGGATATACATTTGGGGTTAGCACCCCCAAACTCTTGCTTTAACAGTGCATGTGTTCAATTTTACTGCATTTTAATGAGCCAACTTGTTATATACAGACAGGCTGACTTGTCTAACAGATGGATGGCCAAGATGTTACCTAAAATAATAAATAACTAAAAACCTTTTTATTGAAAAAACAGAGGGAGGCTTGGTAGGCAGTCATCTGGCACATTGAGTTGCAAAGTTTTAGGGAAAGCATAAAGAGTTTTGACAAGGGCTGCTTTGGAGGCTGTGGAGGGTTACACCTATCCTGTTTTAGGATTAGGGGTATTCCAGGCAATTTAAGGGTTTGGAGATTTGTAGGTAATGGTTTGGATGCTTCTTGCAAACTCTTGAGGTTCTGATTACTTAATTTGCAAACGTGTTTAAAAACATGAAACTAGAAAAGAGTAGTAAAATTTTGAAATTTTGAATCTTTTAAAGAAGCAGGAGTTGTTGATTGGAATGGGGAAAAGAGGATGCTTTTGAAAAGATAACGAGCAAACAAAAGCCTATATTATATAAACAAAAGCCTAGACTGGATTACACATGATAATCTGGTTTCTTTCTAATCTAATGAAATTAGGAATTTTGCAGTAATGCAGTCTGAATCATATCCTTCAGAACAACAATAAATATCTAATTTACCCACCAACTGAGGATGAGTTTGCCATGGGCTCTGGTTTCTTCCTGAGATCACTATATGAGACACATCCTTTTTCAAAAGAATAAAAGCTAAGTTGATAATTGCACTGACATTCACGACAGAAACTGTCTTTGCAATAACCAAGTCTTTTGGAACAGAAATTCTGTCCGGCAATATTTGAAAACAAATCGTATGATTCGAGGAGATAAGGCGTCGAAACTGAACCAGATTCATTTCCAATCCTGCTGACTTTTATTTCGGAAAATACTGACGAGACGAAGCAAAGAATCGTCGACAATAAAAACGACGCTTGGCGCATTTTTCGTTCGGGCCTAAAAACTTTTAGGCCCTGCGTGCGCCCTTGTGCTTTGTTTGGTGCTAGCCGACTGTTTAAACCAAGAATTCCAAGGCTGTGCCAAGAACTGAGTTGCAAGTTTTCATCAGGAGACTTTTAATTATTCTTTCACAGACTGCAGAGTGAAACTTTCATTCTCATCCCAGCAGTAACCAGTTCTTTTCTTCTGAGTCACTTTCCCTTTGATGCTGCTTTTAAAACATGGCGGGCGACGCGGGCAACAAGGAGATGAAAGGTTTCACCGGAAGTTAATTAACCGGAAAATCCAATACAATGCTTTTCAGATTACACAAAATGAAATAAATGGCTTCGGGTATCATGCAGAAAATTCGGGAAAACATAAAGGGTTGCGAGGCATAATTTTCTCCCACATCAACCCACGCAACAAATCGAAACTGGTACAGCCCTTTCCTGATTTGAATTTCACAATACGCGTGGCGATGTTTCAGAAAGAACTGCAAAAACAGTCACAGCTAGTGGCGGCGCCACCCCCCCCCCAAGGAGTTGGGAATTGGATCCAATTGTAGGGAATTTTTTAAGAAAATCCCACCCATATGAGGGGCACATACAAACAACTAACAGTACAGTACCTGTCAATAATAAGGAGTGTCCCATGGGGGCGGCGCAAAGGTAAGGCCCATACCGTATGGGGTTATAGAAGTTATGCACACAGTTTTGCATTTTATTTCAAGCTTTCCCAAAACGCATTGTCGTTACAGGAAAGTTCAACAAGAAAATAACTCCACCTGTAACTCATGTCTTCATTAGCTTCTCTTATTCAAGCGACTAATTTCAGCATTTAAATGTTGTTGATGACTGTGCTGTCTAGGGTGGTATTCAGATTCAACGCACCTTCGATATTGATTAACAATTTAAAACTTAGATTACCGTAATATAGATCTTTCGTTCTTACGATTCTTACGATATAAGATAGATACAGTATAAAAAATAGATGAAATAACATAGCTATGCAAATGTGACTATAATGCTAAAATAGAATACATAAGAATATTAACTTTCGTAACATAGATCTTTCGTTGTTATGATTCTTACGATAGGATACTGCAAGTAATTAGATTAACAAAGTACACAACACAAACGGCACGACATACACTTTTTTCAATAAGCATCCGGACTTTTGGTCTAGTCCTTTTGGTCCTGCTCTGGTACCCAGGGTACATCTTTACTCCTTGCTATAAGGCATGCTTAGACCCTGTTTGCACGGGACCAGTTCCGAGGGGAACTTTTCATGAAAGAGTCTTTCAGACAGGCCTCCCGTTTACATCAGGCTTGCTGGATCCGCACGTACTAGTTATGAAGCATGGTTTGAACTGCCCAAATAACTTCCCTATTACTCTGAGTAGCCAGAAAGTGAGCGAGAGATAAAGATTGTAGCAGGAGCAAATATTGCCTTGTTATCGTGTTAATTTTAATGTATGAATTTTAGTACAGATAGAACAATACTAATCTACCAGCTCCAGTGTAGATGGGTGGTCCATATGTAAAACAACTTCTCCAAATCAGCCCGTTCAGAGTGGTCTCATGTAAGCAGGGTCCATAATGGACCAAACGCGACAAAGATGCTAGGCCCATATATACAATGATTGTTTGGTACACAGTTCCAAATTTATCTTCCGGTATTTGCCAGGCTGTGTCGCAGCTAGCAGCAGCCTGCCCCTAACGAGGCGATGATGACAAGGAATCACGTCGGTCGCTCCACGAGCTGCAGTAGTTGGCAAGCAAGGGAGCGGCCGAACTGCGGATCGAACTCTTACAAGGAACGCGCCTGCCAAGACCAACGCCCCCGTCACGTATTAGTATATAGACCAGCTCGGTGGCTTGCGCTGTACGTATCATCGCTAGCTCCTGCCGAGGGCTATGTGCCAATACATGCGAGATATATGCAAATAATACAAAGGATATTATATAAAAGTTCTAAAATTTATTTGAAAAAAGTAAAATTTGCTTATCAGACTTGAATTCCCCAATGCTTGTATGTTCCATCATCTTGTAATAATGGCACACGTTGCGTGAATTCATCTTCGCATGCCATCCTGATTCTCTCACATGTTGCAGGTGCATCTAATTGGAATATTGAAGACAAGCCACGTTCTTTTCTTGCTGCAATGATTGCATCTTTGATGGCAAAATATACCGATGAAGCAAGGAACAGAGGTGGTTCGCCAATCCCTTTTGAAGAGTAAACTGCATGCGGATTCGACGATCCTGTATTTAGAATCAAAGCAAAAATCAATTAGCCTCAATAACACGCTAGCGAAAATATACGCACTACTGTGGTGGATAAGCACTATTGCGGTGGGTTATTATGCTTGATGTAGTGGAATTTTTTACATACTGAGGTGGATACAATATCATAAGAAAAATCTATAGGTCAAGCAAGAAAAAAATTTTGGATGCCATCTTCTCAAGAATGTCTGCCCTTAAACTCTTTGAAATCACATTTATTAAACTAATAATTCGATCATAAGTCCTCGGTCTTAGGTCATCGGTCTTCGGTCTTTAGTCTTTGGCCTTGTGCCTTCGTTCATCTGCCTTCGATTATCGGCCTTCCGTCCTCGGTCTTCCGTCTTCGGTCATCGGTCTGCCATCTTCAGTCATCAGTCTTCGGTCTTCAGTCTTCAGTCTTCGGTCTTCGGTCTTCGGTCTTCGGTCTTCTGTCTGCTGTCTTGGTCATCAGTCATCGGTCCTCAATCATCAGTCTTCGGTCTTCAGTCTTCAGTCTTCGGTCTTCTGTTTGCCGTCTTTGATCATCAGTCTTCAGTTTTCAGTCTTCGGAAATCTTTCATCGGTCTCAGGTCTTCGTTCATCGGTCTTCCGTCTTCCGTCTTGGTCTTAGCAGCATTCAAATGGATTATATCGGATTATATTACCGAGCACCAAATTGAACTAACTCCGAAAAACATACCTTCTAATTCACGATATCTGAACATATTAAAAGGTAAATGAAAAAACGTTTGTGACAAACCTTTTAGCAGCGACACGTTGAACTCGGTAGGAATATCATTAAAACTTGGAATCTTATAAGCTCCAGGACCACGAGTGAGAAGAACACCAGAGGGAGAGTGAATCATTTGCTCCATTACAAATAAACCATAACCTTGCATGAAAGCACCTTCAATTTGGCCAATGTCAATTGCTGGATTGAGAGATTGTCCAACATCCATAACTATATCAGTTTTCAATACTTGGTGATCTCCAGTCAGACAATCAATCTCCACTATACTGCATCCAGCACCAGGAGTAAAATAAGAAAAAATCTACCTGAGTTGGTCTCTATGTTGTAATTCAGATTCGGAGTTGCGTAGAACCCAGTTGCAGACAAACTTACGCGTGCAAAGTAAGCTGCCGACACTGCTTCTTCCCATGTTTTATGTTCCTTACGAAATGGTTCCAGCCGTTTATTGATTTCATAGCAAGCATTGTATATGGCCATTCCATACAGATCTGAGCTCACACTAGCGGCAGTTGCTGAAGTATTTGGGATTTTATCTGTCGCTGTTTCTAATACATGAATTTTAGAAATGTCGACTTTCAAGGCCTCACTTGCAACTTGAATCATCTTGGTATGCAGGCCTTGTCCCATTTCTGTTCCTCCATGGTTCACAAGAACAGATCCATCGGTATAAACATTAACAAGAGCACCTAAAAATCAAGAAAAGTCAAAAAAGGGGGAGCTCTCAGAAACGAAGTGGAATATGTATGCCATCCCAGTTTTTGGTTATTCGGTGATTTGTTACTCTGGTATGGGTAATGATTTGTAAAAATAGTCCCCAGAATATATACACTCTTTTTTTATAAGAACAATTTTACAAGAACATGAGCCTGTATTTTGCCCAGATTTTAAGACCAAGTTAAGTACAAGCTGAGGCTGGCCATTTCAAAAACACTAAGAATATCAGCTTACTATGTAAGTAGGACAGTCAGACTGAACGTAAAAAGCAAGCAAACGAAGAAATAGACAAGAATGCTGCATTTTCACACAAACCTAGTAGCTACCACCCTAGACATTCATTGAACAATATTGATATCTAATTAACCATGGAATTAAGAACAGATTAAGAACATTTCAGGCTTAAAAACGGCAAAAAATTTAAGAACAGCCAGCGTTGATTAAAATTTTTCTTTAGTTCTTATAAAAAGTGTGTAATCGCCGATTAGAAGTCGGCAATTGGTTCTGACTTCGCGCAATGTCGACACAAGCCAGGCTTGAGAGTAGTGAAGGTGGGAACTCTTGTTTGTATAAGTTGTACATTATGTAGTGCAGACAAGACCTTTTAAACAATCATAAACCTAGATTTCCACTTATCTCTTTTTCGGTGGGAACGGGAACAGGAACGGGAACTTGCACGGGAAATAGGAAAAACTGATTTCCAGTTGATTTCACCAGGAAAAGTGCATAGGACAAAACAATCGGATAAATAGAAATTTCAACAATTGCATCGTCACGTCAACTGAAATTTAAATTTGCCGCGCTTGATGCGTTTGACAAAAATCGCATTTTGATTTGTTCTTGGTTTCCTGTCCGTTTCGTCATGGGAAAAGGTTGAACTCAGTTCAACTTTTTCAAGTGACAAAACTGACAGGAAAATGTTCTCATGCAAAAATGTGATGAGCAAAGTGCGCATGCTCACGTTATTATTTTCCCGCTCCCGTTCCCGTTCCCGTGGCCAAAAAGACAAGTGGAAATCCAGCTTGAGTATACTCACCTCCCTGATTTAAATGTTGTTCAAAGGCAATACCAAAATTAGTTGGTATTATTGAAATCCCTCTTTTTTTCCATTTATTTTCAGCGTTGAATTTCTTTATTTCTTCTCTGGTTTCATGAAATTGACTTTGTTTCAAGCATTGACTCCAACAATCATTCATAGACGTGCTTTCTATTACCTGATTGCAATGAGTAAGTTGTCCTTTCTTTAATAAATTCAATTCTCTAAGTTTTTCAGGATCTTTGCCAAGATACAGCGCCACATCATTTATGAAGTTCTCAGCAATAAACATTCCTGAGAAAATACATCTTAATTAGAATTCTCGACAATTGGCATACCACAATAGATGGAATTCGAACCTGGGCTGCATGATCAGAGAGCCAGCGACGTTTCCACTGAGCTATAGAGCTCAATGAAATCGCCGAGTTACTTTCTGAGTCATACAGCTCTCCTCCCGTTCTCCTTGGTTACCGTTCGTCCTCCCGGGAGGAGAGCCTTGGGCTGTGGCTCTCAATGTGGTGAAAAGGCCTTTGCAGTAAAAAACAAAAACGCATTTAGCCGATCTACACCACAAAATATGGCTCTAAAAATTCATCAGGATTTTAAAAGTAATGCAGAGCTAAAAAGTTTTATGTATATTACTAGCTATGTAGCTATGTGTAGAGATTCTTTACAAAAAACAAAACCATATGTAAGGAAATTTGTGCAAAAAAAGTTACCCATTTTGGCGACATGTCTATAATAATGATTAATGGAAGTAACCCCCCCCCCTCGGGCGTTCGAGGCGGAGTTTTGAGGAAGAGATGCTTCTAATCTAAGTAATACTGTAAAACAAACCTTGTGGAGCTCCAAATCCTCTAAAAGCGGTATTTGATGGCAGATTTGTCTTGCAACAAAATCCTCTAACTTTCACATTTGGAACAAAGTATGGATTAATGAAGTTTGCCATTGCCCTTTGAACAACTGCAGGGGATAGATCGGCACTCCATCCAGCATTGTTATACAGATCAATATCAAGTGCCTTGACAAGGCCGTCATTATCGAAACCAACTTTGTACCTCGCGAAGAACGGATGCCTCCAACCAGACATAACCATATCTTCATCACGATCTAGCATTATCCGTACTGGCTTAGCAACCTCAAAATAAAAAAAATATTTAGCATTAGACCATGGACGAGTGGGACGCCGCTATTTGATACATTAACTGAATGGCAGATTCGCTTCCAAAATTCACCTAAAGCCCGCCGCACACGATGAGGAAAATGCTAAGCAAAATACCACTCCTGGTACTTTGCTCAGAAAAATTCTCACTATGTGCGCGAAATTTTTGCTTTGAAATTTGTGATTCGTGAGTGTGAGGAAAATATCCGAAAATTATGAATTTATGAAATGAAGCCATTACAATTGGACTGTGTTTACTGAAAGACGTGAGGAAAATGCTCACGGCCGCCGCACACGGTGATAAATTTGCTACGAATGGCAAAAAATATCAAACACGATAGAAATTTTCTCACAGCCACGAATGACTAATCTTTCAGCAAAAATTACGCACGCACGGTGAGAATTTTGCTTAGCAAAGTGCCACGAATGTTAGGATTGCATGCTTAAAATTGAAAGAAAATTAAGATTGATTTCAAGTTTAAGATTCAGTTCCACTTGAAGATTAAGAAAAGATTTAAATTAAGATTAAGAACAATATTAAGATATTGATTAAGATTAAGAATAAGATTAAGAATAAGATTAAGAGTAAGGTTAAATAAGTTTAAGGTTAAGGTTAAGGTTAAGGTTAAGATTGAAATTAAGATTAAGATTAAGTTTGAGTTTACGATTAAGATTAAAATTGAGATTAAGAAAAAGAATAAGATTAACATTAAGATTAAGATTAAGTTTTAATTGAACTGTGGTTGATTATAGATGAAGATTAAGAGAATAAATTGAAGATTAAGAATAAGAATTAAAATGAACAATCAATGTCAGTTTGAACTTTGATTTAGATTAAAACAAATGTTGAGATTAAGATTTGCATTGAGATTAAATAAGCCTAAACAATAACACAAACGCTAACACTAATACTAATATTACGATGAAGTTCAAGTTCAAGATTAAGTTTAAGATTAGATTAAGATTAAGATTAAGATTAACATAAACATTAACATTAAAAATTAAGATTCAAATTAAGATTCAAATTCTAAATAAGAGATTAAGATTAAGACTCGATTAAAGTTGAGGCTAAGATTAAGATTAAGAGCAAGATCAAGGTTTAATGTTAAGATTCTGATTCAGATTAACAGCAAAAAGAGCCAATTCAATGCACAATGCCTTCAAGGTGGAGGGTTTTATTGGCCGAGTCCATTGGAGGCGGTGGTCCTCACGAGGCAGTGGTTAGAGATGGGCAAGGGCTAGTGTAATTATAGCTGGTAATTCTTCATATGTTATTCTAACTTCTTTTGCCGCTCTTCTAGCAGTGAATTGATCAACAGCGACAATCGCTGCAATGATCTGACCAACATGGTTGACTTGCTCAGAAGCAAATATTTCCTCATCTATAATATGTGTTGTACCAAACACATTATTCTCCTTAGGCAGGTCTTTGTGACAAACAAAACTGACCACACCATCCATCTTCAGTGCTTTCGTCGCATCGATATCTAAAATATGCGCATGCGCTTTCGTGCTGATAACAAACGCCATGTAGAGCTCGTTATCAATTCTTGGTAAATCATCACAATAGATGGCTTCTCCGCTTGCTTGCAACATGGCAGAAGTATGCGCAATTGGAGCTCCAACTGCAATTTTTGAATCGCTGTCCATTCTTCGCTCATAAAACTGATGACTCTTCCATTCACCTTTCTTCAAACGATCAATTGCACTAAGAGAATCTCTTGGTACAGGTGACTTCTCTGAATTCAATGCGTCGCTGACACTCAAGTAGAATTTGAACAAGAAGCTCAGAGCAAGAGACTGGCGATAACGAACCATGGCTCCAGGGACATCAGGTGGCAGTGGCATATCCTCGATTAGCTTTCCAAATGCTTCTTCAATAGCATCAGCACTCCATGGCTTGCCTTTCAGAAAGGCCATAGTTTCATTAGCCGTGATGGTCGTAGGTGCCATGCCCCCATAGCTCATGGTTACATGATTAATAACACCTTCGACCAGCTTCACATATATTGCAGCGTTGACAATAGCGATGTCATCATCTCTTCGTTTCGACTGCTTATAAGCATGGAAGTATTCATTCTTATCTGTGAACGGAATGGTTATTGATAGCAACAGTTCATCTGGTTGAATCACGTTCTTTCTGTATCCAGTGAAAAAGCTTCCATCAATGTAATCTTTCTTATTCCTGATGCACCAATCACCTCCAATTCACAACCTGCAGCCATGAAAATTGGATTCAGATCAGAGATCGGACTTCCAGTCATTATATTCCCACCAATAGCAGCGACATTTCTGATCTGTTTCCCAGCAAAATATTCCAGCATTTTCAGAATTTCAGCAAATACCTGGACTTTGTGTTCTGGGTGATCTGCAACCAGCTTCATGCACTTTTCTTCTGTCTTTGATAACGTAACCGATGCTCCAAACTTGACACCGGTGTTCGTTTCAATAATGCTGTTGAGCTCCTTGACAGAAGTAGGTACAATCATTATAGGATATTGGCAATTTTTGAACTTCATTTCAATACCCAATTCTGTATTTCCAACAACAATCTTTGCATGCGGATTGTTGATCTTTAGATTAAGCAGATCTTTAAGGCATGTTGGACGATGCCATGTCATGGTCCTACCACGGAATACCAATGGCTGCTCATCGAGGTCTGAATTTAGTTGCAAATCTGGAGGGAAAATTGGCTCATGATTGGGACAATACTCTTCAATGGAATCACATCTTCCGTGGTTGAAATCGTCATCTTTGGATCCATTTTGCAACTGACAGCATCTTCCATTAATTGCTCCACCACAGCAATTCTGTTTGATTTCATTACCACTGAAACCATTCACCATTGCTGGTGAGTCGGCATGTTCTGTAAAAGCACGAAAACCTTGAAGAATCGGTCTGTAACCCGTGCATCTGCAAAGGTTTCCTTGGAAATATGTATCAATGTCATCCATATTTGGCTTGGGGTTATTGCGCAATAATGTATACATTGACATCACAATACCAGGCGTGCAAAATCCACATTGAGATCCATGCGATTTCGCAATCCTTTCTTGAACAGCATGAAGTTTAGTGCGTGTGCTGCCAATTCCTTCTACGGTTGTCACCGCTAATCCATGCATTGAGCAGATGGGTGCAAGACATGCATTCAGAGAAAGATGCTCAATTCTGCCCTTCTCTCTGTCATATTTCGATACCATAACTGTACATGCACCGCAGCCTCCTTCTCCACACCCAAGTTTTGTTCCAGTTAGCCTCTTCTTCAATCTGAGGTATGTTAGCAATGTCCATACCGGATCGACGTTATCATCTGTAATCTTTTCACCTTCAAAAAAGATTTCAATCAAATCAACAAAAAGCTCTAATTTACGCGGAAAAAGAAGATAGTACAGTATAATAATGGTTACCCTCGATTACTCGAACCTCCCAACTGTTTTTGCATGTCCTTTGAATCTTTCCTAATTCTCATTTACACATAGCATTTTTAAGGACTTTTCACTGGGCGACAAAACCCAGGCACGGATGTAGAAGCAATGACCATAGTTCGAATGCCACGGGTCCAGGGCAGGGCCCTGGCAGGGGTCCAGGGGGCAGAGCCCCCGGAAGCTCGTGATATTTTACTATCTCTGAGGCCTTGAAATGGCGCAGGATTCTGAAAATTCTCCCTCTGCATCTTAATAGAAAATCACAAAAAATACACATCCTTGCATATCGCTCCAAAAAAACTTTTTTTGAACCATTGAAAAGGGATTTCTCTTATTGTCATTATAGCTGCTTAAGAGAGGTTAAGAATCTTATAACAACGACATTTCAAACAAAACTGAGTAAACTAAGATGTTCTTTAGGAGGAGAAAAACAGTTTGATTTGAAACATTTGAATTTTATGCCAAATGCAGACAATAAAAGAGATTTTTGTTGAATATTTTTCATGCTCTAGTATACTGCCACTCCTTGCTACAGTAGCTACAGAATTTATATTGAAGGCATGCAAAAGCAACACCTATATTTTTGTATTGTTGGTTTTTATCTCCGTTCTGCCCGTGTGTTTTCCTCGTGCATTGTTGCCCAGTTTTCTAAATTTTTATGTCCTGGGCGACAATTTTGGTGAACTTAAAACGTAAAAAGACACGGTAAAAGATTGAAAACGCGTCTTACTTTACACACTTTTTTTTATAAGAATACAGTCTATAAGAATATTCAGGCTCAAAATTGCTGAAATTTAAGAATTATTTAAGAATAATCTGAGGCTCAAGATTGACGAGGATCATTTTTATTTCTCTGCGTTTTTTACACTGCACAATAAGTGTGATTGTCAGGCAACTGTATTTGTTTTGAAATGCATACATCCTGTCTGACTCTTTGATACAGTAACTCTTTTTATTAATAAAATAACAAATGACAAAGATTTGGCTTATTTCTCTTGATCTTCAGGCCAATTTACAACATTGATGATTAAGAATAATTTAAGAATATTTTCAGGCTCAAAATCGAATAAGCTTAAGAATAATCGAGGCTCGGCAAAAAATAAGGTATTCTTATAAAATAAAAAGTGTGTACTGTACGTCTTATAAGGTGAGGATACTAGAGAGACAGCAGTAAGAAGAGACAGCATACACCTACATAGCCTTATCTACATCTTATAGGTTAAGGTGCTGAACAGACTAGGTAGTGGTGATCTCTAAAAAAGTCAACAAGGGGGCTCCAAGGATGACGTCATAGGAGAGGGGTGTGATTTCTTGTATCATTTTCCTAGCAGTCAAAGTATGGACATTTTCCGGTATAGACCCAAGTGTGATAGTTTTGGAGATTTTTTACGTAAACATTACACAATACGCATCAAAAAATAGAAAGCTGAATTTCAAAGCGAACAAGTTTCTTCATTTTTTCGAACTTCTTAGACCATATAGAATTAGGACTATATTTTTAAAGGCATAGAGATGGTCCTGTTTACAAATTGATTCTCCGATGTCGCTGCGGTGTTGTGTTTCATATTGACTATACTACAAGATAGCCCTCCACCATACTTCGCATAATTCAAGAATATATTCAGGCTCAAAATCGAAAAATCTTAGTGTGTATGTGCCTTTTCAAATTATAGATACAAATTAAACAATAATTACCGTTTATATAAAAAACAAGTGTTGTGTTTTCTTCCATTTTGCAGTTCCTGAACAGCAAAGCTTCAGTAGAGCGACAAATACAGCAACCACAACAAAACAATAAAGTGCAAAACATAAAACCGCATTCCTTATTTATGATCCACATCTAATCTTACATCTATCTAGTGTTACCCTTAGATACATACATAGAAACATATAAAAAGATTAAGTCTAGAATGAACAAGTGATGTGCGGTAATCTGGAGGATGCGCAGTATGGCGGAGGATCTGAAGTATCCTCGAGGGTTTACTTGCAGGAGTACTTTTTGTATACTGTGGTGGGAAGAAGTCATAGCTAACGTCAAAAGATCAAGTAAGAAAAACCCACAAAATCCACCACATCAAGCATAATAACCCACCACAGTAGTGCATATTGACAACAGTACGCAAAAACACCACCACATTAAGCATAATAACCCACAACAGATGTGCGTATCCACCACAGAACGCCAAAAATAGCACCACAGTACGCAAAACACACCGCCAAAGTAGTGCGTATCCATCACAGTAGTGCGTATATTCGCTGTAGTGCTCCCACTCGTAGGGGAATTCCCCTACAGTAGGGGAAAACAGGTTGTTGTAGGGAGTAGGGGAAACCTACGGGGAAAATGGGTAGCTGTAGGGGAAATTCATAGAAATTGTAGGGAATTCTTGATTAGTCTTTTCAATGCGACTAAAACCATTCCCTTTTCGTTACAGAATCGATCAGTTCTTTCTCACACGGTCAATATTGCTGTGTCATTCACCTTGAGCGGCAATTTCTATGTGAACAAAGCACCAGTGTTGTAGCAAAGTGTCATCTCAATGGCTTCCGTGGGGGGCAAGGTGTCCTTGTCTTAAACTTTGTTTTAAGAACCACTATAAAGGAACAATTGACGCTGTGCAACAGTTCATCAATTACTCGATTATAAGGAGTTTCCGAAACCTCCGAGGCCGAAACCAGGGAATTTTCTTGCAGAATTGTAGGGGATTTCATTGAAAAGTAGGGAAATGTAGGGGAAAGTAGGGGAAATTAAAGAAAACAGGCGTAGGGGAAAGTAGGGGAAAAACGCATGCGCTGTAGGTAAAAATCTCCGACGCTGAGTGGGAGCACAGAGAAAAGCACAGTGACAATGAAATCAGAGAAATATAATCGCAAAAACCACAATTATAAATCACGAATAATTCTTTTTGTTACCTCACAAATGCAACTTATAAAAACAAAAAACAGCTTAAAGTTGTTTTAATTCTATCATTCCAACTGGATGCTGAAAAAGAAACCTTCCATCTTTCTGCACGCAGCGCTCCTCAACCATATCATAGATGTCTTTCTGGAGATCTTTTGGCATCTTGTCGAATCTCGTTTGCGTCAAAAAGGAGATGACATCATTTGCTGTATCTGTTTCTTGCTTCTGTATAAATTCAGTAACATCTGCATGTGTCATTTCTTTGGTCAGCTTATGGCTCTGGCCAAGTTTATCCAAATTCTCAGAAAGATCTTCAATTGTTAATTCTGCAGGATGACCACGCCTTTGAACTGAAGCCTCGAAATTCGGTTTCAATTTGCTCACAAGTTCAGGCGATCCTTTCCTTGTGTGAAGAAATATAATCAATTTTCCATTGCTTGCTAGGAAACTTTTCGCTATGGCGCGCCAAACCGGCCAAAAATATAACTTTTGCTGACAGTAATTTGTTATATTTTTCTGCACGATTTTATATTTTTACTGTACGACTTTATATTTTTGTTGCACGACTTTATATTTTTGTTGCACGACTTTATATTTTTACTGCACGACTTTACACTTTTGCTGACAGAACTTTAAATATTTGTGCTCGATTATTATAAACGGGCACATACTTTAATCGGGCACATATAACTTTTGCTGACAGTAAAAGTTATATATTTTCAAAATGAACCTGTCAATCAATCAATCAAGAATGTTCACGGGGGTTATATGACTAACGCTTTTTCTTTGTCATGGCAAGTTACATGCTCAGGGAATCTTCCTTCGTTTCTATCAAATTCATGGCGTCGTCATCAAATGAAAGCAACGAGGTTTTGCAAGTTTTCAAGGATGCTTTAAGAGCCTGTCAAAGTATTTTATCGTTTGAAGAATCCTTGTTTGCAACCCAGTTAACTCAGAAAATACATTAGCCGCTTTTGTGTGGAGATCCGATCATATTCATGGTACTGTATTCTAAACACCATTGTTTCTGATTGCGATCTTCCTAGAGACATAGTCCAACCCTAAGGAAACAAGTCCTTCTACCTGTCCAAAGTCGATTTGATACTTTGGTCGCCTCTTCCGGTGAAAACCCTCGTTGTTTCAAAATTAATTGGCGGGTATGGTTGGACTATGCAATGCCGGCTGACTGATAACTTTTTCCAGGTTGCTCTTAAGGATACCAAGAAGACCATCCACTTGCACATCTATGTCACCACACAAAAGCGGCTAATGTATTTTCTGAGTTAACTGGGTTGCAAACAAGGATTCTTCAAACGATAAAATACTTTGACAGGCTCTTAAAGCATCCTTGAAAACTTGCAAAACCTCGTTGCTTTCATTTGATGACGACGCCATGAATTTGATAGAAACGAAGGAAGATTCCCTGAGCATGTAACTTGCCATGACAAAGAAAAAGCGTTAGTCATATAACCCCCGTGAACATTCTTGATTGATTGATTGACAGGTTCATTTTGAAAATATATAACTTTTACTGTCAGCAAAAGTTATATGTGCCCGATTAAAGTATGTGCCCGTTTATAATAATCGAGCACAAATATTTAAAGTTCTGTCAGCAAAAGTGTAAAGTCGTGCAGTAAAAATATAAAGTCGTGCAACAAAAATATAAAGTCGTGCAACAAAAATATAAAGTCGTACAGTAAAATATAAAATCGTGCAGAAAAATATAACAAATTACTGTCAGCAAAAGTTATATTTTGGCCGGTTTGGCGCGCCATAGTGTTGTGGCGGTGTTTTTTGCGTACTGTGGTGGATAAGCACTACTGTTCAGCACTAATGGGAGTTGAAGTAAAAGAAAGGTTTCAAGTATACCAGTTTATCTGCTCTAGGAGGCATTTAATCAAGTATTTTCATTTTCATGAGTTACTTGCATCCTGTTTCATAAGTTCCTACAGATATTCATAACATGCAATGTCACAGATTCTTTTCCTCTCTTATTCTTCCATTATTTATGAATTAGAAGCAAAATCTGCTGCACTACCTCTAGTAAAGCTGCTGAAAAAAAAGGTCTTTGCGCATGGAGATTATTCCCTTACTCAATATATCTACCATTTTCCAGAAAATGTCGCGCAGACCCAGACCTCTTTGAAAAGGTCTAAATGTCATAGTGAAATTAAAGTTCTTTTGCTGAATTCGAGCCTGAAGTCAATTTTTTGCAAACATTGTCCAAATTGACCAAATTTTCGTTAATTTTAAATGATCTTAGTTAAAAAGGTGCATGATTTAGGACATAACTGTAACTATTCGCTGACTTCTTGTTCAAAGTTTTCGTGGGAAATCTTTCTCAGGTAGTAAGCAGTTCTGTTTGATACATTCCCAAATCCAGTCAGCATGAACTTTAACTTTTTCATTTTCCGAGGAAATAGTGTCCTTTAAAAGGAAAAAAACCCATGTATAAGACCTAGCAAAAATCGAGCGATTTTGAGCAATGTTGAGAAGAGGTGGCCAAACGCTCTCTACATTTTCCCTAAACTGAATGTGAAGGTGAAATGGTGTTTTAGCGCCAGTCGCTAGGATCTCAGTAGTAGGTTAACTAATCGAGACCTCGGCCCTGGCTGTAACGCTACCGTGGCTGGGCTCGAACCCTGACCACACTAAGGTCCTGAAATCACAAGTCAGCTGGAGAACCTGCCCCAGCACCTTAACACCTTCACCTTCAACTTCAGACTCTTTGTTAGCCGCTCGGAAGTTAGTGAAATTCTTAGATTTTTTTAATCGAAAAATTGCTTTAACTGCAAAAATAGAGAAGGATTTTCTTCTGTAACATCCAGCATAAAGACGAGCACCTGGTCAAACGCCCTCGGCCATGCTCGCCAACAGCCCTCGACAGATCTCTAGAATGGTTAGGAAAATGATTGGGCGTATTGAGACATTTGCAACAACGAATTTAGATATAACAAATCATTCTCTAGCAACTAAAAGGGTGTTTTACGACACTCTGGAGAGCGTTTTCTTAAAAATTTTCAGACCCCCACTATTTGGCTGCTTGCCCCTGTTAAAGAGGTGGGCCTATCATTTGAGCACCTATTCAAGACTGCACACGCGTGAAAAATAGATTACTTTGCCAGAGTTTTATTCGGATTATTTTCAAATTTCCAGGGGACCTCGTCAAGTTTATGTCACCCCTTTTGGTACATTTTCATCTACTTTTTACTTTTTAATGAAACAGTGAATTTTAAGATGAGAATTGTACCTCACTGTTGCAGATAACATGCGTGGCTTGGTCCAAGTGATACTCATCTATGACATCACCATCATAACTTTACGTCTTAAGTTAAGGTACAAGTTTATAACGTTCACAATGTTTGAAGCAAGAGAAGTTGGGCACGAAAGTTCATTGTAAGGTTTTATCTATGCAACGAAATTTCACAGCAGGAAATTTGGCCAGGAATAGTCATATTTCCAGCAGGCAAAGCACCTAATCCTATGATATGGTACGGGATATTTTGCGATCAATCTAACTACAGTAAGGGGTCAAAGTATTGCAACGCTTGACCTAAGATGGCGGTCAACAGTAGCCGTAGGCCCAAAACACTAAATTTACGTAATAAAGCCATGACGGCTCAGGGGCTTCGCCTAACTTGATTTAGGCGTGAAAATGTTCAAAATGTCATTAGCTCTTGATTAATATAAAAAGTAAATGATTTAAAGCAGTGCCTTCCGTATTTTGAGCGAAATATTTCAAGAGTTGTCTAGATCAACAATCGGGCTTCCAGTCATATTCCTAGCAATAGCAGCGACATTTCATTATTTTGAGCGTTTTCTTGATAAACAGCGATGTATGAACGAACCACTTGCTACAATGTTTCATGGTTTTTCGACACAAAATAGTTCAAGCTTATAATTACCATTTAAATTTTCGGTCCAAATGGTAGTTTGAGGGTCCAGCATTTGAACTTAAAAGGCCTAGCGATAACTAGGACTCAGGTATTAAGTCTAAGCAAACCAGACAATCAGAGATCTTTTACGCTGGACATTAATTCCGGTTAAACTAGGGCCTTATATAATGCTGCCATTTACTCTCCATAGCAACACACTGACATTGATAATATTATAGAAAGGATACGCAACAATATATCGCTTCAATTTCCTAATGTTTTCGACCTTTGGATCAATGAAGAACTTTTTTCCACTAAACAGATTTGGCAAGGTCTGAAATTAAAAAGAAGAAAAGTAAAATAACGCATTTTTGTGTTTATACTTTGTGTATAAACCCCAGGTAATGTTTGTGAAGTACAGTGGAGGGTGTGCAGTACGGTGGAGCATGTTCAGGATAACATGTACTGATTTTATCCGTCCACCGTACTGATGATATCCCTTTATTGTACTGATGATATCCCTCCACTGTACTGATGGTATCCTTCCACTGTACTGAACATCCTCCACCGTACTGATGATAACCATCCACTGTACTGAAAATCCTCCACCGTACTGATGATATCCCTCCACTGTACTGAACATCCCCCCTCGTACTGATGATATCCTTCCACTGTACTGAAAATCCTCCACCGTACTGATGATATTCCTCCATCGTACTGACGATGTCCCTCCACTGTACTGAACATTGTACCCTGTACTGATGATATCCTTCCAATGTACTGAAAATCCTCCACCGTACTGATGATACCCCTCCATTGTCCTGATGATGCCCCTCAACTGTACTGGTGATATCCCTCCACTGTATTGAATACCCTCCACTGTACTGCACAGACATTACCCGGGTGATACTATATGCACCATGGCGAAAAAAGAACTTTATGCAGGACTTTTTTATAATGTGGTAAAAACGAATAGTCAATGACAGGACACTTATTCGTAACTTAGACAAATCTTCAGTGTAGCATACAAATGACCAGGGTAAAAACAGAACTGATCAATAACATGGGCGAATCTTCACAGAACATGTTCCATAAGTAAGTAAGTAAGTCGGTCGACCGTAGTCGGAGGCGACCCGAAGGCTCCTCTTTCACTAGCCGCTACCCCGTGAAGGTAGGGGTGGGGACCATTTACCCTCATTCCTACTCTTTGATGTTGAATGCTAAGAGAGACAACAAGTACCGTTTTTGAAGTCTTTGGTACGACTCAGCCTTGGATTGATACCAAGACCTCGAGATTCGTGGGCGAGCACTCTACTACTAGGCCACACGATAGGCCACATGGCCCATACAGCGTGCAAAATACATCAAACTAACAGATAAGGAGGGCAAGCAGATGTGTACCAATCTTTATAGGAGTTAACCCCCTCGAGGTGTTTGTTCGGAGGGGCCCATGCTACAGAGGAGTCCATTAGTGAAAGTTCCGAAATCCAACAGATCTAATTTCAGGCAGGTATCGTCCTAAAATGCAATGGTATTTGTACTGTATTGTATTGTATTGTAAAATCTTTAATGTTAGTTTTTACAGTAGTGATTTGGCACTAATTTAAACTAACATAGAGCAAACTTCAGAGATTGCATTATGTTATGTATTCTACTGCATATTGCAGAATGAGCATGCGCATTTGTTATCAAGAAACAAAGCCTTGAACAGCATTTTGAACTGTTTTGTATTTTGAGCTTATTTCATTTCAGCAGGAATTGGATTCCATATTTTTGGTATACAAATCAGTAAAAATTAAAATCTTACTTTGGAAGATGAACCACCTTCTTCTTCTTCTTTGACTTCAGTGCTTTTCTTTTCTTCCCTTTTTCTTTACTCCTTTCTGCAACCTTTGTTGTCAAATTATCAGACTCATCCGATTCTTCCTCATTTTGATCGTCAACATCTTCATCTTTTTCGGCTTGATCATGTTCTTGCAAGTCTTCATCGCCTGAAACGCAAAGTTAATCATGTGGGAAAATGGACGATACGACTGCATTCCTTTTAAGAATTTGCCGGAAGAGGAACATATGGAATAGCAAAATAACAGTTGGAATGTGATAATAGACCTTTTCAAAGAGGTCTGGGTCGGTGGCATATATTTCTGGAAAATGGTAGATATATTGAGTAAGGGAATCCTCTCCGCATGCGACGACCTTGATTGCAGCCGCTTAACGAGAGGTAGTGCAGCAGATTTTTCTTCTAATTCATGAATAATGGAGGAAACAAGATGCAAGTAACTCACACAAAAGAAAATACTTGCCTAAATGTCCCCTAGAGCAGATAAACTAGGACTTGAATCCTTTCTTTCACTTTAACTCCTACTAAACGTGAACTTGAACAAAATTTGCTGCACTTTCTCTCCTGAATAGACTGCAATTATGGTCTTTGAACGTGGAGAGGATTCCCTTACTCAACATGTCTACCATTTTCCAGAAAAATGTCACGCCGACCCAGACCTCCTTAAAAGGTCTATTTTCGGTAATATGTAGAACATGAATACTATTCCAGCCACATCGTCTATTACATCCACTAAGGTTGGAAGAGCTAAAATGGCTTGAAAGGCATACAGTACCTCGGAATTACCAAGCGAACAGGAAGCAATTTTTCAAATATTGTAATTTATGGGGGAAAATCTATAGAAAAAAGCGTCTAAATTCTAGAGCGTTTTACCTGTCGTTGATTTTGAGTTGTCAAAAAGTTGCTGAAAAAATTAAAACAATTCAAAGCAAATCAATTGAAAAGCCCCACAGCAGATAGAAAAGAGTACTTTGAACCTTGGATAAAAATCCATATGTTTATCATGAATGATGAACACTATGATGGATTTTTCCACATGTGGCATACCACAAGAGATGGGATTCGAACCCGGACTGCATGGTCAGAGAGCCAACGACGTTTCCACTGAGCTATAGATCTCAATAAAATCGCCGAGTAACTGCCCAGCCATACAGTCCAAGGCTATCCTCCCGTTTGACAGAAATCCTTTGTGATCGCAGAGACAGAGAGAAGCGAAAATGTAGCGAAAACCCTGTCCAAAGGAACAAAAAATACTTACAAAGCAGTGTTTTGTGTCGCGGTCAAACGATCAAACATTGCTTGCTAAGGAAATTCCAAATGTTTGACAAACAATGTTTGATAATTTGACCAGACCCTTAGCGTTAGATTATGCTTCGGGTATGTCTAATTTATTTGACGAGGGCTTAAAAGACATTTCAAACAAAGGTAGTAGAAAACATACTTGTAAAGTCGGCAGATCGGTTGCAGTTTTCCAATCTTTGTCGTCCCTGATCTTCGTAACACGAGGAAATCTTATTGATATTCCATTAGCAGTATGTGTGCTTGACTTACTGAATTCAGCGCCAGTTATCTCCCAAACAGGAGCTTTCTAGGAAATATATACATAACAAGTAAACAAAGATTTAAACTACTTAGCTCAAGGTCAAGTTCCATAAGTTCCTTATCTCTGGACCTCTTTGGATTAAATTGTAGTACCAAAAGTTCCTTAATAGTTCCTTTATTTTAACTACATATTTTAGGCCATGAATATTATAAAGAGACACTTGTATGTGAGCAAAGCTTGAAGCTGCCCAAAGAAACATTTGATCCCGGGGGGGGGTACTTCATTGTTCAAATGACTAGACGTGCCGCCCAGTTTTTCCAAACCCACCCATATCTACCGATAAATTCTGTTTCTCGTGGTACCCATGTATAGAAAAAACAACGAAATTTTTACCCATTTGTACCAATATCTCAAATGTTTGAACCCAATTTAACGCCTGAGGCAACTCTAAATGCGTCGAAAAGTCATTTGCACTGAAAACTAAAACGCACTTTTTATCAGGCTTTTCAAAGCAATGCATGTCTAAAATGTAATATACATTTTACTACCCATGTGTAGAGATTCTTTATGAAAAATCAACCCATATGTAGGGAAATTGGCGCTGAAAAAGTTACCTATTTGGGCGGCACGTCTAGTATAACGAACAATGGAAGTACCCCAAACCCCCCTCCCGGCATTTGATACATGCCTAACTGAACATGCGTAGCGTAATGTAAAATCTATGCGAGTTTGACTGCAAATGAATGGAACCGGCTTCCCAATTCTTGATTGTTTGCAGTAATAAAAATATTCAACATTGAAATTTCCTTAGCAATATCATTAGCAGTATAAGCTCTTTGAATTTTTCGGCCTTCAACATGTCGATTCCTTATAAAGTGGTTCTTCATAAAAAACGCGTGTAATCGCGTAAATAGTTATATACCCAAAGTAAGCCTACCTTAGGATCTTCAACAATGAAATCTGGGACGAGAGTTCTGCTTACATCAAGCCAAGAAGGAACCAATGAAAAATCCTGGAAAACAGATACCAAAATGCAAAAATGAGTGTTTTCGAATATAGGCAAGTAGGTCAATATGTAAACTCGGATTTGGAAAACTCGGACAGTTGGGTCCGAGAAGCCCAGAGGTCCAAAAAGTCCGACTTTTTGTACCAGTCTTGAGAAAACGTCAAATGAAGAAATATTCTTACCCGTTTAATTTTCTTAACTTTGAGTTGCTTTTGAATTTTTTCAATCATTTTGTCATCATGACCATTTCCACATTTTGCAACCGTGACCCATTTCTTAGTTGCTGGATTAAAACAACCCATGAGAAATACGGACATCAAACCGCCTAAGAAAAAGATTATTCAGTAATTATCTTGATAATATTATATATTCGAAGACACTTTTTTTATAAGAAACCAATATTTTTTCAGTACTCAAAGTTTCTTAACTTTTGGAGAATTTTGGTACAGAAAGTTTCTTAGCAGTTTCTTTGGGATCAACATTTTTTAATGCCAAAACAGGTAATTGACACTTACATTGGACAAATAGAAGAAATAATACAATTCACGTTTGCATGAGCTGTTGTTAGTAAAAATAAACACTTAACATGTAACAAAAGTTTGTTTCTCGAGCCTATATTTCTAATTCTAAAGATTGTTGAGACCTGCGAGTTTCTTATCATTTTGGGTCGAGTACTGAAAGTTTCTAAACCAATATTGATCTCAGTACTGAGTACTATTTAAACTATTTAACTATTTAATCTATTTAACTTAGACTATTTAAAACTACACCTGTATTTGCACTATTTCCATTACTTCAAAGGAATTAGCATAAATTGGAGATCTAAGTTTTTCATTCAAATAAGCATGGAGGATCAAACTGGAGATCAGTTATAGCTACAGAGTTAGCGGCTACTAGAAAAAGGAACCCGCTTTAAAGGCAGATGGGATTAGCAAGAACAATACCTTTATTTCCGGTTCCAAAATAAGCACCTAACACTACAAGGTCAGCAGAGTCTGCCATAGCTCCCTCGTGCAAGTAATCTTTCTTCATCTATAAGGTAATTTGTATAATTCACAGAATGAAAGATCAATAAAAATGTATGTAATGACGTAGCTAAACACACTAGCGAACCAATATGCACGACTGTGGTGGAAACGCGCTACTGTTGGGAGTTATTATGCTTGATGTGGCGGGTTATTATCCTTGATGTGATGGTATTTTTTGCGTACTGTAGTGGATAAGCACTACCATGGTGGGTTATAATGCTTGATGTTGTTGCGTTTTTTCGTACTGTAGTGGATAAGCACTACTGTGGTGGGTTATTGTGCTGATGTGGTGGATTTTGTTTTTTTTTCTTACTTGATCTATAGACTTTAGCTAGTGATTTCTTACCCCACATTATGCAAGTCTGTTCTTACAGTCTGTACCGTGGTTCGGGAAGTTAACAACTCTTTACACAATAACATATCAAAAAATATCATAATGAATGCTGATTATCTTTGAAGATCTTTTCCAGGTGCAGAAGATGCCGAGCCATGGTGCAACCCTCCGTCCAACCGTCCCCGATGATTTGTGACCGTCATGATGCGATATCAATATGTGGGACCTTGTTTCTTCAATAATAGGCCTTTTCAATGAGGTCTGGGTCGGCACGACATTTTTCTGGAAGATGGTTGCCATTGAGTAAGGGAATCCCCCGCGTGTAACGACTGGGATTGCGGTCGCTTCAGGAGAGGTAGTGCGGCAAAGTTTGCTTCAATTCATGTTTTATTTCAGTAAAAATGAAACAAAGGATTCAAGACTAGTTTATTTGCTCAAAGAGCCATTTAGTCAAGAATTTTCCTTTTTGTACTTGCATCTTGTTTCCTAAGTTTCTGCAGATACTATCGACATTTATTGTCGCAGATTCCCTTTCGCTCTTTGTCAACCACTATTCATGAATTTGAAGAAACATTTGCTGCACTACCTCTGCTATAGCGACCACAATCCCGGTCGTTGCACGCTGAGGGGATTCCCTTACTGAATGGCAGCCATCTTCCAGAAAAATGTCGTGCCTACCTAGACTTCTTTGGAGAGGTCTGTTGATTGATTTTGTATTGTATAAATCACCGTAGAGCTGTCTCTTGGTTTTTCTCTGGCGTTTACCTGGCTGGGAGTGTTCAACTATTAAAAGGTATTATTCTAGCGAATAAAGGAAGCCAGAACGATTGATAACCATACAACCATCATTAATCAATGTTGCTACCTTTAACCAATGTCTCTTTCCAGGTTTATACGTACTCTGAAACAAAAATAGCAATAGTCTTTAAGTTGCCTGGATGCCGCATGCATAGTAGGCCTAAATTAGCTGATAAAGCTAGAAATAACAGTCTACTCAAAATAAAGCAACAACAACAACAACAACAACAACAACGAGAGCAGGCAATAGTCCCAAGATGAAAAATCCCTCGGATAGCCTGGATAATTTTCTCCATATTAACAGGGCCTAACGAATAATATTTTTCCAAAATGTCACTGATTTGACTTGAAAACCTGAATGTACGAACCTGTAAATCTTTCAAAACCAATCCCTCGAGATTTTTTATGAAAACATCATCAAGCATTTTCTTGAGTTCAGCTTCTTTCTGAAAACAAAATCTAACCCTAAGTGGAAATTTATTTAATTTACGGTTTCACTGAAGACTTGTAAACGAACCTACAGCCTTATATACTCATTTTTTATAAGAAACCGACTATAAGAAACTATTTCTCTAAACTATTGCCCTATGAGAAACTATTGCCCTTATTCTTAAAATCAGGAAACTCTTCTTTGTGGACTAAGAAGTAAAACAAAAACTAAGGAACTATTTCCACTTCGAAATTCAAAATTCTATTTTGCTGATGTGCTTTGTGTAATTTTTACGTAAAAATAATCCCCAAAACTATCATACATAGGGTCAATTCCGAAAAGTCCACATTTTGACTGCTAAGATCATGACACTTAACATCTACAGTAACCCTTATTTCACTGTTTGCTCCGGTACGCCATCAACATTATATGGCCTAAGAAGATTTTAATGAGGCACTGCACTTTTTTTTTAAATAAGCAACTGGACTTTGGGTCAAGCCCTCAAAGTTGCTTAGAGTATCTATAGTATTTCAGCCCTCACAGAATGACTTGTACCCCCTAAAAACTCTTATTTTGGCTCTTTTTTTGCTTTTCAATGTAATTGGCAAGTATGCAATGCTGTACTTTAAAAGGAAAGCTATCTTAACCAAAACGTTTAGCAAAATTTCAGGCATAGTTGCTTATTGATCAGTTGCTTATTTAAAAAGTGTATATACCATCACCAAACACGTGCCATGGAGAAAAACCACAGAATAGGAAGCATACAGCCGACTGCAGGCGACTACTCTAGTTTGGCCACGTCATCAGACTGCTTGATGATACAACTGTGAAAATCGCTCTCTACCAGAAGCAGAAACAAAAGCATCAATGCCGAAAGGAAGACCGAAAACAACATGGTTAGCATGCAAGAATCAAAGAACAGCTGAAGAAAGAACTGGTTTTCGAAGATACTTACTGTGATATGAGTCATTTCTGAAAGAATTATGTGGTTGTTTATCTTCTTCACACTCTTCTCCAAAATGCTTCGTCTTTCGACAATAGGCCTACAAAACATGATTATCCAGATAACTCTTGCCATGGCCAGTATACGTAAATAATAGGCCTAATCCGTTTCGCCGTTGCGGGCACTTTATCCAATTTTGCGAGGGACATGCTGCCCAAGCTGCAGAAACCTACTCGACCTTATACCAATTTTTCGAAAATCATTAGTGTATCAATGTTATCGTGAGCAGTTTCCAGCTTTGCTCACATACTAGTGTCTCTGTTTAATAATCATTGTACTTAATATGCAGTTAAAGTAAAGTTGCCGATTTTGAGTCTACTACTAACCTATGGCTACTCAGTCGACTTTACACTCTAACCCTGGTCTGGAGGAATATAGCATATAGCAGGGTGCAGCCATTGACGGCGCTCATAACTACCGACCAGGTACTAGAAGGTGCTGTGGCGTAGTGGTGTAATCCAGCTGACCCGTGGTGTCAAGAGCTCAGTGCATCTTTAAATGGTCGGAATCCAAACAATCAAACTTATAAAAATTACACAAACATAGTGTTCGAGCCCAGCACACGGTAGCGTCACTTTAGAAGGTGCTGTGGCGTCGTGGTGCCACCCGTGGTGTCAAGGTCTCGATTAGTTTACCTACTACTGAGATCCTAGCAACTGGCGCTAAAACACCATTTCATCTTTCACCTTCACAGTGGTATTATCGTTGGCTCTCTGATCATGCAGGCCAGGTTCGAATTCAATCAGCTGTGGCATGCCAAGAAAAGAATCGGATATCATACAACTAATACACCTTTTCAACTAAGAGCCTCGTTTTCAAAATTTACCAAAATTTATTTATACGAAAATTTTGACCCCAGATTCAGATTCAGCACCTTCATCTTAGTGTTGATGCAAATTTTTACGCTTCTAGTCCTTACGATGTTGATTTTATAGCGACGAAAAGTTTGAAAATCTATAAAGGATTTGACCGTGAAAAATCGCTCGGGGTGAAATTTTACACCCCCAGTCATTTTTCACGGTCAAATCCTTTATAACTTTTCAAACTTTTAATCGCTATAAAATGAACATCGTAAGGACTAGAAGCGTAAAAATTTCCCTAAACAGTAAAACGAAGGTGCTGAATAAGAATCTGACGTCGAAATGCTTCTGTGACAAAATTTTAAATTTTTTTGAAAACGAGGCCCTTAGTTGAAAAGGTGTATTCCCAAAGCTGAGAGAGCAATAGCTTGCAATTTCAATGTGCTTGGTCTAGCTGACCCACGGATTGAGATAGCGATCTCCAAATAGTCAGACGGCCATTCTACCATTATAGAGCCTCATTCCTGCATTAAGACAAGGTGAATAGGAAAAGGTAGATTCATTACGACATCTTACTCTTCGCAAACAGGCAACCTTGGGCTGCAACAACACCTGTCGTACAAAAAAAACTGAATTGGATAGCCTAATGTTCAGAGCCCCGAGTCGTTCCAAGCGACCGATCTATCAGACTGGCCTAATGATCGAAAAGTTCGACTTAATAAAGAAAGGAAAAAGAAATTGTATTTCAACAAACCTTATGAATACCTAAGGTCCCAAATGGTAATGGTTTTCCAGTTTTGTTGTCCACCAAAAGAACCTGTGCAGATGATTTGAAATGATACGAGAATAGGGAGAACCTTCAAGTTGTAAGTTTAAGTGTGAAACCTAATCCAGCCCTCAAAGCTGCTCAAATTTTAGGCATTTCAGCCCTCAAAGTTGCTGAAAAGTTGCTTAACATGTTTTGTACCTAACAACCACCCCTGACTTCGCGGGTCAAAATCATCAACTGGTTGGGTCTTGTTCAACACGACTTCTGGGAGACAGTAAGTGGAAAAACGTTAGCTAAAGGACTTCAACATGCAAAACATAAGAATAAACAATTTACTAACAACAAGAAAGCGTATAAACTGAGTTGTTTGACTTCTTAGTTGCTTACAGTAATTCAGTTGAGCGCTCAAGTTGCTTAATGTTAGGGTCAGTTCAGCCCTAGTTGCTTATTGAGCGGGTGCTTATCAAAAAATTGTATCATTCTAAACTTAGAATGCAAATTTATCAAGGCCTAATGCTAAGAAACAAGCAAAATTCAAATTTTACCTCCCCATCAAGAATGAGACTGTCTCCTTCGGGAAAAGCTTTTGGTAGATAATTCTTAATCTCCGCAACCTAGATAAATTAAATTGAACTATAGTTAATTTATTCTTGGTACAGAACTGTTTAAAGGGGCTGCTAAGTGTTGGTAAGCTGCTTTCTTATCTATCTATGTCGGATGGCACTCGAAACAAAACAGAGTTCCCTCCACACTGTCCACACTCCCCTACAAACGCCTGGCTAGGAGAAATTTCAGGCGCGACATTGATGTCCCTTCGGCGTCTCCCAGTTTAGCCACCTCGGAAAATCTGCAGCGCGTGACAAAATTTGTAGCAAGAGACACGCAAATTTTTCTGGGAAACACCAGAAACATTCCTTGTCTCCGCAACATGCAAATGACTCGGGGACATGTTGCTCGCTTGTCACTCGCATGTTAAGCCACCCTGGCAGACACGCTGAATGCAGTGTCGCGCGCGACATGTTCCTTAGTTTAGCCACAGCTTAACTCATGGCATTCTATAGTTCCGCCACCTCTCGCCTGCTGTTTTTGCATACGTTTTCAGTAACTAAGTGGAGAGCGGTCTATACCTGGCAGGGGCGGTTTCCATAAAAGTATGAATGAGATTACTTCTCCTTTGATCTGAAGTAGTGACCATCAAATGGTCAAGCGACCTTAGACAAGACTTTTGGACTCAAAATACATTAAAATATTTTAAATTCGTATATATTAAAATGTATTAAATTCAGAATGTATTTTCAACTACCTTGTGAGGCTGTACTGCTTTCAAACTTCGACTGAAATAATCGAAATTATTTCCTTGCTTGTGAACCTTGACAGAAGAAAGTAACGTGAAGTTAATTATCAAAAAATGTTAAGCCTTCGCATGTTCAAATTTACTGAGCCCTTGGCGGTTGTGATTTCAGAAAAATGGGTATAAACGAGACATTTGGCTGGGAAAGTCTTCTATAAGACTTCTCTGCAAATCCAAGTTTACAGCAGCCCGGGTAATTTCCGTGCAGTACAGTGGAGGATATTCAGTAGAATGGAGGGATATCATCAGTATGGTGGGGGGATATCATCAGAACAGTGGTGGATATTCAGTACAATGGAGGGATATCATCAGTACAATGGAGGGATATCATCAGTACAATGGAGGGATACTATCGGTGCAATGGAGGGATATCATCAGTACAGTGGAAGGATTTTATCAGTGCAATGGAGGGGTATTATCAGTACAGTGGAGGATGCACAGTAAAGTGGAGGGATATCATCAGTACAGTGGAGGGATATCATCAGTACGGTGGAGGGATATCATCAGTTCGGTGGAGGATATCACCAGTACGATGGAGGGATATCATCAGTACAGTGGAGGGATATCATCAGTACAGTGGAGGGATATCATCAGTACAGTGGAGGGATATCATCAGTACAATGGAGGGATATCATCAGTAGAGTGGAGGGATATCATCAGTACAATGGAGGGATATCATCAGTGAAATGGAGGGATATCAGCAGAACAGTGGATGATATTCAGTACTGTGGGGGGATATCATCAGTACAGTACAGTACAGTACAGTACAGTAAAGTCAGTATTGAATATCCTCCACAGTACTGATGATATCCCTCGACTGCACTGATGATATCCCTCTACTGTACCAAATATTCTCCACTGTACTGCACATACATTATTACACGGGATGATTATAGTTATTCGGACAGGAAAGGTTCATTTATATCAGTCTTGCTTAAATTCTAAAATTTCTACCTGCACTCTTTCTCCGTCGTATTTTATTTCAGCATACATTCCATTTGGGCATTTCTTCATGGCAGTTGCAGTAGATTTAGCGGCTTCAGCCTGAAATTGAAAAACAATATTCTAACCATGTGGAAATTTCAGATAATTCTTCTTTACAATCGGAGGCTAAGGTAAGTAAGTATAACGGCTCCATCGAGATATAGCCATCAGCCGCAGAAGTAAAAATATTTGCCATAAAGTTATTCATGTACACAACTATGGATGGTGATGATAAAGGCTTAAGAACAGAGGCTTTGACTAGAGCTCTTTAATCAGGTTAGTCAGGTTAGTTATTTAGTTAGTTAGTTAGTTAGTTAGTTAGTTAGTTAGTTAGTTAGTTAGTCAGTCAGTCAGTCAGTCAGTCAGTCAGTCAGTCAGTCAGTCAGTCAGTCAGTCAGTCAGTCAGTCAGTCAGTCAGTCAGTCAGTCAGTCAGTCAGTCAGTCAGTCAGTCAGTCAGTCAGTCAGTCAGTCAGTCAGTCAGTCAGTCAGTCAGTCAGTCAGTCAGTCAGTCAGTCAGTCAGTCAGTCAGTCAGTCAGTCAGTCAGTCAGTCAGTCAGTCAGTCAGTCAGTCAGTCAGTCAGTCAGTCAGTCAGTCAGTCAGTCAGTCAGTCAGTCAGTCAGTCAGTCAGTCAGTCAGTCAGTCAGTCGCTTAGTTAGTTATTTAACTAGTTAGACAGTTCGTTATTTGGCTAGTTGGCTGGTTAGCTAGTGACTTAGTAATTAGTAAGATAGTAAGTTGGTTAGTTAATTAGCTAGTTGGTCACTTGGTTAGTTTGCTCAGGTAGTTAATTAGTTAATTGAGTAGTTAGTTAGTTAGTTAGTTAGTTAGTTAGTTAGTTAGTTAATTAGTTAGTTAGTTAGTTCGCTAGTTCATCTTAGTTAGTTAAAAAAATCAATGCAATGCAAGATATCATTAAAAAACTTGTGTAAAATCTGCTTACCAACATCGGTTTCACAGGAGTCATCAACGAAGCCCTAATGCTAAGTGTTCTCTTCAGGCCAGAAGTCGAACTTTCACTCTTCTTTGCCAATTTAGATATGACTTCCTTCAAATTACTGCAAGCCTGATAGGCAGCATATGCATTCGGGTCCAGTGCATCAAGTCTAAATGGAAAATTTGAAAGATGACTGATTGGTCTGAAATCTCAAGGCAACATTTAAAACGCGCGATCGCAGAACTCTTTCTAGCTACTTTTGCGATCGATCAATGTTGATCGATTATACGCGCGCGCGACAAAATGCGCTGAATGGAAATCCGCCTTACGGATCGACAACGTGGCTGTAATTTCAGTCAATCCGTTATCGAATCATGTATTCTCTTATCTACAGGACACCGTATTCCCCCAATAAACGATATCTTTCTTCTTAAAGCCCCTACAATGAAAACAACCTACTGTTACTAAACGCCCATTCTATAATAACAAACCCGTTCGATGCATGTTTATTAGAAATAAGTATAGCGTAATATAGTAAAATTAAGACTTTTTGATAATCGTTGGTAAGCTTTCTTTGCTATCTTTAATGACTGCTACAATAAATTAACGCCCATCTGCAATAAAAACCCCCCTTACAAGGCAAGATAAACGCCCACAGCTTTAATTAGAGAAAATATAATAGCAGGGTATAATGCAATTACATATCTTATACTGACATGAAAGAGAGAAAAAAGAAGAAAATAACCATTATTACAGCTTTAAACTTACACATGCTTTGCACCAGTGTTCATCCTTAGATCGTGTTTAATCAAGCGTACAATGAACTTAAGGTCTTCTGGAGTGCACCTGAAGTTTGTAAATTGATCATCATCATCATCATCATCATCATCATCATCATCATCATCATCATCATCATCATCATTATCATCATCACCATCATCATCATCATCATCATCATCATCATCATCATAATCATCATCTTCATCAACGTCATCATAATCACCATCAGCATCCTCATCATCATTATCATCATCATCAAGATAATGATAATTACGATGATTAAGAATACTACTTGCCTTTTGGTGATTTTTGTCAAAACTCTCAATTGGTCATCTTCCTTTGTTTCAGCTGCAAGATCATCCAATAGACTATCAACCTAGAAATATATTGAATTTTCTGTTAATGTTACATGCACTCTAATTTTTGCCTATCCAAGTACTACCTTCCTGATAAAGCACTTCCTTATAAAAAATGCGTATAACCTTTGCACGGTGGTAATTTATTAAAAAGTTAATTTGAACACTTCACGAAAATAAAACCCCGAAGACTTGGCTTAAATGTAGACGTAACAAAGAAGCTAGCCTGCGCACAGACTTGCTCTCCTCCCCAGTTCCTCAGGAAAGTCTACGCAGGCTACAAAAAAGCATCCTAAACTACCCTCAATTCTATCCGCGTTAATTTGGAAAGTTTAAGAGCCAGCTAATTACTTTACCCAGCGTTTGCTTTGAGGTAACTTTAAATACTTGTTTCAAACATGCTTTTATCAGTCCCTAATAATTATGAGCTGCAATAAAATTTGCATTAACATTTAGAATATTAATATTCAAAATGCTGTTATACATTACACATTTTAAATAAATTTTATAAATATTTATTTATGTTAAAATGAGTCATAGTAAGATTCTATTTCATTCAGCAATTAGTCATTTAATAACTGAATTTTTACCGAAAACCATTTCTGCACCTGCGCTCTCAAAAGCAGACGTTTGCGAGACAGTTGAACCTTGCCATTAATAGCCTCTACGATCTCAAAAGCAGACGTTTCCGAGACAGTTGAACCTTGCCATTAATAGCCTCTACGATCTCAAAAGCAGACGTTTAGACAGTTGAAGACAGTTGAACCTTGCCATTATCAGCCTCTACGATCTCAAAAGCAGACGTTTCTGAGACAGTTCCGAGACAGTTGAACCTTGCCATTATCAGCCTCTACGATCTCAAAAGCAGACGTTTCCGAGACAGTTGAACCTTGCCATTAATAGCCTCTACGATCTCAAAAGCAGACGTTTCTGAGACAGTTGAACCTTGCCATTATCAGCCTCTACGATCTCAAAAGCAGACGTTTCCGAGACAGTTGAACCTTGCCATTATCAGCCTCTACGATCTCAAAAGCAGACGTTTCCGAGACAGTTAAACCTTGCCATTTCCAGCCTCTACGATCTCAAAAGCAGACGTTTCCGAGACAGTTGAACCTTGCCATTAATAGCCTCTACGATCTCAAAAGCAGACGTTTCTGAGACAGTTGAACCTTGCCATTATCAGCCTCTACGATCTCAAAAGCAGACGTTTTCGAGACAGTTGAACCTTGCCATTGTCAGCCTCTACGATCTCAAAAGCAGACGTTTCTGAGACAGTTGAACCTTGCCATTAATAGCCTCTACGATCTCAAAAGCAGAAGTTTCTGAGACAGTTGAACCTTGCCATTAATAGCCTCTACGATCTCAAAAGCAGACGTTTCTGAGACAGTTGAACCTTGCCATTATCAGCCTCTACGATCTCAAAAGCAGACGTTTCCGAGACAGTTGAACCTTGCCATTATCAGCCTCTACGATCTCAAAAGCAGACGTTTCCAAGACAGTTAAACCTTGCCATTATCAGCCTCTACGATCTCAAAAGCAGACGTTTCCGAGACAGTTGCACCTTGCCATTAATAGCCTCTACGATCTCAAAAGCAGACGTTTCCGAGACAGTTGAACCTTGCCATTATCAGCCTCTACGATCTCAAAAGCAGACGTTTCTGAGACAGTTGAACCTTGCCATTTCAGCCTCTACGATCTCAAAAGCAGACGTTTCTGAGACAGTTGAACCTTGCCAGTTTCTGCCTCTACGATCTCATTGCACCTTCCCAGTTTCTGCCTCTACGATCTCAAAAGCAGACGTTCCCGAGACAGTTCAACCGCCAAGCGTTCCTTACCATGGGTATTTTGATCGTTTTTAAGATATTGCTGTCATGCATTTCGATTTTATTAAACAGCTTAGGAGTCTACCTTCTTGCTGTTCACAACAGAAACATGTCAAATCAGACGATTCTTCTGATAACCTTGAGTGTAACAGAGGCAACAAAAGCATCTTGATCATCATGGATCTGTCATTCAAGGCTGCTTCACTCGCAATGTACATCACTTGGTCTCTTGAATTTGGTATGAATATATGTTTCTATACTGTATTATTCTGCATCGTGATCGATCGTTTCATTGGGGCAATTTTCCCGTTGAAACATCGAATACTAGTTACAAAGCATCGAATAAAGAAAGTATTGATTGCAACATGGATAATAAGCATTGCAGCCAGCATTATAGTAATAGTAGTAATATTAGCTGGCTACCTCATTGACAATTGGCAGATGGTTGACAAGGTCAGATTTTGTTGGTTTCTTATTATGGACTGTATTGTTGTGTTGGTTTTTTTCATAACGTATGGATCAATACTAGTGAATATAATAAAAAAACGGCAAATTGTCAACACAGATAGACAGAGAAATACCCAAAGACGAAAAACCAAATATTTCAAAATCATAAAAGATTCTTCAAAGTGGCTGGTTCGATTGTATTAACTTATATCATATTTGTGTTCATAACTAATGTTATCATTAACTCATCTTTTGAGGGAAGAGATGCTGAAGAATACTTGACAATTCTCTATATCATCAGTCTTATTACTGACCCGCTGTTTTACATTTTCATGCAGCCTGAGCTTAGGAAATTATTAAAGCAAAAATGCTGTAGTTATGCTTGTAAACCAAAGTCAACGCTCGATGTGCCAATACCTAATGCCCATTTCGAAAATATCCATTTGTAGACCAATATATTCAGTACGTTGTATACACAATTTTTTTATAAGAAACCGGTTTATAAGAAACCTAGAACTAGACACCCCAAAAATTAAGAAACTTTTAGAACTAGGAGGAAGGAGTTTAGAAACTTAAGAAATTTTTGTGTCAGTTTTCCAACATACAGATTTCACATTTGTGGACGTAGTAATCAATTCTCAAGCATTTCCGTGCGATTTCTCGCACCAGCAAGGCTAATTCTTTGTAAGAGGTACAATAATATTAATAATTTGCTTTCTTTTTCACGCTTTTTTATCGTTTTTACTGCAATTTATTTCCATTAAGTTAAGAAACTGTTAAGAAACTTTTAGAACTAAAATTGGGCCAAAAATTAAGAAACTTTTAGAACTAGGCCCCGAGCCAGGTTTCTTATAAAAAACTTGTATGTTAAATTCTATTCGATGCATTCTTGTTTAAACAAATTACTGTGGTAGTTAATTGTATATTTTATACTTTGTTGGTTAGCTTGTTTAGTTAAATTAGTAAGCTGTTGGTATGAATTAGCTTAACTTTGTTACATTAAAGCTATAGTTTAACCAACTTGAAAAAAAGAAAGAAAAAAAAGACCAGTTAAGTTTGCAAGATCAAGAATTCGAAAGAGATACTCTCCCGTAGCTTGACAAGATCTCACTTGGGGATCTTGTTGGTTAATGTTGAAATAAAGAACTCAATGAACCTTCGAACAAAACAAGCAGAAAGCACGCAAAATTTTTGCCTTTCATTGCTCGCCAGCAACAGTAGTTTCCGAAAATACCGGACGTGAAGTTTTCGGACGTTTCATTATTGGACTGCTAAATTTCGAACGCAAAATTGCAGGTTTCAATCGCTTTTCTGTCAATGAATAAGATTCCTCTTCACAAAATATTTTCTGTATGTTTGAACACGAGGGGCAATTCACGTTTTGAAACATCACTGTTGGATTTAAAACAATTCTACTAAGAGTACTAGCTACAAAAGCTTGATACCCTAATAAATTACATTTGAATTATCTTACCAGAAAATCGTAAAGTGAAGGCAACGTACCTCCGTTAGATTCAGGGTGCTTTTCTTGCATGGGTTAATGCCATCAATTTGTTTGAAGAAATCTTTCACTGTCTCAGAAACATTACCCTATGAAACAAAGATAATTCTTCTAGTGTCTAGTTTCAAAATTCAGAAGAGACAAAAGTGCCAAAAGAATGCACTTTAATTGCCAGGTTATGTGGGAAATAGCTCTTTATTAGGAAGAAAACGAGCTTACTTTTTCTAAATCTGCAACCATCTCATCATTGCTACAATTGAAAACCTGGAAGTTGAGCAAAATAAAACTGAAACATAGGTAATGAAATTTCCTTGTCTCTGATTTCCTGAGGCATTTCTCGGGACCTCCAGTAAACTACGGCCATGTTTTACTGCTTAACTAAATCACAAAGAATTATTCAGCAAAAATTTTCTGCTTGATGCAAGAACAAATTTATTTGAACTTTTCAGGAAAAACATTACTAGTGAAATGAATTCTGCTTGTCAGGCAATGTTTTGTGACATTGTAAAACATTAAAACAATGCTTGATAAACATATTTCAAATGCTTGACAAACAATGTT
Organism: Chrysaora quinquecirrha; assembly: GCA_014526335.1. Lineage (NCBI taxonomy): Eukaryota > Metazoa > Cnidaria > Scyphozoa > Semaeostomeae > Pelagiidae > Chrysaora > Chrysaora quinquecirrha. Next base: position 4,909,343 of record JACTAT010000032.1, read on the forward strand.
TGATAGTTTGGCCAGGGCCTTAGTCGTTACACGTTTTTTTTTTATAAGGAACCTTATCTCTGAGTTGAGGCTGGAGTTCCTTAATTTTTCAGCAAAATGAGGCTGAAGTTCCTTATATTGTTCCTTGTCGTGAGATATGTTTGAATACTAATTTTTACAGCAAATTCATATAAACTTACTTCATTTTCTAACTTTAAACATAAATGGAGTCCTTTTTGAAAGAACGATGGGAAATACATTGTTATTCTGCTATTTTTTTGCACAAATCGTCTTGTTCTTGAAAAAAATTATTCTTAGTTTTTCATCCGAGCCTCGGCAGTTCCTTAAAGTTCCTTAATTTTTTGGGAATTTTCAGCCTCGAGTTCCTTATAAAGGTGTTCCTTATAAAAAAAACGTGTATTTTTCGTTGTTGGAGTGCGTTTGGTTAGAGTGCGTTTGGTTAGAGTGCGTTTGTTTAGAGTGAATGGAAGCTGCCAAAATTACGACGTTTGGTTAGAGTGAATTGAAGTTTCCAAAATTACGACATAATTAGACATGATCTTCTCACATGTGTAAATGCAATATTGCTGCCTCAGGGTTTAGTGAATTTGACAAATGAACAATTATTAAAAATAATTATGTATGGCCATGATCAGCTATCGTATGAATCAAATTCGAAAATACTTACATTGACCCTACAATATATACATGCATCTAAACGTTTTGAAAGAATACACGCATTTTTTTTATAGGAAGTTCGGCTCAGGGTCAGTACTGAAAATTCCTTAACTGATGGTGAAAATTGAGTACTCAATATTCCTTAGCAATTCCTTAACTTCTTACTTTGAGATTCTTAAACACAACCAATGGTCAAGGAAATATAGGTCATAAAGGTTTCAGAAGACGAGTAGAAATTAATACTGATTGAAAACCATTGGCGATAAGAATTGCTTGCTCTGTTAATTCAAAACTTCATTTTTTTAATCGAAAAGCTAAAAGTTAAAGAAAAAGTCAAATTCCTTAGTAGTCTCCGGTCCAGTACTAGAAATTCCTTAAGTTTTTGCCAGCCCAAGCACTACCTTCCTTATAAAGCACTTCCTTATAAAAAAAATGCGTGTAGCCGATGAAAACATTTCCTCTCTGGAGTAATATTCTTTTTTTTCCTTCCCAGATTAATTGTATGCAATCGTAAGTAAGTCGTAATCATAAAATTGTTTCAGTCATTATTTAACTGTTTATGTTTCAGTGTAATGGCCACAGGGTTGCCATGCAAATCCAAGCTCTCTGTGGTATCGTATTGTAGTTAATCCTTGTATATTTTTATACGAAAAAAGGGCAGACTTCGCAAATGAAAAGAAAATTGCAAATCAAACAGAAAAAATACCAATGGGGTAAGTTCGAATTCTTTAGAATAACGTGAGCTTGACTTTATGAAAAAGCACAACACAGGAGTGATAAATCCAATAAGTTGCAAAAGAAGAAGTAGAAACTGAAAATGACGAAGGAGAATAGAATATAAAGATTCTGAGAAAGAACTAAGCCATGATATTCATCACATCACTTTGATTAAAAGATTTATTTTCAAATATTGCAAGAAAAAATTTTCTTATATCTTACTTGACTGAAAAGTTTTACGATTTGCTTGTCTTTTAAGTTGTAAATCCGTTTCTGAACAGCAGGCAATAGGAGCTTCACAAGAAGATAAAGATCGCCATCATAATGACCTACAGAGAAAGGGTAAAAATGTATTTCAAATGAATTAGACCCAGCGATGTTCATTAATGTTGTTGGTCAAGACTCAAGATGCTATCTGAGTCTGCCCCTTGACAGTCTAATAAGCAAATCTGATACAATTTTAGATCATCAGGTATTGTACATGAAAAAAGTAACAGTTTACACAGGAATTCTGGGCAAAATAGATTGTCTATACATACCATTGTTACTATTTCTCCCAATAAACGATTTTATGATGGTTGTTTTCTGGTTGTAGCTTGGTTCATCTGCCAGCTCCTTGCACAGAATGCAAAAGTTTTTGAATGAACACTCACTGTTGGCTGCTGGAACTGGACGACTTACTAAGAAAAAGAACACACTCTTTTTAAGGTATCACCACAGGCAACTGCCCTTATCTTGAGGTATCGTCAAGAGGCAGTGTGCAGCATCTACGGTGTGGAGTAGACATGCAAGCAAAGAAAGCAAAAATTGGGGGTAAGTCTGGGCTTACCCCAATGAAAAATTGCCTTTTTTGTTGCTTGAATTGCAATTTTTTATGTTCGAAGAATTTCGAACATATTGGTGTGGGGTGGATGTCACTCACTCACTTACTAACTCACTAACTAACCAACGCTTGAACAATGGAAAACGTGTAACAATAGGGCCATTGTCAAGAATGCTATTAGGGCCATTGTCTCGGCCATTTATGCGCAATTTGCGGTTAGTTCTTCACAATCAAGGCCAGCAATCCCCTTTGTCAATTTAAGGTCATGTGACAATTTTTCTCCTCGCACATGCTTGATTGCATATGACTCATGTTGTTTACCAAATGAAGCTGGCAAATTGCCACCTTGGTTCCGTAAATGACATTTCACGCATTTTCAACATTGATCAAAGAGTCTTGGCAAAGAGCGGCAATTTCAAAACAGCTTTCAAAACAAATCCTCATTTTTATCATCCTCACCATTAAAATCGTCATAATAATTATAATAATAATAATAATAATAATAATAATCACCATCGTCATCATCATCATCATCATCATCATGATTACCATCACCATCATGGATGGTGTGGCTGCGGCAAGATCTAAAGGAACGACCCACCACCACAATCACCCCTACAACCATCACCACCACCACCCCTATCACCACCACCACAACTACCCCTACAACCATCACCACGATCACCCCCTATCACAACCACGCCCCCAATCACCACCACCACAACCACCCCTACAACCATCACCACGACCACCCTTATCACCACCACCCCCCTATAACCACCACCACAACCACCCCTACAACCATCACCACGATCACCCCTATCACAACCACCACAACCACCCCCTACCTAAAGCACCACAACCACATCTTCCACCACCACCACACCCACCCTACCACCACAATCACCCCTACCAACAGCATCACAATCATCGTGGTCATCAACATCATCATCATAACCACCACCATTATCATAAAAATCATTATCGTCATCAATGCGCATACCGATAAACATCTTTCATTATGTGACCGAAATACTGTAGCTATATTCAACCAGAGTTGTTCTTCGAACATGCCCATAGGGCCCCTATGTTTAATTTTCTTCTTTTAAGTCCATGTTGCTTACTTTTTGTACCCCACTCCAACATTTGCCATCAAATTCATACCAATGTAAAATGGTCCTTCAGAAAAACTGGGTGGACATGGACATCTCTCCTTAGGCAACCCCACTGTGCCAACCCTGGTTATGGCAATAATGTGATAAAGCTTTGGAAAGATAAGCAAATTGTTGGACAAAAAATTATTGCATTGTTTTCTTCCAGTGTCGAAAATAACTGCAAAATTGGAGTTTCACATAGAAATTTCTATTTTGAAATCTCGGGTCCCAATGCCATAATAAATAGACCAACAATTTTTATGTATAGTATATAGACTGTTGCTAATAGGTATTTTTTATTGGGATAAATAAGACTATCTAGTATCTAGATGACAACAGTATTACAGAAGGCAAGGGTACCAAAGTTACCCTGATCAGATTCTTTTTGCTTTGATTTCTTGCCTGCAAACAACAGTGTTGACTGCTTTGTTTTGCTGGATTTGGTGGCTTGAGCTCCATCTAGAATGAAAAAATTATAAATTTTTAAATGAATCCGATTTTTCATAGGCACTATATCAAGCTTGTTTTTCATAGATGAGCTAAAATAAATAAAATTGAATGAAATTTAATTACCTGCCGATTTTGGTATCTTTGGCATATTCTAGTCTGAAATACAAAGTTTAAAAAAAACTTTTAGTTAGTCTTTTCTTCAGTTAGACTTAGAATAACAGAGGTTATATAAGGTAGTTAGGCCGGCCGATGGGCCTAAAAAAAGTAAAACGCCGGTTTATGGTCTAAAAAGTGTTGAAACAAAAAGGCGGGAGTTTACCTGCAAAACCTTTCATTTAACTGGTTAAATTCCAAGATCTTGTAGCAAAGATGAGGATGCTTCAAAAACAAGAAGTTAGAAAGACACGAGAAAATGTTCTGGAAAACAACAAAACTGCAACAACAATGAACGCCACTAGACTGATTACCTGAGTCGTAGTTATCGCTATTCAAATGAATCGCCTGGACGCTCAAACTACGACTCATAATCGAACGGTTATCTTTCTGGACTTACTTTTTCTGCCTCGTTCTCAAATTACCATGGTGACAATGATGTCAACGGTAAGTGGTTGTAATGGCCTAAATTTACCGGGTCTAAAACGCCGTGAAAAGCAATGTTTCTTTGTGTTAAAAGTCAACTTACTATTTGTTTTGCAGAAAGCTCTTACCAATCCAGCTTTTTCGATATTTGTTCCAAACATTTTGCAAAATTTAGTACTAAATCGGCTGCCGAATAGGGCTCGTATATTTTGCTGTGAGGAGGCAACGAACCAGCCTCGTTTAGACTGATTACCTGAGTCCCACTCATCGCAAACAGCAGGAACAACAACAACAACCATATAGCTGTTTGCTCAAAGTTTGAGCGTCCAGCATAGACTCAATAGCGATAACTACGACTCTTGTAATAAGTCTACGTAACAACCTCGTACCCAGGGTAAATAGGACCTCTACGTGAACACTGCGCTGAACCTATCTGTTGCGGGCTGAGCTAACAACAACAACAACAGATATCCTTGGGAACGAAGTTGTGTCCGTAATATTGAGTCCCAGTTTGAGCGATCTCGGTTTGGTGTAGTCTCGGTCTGGTGAGCGATAACTGGGACTCAGGTAATAAGTCTAGAACGCCACTTCCTTCTCCTAACAATTATGTTGTTGTTGTTGAAGCCCGTTCCATGTTTTGGTCCAAGCATCTTCACTTCATACCGTATTCATTGGCATCTTCATTGCATACTTTATTATTAGCATCTTCATTTCATACCGTAATCATTGGCATCTTCATTGCATGCTTTATTATTAGCATCTTCATTTCATACCGTATTCATTAGCATCTTCATTGCATACTTTATTATTAGCATCTTCATTTCATACCGTAATCATTGGCATCTTCATTGCATACTTTATTATTAGCATCTTCATTTCATACCGTATTCATTAGCATCTTCATTGCATACTTTATCATTAGCATCTTCATATCATACCGTAATCATTGGCATCTTCATTGCATACTTTATTATTAGCATCTTCATTTCATACTGTACCCATTAGCAACTTCATTTCATACCGTATTCATTAGCATCTTCATTGCATACTTTATTATTAGCATCTTCATTTCAAACCTTATTCATTAGCATCTTCATTTCATACCCTATTCATTAGCATCTTCATTGCATACTTTATTATTAGCATCTTCATTTCATACCGTATTCATTAGCATCTTCATTGCATACTATTGCATAGCATTGCTGTCGCAATGTGCGAAGGATAGCGGTAAAATGCTTACCAAAGAGTGTTTGCAAGAATTTGCAACAATGAAACAATGATTTGACAAATTAATCAATGCCCAGCAGTACAATAGCTGCAGCAAAACTGATTATGATCATGATGATCATGATTATCAAAATGATCATGAGCACGACGATGATGATGATGACCATGATTATCAAAATGATCATGACCATGACGATGATGATGATGACCATGATTATCACAAACGGCACTTCGCCTATTTCTAAACAAGCACAAATTTGAAAAACAGTATTTCTAGAAATACTAAAAAATCCTAGATATTTATGTGTTCAAGTTTTCATAGAATTGTTTGCCTTTGAATATTGCATCGAATTTTTGAGATTTGCAGACATTCACTGATTGCTCTAAATTTTCTCGATTCCCAAATTTGCATACATAGTTTTAAGATTTTGCGTTATTTTCAATAAAGAGGAGAGAACGGAGAGTGCTTGTGGCGTAATAGAAACTCTTGCCAAGTTTATCGACATCTTAACTGAAGATTGTCGAGACCCTAGCTGGCTTGCATAAACAAACAATCTACCATCTCCCGACCTAATTGCCAATGAGTAATCACCACTAATGGCTACTTTAACAGTTGATTGCCATTCGAAAACATGTTTATGTCGACTTTCACGCACAATTCATGTAAATTAAGCCTAGCCGTGATTTTCGCTCAATCATAATCAATGTATTTGAAATATTATACGATAGTCATAATTATATCAGCCTGAAAAATTTTTGATCCAAAATTGAGGGACAGATCTCCAGTAAATAAATGCTAATATAATCCATATGTATTCTTTTCGTGGTACTCATTTGCTTTTATGCACCGCACCTACGGACCGCGAAAGCATAAAAGAGTAAACGAAACTATTGAAATTGAAGATCAAAAAATGAAAAACTTTGTTGAAGGGCATAAACGGATAGAGTTGTTGCAATAAAAAATTCGAGTATGAAAGCATGAAAATCAAAACCAAACGAGCATAAAAAATATTGAGAGTACCGTGAAACGGGGATCGACCTTCAGACCTCAAGTTCAAGAAGGCGGTGGTTTAGACCAGTGCGCCACAGTAGCAAATGCTGCTAATTGGTGTTCATTGTCAAGTAATTGATTTTTGTTAATGATACCACTAATGGTGACACTTACGGCGACTTCAGAGTTTACTTACGTATATTTGCAGTCAATCTATTGTTACATTTTGGCAAAAAAGAGCGTCTTAAGTAGGTAGGTAGGTAGGCAGGTCTATACCTGTATCCGTGACATCGCATCCCCACATAATGTGCTCATCCTTCGCACATAAAACAGAAAAGAGGCTTCAGAGGCTCCAGCCCCCCCCCAGTTCCGGTTTACAAGTATAATACGTTTTAATATGCAGTTCAATTCAATATACATAATAAATGCAGTACAATACATTGTCGTAAATTATTCCAATACCCAATACCAATAAGCAAAAAACAGAAAACAGTCTTCAGGGGCTCCAGTCCCCCCGTTCCGTTTTACAAGTATAATACGTTTTAATATGCAGTTCAATTCAATATACATAATAAATGCAATACAATACATTGTCATAAATTATTCCAATACCCAATACCAATAAGCAAAAAACAGAAAACAGTCTTCAGGGGCTCCAGTCCCCCCCCGTTCCGTTTTACAAGTATAATACGTTTTAATATGCAGTTCAATTCAATATACACAATAAATGCAATACAATACATTGTCGTAAATGATTCTAATACCCAATACCAATAAGCAAAAAACAGAAAACAGTCTTCAGGGACTCCAGGCCCCCCCCCGTTCCGTTTTACAAGTATAATACGTTTTAATATGCAGTTCAATTCAATATACACAATAAATGCAATACAATACATTGTCGTAGATGATTCTAATACCCAATACCAATAAGCAAAAAAAAGGAAAGGAAAGAGGCTTCAGAGGCTCCAGGATTTGTTAGGGTGACATGAACCATAAACTGAATCTGATGACAATAAACTCTAAGCTCCACTTTAGACTCCAATTTCTTGTTGTCAGCGCCAACAGGATGCCGACTGAGGAAAACCCAATCTTTGCTGCCAAGCGCATCGCAGGACCGTTTACTCGTTGCTTTCTGGACAAGAAAAACAACATTTTTGTCAATGCATAATAATGTCATCAATCTAATTAATAATGTAATAATGAAACAGATAACAAATGCACATCTGTTCAAAATCAAAAGGTTTCAATGGGAAATGTTTATTAAAATCATAAAAAATTACCAAAAAGAGAAAAACGTAATACACGCATTTTTTTATAAGGAAGTGTTTTATAAGAAAGGTAGTACTCGGGCTGGCAAAAACTTAAGGAATTTCTGGTACTGGACCGGAGACTACTAAGGAATCTGACTTTTTCTTTAACTTAGCATTTCGATTAAAAAAATGAAGTTTTGAATTAACAGAGCAAGCAATACTTATCGCCAATGGTTTTCAATCAGTATTCATTTCTAATCGTCTTCTGAAACCTTTATGACCTATATTTCCTTGATCATTGGTTGTTTTTAAGAATCACAAAGTAAGAAGTTAAGGAATTGCTAAGGAATATTGAGTACTCAATTTTCACCATCAGTTAAGGAATTTTCAGTACTGACCCTGAGCCGAACTTCCTTATAAAAAAATGCGTGTAAACAACGAGAATTAAATATTACAGAGTCAGAACAGTACAGGATAACATAAAAAGTTAAAAATTTACTGTATATATATCTATATATTAATGCAGAAGTTTCCTTTTCCAAACATTTCCTTTGCTATTCGAATGACCAGCTCAAGAAAAGGGACCACATTCTCTTCCCGACTCTGGAATTTCTTCATCAAAATGATATCCGGAAAAACGGCACGACGCCGTATGAAAAATATCCTACATACCACCTTATAAATCAGGGTTTATGAAGACTCTGTATACAGTTAAGTCTAACTCTCTCTTTCTCGAAAGGGGGATTTCGAGATAAAGATTCTGAAAAATTAGGAAATCTGGCCAGAAGTGCGAGAAAAGAGACAGGACTGCAGACAAGGCGCTCTCTAGTCACATCCTTAACTTCAGCTTTTCTTTCCTTTAAACGCTTGGCAAGATAGTGCTTTAAGGTATCCCAAACTTTTCAGAAGCCTCTTTCCTGGGGACCGAAAATATTTTCGAAACAGAGATAATTTCCAGAGAAGAGAGTTCGAGATACGGATAGAAAATTAGGGGGGGGTGGGAGTAGCCAGAAGTGTCCAGCAGGGGATAGTGATTTCAGTTCGAGAGGGAAAAAAGTTCGAGTTGGTTACTCGAGATAGAGAGAGAGTTTACTGTATGACAAGATGAGATGAAGATATCGAAATTCCCGACTTCGTTTAGAAAACTGAAAAATATCCTTTAAATACCAGGAAGGCAAGTACTTTGAATAAGATCCCAATAGAACTATACGATTCTGCCTCACTAATTTCCTTCAAACGAAGACTGAAGAAATTCCTTAGGTAGCGACCCGAACTCGATCCCATGGAAGAGCAGCTACATTATCGGTTCTTATGTTCATATAGTTTGTATCATTAATAATCAATTTTTTTCTGTGGTGTTGAAAGAATATTGTGTAAAAACGAGAATAAGAATAAAAAAAATGAACTTTAGAATGAGAATTTTATTTCACATGGAATCCATGTACAGTAAAATATCAAAAAGGATCATACCTTACCTTTATGCAGAGATTTTCTTTAAAGAACGGCGAAGTGTTCTTTACCTGTGGATATAGACCCGTGCTTTGCTTCTACTCTATCTTCTATCTAAACTCAACTATCGCTTCTAAGCAAATGATCAAAGTTCCTTAGACTTGCGCTTTCTAAAGCATTTTCTGCAGATGAGCAGCAGGTGTGTGTAAATCAATGCAAGAAAAGTCGCTATCATTGGTTGATACTTGATTTTCGACACATGTTGCAGAGCTGTAAGGCCCAGACCCTTTTACGAGAGCGTAAACGTAAAGTTATTTTCTCGTTTGTCCGAAAGCCCCTTCACATCATCAATTTCAGAGAACTTTTAAACTCGCGGTTCAGTTCGAATGATTTCAATTCGGGTTTTCGAAGCGCGAAAATTTAATTAAAGCGGTTTTTCAAAATTTCAGAACTGCGAAAAAAGTTCGTGTGAGCAGAGCTTTCATCGCAGCGTGTCGAATGAGTAAAACGCGCAATTTTTATCCATTTGGTCTATATTTTGCAAAAAGGCCCCCTGAGGCCATCCCGAAAACTGTTATAACTCATCTGTGTGAATTATTGATCAGGCAGTACGGCAGAACCGTCTTCACTTATAAAAGCTCTGTTTAGCCCCCGGGGGCTTATTTCAATTTGGAAGATTTTGAGGGGGGACTTATAAGAGAGGGGGGGACTTAGCTTATTTAGCATTATTTAGTATATTTTGCTTTTTTTGTCAGGTCGAATGTTGAATGTTACAGACATTAGAAAATGAACTAAATAAGAAATTTTTAGCCTTAGTTTACATGAAATTCGTAGTTACAAAGTATAGTTGTTAGTTGTTGTAACACACAAGTTTGGGATATCAAGCAAGCTAATTTTGCCTGCTTACTACTGAACTGTAGAGGGGCTAAAAAAAGAGGGGTATTTAACAGAGAGGGAGCCTGTTTCAAAGGGGGGTTTAATAGAGAGGGGGGCTTAAAAGAGAGAGGGGGCTTAATAGAGCTTTTACGGTAGTCGTATTTCACTAAAAGTTTACCCTGAATATCAATAAATGATTCTATACCAAAGAATACCAGTTCGCTACAGTGGTTAAACTAACTTTTTATTCGCAATTCACATATCTATTAAATTTACCGTTAGATTTTCCTATATTAAATTTTCTTTTCCGTATAGCGTGCATTTTTCTAAGTTCGAAAGGGCATGACTTCAAACGTTTTCCCACTATCCTATAACCAATTCCACGGTAGAAATCACTCGTTTTACTTAAGGCCCCCATCACGCTAAATTGCTACTTACGGGTACTCTTCCAGAAAGGCTCATATAGTAATAAGCAGGGAATTTTGACAAGTGATATTTTGAAGTTGAAATATAGCTCTATCTAGTAAATAGGAGAGGCTTTATACATGGTCTTAAAAATTTCCTTTACGCTTTGATTTACATTTGCAACATGGTGGGAGAAATGAAACAAATTTGCAATGGCGTGGCATGTGACGAGTTGAAGTGACCTGCGTTCAGATCTTCACTTTTAAGACAATCATCACAGTAACACAGAGCAAAATTTAAATTTTCGTTAAAGAGCATAATTATTTCATTTTCCCATATGCCGACCAGCCAAGCTGGTTTCGTCACATGGAATAAACATTGCCAACTCATTCGCTGTTCAAGGATATTCAAGGATAAAAAGTGACCGAACTGACGAACTCTCGCTTACGCTTATTTTTGTAAATCTATGTACAGTAGTATATCGCATGGCATGTAGCACGCTAGCGAATCTATAATCACTACTGTGGTGGATAATCACTACTGTGGTGGTACTATTTGCGTACTGTGATGGTAGTTTCTGCGTACTGTGGTGGATAATCGCTACTTGTGGTGGGCTACTATGCTTGCGGTGGTGGTGGCAGTTTTCGCGTACTGTGGTGGATTTTGTGGTTTTTTCTTGCTTGATCTATAGAGTTTTGCTATGATTTCGTATTCACCACATAAAGCATTATAACCCACCACAAAGTAGTGATTATCCACCACAGTACGCAAAAACTACCACCACAGTGCGCAAATAGTACCACCACAGTAGTGATTATCCACCACAGTACGCAAAAACTACCACCACAACAAGCATCATAACCCACCCCAAGTAGTGATTATCCACCACATTACGCTAAAACTACCACGACAACAAGCATCATAACCCACCCCAAGTAGTGATTATCCACCACATTACGCTAAAACTGCCACCACTGCAAGCACAGTAACCCACCAAAAGTAGTGATTATCCACCACAGTACTCCAAATCTGCCACCACCGCAAGCATAGTAACCAACCACAAGTAGTGATTATCCACCACAGTACGCAGAAACTGCCACCACAGTATGCAAATAGTACCACCACAGTAGTGATTATCCACCATAGTAGTGATTATAGATTCGCTAGCGTGTTTAGGTAAGAAATGTTTTGCCGTTGTGTATCGTACGGCCATCTGCATTTGCATTACCTGGTGATTGTAATCCAATTTTGAACGTTCTTCATCTCCGGGTGTCATGGTTATGTTTTCTCTTATGAGAGCCTAAAAACATCACTGCAACAAAATTAGTGTTAAAAGTAGTGTTTTTGTGCTATGCTTTGTTGAACGACACGTAGCTATAGGCTAGACTCACTACATAAGTCCCACTACTTCGCTCGATGTTGTTGTTGTTTTTTTCTACAATCGCTCCGTGTGGCCCATGAGAGTCTTGAGCCGGAATGTCGGTCGACTTGAAGACAAGTTGTGAGTCTTATAAAAGAGATAGAAACAAGCCGAAAACATCATTACACACTTTTTTTTATAAGAATACAGTCTATAAGAATGTTCAGGCTCAAAATTGCCAAAGAACAATGGAAATTTAAGAATAACAATGGAAAAGTTCGAGCCTCGGCAAAAATTAGGATATTCTTATAAAATTAAAGGTACCCATTAGCCATGTTTATAGAATGAGATCATGCCTATATGATTATGAGATCGCCATTAACAGAATAGAATTGCCACTAATTTCAACCTAGTTCCCGCTTGTTCACTCTGTTTACCACTGAACACAGCTTCACCCCCTCTGTAGCTGTTTTTCTTCTAAATCCACCTTCATTTTTCCCTGACAGCCATCTGAACCCCCTTTGTTTTGACCTGTTTGCGGTGATTTTCAATTTATTTCCGCTTTTTGCTTTTACTCTTTCCCGTTCGTTTTCGCATGTTCCACTGATTCCTGCTGTTTCCTACTCATTCCCGATCATTTCTGACTTTGTTCCTTGTTCCAGCTTTTAGAGATACTTGTAAAATTGCTTTTGCGCAAATGGCTTTTGATTGAGTCGTAAACAAATTAAGGCAGAACAAAAGAATCATGATGCGTTGAGTGCTAACCAAACACTTAAAACTCACAGAAAATCGAACATTTGATCAACTTGAAACACCAAAAGCATTTGGAAAAATACGGCAAAAACTACCTAGGCAGAAAATGCTTCGTTCAAACCAAGAATCACGTTTCTACATGAAACAGAGCAGGAGCAGTTCGTGTTTAATAGTTTAGAAGGCTCAGTATGGGACGGTGGAACAATGAGCAACTTATTGTTTTTACAATTGTTTTCATTTTCTTCACAGAGAATAGAAATACCTATCTTTTGTTACAAGACCTTTTGTTACAACATTCCTAATTCCTATCTTCCATCCAGTTTGCGAAAACCCCCACATCATGTTTGAATTCTTCAAACATAAAAAGTGTGTAGATTCGCTATGAAATTTTACAACAGAATTTGAAATAAAAATTGGAATCAATTCTCGAATAAAGTCAAGAGAGCATTAAGAGTCCCTGGTCGGAAGCATTCCGACTTTTACACATACTGGTAAAATGAAAACAAGGCTTCTTTTTTTAGCCATTTCCAGGGCTGTAAGAACATGAGTCTCTGTTGGAGTGACAAATCAAAATAAGGGATCGCGCCGCGTCTCGTTCCTGTATCACGCCATAAATGGCTTTTTTGTGTTGTGCATCTGTGAAGTGGGATGTGACAAGAAGTGGCTTGTGGTTGGGCAAAACGAGCAAAACCCTTCAAGGGTAGCTATCCATGTTGGGCGGGCCATGCCAGAAAACTTGTTGCGTGCTATCAATAGCTAGCAATACACAGAACCGATGGCATGGGTCGATTCTGTCAGGTAGAAATGCGGCAGCTGTTGAGTGGGTGCACGGGTGATAAGAGGGGTGCCGGTGTCCCCAAAAGCAAACATCCATGTCCAGCTCTGGTGTGAAATATGTAATTAAGGTTTCACTGCCAGGAAGTCAAAGATGTAGTTGTGACATTTTTTAGCCTTTTTGTGGACCATGCAGTTCTAATTGAACTTCTAAGCAGTGATCACATGCACATGCACGTTACAATGCATAGAACAAAGAAGCAAAGAAGAGTCGATAAAATGTGTTTGGTTTTTTAGGTGCATTTGCCGGGGTGTAGCCAGTTCGTTTCTCATTGGCTGGAGGTATGTCACATACCTTCTATTGTTTAGCATAACTAAGGGAGTTAGGCACATGCGATTGTTCAAATACTTATGATACCACTGAGAAGAATAGAAGGAAGTTGTATCCTGGGAGAATTAATGCAGCATCTGTATCAGTTATGGGTGATGCAAAATTGCAGGCAGCATGGAAAGGGGATGATTAACTGCAGTTGAGCCTGCGTCAGAACATTTATATTGCTATAAATGGGTAAAAAATGTCACAAGTTTTTCATACATGGGTAAAAAAATTTTGCAAACTTGTTGGTAGACATGGGTGGGTTTGGCAAACCTGGGCGGCACATCTAGTGCGTCGAACAATGACGTAACTCCCCCCGGGGAATTTTTTATCAACAAGTACGGCAGAAGTAGTAAATTCATGCCCGCTCCTGCTTCTATGTTTATGGATATGTTACTCTTGGGTCCATAATAGAGGAGGTTGTTGTTGTTGTTGTTGTTGTTGTTACTTTATTTAGAGTAGGCTGTTATTTCGAGCTTTTTCTGCTAATTTAGGCCTGCTATGCATGCCGCGTCCAGGCATGGGACCCCTAGTTTAAGTAACGTCCCTTCCGAAGGACGGCAGAGTTAGTCATCCATCTGGAAAGTCACCCATCCTGACCTCACACGACCAAGCTTAACTTTCGAATATTGAAACTTCTTGGACCCTAATGGAAGTGAACATCACGAAGAAAAGTAACACAAAAACGTAGCTGCTACAATCTTAGACAAAAATTTTGAGACGATCTCTTCTAACTCAACTGTTTTAACCATAAAAAATCAACCCCCTCCCCCAAATCAACATTGACTAGGGGGATGGGGTTTAGAGTAAATAACCTGCATAAAAGAAAGAACAGTTCATTTTATGTTGCTACATCTCATCAAGTTTTGTCTGTAGCTTCAGGAGTTTGAAAAAACAATTTCGACGATTCCATAAATGAGATGTTTGCGTGGTGGGAAATTCGCATATTGCAAACAGAAAAGTGCTGTAGTTACTGTCTATCTTTCTCAGTTGCTACAGAGTTGAAGGTATTTACAAAGAGAAATATTTAAATTTGCTTAAGTTATTTCATTTTTACACATGGCAGTCAGCCACCCGGGTTTCACAACATGGAATGAGAAATTAATGAGTGGAGAAGAACATGTCTCAATAAGCACTTGGAGGGCTAGAACAACCAATAGAATAGCAGGAGAAAAATTGACTTATCTAGTCTGATCTAATTTTATTTTTTGTCCTGAATGAACTTTATGGATTTTTAGTTTACACGTACACTTTTTTTTAATAAGCAACCGCTCAATAAGCAACTAGGGCTGAACTGGCCTTAACATTAAGCACCTTGAGGGCTCAATTGAATTACTGTAAGCAACTAAGAAGTTAAAAAACCGAGCTTATATACTCTTTCTTGTTGTTAGGAAACTGTTCGTTCTTATGTTTTCATGTTGAAGTTCGTTAGCTAACGTTTTTCCACTTACTGTCTCCCAAAAGTTGTGTTGTAGGCCTAACAGTTGATGATTTTGACCCGTTATAAGTCAGGGGTGGTTGTTAGGTACAAAAAATGTTAAGCAACTTTTAAGCAACTTTGAGGGCTGAAATGTCTAAAATTTTAAGCAACTTTGAGGGCTGGACGAAAGTCAAGTTGCTTACTAAAAAGAGCATTTTTTATAAGAAACCCTTTATAAGAAATCCAGACTCTCGAATGGCCAAAAATTTAAGAAACTCCAGTACTGGAAATTGTTTACGTAAGCAACTTTTCACCTCAGAAAGCGAAAAATGTTCTTTTAATTCCCGTGTTTCGTCTGTAATAACCCATTTCTGTGATAAGCAGACAAACAGGAAAGCCATATGCATTCAAATACGATCGATAAATGGGTTTGGAACATCAATCAGATAGAATAACTATGTTGACAATATGGATATTCAAGAAACTCTTAAGAAACTTTCAGTAGTCAAAATTTGAAAATTTTAAGAAACTTTGCAGTACTGGATCAACTTTTTAGTATCTTATAAAAAAATAAGTGTACACTTGATCAGTTATTGTCATATAGCCTATTTATACTGCTATTGAATGATAATAATAATAATGTTTGAAGGATTTTACTGCACAAATACGGATAAAATTAGATTTTGAGAAAGATTTAATGATGCTACAGCCTTTTTTGATTACATTTCATGATTTTTTCATTGAAACTATGTAGAATGTTAGTCCTTACATGACACCTGCTGTAACTAAGATTCTCGAAAGTAACACTAAAATCTTAAGCACTTAAAGATGATCTCAATAAATTTGCCACAGCAAAAGCGCATTTTAATGGAGTTTTCCCAGTCAGGTAGATGGGGTATCCATGGGCTTAGCCCTCACCCCTGTTCTAGCTAACCGTTTTATGGGGCACGAGGAAAAGACTTGGCTTGGCAGGTACGATGATCCTCCTATTATTCTATCATAAATAGCTGCGTGGATGGCACTTTCCGTCTATCTAAAATCAAGAACACTTTTTTGGATTACAATACACTTTTTTCAATAAGCAACTCGATTTTGGTCCAGCCCTCAAGAGTTGCTTAACATATCTAGGATTTAGCCGTCACAGAATGCCTGGTATCCCCTAAAACCTCTTATTTTGGCTCTTTTCTGGCTTCTCAATGTAATTGACAAGTTTGCAAGGATGTACAGTATAAAGAAAGCTATTTCACCAGAAATTTTAGCACAATCTCAGCCCTGGTTGCTTATTTAACAGTTGCTTATTAAAAAAAAAGAGTGCAAAAACCAGCACCCAAACATAAGATTTACCTTGGAGAAAGAGGTGAACAATAAATTAGCTTTCCTTGACGTATTAATCGACAACAAGGCTCCGGGGTTTCCAACTCTCCCACGAAATTTGTTCGCCGTAACAAAACCCAACACGAACTAATTATTTTAAACATACATCATTTCAAACAAAAGCTGCGTAAAATATTACTTAATACAGAAAACTGATCACGTGGTACAAACAGAGTATAGTTATTGGTTAATTGGCAAAAGCTGAAAAGACTGTGGTGGGTTCAACAAAGGACACGTGGGAGACCATTCAAGGAGATACCAGATGCCAAGAAGAAACTGGAATTGGAATTCAAATTAAAACGAAAAAATAAGGTTGACAATGTTATCAGCTAGGTGATCTTCTTGTTCTCATTTTTTTTATGACACGTCTCCCGAAGCCAGGTAATTTTTACAATTTTTCAGAAGTTGGTTTTTGGAATGTAAACAGTATATTTTATAAGATTGGTGGTAGTAGGACCTCAAAAGTTACAGAGAGCGAATTTCGTAAAAGAATAACGAATCTAGACATCTTCTGCCGAGCTGAGAGTCATATTGGGCCTAATCACACTAGCGTACTTCGCTAGCGTGCTAATGAAGGTGATATAGATGGCTTCACTCATTTCATTGCCAAAAGACGAGTAAGCAGTAACAATAGATATTTTTGTGGGCTTAGTACATTGCATTGTACATTGCTTTTGTCTACATGCCACCGCAGAATTCGCCATATCTCGCTAAGACAGGTCAGGATATCGGTGGTCTTTATAGCCAGTTAGAATCAGATGTTGCAAACTATAATTGTTTGGGCGACATATTTCTATTAGGTGTCTTTAACGCCTATACTGGAGTGGTTAATAGAGATGTTATCCAATTTGATAGCTCACATAGTGACTATATTGCATTGCCTGAAAATCATCGAGATGATACTCCGCTCTTGTTGAGAAATAACCTGTGATAGTGGAAAACTGCTTTTGGATGTTTGCACAGGGTCCTCCCTAAGAATTTTAAATTTCATAATAACTTTACACGTTATCCACTTCATAGCCAATTAAACAATTTAGATCCAAGCATAATAGATTATGGTCTAGCACATACATAGAATCCCTTAGAAAAGTTAGAAAAATCTATGTTGGGCATCTAACCTCCATCTTAGATCACTGCTGTATCTCAATTAAAATTGGTGTCAAAACTCCACCAAGCTTTGTTAGTACCACTCAAACTGGAAGGAGAGCCGGATTTTCTGAAGCCCCTGATAAATTTCGCTGGGATGAAACACTCGCTGATTCTTTCTTATCGTCCATTAACTCTGTTGAGTGCAGAGGGAAACTTAACTCCTTTGCGACTCATCCTTTTCCAAACACTAATAAAGGTGTTGATGACGCTGTCAATGAACTCACTGGCTTTATTAACGTGGCTGCTTCAGCAGTTATCCCTAAAAAGATCCCCGGTGGCAAACGAGGGAAAAGTAGAAATAAAATACAGAATAAATGGATATCTAAAGAATCTCTGCAGATGAAAAATAAACTCACACGCTTAGCACGTAAATTAAAAGAGTCACCGTTTGATACCGATCTGAGAACCAGATACAGATCGACTTATCTTGGCTACAAAACACTTCTTCAAAAACTGAAAAGGTCCTATGACTCAAGCATAAAGAATAGACTTCGAGCGATGGAGGGGAACGACCCTAAATCTCTTTGGAAATTGATAAGACAAATATAAAATGAAAAAAATGAAGGAATAGGTACTTCAAGTTCGAATATTTCACAAATCTCTACACAGGAAATAGTAATAATGAGGAAGATTCTACTGCTTGTGCCACTGTCTTTAAATCTTACTTACAACAGGATCTTAGGAACGAAGATGTTTCTAAATGGCTTAACGCTCCTTTCACGGAAGAAGAAAGTGTTTGTGCCAGCAAACAAAAACATAACAATGCTGTCGCAATGTGCGAAGCCCGGGGGGGGTACTTCAATGTGTCCATGATTAGACGTGAATCTGGACTTTGACAAAAGGACCCATTTGTATGATAGGATTTTCAAGGATTTCTGACCCATTTGCATGAAAATCGGGAAATTTCAAGCCCTTGTGTATGAATTTGGTTGATTTTAAAACCCTTTTACAGTGCTAGATACCACTCCCGACCTAATTGCCAATGAGTAATCACCACTAATCGCTTCTTTAACAGTTGGTTGCCATTGTCGACTTTCACGCACAATTCATGTAAATTAAGCCTAGCCGTGATTTTCGCTCAATCATAATCAATGTATTTGAAATATTACACGACAGTCAAAAATATATCAGCCTGAAAAATTTTTGATCCAAATTTGGGGAGGGGGGCAGATCTCCAGTAAATAAATGCTTATTTACAGTAATCCATATGTATTCTTTTCGTGGTATAGTCATTCGCTTTTATGCACCTGCGGACCGCGAAAGCATAAAAAAGTAAACGAAACTATTGAAATTGAAGACCAAAAAATGAAAAATTTGGTGGAGGGCATAAACGGATAGAGTTATTACAATAAATAGATCGAGTATGAAAACATAGGTAGGTAGGTAGGTAGGTAGGTAGGTAGGTAGGTAGATAGGTAGGTCTCTCTATACCTGTATCAGTGAATCGCATCCCCACATAATGTGCTCATCCTTCGCACATAAAAATGGCAAATCTGGAGGCATCGATAAAATTTGAAACGAATTTTGAAACTAGGTCGATTTATCCTCGCAAAGCCGCTAGTGAAAATGGTCAACCTAATTCAAGATTCTAGCCTCTCCCCAGAACAATGGTCCGTTAACGTCTTATCGGTTAAGCATAAGGGGGGCTGCAAAGATAACCTGGAAGACTATAGCGGTAAAAGTGTTGGCTCCTGTCTAGGTAAATTGTTTGGTGCTATTTTAACACAACGATTAGAAAAAACAATAAGTGAGTTCTGATTAATTAGCAAGAACCAGATTAGCTTTCTCAAGAACTACCGTAGTAGTGACCATGTCTTTGTTGTAAAAATTTTGATTAACAATATGGTTAGGGGTAAAGGTAGACCAATATACTTGGCGTTTATTGATTTAAAAAAGCATCTGACACTGTGAACAGATCTTACCTATTTCAGAAATTATGGGCTTTTGGCTTTGAGGGTCCCTTTTTGGAAATTCTTAAGTCTATGTATCATAATGTACAGCAAAGAATAAAACTAAATGATATCCTGATAGAACCCATAAAATCTACGAAAGGGCTAAAACAAGGTTGTAATATGTCACCCTTGCTTTGCAACTTCTTTATCGATGATTTGGCTGCTGAATTTGATTACACTTGTGATCAGGCTAACCTAGATGATTTAAATTTCAGCCATCTATTGCATGCCGATTATCTGGTCTTACTCTCTATATCAGAGAGAGGCCTCCAAAAATGCCTTGATAAGCTAGAGGGGTTCTGTCATAGCATAGGTGGAGTCTAACTGTAAACTTAAGGAAGAGTAATATAGTTATTTTCAACAAAACAGGCAAAATACCGAAAGATTTAAGCTTCAAATTTGAATCTAAACCAATGCTTATTACACATAGGTACAAGTAACTTGGAACTTTGCCATCTAGTGTGTTGAACAATGACGTAACTCCCCCCGGAGAATTTTTTATCAACAAGTACGGCAGAAGTAGTAAATTCATGCCCGCTCCTGCTTCTATGTTTATGGATATGTTACTCTTGGGTCCATAATAGAGGAGGCTGTTGTTGTTGTTGTTGTTGTTGTTACTTTATTTAGAGTAGGCTGTTATTTCGAGCTTTTTCTGCTAATTTAGGCCTGCTATGCATGCCGCGTCCAGGCATGGGACCCCTAGTTTAAGTAACGTCCCTTCCGAAGGACGGCAGAGTTAGTCATCCATCTGGAAAGTCACCCATCCTGACCTCACACGACCAAGCTTAACTTTCGAATATTGAAACTTCTTGGACCCTAATGGAAGTGAACATCACGAAGAAAAGTAACACAAAAACGTAGCTGCTACAATCTTAGACAAAAATTTTGAGACGATCTCTTCTAACTCAACTGTTTTAACCATCAAAAAAATCAACCCCCTCCCCCAAATCAACATTGACTAGGGGGATGGGGTTTCGAGTAAAAAACCTGCATAAAAGAAAGAACAGTGCATTTTATGTTGCTACATCTCATCAAGATTTGTCTGTAGCTTCAGGAGTTTGAAAAAACAATTTCGACGATTCCATAAATGAGATGTTTGCGTGGTGGGAAATTCGCATATTGCAAACAGAAAAGTGCTGTAGTTACTGTCTATCTTTCTCAGTTGCTACAGAGTTGAAGGTCTTTACAAAGAGAAATATTTAAATTTGCTTAAGTTATTTCATTTTTACACATGGCAGTCAGCCACCCGGGTTTCACAACATGGAATGAGAAATTAATGAGTGGAGAAGAACATGTCTCAATAAGCACTTGGAGGACTAGAACAACCAATAGAATAGCAGGAGAAAAATTGACTTATCTAGTCTGATCCAGAGTCCAGAAAACATTACGGTCGCACGGTCATTGACCGGAGGAAGGTTTTTAAAACAATAGGATATGGAGGAAGGTTTTAAAAATTTTTTTATAAATAAGAATTTAGGCAATGCATTGTTACAATTTTATCATAATGTTTGGTTAGTATCTTACTTATTGTATAATCTTAAATTACTAAAAATGCAGTCACTCCCATCTCTATAGAGTAATATGACTGGTTAATTAATAAATGTCCTTATATGTGTAAAAGAAAGTCAACACTATTTTGAAACAAAAAGTCAACATATTTAAATTTAGCAGGCTCTTGCTGTCTGTGTGTGCATGCAATGCAGGGCACCTGAGGCTGACATAACTGGAGAGTCTCAGGGTTAAATCATGTTTTACATTTGAATTTCAATCATGGATCACTTTCTTTCTGTGCCCTTTGTTTGTTGCCACATCTAGGTATTATAGCAAAGCTATTGCATTACAGCTATTATTTGTAGAGTGAGTGTACGGTTTTAATGCCGTATTCATGTCCACAAACAGCTCTAAGAGAGGCATTCTTACCACCAACGCAGATTGATAACATTAACAAGTCACTCTCGACAACCAAAGCTGGTTCCAGCAAGAAATGAATCACCGAATTTTCCCAAACTGCCACTGGTTCAAATACAGAACTCTTTTAAAAACAGCAAAAACAACAAGGTGTTCACTCTCCTTCTCATTGCCCATGCCTTATGCCTAGGCCATTTGGTTTTGTTGTTGTTGTCGGTAATTCCGTCCATAATGCAACACAGTACTGACTATCCCAACCGAAATAACATTGACGTCATAGGACGTCATTGAAATGATTGTGTGGGCAGGAGGTACAGCTGATGCGTGCGTGAATGAGGTGACGCAAATGACATTTCATACCAAAAAAGGGATACAACATCTTTTTCTAAAACTGGGTTATGACGAAATTCCCAAAAATATTCAGAAAGTAGAAAGTATATAAAAGTGAACGGTGACATAGAACTGTTCAGTTTTTATTGGAGACGTTGAAAGGTTGTGTTCAAATTGTGCTTAGCTTTGAAGAAAGTAGACAAAACATGAGTGGAAGTGAGAGTTGGGGAAAAGATGCGAGTAAGAGTGCTATTGCATGCTTCTATTGTGGTGAAGAATGCAGAAAAGACAACTTGAACAGGCACACAAAGAGAAAACACCCGGGAAAGATACCAAAGTCAAAAATTATTACTGTCCCTGGACAGCAAAGGCTAGTTTTTTCAACAAAAAATGCGGAGTTAGAGTCATCAAATCTACCTGATCCTCTGGAGAATGATGGCGAGCAAGAAATGATTGATTTTGGACCAGATGCGGAGACCAGCTTGTTGGGCAAAAGGCGGAGAGAAGATACAGTTGAGAATGTTCCAAGTGCAGAGGCGTCAAAAGAAGTATCAAAGCAGCTAATAGAATTCAAGACTGACATCATAAAGCTGTTGGATGAAAAATTCGAGCAATTAAAAGTGTCGAAAAATGCTGATCAAGATCGTTTGAGAAGAATAACAACAAGTCGAGATGACGAAGAAAGCAACTCAGCAACAAGAGATGAGATCAATGCTTGCCGTACCCTTCAACAACTGATTGAGCTCGTAGGACAAGATTTCAATTTTGATTTTAACGAAGGCATGGTATACTGCAAAGTCTGTGTTAGTGATTCAAGGCCACCCATCGGATTCCGGGACAGCAGAGTTGGAGTATTCAAGCTAAACTTTCTATTAGACGAGTTTCGCCCTACACAACCTGATGCCTTGCGTCGTTTGAAGGCTCATCTAGTTGAGCACATTTGCGAAAGCAGGACACACAAAACCATTGCTCAAGAGGATAAGTTGGCAAAGATGCGGGAAAAACAGAAGTTATCTCGCCTTTACTCAACTGGCATGAGAGTTGCCCGTGTGCGATATAATGGAATATTGCAATGTAGAAGCTATCTTAGTTTCGAAAAAGATCTTCTGTTGGCCCATATGAATGGGTTGGACATTGGTGATATCAATCACAGTGCAGATTTTGGCAGAAACCTTACAAGCGATATCCATACGATTATCAAGAATAGGATCAAAAGCAACTTAGATTCACCACTAGAGTCTACTGGCAAGAGACGCCCAGTCGCACTGATTGCTGACAAAATAACGCCAAACAAACGAACAGGACATATTGTGGGCCTTGTTGTTCCTATTCCAGAAAACCCTCTGTCTTCTAATTTCCTAGTACCAATTATGCTTGGGAGTTCAGTCGTAAAAGAACACGATGCGAGAGGGCTTGCTGAAAGTATGTTAAAAGAGTTGAGAGATTATGGCGCCGTAGACGACCAGCTTGAAGGGGTTGCGGTAGATGGCCAGTATATCCATTTAGGTATTAAGCGGAGATTATTGGAGCAAATGAATGTAGAACAAGTTGGTTATGAAAAATTAAGTGAATGGTTCACAGTGATGTGGGATCCATCTCATAACATAAACCGAGCTGATCATCACATTAGAGAAATGGCGATTTTCAAGTGGCTAAATGACATGATAAAGCTAATTGGAGATATCAGCTCGACACTAAATATTGGAAAAGGACTTGAGCAAATGATTGAAGCATCTGAAGAACTAAATCAACGATTATATAAGCTTCATGGATATTCTGAAACAAGGTTTGCCCAGTACTGCCATCACTCTTTTTCAAATTTTGAGAAAGGCTATCCTGTCGTAATAGAGGCACTTAACGAACGAGAAAGAACCGGGGATAGAGAAGTTAAGCACTCATCTAGAAGGTACATCCAGGGCATTCGAAGTGAGTCATTTGTTGCAACATTATGTGGAGTAATCGACATCTACAATAATATCGCAAAGACATCGTGTTTTTTACAGAATGTGGACATAATGCCTTGGGAAGTTTTAAAAATACTTGAAAGTTGTATTGAAGAGCTCAGACGTATGAACAGAGAGCTGGAAAGGCTGGATGTTGACAACTTTAAGGATATAGATGATTTTGCCATACCTTTTGCATCATGGCCCAGGTTATCTGGAAATTTGAAACAAATAGCAATTGGTAGTTTCAAAGGGGTACCCATCTTAGAAGAGGAACGAAGTGCGTTGAGATCTGCTGCAGATGAAGGCAACATCACCTATTTGAGTACTGTTCGCAATAGACTCCAAAGTCTTTCAAAAAATTATGCAGACCTTATCGAGAAACGTGTTTTGAAGAATGAGAAGCATCCTTATCCAGGTGTGATTAAGTCGATGGCAGGCTGTTTTGACTTGCAGTTAGTTTTCGAAGCTTCAAAGAACCCCAATTTTGTTAAAGACGACTATGGGGTAGAGTCCTTAAAGACAATAATGAACATTGCAACGATCAATGAAGAACAGCAGTGTGTTATGATTGCACAATACAACATTTTAAGCAGCGATTGCTCGAAATCATTAATGATGACGATCAAAACTTTTGTGGAAACAATATGTATTTATTCAAGGCTCACCAATGCTCAGATCTGTGTGCAAGTTCAAGACCGCAACAGTGCAAAAATTATGGCACAACTGAATTGCCAAAGAAGTTAATTACAAAGAAATTTTTGCATATGTTTTTGAAATACGATCAGCTCTTCTCTGGAATAGAGGATTTCTTGCACTTGTTTCTGCGTTGTTGTCTTAAGACACACGTTGAATCTGTCGCAGAATCAATGGGAAGTATCATCGACCTTCACAGTGACAAAAGAAGAGGTCTTGATGTAAAAGTCGTTGGAGAGGAAAGCATGATCCACTGGAATGGTCCTCCCATTAACAAAGCCAATGAACTGTTGGAATCAGCTCTTGATCGACATTTTGGTGGTCGAAGAAACTGGCACTTCATAACACGTCAAAACAAGCCAGAATCTGCTGTGATTTCTCGTCTTAAAAGAGATACTACTCGTGTTCCATGGTTTTAAATTGTAAACGAACTTTTCTTCATCAGTATGATATTGTATAAGATTTTGTTTGAAATTGATCTACCATAAAGCAATTTTGTTCTTGTTCTAGTTCTAGCTTCAGTTTGAAATTAAAAGCATAAAACATGCTAAAATTCATTTCTAACATAGTGCATGCAATAAAAAAATGCATAAAACACAATTATCTTCTCTTTTTTCATAGTCAGCCACGCCCTAGCCACACCCTTTTTTCAAAAAATTCCGGAGGAAGGTTTTGGTATGGAAAAATTTTGACCGGAGGAAGGTTTAGGACTTTTCTGGACTCTGGTCTGATCTAATTTTATTTTTTGTCCTGAATGAACTTTATGGATTTTTAGTTTACACGTACACTTTTTTAAATAAGCAACCGCTCAATAAGCAACTAGGGCTGAACTGACCTTAACATTAAGCAACTTGAGGGCTCAATTGAATTACTGTAAGCAACTAAGAAGTCAAACAACCAAGCTTATACTCTTTCTTGTTGTTAGGAAACTGTTCGTTCTTATGCTTTGCATGTTGAAGTTCGTTAGCTAACGTTTTCCACTTACTGTCTCCCAAAAGTTGTGTTGTAGGCCTAACAGTTGATGATTTTGACCCGCGAAGTCAGGGGTGGTTGTTAGGTACAAAAATGTTAAGCAACTTTTAAGCAACGAAACTCCAGTACTGGAAATTTTTTGTGTAAGAAACTTTCACCTCAGAAAGCGAAAAATGTTCTTTTAATTCCCGTGTTTCGTCTGTAATAACCCATTTCTGTGATAAGCAGACAAACAGGAAAGCCATATGCATTCAAATACGATGGATAAATTGGTTTGGAACATCAATCAGATAGAATGACTATGTTGACAATATGGATATTCAAGAAACTCTTAAGAAACTTTCAGTAGTTAAAATTTGAAAATTTTAAGAAACTTTGCAGTACTGGATCAACTTTTTAGTATCTTATAAAAAAATAAGTGTACACTTGATCAGTTATTGTCATATAAGCCTATTTATACTGCTATTGAATGATAATAATAATAATATTTGAAGGATTTTACTGCACAAATACGGATAAAATTAGATTTTGAGAAAGATTTAATGATGCTACAGCCTTTTTTGATTACATTTCATGATTTTTTCATTGAAACTATGTAGAATGTTAGTCCTTACATGACACCTGCTGTAACTAATATTCTCGAAAGTAACACTAAAATCTTAAGCACTTAAAGATGATCTCAATAAATTTGCCACAGCATAAGCGCATTTTAATGGAGTTTTCCCAGTCAGGTAGATGGGGTATCCATGGGCTCACCCCTTGCCCCTGTTCTAGCTAACCGTTTCATGGGGCACCAAAAAGACTTGGCTTGACAGGTACGTCGATCCTCCTATATTATTTTTTATAAATAGCTGCGTGGATGGCACTTTCAGTCTATCTAATCAAGATAACTTTCTTGGATTACATTAAAAACCAGCACCCAGACATAAGATTTACCTTGGAGAAAGAGGTGACAATAAATTAGCTTTCTTTGATGTATTAATCGACAACAAGGTTCCGGGGTTTCCACATCTCCCACGACATTTATTCACCGTAAGCAAACCTTACACGAACTAATTATTTTGAACATACATCATTTCAAAGAAAAGCTGCGTAAAATATTACTTAATACAGAAAACTGATCACATGGTACAGAGTATAGGTATTGGTAGACTTATTACAAGAGTCGTTGTTATAGCTATTGAGTCTGTTCCTGAAGTTTATACTCGGAGGAGTGTCAAACAAAAAGAGCTTTTTTGAAATTTTTTCTGTTCAAAGACTATTAATAAACAATATAGCCTAGACTAACAAAACAAAAACAAAAACAAAGGTACTGATATTTTCTACAAATAAATCTAAGCTCCACATTTGATAGATTCTTTAGCTATTTTCTGACGGGAGGGGGCGTTTTGCCTTTCCCTGATATAATAGGCCTATATTTGATTGCTGCTCTCTGCTGAAGTTCCTTGAATTTCGCTAAAATCAACCTGGCCATGAAAAACATCACAGCCAACAAAATGCTACTGGCCGGGGCTGAAGACACGATTGCAATGATAGTAAGATTAATACCAAAGGATGATTGTCCACTACTGTGCAAAGGTTGAAGATACCTAGGGGGGAAATACTTAGGGGGAGGTAAATCCCCCCCCCAAGTCAAATGCATTGAAACATTTGTCTCGTCAGAAAGGGTTAGAGATAAATGCACAACCTAATACAATGTTACAAAACTGAGTAGTTCGTTGATGGCGATCAAGAAATCGACATACATTTGTAGAACTGCATCACGCAGCTTCACTGGAAGAAAGGCAGCAAGGAACCGATAAACAGCAAATGCATTATGAGCAGTCTCTGCTTCACTGACTTTTGCATAGCAAGACACTAGCACGCCATTTACAATCAAGGAACCCTCCTTGGTAAGGGGAGCATACGCTCCCAAACGACGAACGCTGGAGATATTTACGACATCTGACGGTGCCAGCACGGAATTGCTTGCAACAGCCAATAATTTTGTCCCAATCTTCACAGAGTCAGCAAATAAAGCCACAGTCTTGCAAGTGTGATTACAATAGGAAGAACGGTTCTGAATGTTGGCAGTGCATAATCGATCACCGATGCTCGGCTTCTGTTTGTCATGTATTCCATCGGATACCATGCTTCTCGAGGAATATTGATCAACAATTTTGGGTGTAACAAATTTGTGATCTGATACAGAGGCATAATTGAAACTTAATCCTGGCACTGTCTTCCCTAATAAATGCGATGTTGTCTTTTGAATACATAGAGGTTTTAAATTTATATTTGCGCTTTTCTTTAGAATCGTGGTTGTTATGTTATTCCTCTGCAATGTCGTACTTTGTCCAGTTTTCTTGCAAAAGTGTACTTTACTTGGCCGTGTTGAAGATCTAGCTTGTTTAAAATCAGCTGCAAAGTTTACCTCTGTATTTTCCTTTGGGCTAGTTGGGCTGGTTGCATCATACCCAAAAACAAGATGTGATTTTGTTGTCTCAAGAGCAATTCCTTTGACTGTATCCAACCTGATAAACATTCTTTCCACTTCTCTTTCTCTGTCGAGAAACCCAAGAACCTCTGTGAATATCGGTTTCCATTCGTCGTTCATTTGTTTATAAGTTAGAACAGTGTCACCAATGCGTAGTTGATCAATGGTTATGATTCCTCTTTTCCCTGTGGTCACCTTTGAAGAACCAGGGAAACACTCGGCGTATTTTAGAGTGATTTCCTTTTCTAAAACGTGGGAGATTAGATGAATTACACGTCTTTTTTATAGAACAGCCTTTATAAGAAACACAAGGCTGAAATTTGGGTCAAACGTTTTGCTACCCCCGAAACTATTTGACATACGCACAAGCAAAGTTCACCAGCGCAAAGCCCTTGCCCGGAAACGCATTTTAAACATGTTTTCGAGAAGAGTAGGGGGTGACAAGATAGTGAAAAATCGCATCAAAAATAAGAAACACGCGGGCTGAAATCGAAGCCAAGTGTTCTTATCAGAAAAACGTGTAGTGTTTTTGGTAGAAAGTTCGTTAACGCTATTGCTACTGGCTATGAAAGTTGGCTGTTAGCTTCGGTAATGTGGGAGAACTGATAAGGTCAGTTCTTTAGAGACTATTAATAGTTTCGTGCATTTGCAAAACAAAACTGTGTTGTATATAAATAAATTAACTTCACTCCTTCATACTAGACTTATTACTTATTAGTCTCAGTTCCGCTCGTAAAATTTAGACCAACAACAACTGCAATTCGCTACACTGAGCAGCTCCAGTCTGAGCAGCTTGTTGACACCAAAACAACTAAAAATGGTAGCTGTGATAACTGTGACTCGTGTAATAAGTCTACCTTCATACTTTAAGCTGCCATCATAAAACATAGCAACTAGACTTTCCGAACATATAGGTTGGTTTTTGTTAAAAGTTTCAAGACAAGTATGTAAATACCTTTAGAAACAGAGGGTTTTAAAAGTCTAACTAGTTTTAGGTATAAATTAAAAAGCCTTTTCGCTGTATTTTAGAGTTGCCTCAAGTGTTAAACGACGCTTAAACTTGACAAAGGATCCAAGATACTGCTCCAAATGGGTGAACAATCATTTAGTTTTTCTATAGATGGGTCTCGACAGTGCAGTTACGGGTTTGAGAACCTGGGCGGAAAGGCTTATAGTGGATAGTCTTTGAGTTGTACAAAACTTCAAAATTGCGATGAACAGCGGAATCATTTTCGGGCATAGCTTAATCATTTTCCGGCAAGCTTTTAAGTATGCCCGAAAATGATTCCGCTGTTCATCGCAATTTTGAAACTTATAGTAGAGCAAAGAAGTACCCCCAATAGGATTCAACCAATCATGTTGAAGTTGCAGTGGCGTCGTGGTGTAATCCAGCTGACTCGTGGTGTCAGGAGCTCAGTGTGGTCAGGGTTCGAGCCCAGCCATGGTAGCTTCAGAGCCAGGGTCGAGGTTTTGATTAGTCAGCCCACCAATGCGATCCTAGCGACTGGCGCTAAAGCACCATTTCACCTTCATCTTCACCTTATACACGAACCCAAACAGATAATGGTGAAGGTGAAATGGTGAATTAAGTGCCCGGATTTCACTAAAAGTTTAACTAATGGAGACCTCAATCCTGGTTGTGATGCTACCGGAGCTGGGATCTCGCTGAGCTTCTGACACCATGAGCAAGCTGGATTAAGGCACGACGCCACAGTACCTTGAAATGATAATAATAATAATGATAATATATTTTCCATTACCTGATATAACTGATGCATGAATGAAAGACCTTGACTCATAATAAACCCAATCAAAGCCAGCACGAAAAGCCAACACGCCAAGAACTCCAATTTTTGATCGATCTCGGTCTGACGTGGCAATATCAACTGCTCTGCCTTCATAATGAAGTGAATTCGGTGGATGTTGCCCATGTTCATCATACGCTCCAATAACTCTTAGTTTTGTGTTTGGCCATTCTCTTTTGACCAATACAGCTAGCTTATTTAGTTTTTGACTGCAACGCTTCAACGAAAAGCAAGACTTGAATATTCTATTCTCTTCAATGGGCACCCCCCTCAGCAAGACTTGAATATTCTATTCTCTTCAATGGGCACCCCCCTCATGGGAATTTAACAAGATGGAGCCCTTATGCAGGGACAGCGAAGCAAAGTGAGCTCTAACGGGGAAGGGGGTTTGGAGTAGTGGGAAAGTTTTCAATAAAATGCCCTTATGAACCTTGAAAAATGCACGTAACTTGTTCCCTGGCTAGTGACTGTTAACGTATCTAAGAATAGCGAACAGACTCACCGGTGTCATAAGTCTACTTGATACTCTGTTACCATCAAAAACAATATCCTTGTTATGATTGCTGACGAATCTCTTGAACGCATCGCTGTCTCTCGTGACCATCTTCCTGAACATGCCACTACCACTTATCGACTCTTCATCAACATCTGGAAGTCTCTGATTCAGCACCATTGGTTTCCTTGCCTTGTCTCGTGACGTAGCAGAACCAGGTCCACATTCTTTAGAGATCTGAATTACAGATAAAAGAAATACACAACACAAAGTATTCACAATTTTCATGCTGGATCTCTTTAGTAATGACAGTAATATCTATTTAACTTTTCCCTTGCAGAAGAAATTAGGAGCAACAGATATTGCTCCGCATTCGCACAAAATTCGGTATGACAGCTATTTCTATCAGAAATCTTTCGCCTGTTGAATGTTGAAATTAAAGTGTAACTCCTCTTATATACTCTTTGAATAAAGATAGCTCTAAGTAGCAAATTTATGAGAGCCATCTCAGTTAATTATTGAGGGAATAGGCTAAAAAGATCATCCCCAAAGACCCAATACTCTTATTAACGACACAAACACACATTTGATCGTTAAAAATGTATTAGTAGCTAAGAATTGGCAATACACAGAAACCGTCCTTGTTTTGAATTGCATTGGGCATTTGAATACTGATATAACGAACGCTGAAGTCCGGCTGAAGCGAACAAGAAAAAGCGCTCGTGTTGGGGCGTTCGTTGAGCCGACAGCATTCGCGTATATACACTTTCTTTTCAATAAGCAACTGGACTTTGGTCCAGCCCTCAAGAGTTGCTTAACAAATCTAGTATTTCAGCCCTAATGATTGCTACCTCCAAAAACTCTGGTGGAGGATATTCATTCCATTGGAGGGATATCATCAGTACGGTGGAGGATATTCAGTACAGTGGAGGGATATCATCAGTACAGTGGAGGGATATCATCAGTACTGTGGAGGATATTCAGTACAGTGGAGGATATTCAGTACAGTGGAGGGATATAATCAGTACGGTGGAGGGATATCATCAGTACAGTGGAGAGATATCATCAGTACGGTGGAGGGATATTAGCTATCAGTACAGTGGAGGGATGGATATCATCAGTACAGTACAGTCAGTACTGAAAATCCTCCACCGTACTGATGATACCCTTCCACTGTTCTGATGATATCCCTCCACTGTACTGAATATCCTCCACTGTAGTGAATATCCTCCACTGTACTGATGATATCCCTCCACTGTACTGCACATACATTACCCGGGGTGAAAATGAGTGTTATATTCTTTCCATTTTTTATCTCATTTTCAGCCTCAGAAAAAACATATTCAGTCAAGACGATACAATACTGTCTGCCACTGTTTATATAAAATAATTGTTACTTGAAAAGCCTTAACGTTGATTTGAGACGTTCAATTAAACAAATCTTGCCCATTATTACACCGACAAAGTTTAATCTTGTTTTCTTCAGATAACTAAACTGTGTTACATGTTCAGTGGTTCTCGTTTGCTTAACGATATACACCCGATTACAGCAATCAGATGGGGCTTATCTAAAAAGCAACTGATTTCAAGCCGCTTAGCTTGATGTGGTAATTAAACAATGATCATCATGTGATTAATCTGATTTTTGATTCGCGGAACGTGAAAAATGAGATGGTGGTCGATTTAGGCCTAATTTGTATCTAGTTTTTGGCTCGAAGAAACAAGGGTATGGAATTATGGGGAATATTCGTGTGTCGTGTTTCACGTTTGTCCATAGCATTGTTTGTGATAATGCAATGCGAGCCTTGTGTTTTGTTTGAAACAAATTACCTATTGTCCTTTTGTCTGCTCATTAGTCTGTATCCAGTCATCTGTCTTTTTTTTAGTAATGGCGGACAACTTGTAGCAGCGTCGCGAAGTTGAACGCTGCTCGGTTTGATGAAGAAATCAAGTGCTAGAATGGTAGGAATGACATCAGTTGTTGTGTATCTTGTAGTAAAATAAACATGAAATGGTTTAGCTGTTATTTCGATTTGCTTTTTATGAGATTTCGAGCATTTTGCTACAAGATTGAACGAGCAATTACGACGGTGGGCCTAAATGGCCTAAATTTTTGGCCTAAATTAATCATTTCCTCTCTGTATTGGTTTTGTTTTACCGTTAAAAGTTTCCCTCAAACAAGTGAAAGGAAACAAACCTTAAGATTTTAATGAAATAATATCGAAAAATTGTTTCGTAAAGGGTATATGTCGTATATGAATATAAGGTATATGTCGTATATGAATTTTTTCCCGACACTTTGAGAATGGTCTTTTTCCTGCCTTGAATGTTTTTCAAGTTCATCCCGCGAAATTCTCATTCTTGGTGACATTTCCAACGATGTTTTTTAGAATCTCCTTGCTGAGAAGTAAACAAGTACATTACACTATCAAAGAAAAGGCTCAACATGGGTGAAACGGCCGGAACACAAAAATCAAACGGGAGGAGAGCCTCGGGCTGTTTGACTAGGAGAGTTATTCGGCGATTTCATTGAGCTCTATAGCTCAGTGGAAACGTCGTTACTCGTTAGCTATGTGGTGATGCAGGCCAGGTTCAATCCCATCTATTGTGGTATGCCACTTGTGGAAAAATCAAAGAAAATAATAGAGGCCTAAGTCAAAACGTTACGAAAACTTAAAGTAAAAAATTTGATATTTAAAGTTAAGAGATTGAGATACTCTTCAGTCTTTGGGCAACCAAAATATTTCCAACAGAAATGAAGACAAAACACTGTCAAATCTCTTCAGGGGGGCAGCAGCAAGCATTTCCTTTCCCAAGATGTATCTGTCCGCATGTCTTTGTAATAGGATCAGTTGTATAAGTACCCCCCGTCAGTTTAATGACAGGCAAAACCTCAGAAAGTTCCCTGTGTGTGAAAACGCAAGAACGCGAGAATAAGTTTTCGAAAAGCAATAAATCAACTCTTTGGAACAAATAAAACGATGTCAGATCAGAATCAAGGAAAGCCTTCTTGTTTTTCAAGCTGGTCGGCTTTTGTGGACGCTTGACCCTTCGTCCGAAGTGAGTAATTTAGTAAGCTGCAGCCAACGCGCTTTTTTATAAAGAACCTAGCTTAAGGCCTAGTTCATAAAGTTCCTTATTGTTGGACCTAGTTCCAAAAGGTCCTT
The DNA here is from genome assembly GCA_014526335.1 of Chrysaora quinquecirrha. Lineage (NCBI taxonomy): Eukaryota > Metazoa > Cnidaria > Scyphozoa > Semaeostomeae > Pelagiidae > Chrysaora > Chrysaora quinquecirrha. Next base: position 4,942,869 of record JACTAT010000032.1, read on the forward strand.
AATAGTTCCTAGATTTTAACTGCACACGCAGTTTCATGACTTCTATAGAGAGACACTTGCATGTAAGCAAAGCTCGAAACTACAGTTTTTGTATAAGAAGTAACACCTTTATAAGGACCTTGCGCCTGAAAATTAAAATTAAAGGACCTTAAGGAAATGTTGAGGCTCGGATAAAAAACTAAGAATAACTTTTGTCAAGTTAGCTTCAGTTTATTCATAAATTTTTGCATAATTACTTCTAATCGAGGAAATACGGGATGTGTTCTGTTTCGATTCAGGGTATCGAATTCTGTCGAAAAGGTGGAGGGAATCTTCAAACAATCCTCAGATGGCAGATGATCAAAATCAAGACGCTTCAAAATCAGGCGAAAAACCTGAGCAAATTGGAAAAGGGAACTCAAAGGCAGAGGAATAATGAAATATTAACAAAAAAATACAGTATCGTACCTTTTCATGTGATGTAGAAAGAATTCTTGATAATTTCAAGTAGAAAACAGTTTATGAAGGAAAGTTCACAAAGTGCACAATTAGCAGTTGGCTTTCTTGAAACACAGTTCCTGTTATCTTCTTTTATTATCTAGAACGTAGAAATGTATTTCTCTTTATATATGTTCAGTGTATACTTTTAGTGTATAGTTTAGCGTTTACACGGGATCGGTTCCGTCTGGAACCGTTGCCAAATGGGTGCGAATAGGCGTCGCGTTTCAACAAGAACTGCTGGAACCATTCCCAATGGAACTGCTAGCCGTACCAAAACGGGATCACCTAGAGTAGTTCCTATTTGGAACCGTTGCCAAGTGGGTACGAATAGGGGTCGCGTTTCAACGAGAACTGCTGGAACCATTCCCAATGGAACTGCTAGCCGTACCAAAACGGGATCACCTAGAGTAGTTCCCATTTGGAACCGTTGCCAAGTGGGTACGAATAGGGGTCGTGTTTTAACGAGAACTGCTGGAAATATTCCCAATGGAACTGCTAGCCGTACCAAAACGGGACCACCTAGAGTAGTTCCTATTTGGAACCGTTGCCAAGTGGGTACGAATAGGGGTCGCGTTTTAACGAGAACTGCTGGAACTATTCCCAATGGAACTGCTAGCCGTACCAAAACGGGATCACCTAGAGTAGTTCCCATTTGGAACCGTTGCCAAGTGGGTACGAATAGGGGTCGCGTTTCGACGAGAACTGCTGGAACCATTCCCAATGGAACTGCTAGCCGTACCAAAACGGGATCACCTAGAGTAGTTCCCATTTGGAACCGTTGCCAAGTGGGTACGAATAGGGGTCGCGTTTCAACGAGAACTGCTGGAACCGTGTCTCGTTGAAAAGGGTGGAACGGTTCCAGACGGGTAGAGGCCTTGCAAATTTTCAAACAGAGGCTTTCTGAAAATGTTTTCTTTTGTAGAGTTGAGTATCGAACCGTGAATTTTTCTCTTCTCTTTCGTTGCTCGGTCAAATTTGTTTACTTGTTGAGTTGTTTATTTTGCTTTTACTAGATGTCATTACAACTTTGACATCTTTGACATTTATTTGTTATAGCTAACTTTGGATTACCTAGGTGTAAGTAGGGGCCGTTTCTACTGCGTTTCGATAGTTTCCTGACAAAATTTGTCAATCTACCCAAGTTTATTTTGCCCAACCCGCAGATGGGATCCTGAATGCTGTTCCCCAACCCCCCCGCCTCTTCGGCAATAAGGTACTCAAGAGTACATTCTATCAATACACAGTTCTAGTTTCTTTATAATTGTACCATGATTGTATAATGATTTTTTGGACACACACGATTTGATACTTCTTATTTGAAGTAACTGGTTCAGTTAGTAAACAGGAATCTGCGTTATTGTGTATGCCGAACTGACATTTTGCTGAGATCCTGCTGGTAATAAAGGGATCCAGCCTTAAACAAGCATACCCTGTTCCATATAAATACAAGAAAACGGGCCAATAGTGACCCTATCATCTGGGTCATAACGCAAGCGCAGAAAGTCAATTGCCGTGCTAACTCGGCACTAGCTAATTTGAGAACCAGTCATTTGAAACGAAGCTGGCAGGAAGCGAGCGAGCTGGGCAGCCTCCCAGACTGTACTGAATATCCACTACACTACCATAATGCACATCCACCACCTTGCGCAGGCATTGCATTCGGCGTTAATGCCTTGCATAGGGAACACATGATTGCTACTATTAGGAAAACCGCTAAATAGACCTATAGGAATTGGGAACCAGTGGAATGAGTGGGAATCAACAGAACTAAGGGGAACCAACGGAACATGCTAAAACAAAGTGGGAATCACTTGAAATCCAAGGGAACAAATAGGAACAAAGTGGGAATTGGTTGGAATAAGTGGGAATCAAAAGGGGCAAAGGAAAAACTAGGGTATCACAGATAAAGATAAGGGAACAACTGAGAAAAAAGCCGATATCACAGCAGAAAAAATGAGAGCAATTTTGAATGAAATAAAGTTTGGATCCATGGCGAAGGAAAGCAGGAACAAAGCCTGAAATAGTTGGGATCAGATTGAACAAGTGGAAACAACGTAAGGACTCTTCTACCCTATCCGTTGTATGCTAATAGGAATGACCTCGTTCTTGAAACATGGCTTTTGGGTGCCTTTAATTGTATGATCGTTATTGAAGATAGAATAAGGGATCGGCACATCCCCACAACTCTTACGACTTTATGGAAACCAGGTCAACTGCACTTACATTAAGTTTAGAACAACAATTCAGCTCTTTAAACATGAGTCATTTATCATTAATTCACTTTCATCTAGCACGCCATCCCTCTGTAGCAACGCAAAAGTGCATAAAAATGCCAATTACAAGTTCAGTGGTATAGCTACAATATGATTTTTTCAAGTACCAAATAACAAACCACAAGAAATTATGCAAAGCTTAACATTAACCAGACAAGTTTCACAAAACGAAAAGTTGAATACAGTATGCGCCCCCTATGCGCCACTCCTGACTCGGTCCCTTAAAAAAGCTTAAGATACATAAAAATTCTCACATCTTCATGATTTTCCCTTGCCGTGAAAAATAAAGAAGTTCTCGAGGTTTTCACGCACCACAAAAAGCTGTTTCTCTTTATTTACAGCAAAACAGGGAGGGACACGCTTCCTTCCGAAATGAAACGGAATTCAAGACAAAACAAGCAGTACAAATAACAGAACTCTTCAACCCTGAGTGGATTAACCATATTAAGATCAGGGATATCTCATAATACTCTTGTATTACCTTTCATTACGTGCAAGTCTGAAATGCGTGGAATTACATACCTTAAAACTTGTGCCAGTGTTCTATCTACCAGAGGAGATCTATTGCATAGTCATAAGAAAGATAGCAATAGTTATAACTCTTTCCTATGACTATGTATATTGGTATTAAATTTCAACCATAACAAGTTCATTGCAACTTTGCCACTTTGCTTTCAAAATCAGGATATCTCACTTGCAAAAGATTCTGCAATTTTAAAGTTCACTGACTTTGATATGATTTGTTAAGAATTCTAGAACCATTTTTCCTTAATTCCATAATTTCATGCAAAAGTCTAAAAGACACAACTTCTTCCCTATATAATGAAAACTTTCTCCTGTCTTTATCTCACTGTAACTCCACAAAAATCAAGAGTACCTTAGCATTATATATCTAGTCAACTGCCTATCAGGTCCCATTTGGGCATCAGGGATATTTTCAGCAAAAATCAAAGGGATAAGCGATAATTCTGGACAAGACGAAAGGTATACAGGATATATTTTGTGAAATTCAGGTATAAACAGGGGAAGCATATAGGGGGGGGGGGGTAAAGGATTTGTTTAGAAAGTTCAGGATATAGGATATTCTAATCTGCCCCCCCCCCTTATAGGGGCCTCCCTTATGGTTGCATGTTTACCAAAATAAGAAAAATATAAGGTGTTTAAGATAATATCATCATAAACTGCTTTGGAAAAGGTGTACAAGATAAACAAAAACTACCATGGATGATTAACTGATAGAAAAAAGTACTGAATGTTTAACTTAGATAGCAGCGGCTGGAGGTGCAACTTGTGCAGGCATCTGACCTGGCCCAGAAACAGTGGCAGCAGATCGGTCTCTTGGTGTATGCCAGGAGTTTCTTTGTACAGAAACCAAAGATTTCCACACCAAACAAATACATTCAAGAACCCCAAGATCTGCAATTGAGAGAAATTAGAATAAAAATCTTAGGGCTTGTTCATATGAGGTGGGATAACCTATAGACTTGCTCCAAGTCTATTTCTCAAAGTCCTTCTCCAAAGATCCACGATTCCGTGGTAACATAGGATAGTGCGAGAGAAATATTTCTCTCGCACTCTCCTGTGTTACCACAGAATGGTGGACCTTTGGAAAAGGATGTTAAGAAATAGACTTGGGGCAAGTCTAGATAACCTACTGGGGGCAAGTCTAGATAACCTACTGAGGCGAAAGAATTTTCAGCTTGTGTTCATATGTGGAATTTCAGCCCAGCAAGGTAAGCCAGACAGTCAATGATGCCATTCAACGGTGCTGATTTTCATTGTTTATTGGATTTGTGATTGCATATAATTGACAGATTTATCTTGCAATAGTGGGCTTACTGGAGTTTGCTCATATGGGAAATTTTCATCCCACCAAGGTTGAGATTTGAAGGGGGCAGCTATTTGCAAAAATGAATTCTAAGGTTGGGGCACACTTGAAGGGGAGCTTTTTTGGACGTGGGGGTTTGTTTGAGTATTTACGGTATTTGCATTTCATATCAGAATTTGATCAAACACCGTAAATCCTGGAATTAGCCCCCACTTTTGAATAAGCCCCGACCAAAAAATTAATATTTGCAAACAAGCCTTCCCCCCCGAAAAAGCCCCCATCGTGAATTATTCAAAGGATTTACAAATTTTTTCCTGTCTATAATGCATCCGTCAACTAATTTTAAAACACTGAAGAAGTTAGTCCTGACAGGTTTTACTATCAATTCAACCAATAATCAGCCATTGGATGTTGGCAAACAGCTGATTTTGAAAAAAGAGTAAAGATTTTTTCTCTCTGCTATTTTCGACAACACACTGGAACCACTGAACTTTAGAATAAGCCCTCCCCTCAAATAAGCCCCCACAGTAAAAATTGTATTTGCAAATAAGCCCCTGGGGGCTTATTCAACGATTTACGATACCAATAGATGGAAAATACTTACAGCAGATATATCCATTGTTGCATAGTTGCCAACAATGGTTGCAGAACAACTTCTTCCATTGGCAACAAACTTGCAATCAGGTATTCTGCCGATGATGCTTTTGATGTTGGTTGCATTCTTTATACCAGTCACTCCAGCAGCAACTGCAATTGCACTCGTGAACCAGAAGAGTACAAATACAACACTGATGACAAAGTCCTAAATGGAAAAAGAGAAAACTGTTATTCTAGAAATCCAATTCCAGCCTTGGTGATAGTGGTATTGCACTATGCACGGTAATCACAGGCCTTTCCAATGCAGGGCATTTTTCTGCAAGGCGAAGATAATTTCTTGGGGTCTATACTGGTTAAATTAATATATTAGACATAAGCTATATAATCTATATAAATACTATATAAGAGAATTTCAAAAATATAGATAACTTTCTTTAAACGTTTTGATCTATGATCTTCATCAGTAACTGTTCTTACATTCTCTGGTTAAATTACAGTGTTATTTCCACTGCATGGGTGCAGTGTACTGTTTATGTAAATAAATAAACATAAGCAGATAAAGAAAAAACACAACACTTACAATGACTGGTGGGGAGAATTTTGAGGGAGGTGCTGATGAAGAGGGCTGTTCAGGTTCAAACATGATGTAATATACAAGTATTCCAGTGCAGTACAAAAAGCAGAAGACACCAATGACAACATAATATTCTGTTGATGATTTATAATCCAGTGTGACAGGGAAAGGCTTGACAGAACCAGCCTTAATAGGCTTTTGATCTTTACACTCTCTCACATCAAAATGAAGCACTGCTTTGAATGGGTATTTGAAATCTACTCCTGTTTTGGTGATTGTGCCATTACAGTTTTGCTCCAACTCAATCTGTCCTCTGAATCCAGTGCATGTTGCAAAAGCAAATATTGCAACAAACTATAAAACAACAAGAATAGATTGAATCAAGGAGAAGCATTTTAGTGAACAAAACATTGGCATAACGTGAAATTATTTTGACTTTTGTTTTCTTATGCATCAATAAGGGGGGTAGGGGAGGGGTTGACATCTATGTCCAATGTACCTGTGTATCTGGCTTTTTGCAAGCATACTGGTTAATATTTGTGACAATGTACTGGTGTATCAGTTTTCTTGCATGCACAATTCATGGCTTTGAGTTTTCAAATTTACCATGTACCAGCATGCACTTGTACCATACAGGATCAATTTTACCCTGTTGTACCATGTACTGAGTGCTCTGTACCAGCATACCAGGAAGCTGTCAACCCTCACTCAATATCCTGTGTAAATTATGCTTGTGGTACACTTGACGTGCACTTTATGAAATGTGTTCATTTATTGAAGTTCTTTTATACTAGGTATTTGTCTTTCTTGGGCACAAAATGCAAGGCAAAATTAATGTCTCTCTCCACATGGCTGGCAGCAATTTTTCACTGCCGACCAAAATAGTTTTGGTAGGGGTTTGCATGGAGCATACTTTGTCATTAGCTGTTTGCTAGGCTGCAAAGTGAGTGAGTGGTGCACCTGAGATATTTTTGCTCATATCATTCCATCCACCAACACACCATTGTTCTATTGTTTCCATGCAAAACAGTCTTTGTTCAAATCATAATTTCACCCCAGCACCAGCAGTTTCTTGGCAATGGCACCCTACCAACATCTTGTTGAAAAGGTGCATACTCTGCAGACTGACTGTTGGAAAAATGTGTGCATCTCAACTTCCTTTCATATGACTGCATTGCTAAATTTTATTCCTTTAACTTTACATCCAAGCAAAGGTCCATACTGGGGAGTGTGGCAGTTCCCGACGAGATCTCGTGCGTGCAGAAGCAAAATTTCAGGCGTGCAAGCGTGCACTTCGCAGAAAATTTGAATCAACCTTTTTGCAAAATACGAAATTAAGTGATGTTTTAAGCATAACTTTGATAATAATATCTTATTATCGACTTTCAGACAATTGCTAGCTACGCGTGCAAAAAACTTTTTGGGTGTGCATTCATTGAACCTTTGAATTTATCTCGTGCGTGCAGTTGCCATACTCCTCAGTATGGGCAAAGGTTCAACAGTCATTGCTGCAGCTTTCTTAAGCAAGCTCTTTGCGGCCCAAACTAGATAAGCTGTGCTTTTTTTGGGTCGCACAGATCACGTATGTATTTATATGCCCTAAAAGCCTAGCCTGTCTTAATCCTTCCCCAAGCGACCCCTTGCTTGTTATCCGATATAATGGGCCTAGGTTTCATTTCAGGTATAGCTCAGAAATTCCAGTTATCTCAGAAAATCATCCCACACAGACAAATAACAACGTGATACATACCACTTGGATGAACTTTACAAAGCCTCTTGGCTCTTTCAACACTTCAAACTGAAAGCTTTGCCTCATTTTTCCCTCTGAAAATTGATGAAGACTCCTCCCAAATTATTTGGCATGAAGGGCGGTCAAAAAACTGCATCATTGAATTGCATTGCAGGAGCATCAAACCGAGGCTACGTAGTTGCATCTCTTTTTCCCTTTTTCCAAAGAAATTTTAAGTATTGAATTTTTACTGTAAATTTAAAATAATTAAACAACCAGATAAATTAAATTGTTTTGCACATCAAATATCGTAGCAGTTATTGTTAATACTTAGTTTAAAAGGCAAATAAAATCAAAATTTGTTCAATTTGGGATGTCTGGTACGTAAGCATGTTTGCGCACGCGCACACCGTTTTACACCCTGGTTTTACATACAGCAACCAGTGAGAGATATTTCACCTTCTTTCAAAAGGGGTTTCAGTTGTTGCATGAAATAATTCTTCTAAACCATTTTATCAGAGAAATACACTCCGTTTTCCGTCACGTTATAGTCATCAAAAGCGTTTCTAAATATGGCTGGTTTACCTAGAAGAATTATGAAGGTTTGTTGGTTTATTCGTCGGCCTTTTCCAAGCAAATTTTTCTTCGTTTCCTTTATTTAGGCCAAAAGATGGCCTTGCTCTTTAGGCCTGCTTACTTACGGGATACAAGCTAGGCTATCTATTAGCAGTACTTTATTTTTACAAGCAAGCGAAATCACCAGGTTTTAAATCAATTAACTGGAATAAAAGTAGCCTGAATCTGTTTATCAGTTCTATACTAGGAGCAGGAACTTTGTAGAAAATCATTATAAATGAACGAAATCAATATACAATTACACTCTTTTTCTTTTATAAGAACAATTTTATAAGAACACGAGCCTTGATTTTGCCCAGATTTTAAGAACAAATTAAGAACAAGCTGAGGCTGGTCTTTTCAAAAGCTCTAAGAAAATATCAGCTAAATATGTATGTAAGACAGTCAGACTGAATGTAAAAATCAAGCAAACAAAGAAATATACAAAAATGCTGCATTTTCACACAAACCTAGCACCAACCCAGACATTAATTGAAAAATATAGATATCTAAGTAACCAAGGAATTAAGAACAGATTAAGAACATTTCAGTCTCAAAAACGACAAAAATTTAAGAACAGCCAGCCTCAATCGAAATTTCCTGGTTCTTATAAAAGAAAAAGAGTGTATTGTCATAAAAAATCATAATGAAAAACTGAATTTGCAGCTAAATGTCGCTGCCTCATAATATCGCTTTCAAGACGTTTCGCCCAGCCATCGATTTGCCCAACTTCCTTTTTGCCCAAACTGCTAAGAGGTCTTGCCCAACCCATCATGGTTGTTTTGCCCAACCTGAAATGACACAGGTAACTTCTTTCTTGTAGTTTATCAATTATTTGATAGATAACATTGGGGGCTCTGCCCCCAGACCCCCACTTATCGCCTTGGTGATTGTTTTAGTGGTAAAACAAGTGAAAGATAGCAAACAATTTAGTTGGGCGAAACAACCAAGAATGTTGGGTGATCACTATCCCCTCACAGAAGAAAATAATTGCCCCTCAAGGAAAAAGTAACACAGCAAACTACAAAGTGGACGAAACATGTGTTAGACAAGTCAGGCCTGTCAGCATATACCAAATTGACCCATTAAAATATAATAAATTTGAAACATGCTCACTGTAAAAGTGGGGGTTGTGTGGGGGTTTTAGGATGGAAGTCCCACAATTAACAAAATAACCAGTAAATAACGTTGTGGTCCAACAATGCAGTGAATGGATCCTGTCGATTGGGGGTGAGCTGACTTGGTAATGGGCCGACTTGGCTTGTCTAGAAAGCAAAGAAAGTTGAAATAATTTCAACTTTTAACACTGTAAATGTAGATGCAGATGAATTGCTGAAGCAAAGATTACAGCTTCAGCTTTTTTGATATTCTAAATTTGATTTTTCATTTGACAGGAAACTCAAAGGCTTGTTGCAGAACCAGTTGCAGGTATATCTGCAAATCCTGATGAAAATAATGCAAGATATTTTCATGTTGTAATTGCAGGCCCAAAGGATGTAAGTTTATCAAACACTTTCAAAACAAATATATTTGCTTTTTTGCATACTACATATATCTGATTATGACTATATAAATCTGATAATACTAGATTTTTCACAACTTGCATACCACAATAGATGAGATTCGAACCTGGACTGCATGACTAGAGAGCCAACAAGGTTTCCACTGTGCTATAGAGCTCAATGAAATCACCTAGTCCAGGCTCCAATCCCATCTATTGTGGTATGCCACTTGTGGAAAAATCTGATCATACTACATGTGTCTGATTATTTATGCATATCTTTCTAGTCACCATTTGAAGGAGGAACTTTCAAACTAGAATTGTTTCTTCCTGAAGAATATCCTATGTCAGCACCCAAAGTTCGTTTCATGACTAAAATCTACCATCCTAATGTTGACAAGTTAGGAAGAATTTGTCTTGACATTCTAAAGGGTAAGTTTAAAGTAGATTTGATTGGCTTTTTTTAAAATGCATCATCATTACCATCATCTTCATCATCATCATTCTCATAATAGTAATCATCATTATCATCATCATCATTATTATCATCATCATCATTTTCATCTATATCATCATTGACATCATGATTATCATTATCATCATAATCATCATTGTTGGGTTATCAATATCATCATAATCACCTCATCATCATCATCATCATCATCATCATGGCCATCATTGTCACCATTATCATTATTATCAAAATCATCATCATTATTGTCAAAGTCACAGTCATCCTCGTATCATCATTGTCACCATCGCTATCACCATCATCATGATCTTCATCATTGTCACAACCATCATTGTCACCATCATCATCATTAAACTATCATCATCATTATCATAGTCATAATCATCTTCATCAAAATTTTCATGATCAGGATCATTATTATCAGGAACTAGGGTCCCGTAAGTGAAATTTCATCACCAATTGGCTATATAATATCTTTTTGACAGACAAATGGAGTCCAGCTCTTCAAATTAGAACTGTATTGTTGTCAATTCAAGCCTTGTTAAGTGCTCCTAATCCAGATGACCCCCTTGCAAATGATGTTGCTGAGCTGTGGAAAGTCGATGAAAGTAAAGCTATTGAAACAGGTAAGAGCAATTTACAATATAGCTTGTATTTTCAGGTTACCGCTCTCGTAATGCTCCTCCTTCTTTTTAACCCCCTTCTATTTGTAATAGGATTAATTATGCACTCTAATTATGCACATAATCTTTAGCCTCGTTTGCACTTGTATATATACTGTAACTCACAATATAATTATTTGTCAATCTTTAATCTCAGTTCGAGTAGTGTCTCATCGTGAATTACTCTGATGTAACAGATGTTTATTCCTGTTACATATTATGTCCCCCTTTTTCAAGGAAAAATTTAAAATAAGCCCCTCCTCTCTATTAACCCCCCCTCTAATTTTGGCCACTTGAAAGTTCAGCAGTAAACTACAAAATTAAATGAAATTAAGTTGTAATGGGTTTGATATCCAAAACTTGTGTCTTACAACAACTAACAACTTCTTAGTTACTACGAATTTCGTGTGATCTAAGGTTAAAATTTTCTTTAATAGTTTCTTTTTTAATGCCTGTAGCATTCGTCTTGACAAACAAAGAACAAAATATGCTAATTAATAAGCTCCCATTTTCTAATAAGCCCTGCTCTCTAATAAGTCCCCCGTCAAAAACTTTCAAAATGAAATAAGCCCCCGGGGGCTAAAGAGAACTTTTACGGTATATTTCTCATAAGTTTTTCGCTCAGAAATCAAGTATTGTTTGTTAAAAACTTGAAACTTGCTTAACAACAAATGTTTGACCGTTTGGCCACATCCAAATAAAATTTCAACATAGCCGAAAAACAAACAGTCAAACGGGAGGAGAGCCTTGGGCTGTATGACTTAAAGAGTTACTCGGCGATTTCATTGAGCTCTGAGGGTCGTATAGGGGTTCTGGGGAACATGGGAACAAGCCCCAAAATGGCTTAGGGAACAGGGAACATTTGCATGAATTTAGGGGAACAAGGGAACATTTTGCACATATTTTTCAGGGAACACTCTGAAAATTCTACAAATCTTAAGGGAACAAATTATAATTTTCTAAGGGAACAGGGGAACAAGGACCCCCCCTATACGACCCTCAGCTCTATACCTCAGTGGAAACGCCGTTGGCTCTCTGATCATGCAGTCCAGGTTCGAATCCAATCTATTGTGGTATGCCGCTTGTGGAAAAATCTATCCTATTATTTGCCATTCATGAAAAATATATCCAAGAAAAAATATTTTGTCCAACATTGGAAGGGGGCCAAACAGTCAAACAACGCTTGACAAGCAAAAGTAAGCAAAATTTGTTGTGTGATGTTTTTGAAAAAGTTCAAAAACACTTTTTGCTGTTCGCAAGCAAATAATGTTTGACGAGCTATGTTTTCGGACATTTTCGGCCAAACAGTAAAACATTTTGATTGACAAGCAAATGTTCGAATGTTTTACCAGCAATGTTTGATAGTTTGGCAAAGGCCTAAACTTCTGCAATATGAAACTTATCTCTTATCCACTTTGATTGCAATTGACACTGTTTCAAATATCCCATTTTGTTTGCAGCAAAAGCATGGACAAGGCTGTATGCAAGTAGTAGCTAAATGGGTCTATTCTGGCGATGATGTCAATAATCCATTATCCTTTGATGCGTAAGGAGCTGGAAGATTCTGTCTGGACTAACATGTAAAGTAACATGTCGATATTTTACCTTGACTTTTAATAGTAATATCGTTTCTGTTTGAATGTAGATATGCGGTGACGTCATAAAAAGCTATTTTTAGAATTTTTCGGTTTTCTCTTTTCAGTAAAAGAAAATAAAAAGTAACTCTCCAATTTCGTATATCTGTGAAATCGTTAAGTATTGGCCAATAAATGACCATCAGTTTTGTTCCAAGCAGTTCCTACCTGTGTGCGGACTTTGATGTCGATTGAGAAAGACAGTAACGTCTGCACGAAGGTAGCAGTTCCAAAATACAAATATGTTCAAATGAAGTAGTTTGTATCACATATATCTCAGTATTTAACAAAATGGACAGCTTTCCCACATTTCAAGCATTGGTTTTCATGCTTCTCAAAAGGCAAAGAGCAAGTTAACTAATTCTAACAACAGCTTCCGGTGACGTCACATCCAGCCGCTCTGCATAGCTATTTCCGCAAAAGATGGCAGCCGTTATAGACCATTTCAAAGAGCTCTGGGCCGGCGCGACATTTTTCTGGAAAATGGTAGGATATTGAGTAAGGGAATCCTCTTCACGTGCAACGATCTTGATTGCAGCCGCTTTACGAGAGGTAGTGCAGCAGATTTTTCTTCTAATTCATGAATAATGGAAAAATAAGAGAGGAAAGGAATCTGTGACATTGGATGTTATGAATATCTGTGGAAATTCATGAAACAAGATGCAAGTAACTCACAGAAAATGAAAATACTTGACTAAATGCCTCCTAGAGCAGATAAACTGGGACTTGAATCGTTTCTTTCACTTTAACTTCTACAAAACGTGAATTTGAAACAAAATGTGTTGCATTTTCTCTCCTGAAACAACTGCAATTCTGGTCTTTGAACGTGGAGAGGATTCCCTTACTTAACATGTCTACCATCTTCCAGAAAAATGTCGCGCCGACCCAGACCTCTTTGAAAAGTTCTATCGTCACTACTTTGTATTAAGAATTCCCGAAGGGAATTTCGGGCATATTTTCCTTTGTTACGGGAATTCTACGAATTCATCATGTTTGTGCTAAGGCTGCAGTGACTAATGTAATTATTCTCAGAATTCCCTTCAAAAATCCTGAATAAAACAAAGGATATAGCTGCCATCTTTTGCGGACCTCTATTGCACGTGGCTTGATCATGCACTATCTATTCTCTTGACTTGATTGATATTTCAAGTTATGCATTGCCTTTAGAAGGCCTGTAACAACAAGTATTTCTAATTATATCGTATAGTTGGAAGAAGATTTGATTGTTCAATCATAGTAGATTTGATTATTAATTCCTCAGTGCATTTCTTGTTGTCTTCTTAAGTTAGCTGCATATAGCGTGTTGAAAACCGTGGAGCGGGGCAGGCTGAAGAAGACTCAACATAGCCGAAGCAAAAAAAGTCAAACAGGAAGAGAGCTTTGGGTTCTAGCTATGACTTGGAAAGTTTCTCAGCGATTTCATTGAGCTCTATAGCTGAACGGACACGTTGTTGGCTCTCTGGTCATCAAGTCAAGGTTCGAATCCTTTCTATTGTGGTATGCTACTTGTGGAAAATTCTATCTTAGTGTTCGACATTCATGACAAATACCCTATATGCAAGTATGTTTGTGCTGAAGAAGGCTCAACATAGCGCGACATAGCTGAAGCTCAGAATAGGGAGGTCCCACCATTAATTTCCTCCTTCAAACATCATTTCTATATCTAAAAATTGGCTATATAATATCTTTCCGAGAAGAGTGGAAACGTTGTTGGCTCTTTCGGTCATGCAATCCAGGGTCCAATCCAATCTATTGTGGTATGCCACTTGCACTAGTGACAAAATCTATTCAAGTGTTCGCCACGCACGACAACTTAGTATAAGTACTCATAAGAAAGTAGAGCTCTGTGCTGAGTGCTGAGGCTACATCGGCTACCTCGATCATACAACCAACAAAAAAGACTTTTAACTTGGAACAGCGTGCTTTGCTTGGAATTAAGAATTTGAAGCTTAGCTCCAGATTTGGATTTTGAAAGCTCTGCGATTATGCTTTTTGAAACCACGATTGCTCCACAGACATTACTTGACTATATAATCCAATCATTTTCTTCTTAAGAACCTTCAAGATCGAGAATTGTTTTAAACTTTTCTTTCTGTGATATTTATGTTCAACTTCAGTGATTCTATGTGTTTGATCTGCATGAAATTCTTGAAAACCGCGTCAGGCCGCAGTGAAATTGGATTTGCTTATATCCCAACTAACAATAACATCGCAAAGAGTCACACCAGTGTACCAATTTAAATGCAAATGAAATAAATCATATCAGATCTTCTAAACAATGAACTCACAAACAAATGTTATCAACTTTCGCCTCAGGCTGCTGCGAAGGAGCACACCATTTAATTAAAAAAGAGAGGTTTGAAACTTATTCAGCTGCGCTTGAAAGCATGTGGTTTCATCTTGGTTCTTGAGAATTCAGTCCAATTGTTGTTTATATGTGTTACCTGTCGCCATATGCAAATCACTACGTTCGATTCATCTCAATCGATAATTCACAAGACTTTATGCTTTACTTAGCAAACTCAGCCCTCTGAAAGCAATGAAAACTCTCATATATTGGCTACAAGTCAGCAGAAACTAGGAAACTTTGCTTTGAAATTTAGTGATAAAAGAGCAACCATATTCAATCAAAAATCGTTTGCAGATTGGGATTATCCGTCAGGTAAAGTTTGTTATTTTACTTCATCTCCGTACTAAACCTTTTTTAAGTAATTTTCACAAATGTTGTATGCCTTTGGAAGCTACCACCAGACAACGAATATTGCAACTTTCAAATCTTTCAGAAATTCTAAAAACTATGACGCCCCACCAGGGAGGGTCAAAATTTCTCACATCTCCTACAATATTTCATAACATATCCCTTATCCACTGTATGTTTTCTCACTTTATATCCCAGAATACGACGAAAAACCCCGTATACCCTTGATTTTGTAAAGAGTTATCCCTTTGATTTTTTTCTGGATATATCTCATGTCCCTAACACCCAAATGGGGCCTCGACTAAGAAGAAATTTGTTAAGTAGAATATCGTGACTTTAGCATGACAGAACCGAATATAACAGGGACTATGTCTGCAGTATCTACTATTTACTGTTTACTAAAACATGCCCGAATGATGCCGTTCGCAAACACCAGATTGTACGGTACTCTTTGTTGTATACCTAAACTAATAAAATCTTTTGTTTGCAATGAAATGTTCACGTGTATTCTGCGCCGATCGAACGACACAATAGGCCTCTTAGATGCTGTACAATTTTTGCTTTCAATACGCATTTTTTATGAGGATAAAGTTTATAAGGGTATAGAGGTTGCGATTGAGGCCGAGGGGCAATTCTCGTACACCCTCACCTTGGATCTCTATTATTTTCTTAGGAACCTTGTAAGAATCTTTTTGTTTCAATTGGAATCTCGTGCGCTTTTTCGAGGAGTGAAATGCACCTCGATTGAGGCTTGAAATGCTGCAACTCTTAATCAAGAATAACGTCAAGGCTAAACATAACCAAAAATAGGCCTATTCTTTATTTGTACGAGATTTTTCTCATAATTTTGTGCGTGCATAATGTTTTGTTCGCTTCGAAACCAGCGTGAGTGACTTTCTGTAACACAAAGAGTAAAGAAAAGTTGCCGTCTTTAAGCCTGCTACACGCAGTTTTTTATAAGCAAGTTCGCTCGGGTCTAGTTAAAAAGTTGCTTATTTTTTGGTTTAGTAGCAACAGTTGCTCAGTAGTTGCTTAATTTTAACTGTATATTTTCTGCCCTAAGAATATTATAGAGGCTAGTAAAACAGCAAAATTTTGAGTAATTCTATAGCTATAAGCTATTTATGACACAGAACGCTTACAACACCTAGTATACAGCAAAGAAATAATATAAATAACATCAGTCAAGAAGTACCATGTTATTGTTACCATTTATAGAGACTTTGTATTGAAAGTTAAACAGAAACCCCTCAATGATCGCCTCAATCGAGGGCATTTCACTCTGCAAAAAGGCGTACGAGATTTCCATTAAAACAAAAGGACTTTCAAGGGAATTCCGAGAAAACAATAGGACTTCCAGCAAAGGTGTACAAGACTTTCAAGGAGTGAACTGCCCCTCGACTCCGTTGATATGCCAGCTCTTGACGGCAAATGAATGGAAATATCCTCTATGTTGATCAATCCTCGATTGCTTGCAGTGATACAAATTATTTGAAATTTAAAATGTTGCTTAGGTTTTTCCTGTGGTACTATACGTTGCTTAAAGTTTTAGGCCTTCTACATAATGGTTGCTTATAAGCGGTTGCTTATATATAAAAAAATGCGTGTACTAGCCTAGGGCTACTCAATAGATAGACTCACTACATAAGTCCCACTACCTCGCTCGATGTTGTTGTTGCTGCTTTCTAGGGGGATTAGGAACTGGGAAGGAGATCTAGAGGAATAGTGGCTCTGGTTCCATCAATGGGCAACCTCCTTCTGGTGTATTGACTTCAGCCAATCAGGAGTCTAGATCCCCAAATTGGAATCTTCGCTTTGATTGGTCAGATACCTAACTATGTCACACGGCTAATCAATGATTCACTATGATCTGATAAACTGGAGACTCGATGCTCGAAAAAAGCAATTCAGACGTTTTTCATATAGAAGACCTCACGTCGCAACAGTTCGAAATTCTGAAATCTATTTTTATTCTCAGGAAAGACACATTTGCTATTCTACCGACTGGGCATGGGAAATCTTTGCCTTTCCCTCTAGATCTCCTTCCCAGTTCCTAATCCCCTGCTGGACGGCTCTCACTCGTGTCGTGAGTCTACTCAATAGACTTTAGGCCTACACTTTTCCCCTGGTCTGGATTCACTGGCCAAACTTTGCTGCGTAAGGGAACGTAACTATAACCGAAGAATTTAGGTGATATTGCTCAGAAAAAACTTGAAGAAGGTCTGAAGTAATTAGAGACACTTGCTTTCAGTTGCTTTGAAAAGTTCTGCTATGGAGTAGCCACCTTCGACAATACTTAATTTTCAAATTTTCCCAGACGACACATTTCTAACACTCTGTATCAAAATTATTAACGTTTTTCTTCATTAACAACAAGACACAAGTCGCATATGACGTCAGCTTCGTACAAGTGAGTATCGAGAGAAATCTTTGATTTTTCCAGAATTGATTCTAATAAGCAACTTCAGAGTGGACAAAGCTAAAGATTAATTGGTTCAATGAGTGGATGTGTTGGTTTTCAAGGTAATATGAGTTTCGTTTGAATTACACGTTTTTACTTTACAAGAATCAGTCATAGTTCAGAGCGTCCGGGAACTTGTGAATTAGCGGTCTTAGCAACAGAGCGAAGGCGCGACGCGAAGGGGAAAGGCCTATCACTGTGAGTGTGTGTGTGTGTTATTGTGAAGAAAATTTCTGTTTTGATCTTAAGAAACCTTCAAATAATGCCAAAAATTTTCTGTTGAACGTATTGCCGTACAGAAAATAATAAGAATGAAGAATATTTAGCTAATGTTACCAACCCGGATAACGTATGTGCAGTACAGCGGTGGTTGTGCAGTACAGCGGTGGTTGTGCAGTACTGCGGTGGTTGTGCAGTACAGCGGTGGTTGTACAGTACAGCGGAAGGATATTATCAGTACAGCGGAGGGATACCATCAGTACCGCGGAGGGATACCATCAGTACCGCGGTGGATGTTCAGTACAGCGGTGGGATGATATCCCTCCGCTGTACTGCACAACCACTGCTGTACTGCACAACCACCGCTGTACTGCACATACGTTATCCAGGGTGGTAACCAAGTGAGGCAACATAACTCGGTGGAAGAAAACTTTGGCAGCAAGCCTCGCTCCAAACAAACGCTTCAAGCTGATGAGATGACGTGACGTAGGCCTAGACATCAGGTTGAGATTTGGGTTAAATTTTGCCGAATTTTGCTACTATTCTATTCCAGAAAATACATAAGCTTAACCCGAACAAAGTGCACCAGCGCGAAGCCCTTGACCAGCAACGCACTTTAAACAAGTTTTAGTGAAGGGTACGTATCAGAATTTCCTCGAGAATTTTCAAATGTCTTATTGAACGTGCAGAAAACAGAGGGGCCGCGCCAGGCTTCAGTTTTCAGTACACGCATTTTGTTTTAGTAGATTTTTTATGCGTCTCCTTCTGAAAAAGCCAGGTTCGGCAGAATATCTTGGTGAAGAGCGCGCCCGTAAATACTGGGGGGGGGGCAGGTCGGGCTGTTGCCCCCCCCCAATATTTACAAAATCCATGGTTTGTTTTCATGTATTAGCTGTATGGCCTGCCTATTGTTCAATATTGTGCGAAGAACAATGTGCCTCCCACAGTTTTCCCGTTCCTACAGCCCTGTGAAGAAGCAAGCCCTTACTTCTAAGAAGAGCATTGATTTCGATTTCACGGGTCCTGAATTGCGTGTTACGAGCGTGATTTATGAATATTAAATTGCAGCCATCTGGAGAGTGAAGGATGACATTCTGCAAAGCAGGACAAAGTTCTCGCAAAAAATTGCGCTTCAGCTGTTAAAACATATTCACTTTTGGGGATTATGAAATTAAAGATCGTTGTATATAGCCGTAAAAATGTTTACTCGTGTGAAAATATGTAATCAAAAAAGCTTGAGTAGTGCAGAAAACGAAAAAACTAACATGGAAGTTTACATTATTAATGGAAAACATGAGAAAACATAATGCCGATGATGATTGCTCTCAGTCGAAAAACGACAATTGACATGTGTCGTTTGCATAATTTATGACAAAATAATCACAAACATGGATCTAAACATGTTGAGGTTGAGCATTTAGATTGCTCGTAAATAAGAAAGGAATAATAGTGAATAAGAAGTCTATATTTTTGCATTTATTCACTGCAGAAAAGAGCAACGGAAGAATTCTGCATGAACGTCAACAAATTTCAAATTAGTACGTACGACCAGAGACGATAAAATAGGTAAAGCTTATTAAATTATTCTATAATCATATGCTCCCATATGGAAAAGCCTTTTTAATTTAGCCAGGCCTTTGCTTTGTGCTCTTCCCAGTTTGAAGGCTTGGCTAAATTAGGAGACATGTCGCGCGCGTCATTGATGTCCCTTCGGTGTCTCCCAGTTTAGCCACCTCGGAAACTTTGTAGCAAGCGACAAAATCTGTAGCAAGAGACACGCAAGTGTTTCTGGGAGACAACAGAAACATTTCTTGTCTCCGCAACATGCAAATGACTTGGGGGATATATGTTGATCGCTTGTCAATCGCACGTTTAGCCACCCTCGGAGACACGCCGAAAACAGTGTCGCGCGCGACAAGTCTCCTAGTTTATCCATAGCGTTAGACTGTAGTATTGCGTTCTCTAGCATAATTTAAACAGTACAGTTGACATCCGCTATCTCGAACTCTCAAGGGAAACTGGAATTTGTTCGAGATAGCGAATGTTCGAAATAACGGATGCCCCATATAAATATAAAAAATTATCGTTTTTAAGTCAGAAAAGGAACCTCTATTAACATGCAGGGTTACTGATCCCAAATTTCATCAAACAAGTTGGTATTTTTTACAGGAGTCAAAGCTCATCTGCTTTCATCTCTACTATTGGTGAAATTGAGATAATAGCGATGCAGCACATCTCGAAAAAGAACAGCTTCATCTATTGTGTACATGGTCAGCATATCACTTAGCTTCTGCCATTTCCGCTCCGCTAGGCGAACTTATATTTTCAGCCTGTCTCTTTATCCAGTTCAGCAGAAAATTTGGCAAAATTCGAGATAAAGAGCAGGTTTTCCTCCATGGGAAATCGAAAATGGTTCGAGACAGCGAATGTTCGAGATAACGGGGTTCGAGATAGCGGATGATTTTTCTATACAAACCCTTATACCAAAACGAGGGGAAATGGAAAATCGTTCGAGATAGCGAATGTTCGAGATGGCGGGCAGTCGAGATAGCGGATGTCAACTGTATTTGGTAATGTTTTGAGGAATGCTTTGTGACACATGATATTATATAGTGGCTAGGCCTAGAATTTAGCAATTGGATGTCGTAGTTTACAAAAGCATGAAGAAGTGAATGTAAGCTGACTCACTAATATGAAGTTGACCCTAAAGACTATAGTAGCTAAATTTGGTTGATGAGTAAAAATAAGTCTTTCATGGTCGCATCAACTTTCGTGTTTCCTCGATAACAGTCAAGTGTATTTGCAATCACATAGCACACTGCATTACACGTTTTTTTATAAGAAACCTAGCTCGGGGCCTAGTTCTAAAAGTTTCTTAATTTTTGGCCCAATTTTAGTTCTCAAAGTTTCTTAACAGTTTCTTAATTAATTGAAATAAATTGCAGTAAAAACGACGAAAAACATTCTGTGAGATGCACCGTATACAGTATTGCTTACAGATGCGAGAAATCGCACGGAATTAGCCACGGTGGTGCGAGAAATCGCATGGAAATGCTTGAAAACTAATTACTACCTTCACAAATATGAATCAGTATGTTGGAAAACGGACGCAAAAATTCCTACAGTTTCTTAACTTCTTCCTCCTAGTTCTAAAAGTTTCGTAACTTTTGGGTGTCGAGTTCTAGGTTTCTTATAAACCGGTTTCTTATAAAAAAAACTTGTATCAACGTTGCTCAACTTTTGCAAGCAGTCTTCTGAAAAGGCTGTACAAAGAGGACTATTATGTGTCGCAGCAAAACTTCCTTAACAACTTAAAAACATTGCCGTAGCAGGCCTCGTTTCAATGCACATCCGAAATTGGATGCGTCGAGTCCAAAGAAAATTGTCCTAACATTACGAGTCCAAGTTTGAGCGATCTCTGTTTGGTGTCAGTCTCGCTTTCACGAACTCAGACTCACTCATGCTCATGCAATGTCTTGCCTCCTTTATAAACGAATCGCACAAACTAAGGAAAGTATGAGATAGTATGGGCGAGGATTAGGGTGTAATTTAGAAAGTGTTCCTGGAATGGTTCCTTCTCAAGTTATATGAGAAAATTTTAATCAAATCTTTTGTAAATTCACAGACGTATTTGACATAGCGTATTTATCTCCAGCAGGTTGTGAAGAAAAACTGACCGTGCCGTATCAAACAAACTAAATCTCTAAAAGACAAGAAGATTGCTTTAGTAAACAGTGCATTGTCTTCCAGTTTCCATCATAACTGACAGAATGTTACAATAGCAAGTCAGCGCACGTTCAGAAGATATGTTTTGCAGTTCTTAGATCTGGGCCCATTATTCTGTTCAAGTTCGAGTGTGAAATAGAAAAGCAGTTGCGGAAGAATAAGGAAGGCACTATCACAAGCTAATTACCTCGTGGCCAAAAGGAGCACATTAAAGACGTATACTTCTGCATCGTTCCAGTTTTTGGGCAGTTTTGAGTAATTCAATTCATACGTTTTAAAATTATAGAAAATCGCTCTGCAAAGCCTTCGGCAGCAACTGTACAGTAAGACAGATTCCAGTAGCAGTACAGATTGTCCTGGCAAATTTTGCGGTGGGATATATTTTTGATATTATTTGAGGGAACTATCGCCGCATTTTAACTTCCTTCGGATTCATGTGGGTTGTTCCATGGTTACTGAAGCAGAACTACATTGCTGGCCATGAGCGCGAAACCTTGCAACATTAATATCACAAAAAAGGCTGAAATATGAGGAAATTGAACAGATAATGCTGTAAAACTATCTTCATAAAGTTATTAAGACATTCAGTGCTTTCTGAAACCATTATCCTTCGCTCAAGACATAACCTTACAGATCCGATATCGAAAAAGGTCTGAAATTTGAAACACATGGAGACTGAGAAAGCTGTAAAAATATCTTTATAAAGAAATTCATTGCTTGCCGAAACATTATCTTTGATGAATAAATTACGCGGAGAAGTGGTCATGTTTGAATATCTATGGAACATTATGCGAAGCGGTGAATCGAAGGCGACGAGCGAGCCACAGCAATCAGAGCTCGTTTCGGAAACGCTATTCGAAGAGCTAAATAGTCGGATAAAGGAAGCGGACTGCAATCGGCGTCAACGTATGTCGCAGTTAAAGCGTGATTCTGGCATTCCAGATTACAGTTGGCTCGTTAGCAACTCTGATCAACCGTATAAAATACCAAATATGCTCCGAATCGAACTAGAGGATCTAACCAGTCAGATAGAGGCGGATGATACATGTCATGTTATATCTTGCTTTCGAAAGCGCGTTAACGACGAAACACCCGTGGAGGAAATCGTCGAATGTTTTAAAGATGTTTTAAAACGACGACTTGTCGTAAAAAATTTGAGACATGGTCCTAAAAATAAGGACAAAGCTCACACATTGCAGAACTTCAACGAGCCTTCTAGCTATTTCAAATTCAGGAACAGTGCAGGTCATTTACGCGAACAAACAGTCAAAGTGAATATAGACAGTACTAATGAAGTTAACAACGCCAGGGTTAGTTCGGCACCTGCTAGTTCATGGAGATTTTTCAGACAATCTAAAATAAAACCTTTAAATACGTCTTTAAATAACGCATTTAATGAAAGTAATGATAAAGAACGAAGAGCAAATAGTGTGCCGACGATAACAACTATTGTATAAAGTTTGATAAATAGATAGAAAATCATTTATTTATTAGAAATTAGGGATCTAAATCTTCTACACATGTTTCTGAAACTTTAAAAGATTCAGATTCTGTGTAGCTATAACAAAATGTAGCTTTGCATTTCTGAAACTCTAAAAATTGACAGCGAATTGACACGGCCTGATTTCCCGGAGACGAAGGCATAGCGGAGGTATGTGCGGCCCTTAATATGAAGTGCAGATCGATATAGAAGCTTTTCGAAAATTTTTATTTCAGCCACTTTCGTCTGTCAGATCGCTAAATAAGGCCATTACGTTCCTTTTGCTTCAGCTAACTAAAAACACACCTATAGATAAGAGATCTTCAAAACTTTCTAATGATATGTTGTTACTTGCTACTTAGTTCTTATTTGCTACGTGTATTTCATCCTAAAAACAATGATTTCATTATGATGTCATTTGAATATTGGATCCCCCTTATCAGCGGGGGCCCTTAATGGTCCACCCTAAAGGTAACCACCGTCGGCTACGCCACTGCCGGGAGGAAAAGGCTAAGTAAAACTTAGGTACGCGTATGTGCCGCGTGATGGGTAGGTCTTTGACCCTAAAATTCTCTAAATATGGCAATGATTTTAGGTTGAAGCCCATATAAACGGGTAGGAAATTCAAGAAAGCCAACAAATGCACTGTATTTGAGCCCAACAGTGCTAATATTGCGTCGAAAATGTGCCGTGCAATTTCAAGCCAAATATGATATAGAGAGCCTTATTACTCTCATATTTGGTTTGGTGTTACCTATAATGTAGGGTATATAGCCGGTCTGTGACTACATTATAAGTGGGTGGGTCTGCAAAATCTCAGCGGCACATCCCCGTCCATCCATAGGTCATATATCCCCCCGGGCCTGATTTCGAAAAAGACCGATATTCAACATAAATAAAATACATGTGCTACACAGTTCAATAGTCCTACATCGATGAATTTAGTTAGGCGTATTATTGCTACAACATAGATGTCTTAGCTTTCACCAAGGCTTAGCTATTACTGCCACTAAGTCACTTGAGCGAGCGAGCGCTGCGAATTAAGAAAGTTGATTTTTGATGGAAAATTGAATTGAACAGGACCACCCCGGGTAATGTATGTGCAGTAGAGTGCGAGGGAGGATATTCAGTACAATGGAGGGATATCATCAGTACGGTGGAGGATTTTCAGTACTGAATGAACTGTACTGATGACATCCCTCCACTGTACTGCATAGACATTACCTGGGGTGAGGACCAAAAAGATGCATAGAAAAACAAGGTCACGTGAAGGGAATAGCATTTATCAAAGAGCTTTGCCTCAAATTCAATGTGAGTTAGGGAGGACTACGAAGAACCAGACCCACCAACCAAGGACAACGAGGGGGGCTATATGGTGATGACATCTGAAAGGCTATAGATGAGAAGGGCTTCATTAATAGGCAGGAATTTTCCACTACAATCTAAGGATCTGGGTAACCAAAATTTTAATGCTTAGAATGAAAGTATATATATGTGGGATAAAAATTCCGAGTTGGGACATTTTGAAAATCGGCTATTGTCACGTGGCAGTGACGTAATTGACCGAGCAACAAGTCACGGTCAGAAAAAGTCAACTTTTCGAAATTTAAATCCAACTACATCTTTGGATAGCTCTTTCAAAGTTATTTCGACTTTGTAAAAGAACTATAGCCCTAAAATGCATGGTTCAAATGTTATAGGCGTTTAAAGTTGCAGTTAATCAGGGGGTAACGTCGTATACTTTTACTAGTATGTTTGTCTGTTTCAAATAAATGAACAAAAGTGAGCGTAAAATAAATACCAAGTGTGATTTCTGCTTCTATTACAGCTATTTTGTAGCACATTTTGTGCTACAAATCGAGGGCTTTTAGATGAATTATTGAGCATTTTGGTCATTCGATGTTACCCCCGATGTTTTGAATTTTGAATTTCCTTGTTAGTTTAAAGCTATTTAATTTGCAGAATATACTGGAAATGTCCGATTTTCATTCTCTAGCAGGTTTAGCCATTCACTGAGTTGCAAGAATCACATGGTCCCTACCTACAGGTAGCACTAAGATCCGTAATAGAAACGATGTACGTAGCTAAAAACATACCTCAGCAATAAAATATGATCTAAGGTAGCCACTCGTCACAAGAGTCCTCGTTAGACATAAAGTCAATATTTCCCATTCACTTTCGTCACTTGAGTTGTCCTTTACCGCACAGTCATTCGTATCAGACTCTCTATCCCTTCTTCTCCGCTGTTGATAATCAGTGTTTCTGCCATCGCGCTGTCCTCTGCTGCATCGGATATCGTTGGCTTGTTCGGCGGCAGATCGTCTAAGCCAGTTTTTTCTTCCCTCCGTTTTTGAACCTGTTTTCGAGCCTTTTCTTGGGGGGTGCTATTCAGAATCACAACTGTCGTAATCACCCGAACATCCATCTCTTGCTTTCCTCCCACGAGTGCTTTTAACCAATGGCGGAAATTGATTGCCTACGAACCAAACCGGCTTCATATCTCCATCTCCAATCTTCCATCAACATTCCCCCAAGTCAAGTTGATTAATGATCCTCTGCCTGCAATGATACCATACATAAGCCTGACAATGAGCTCGTTTGATAACTTGGATAACGGAATCGGGATCTGGGGGCCAAGACATCGATGACTTGCTTTTCAAGCTTTTGTACAAGCGAATTCTTGTTTCTACGTAATCTTCATTATCCTTGCCAGAATAGATCACTGAACGCACAATCTCTCTGACGTTGTTAATACCATCTTCAGTTAGCTTTCTGTCCTGCTCAAGTGACTCAAGCAAACCCAGCTTTGTTTTGTCTGCAAGAACCTTTTTGAAGATACGAAGTTTACCAGTTCGATAGAAGTACGATGTCGTATCGCAGCCTGTAATTGCGTGGAAAGCGGAACGCACCGAGCAAATATCTGATCCAAAGGAATCACAGATGACACCAGTGTCTGCATATTTCTCAGCATCATACTTCAGAACCATTTATGTCTAACATGGTATTGAGAATATGCCCACACCAACAGCACTAACACATCAGTGTCTTTCGCAACAATGACCACATCACAAAGTGTTTCATATGAAGACCACTTCAAAGCATAAAGAAATAACGCTGCGTGGTAAACGACTACACGGTGAACACGTCAGAAATCGAAAGAATAAGCTGTGGGATATGGGGTAGATCCTTTCTCAACTGGGGTAGATCCTTTCTCGTGGAAATTTGTTTGGTGGTGTGATGAACCGAAGGAGGCCCTCCATCCATTCCCCATAAGTGTGCTTTGACTTAAATGTTTGCACTGCTGCCATTCCATCTACAAACCAGGCTGCTTTCTTTGGTATCACCTTTGATGTGGCATTCGACGCCTCTATAAGGTAATTACGAAAAGTTGCCTTTTCCGAATGACGCAAATTTCCATCTGGTGGAGAAACAGACAAAGGTACAGAAGTAATCGGGTACTGGATTTAGGACAATAGTGAATTTGGGACAATAGTTCCAAACGCCTGACAATCTTCTTTTAACGCTTCCATAGCTTTTGGTGTCTTTTTTTCTTTTTTAATTCCTGTTTGTATCTTGTTTCGCTTGATCGGTGAAAAGAAATTCACCGTTCCCATTACCAGCCTGTCTTCAATGAACGATTTAAACTGTACCATACTAAGTTCAGGAGCTCGTAGCATGTCATTAACGATGAGATCGTCAATTTTATTTCCACGAGAAATATGTTTCGGAAAACCAGTTGAGAAAGGATCTACCCCATATCCACGCAGCTTATTCTTTCGATTTCTGACGCGTTCACCGTGTAGTCGTTTACCACGCAGCGTGTTACTTCTTTATGCTTTGAAGTGGTCTTCATATGAAACACTTTGTGATGTGGTCATTGTTGCGAAAGACACTGATGTGTTAGTGCTGTTGGTGTGGGCATATTCTCAATAACATGTTAGACATAAATGGTTCTGAAGTATGATGCTGAGAAATATGCAGACACTGGTGTCATCTGTGATTCCTTTGCATCAGATATTTGCTTGGTGTGTTCCGCTTTCCACGCAATTACAGGCTGCGATACGACATCGCACTTCTATCGAACTGGTAAACTTCGTATCTTCAAAAAGGTTCTTGCAGACAAAGCAAAGCTGGGTTTGCTTGAGTCACTTGAGCAGGACAGAAAGCTAACTGAAGATGGTATTAACAACGTCAGAGAGATTGTGCGTTCAGTGATCTATTCTGGCAAGGATAATGAAGATTACGTAGAAACAAGAATTCGCTTGTACAAAAGCTTGAAAAACAAGTCATCGATGTCTTGGCCCCCAGATCCCGATTCCGTTATCCAAGTTATCAAACGAGCTCATTGTCAGGCTTATGTATGGTATCATTGCAGGCAGAGGATCATTAATCAACTTGACTTGGGGGAACGTTGATGGAAGATTGGAGATGGAGATATGAAGCCGGTTTGGTTCGTAGGCAATCAATTTCCGCCATTGGTTAAAAGCACTCGTGGGAGGAAAGCAAGAGATGGATGTTCGGGTGATAACGACAGTTGTGATTCAGAAAAGCGCCCCCCAAGAAAAAGGCTCGAAAACAGGTTCAAAAACGGAGGGGAAGAAAAAAACAGGCTTAGACGATCTGCCGCCGAACAAGCGAACGATATCCGATGCAGCAGAGGACAGCGCGATGGCAGAAACACTGATTATCAACAGCGGAGAAGAAGGGATAGAGAGTCTGATACGAATGACTGTGCGGTAAAGGACAACTCAAGTGACGAAAGTGAATGGGAAATATTGACTTTATGTCTAACGAGGACTCTTGTGACGAGTGGCTACCTTAGATCATTTTTTATTGCTGAGGTATGTTTTAGCTACGTACATCGTTTCTATTACGGATCTTAGTGCTACCTGTAGGTAGGGACCATGTGATTCTTGCAACTCAGTGAATGGCCAAACCTGCTAGAGAATGAAAATCGGACATTTCCAGTATATTCTGCAAATTAAATAGCTTTAAACTAACAAGGAAATTCAAAATTCAAAACATCGGGGGTAACATCGAATGACCAAAATGCTCAATAATTCATCTAAAAGCCCTCGATTTGTAGCACAAAATGTGCTACAAAATAGCTGTAATAGAAGCAGAAATCACACTTGGTATTTATTTTACGCTCACTTTTGTTCATTTATTTGAAACAGACAAACATACTAGTAAAAGTATACGACGTTACCCCCTGATTAACTGCAACTTTAAACGCCTATAACTTTTGAACCATACCTTTCAGGGATATAGTTCCTTTACAAAGTCGAAATAACTTTGAACGAGCTATCCAATAATGTAGTTGGATTTAAATTTCGAAAAAGTTGACTTTTTTCTGACCGTGACTTGTTGCTCGGTCAATTACGTCACTGCCACGTGACAATAGCCGATTTTCAAAAATGTCCCAACTCGGAATTTTTATCCCACATACATATACTTTCATTCTAAGCATTAAAATTTTTGGTTACCCAGATCCTTAGATTGTAGTGGAAAATTCCCTGCCTAATATATCCGTTTGACTCCAGATTCAGATTGAGCACTAGACTTGTCCCAAGTCCCTAACTTTCGCTCATTGTATACATTGTATCCGTCTCTCAAGTTTACATCCAAGAAAGAGACACCCTCCAGTAGCGACGCCGCTGGCCAATGCAAATTCGGCGGGGAAAATTCCAAAATCGGCGGGGAAGAGCAAATCTTTGGCGGGGAAAGAAGCAAGATAATGTCTGCGAAACTCTTGACTTATCGAATTAATGATGATATATCACGAGTTTCTAACCCATAACAATGATTTTCGAAAATATGCTAGACATACCCAATGCTTGACTTCTACTCTTACGACCACCCAGCCCCTTCACCCAACACAAAGGTATCATTAATTTATCATAATGTTTGAATTCATGACCAGAAAATTTTTAAACTTGATGGAATTTATAATATCTTCAGCGTGGAATAAAAGAATTACATAAGCAAAAATTAAACATTCGACGGGGAAAACCAAAGAAACAAGTCGGGGAAGATTTTTTATTTCAAACCTGGCGGAGAAACAAATTTTCTTGGCGGGTCATCAATTTACCTTGGCGGGGAAGCGTTTCAGCGGGGTCGTTACTGGGGGGTGTAAGGAGCAAAACAACTCCTTAACGTTTCTCGATGTTTTTGTTGACAAACACTGAAACTGGTAATAAAAAATTAATGAAAAGGAATGATTGGATCGGCTATATGGCAAAAGAACCAAGCAGTGTATGGTTTGTGGCAATACCAAAGCATCAATTGTGTGTATTCTATATTCTACTTTTCTCCATTTTAAATTATTTACAGTCATCTCTGTCTAATTCGAACCCTCTGCGACATCGTGAAATGTTCGAACTGCAAAAGTTCGATTTATACGAACAGACCTTTTCAAAGAGGACTGGGTCGGGCGCGAGGTTTTTCTGGAAAATGGTAGATCTTTCCAGTAAAGCAACCCTCTTTGTGCGCAAATTCAAGAATGACGATTGTTTTAGGACGGGTAGTTCAGCAAATTTTGCTCCAAACTCACGAATAATGGAAGAAAAAGCGAGTGAAGGAATCTGTACCAATAAATGTTGACAATATGTGCAGAAATTCAGAAAACAAGATACAAGCACCTCACAAACAGGAAAATACTTCATTAAATGTCTCCTTGAGCAAATGTGATGGGATTTGGAGCCTTTCTTTCACTTCTGTTCCAATTAAACGTGAATTTGAAGTAAGATTTGATGCCCAACATCTCCTGAAACGACCGTAATTCCAGTTGTTGCACTCGGAGAGGATTCCCTTACTGGAAAGGTCTGCCGTTTTCCAGAAAAATGTCGCGACCGACCCAGGTCTCTTTGAAAAGGTCTATCAACCCAAAAAGACATTTCTATAAAAAACTGAAAAAATTGAGGTCATTTCATGAATCGACCACCCACTTAGGGGTGCAGTTGGGTTGAATAAATCAAACACAACAGGGTGCAGAACCTTAAAATCCATTAATACAGCCACCATGAATACCTTAGCTACTCCATAAGGAGCTGTGATTTCTTGTCCAGTTACTTATTTATTTACTGTGGTGCTGCAGCGCGCTTCACAAACCTGCAGGTAAGCTGACAGCATCAGTAAAAGCGAATTCTATTCAGAAAAGATGAAACTTTATGTTGTGATTTGGGCTGTTCTAATTCAGCATGTTTTTCCGCAGCAATGTCCTGTGACTAATCAAGGGCATTTCTTTAAAAAAATAACCAAGGACAGCGATGTCGACAACAACGTCCATGACCAACCAACACTTGACCCTGAATTCTTCGACTGTGGAGTGAAAGATTCTTGTACACATGTGGTCAAGTTTAGCGATACCAACACTTATGAAATAGTGCATGGTGAAGCAGAGCTGAAGAGCATTAAACGGGCAATTATTGTATGGGAAAAACAAGGTAGGTGCAGAGATTTTGATTTAAAAACAGCAGTCTTAATGCCTGGCTAAACTTGGAGGCATGTCGCGCGCGAGTGTCTCCCAGTTTAGCCACCTCGGGAACTTTGTAGCGCGCGAGAAAACTTGTAGCGAGAGACACGCAAATGTTTCTGGGAGACAACAGAATCATTTCTGGTCTCAGCAACATGCAAATGACTCGGGGGACATGTTGCCCGCTTGTCACTCGCATGTTTAGCGACTCTGGCAGACACACCGACTATAGTGTCGCGTGCGACGAGTCTCCTTTCATTCATTTCATTTCATTTTAAATTCTTTCATTTTAAATTCTTTAGCCACGGTAGCCCCATCAACCAAGAGAGGCTGCTTTTCAGAGGGCTGTGGAAAATCTACTTACAATGCTTAGATAATTTGATTAAAATAGCATAAATATTTACAATGTAAAGTTAGAATAAATCAAGGATTAAAAATGAAAAATTAAAGGCTATTTTTTTGTCTCGTCTTGAGTCTGCTTTTAAGAGTAGACAGAGAGGGGGCAAGCTTGACCTCACGTTCTAGTTTATTCCAAACCTGCGATCCACGGAACGAAAATGCTTTTTGGCCATTGCTTGTTTTCATTCGTGAAGCAAGTAAGTCAGTCTCACTATTTCTCAAATGCACGATTCCCCGTGTCGAGTTTCTCGTGAACAGAGAAGAAAGGTAAGTGGGCGCGAGACCATTTATTGATTTGAAAACAATGGTAGCTGTCTCTTGTGTGATCATATCGGAGACTGTCGGCCACTTGAGCTCTTTTATTAAGCTTGCTGCTGGTGCATCATAGTTACTGTTGGTAACTATTCTTAGTTTAGCCATAGCTTTACGTTCACTCGGTTATTCACTTAAATTCACGTTAACCAGTGTGAAAAAAGTTTCTGGCGAAAAATTATACTAAAATTCTTTTCCGTATATTATTTCAGTTGAGAAGCCTAAAAAAGAATGGATTGTGTTCCAAAGAAGAGTTGATGCGTCAGTCGACTTTCGTCGCACATGGGCAGATTACAAATCGGGTTTTGGTAACCCTTCTGGAAACTTCTGGCTCGGGTTGGAGAAGTTGCATTGCCTGGCTTGTCCTGGTAAAGGAGCCATTTTGAATATTACAATGAAACATCGATCCTATCCAGATAAGTTGTTCTATGCAACTTATACATTGTTCGAGATTGGGAACGAGGCTGATGGATACCGATTGAAGATTGGTGGATATTCTGGAAATGCGGGTGATTCGTTGAGGATGCACAATGGAATGAAGTTCTCAACAAAGGACAGAGATAACGATGTTGCCAAGGATTATCATTGTGCTTCTCAATGGAAAGGAGCTTGGTGGTACAGAGCATGTCAGTTTTCAAATCTTAATGGTTTGTATTCTACTCATCGTTGGGAAGTTAATCCTGGATACATGAGTTGGTAAACAATTGAAAGCAAGGCATATGGCAGTTACGATATGTCTGAGATGAAAGTGAAGAGCGTCGCCAAGAACTGTGGCTACTGAACACTATATTTACATCCTCTTCTTTTCACAGTCAACACGTGCTTTTCATTAGACTTATTACATGAGTCGTATTTATCGCTATTGAGTCTACACTGGACACTCAAACTGAGCAAACAGCTGTATTATTGTTGTTGCTGCTGTTTGCGAAGAGTGGGACTCAAGTCTAGCTTTTCATTATTTGGTCGAACTGCTTTATTTCTTCTTGCACCGGGCTTGCACCGAAGTCATAAGAAACTGTCAACTGTTTGTGTTTACTTGTTTTAATTTGTTTGTTTACACGCTTTGTTTCACTTTTTGTCTAAGGTCCTTTGCAATTAAAGCAATTGCAAATATCTTAGAGCTTGTTGTTATTCAATATATGGAGTAGTAGCGAACAGTTACATCAGTGAGTGCTGTGTCTTAATTCTGTAATGAGTATGCTAACTTTACTAACAAAGAATCTAGGCACTAGTAATTTTCCCGCGCTTTGATATTCGACGTTCAGGCGACAACTTCAACTTGCCTGTTTTAATTGCACGTTCAGATGATAGCGTGAGAGTTTTGCATTGTTCTTGAAGCTTCAACAGCCAACCATTTACGCAGCCAACCAAATCTAAATCGCGATAAATGTTGTATTTCGCCAATGTTATGAGGGCCTACCGCAAAAGTACGCGGGTAGATACATACGCATACGTACGCAGGCGTGAGACACGACAAGAGTCTCTAGTTTACGCTCCCCTTATTTTGAATTGTCATTCCACACTGAGCGATTGTAAAGACAATAACAACAACATCGATCGAAGTAGTGGGACTTATGTAGTGAGTCTACGCAGGCGCCGTCACCTTTCAGTGCCAACATTATAAACTTTAATGAAAACGCAAGGGCAGAGAGGGCGTTCTCACTGGCGGTCGCGTCCTGTTACAGCCTACTAGCTACCAGGCAAGGGGCGTGTTACATCGAAAGTGTAACATTCCATATACGTTCCTTAACTCGAGGAAAGTCTGCATTGAGATGTCAGTCACCTTTACATGAGGCATAATAGCCTGTTTTAAAACCTTTCGTAGCAGTGGCCTAGACTAACTACATTCGTCGTAGCTTCTGGCCCTCCGCATCCAACAAACAGCAACTGGTTGTTGCGAGTGTTAGAGGCTGCTGTTGGTGTTTCCGAAGAAAGAGACAGAATGTGTAGTAAAAATGTAATAAGTCTAGCAGTGGCACAATGTGTCTGTGTTTCGACCGCCATTTTGAATACTCCGTCTGCGCAAGAAAGAGCAAAACATGGTCTGCGAAGTTGTCTACGCATGCGCAGCTTGTATGGCTCTTCAAAGTTTGATTCAGCAGACCTTTTTGTTATTGCAATTTAACTCTCAAAAATCCGGTTCCAATATAATACATATTTGGATTATTAAATCGCCCTAACCCCTGAACCAATGTTTAGGGCAACTGACAATGTCGCAATTTAGCCAACAATGAAACGGGGGATATTCATCTTAGGCCTAGTTTAGACAGCGCATTATGGGCGCAGCGAATTAAATTATTGCCTAAAAATCTGTCTAAGTGTCAATTTCATTCGCTCATAATGCGCTGCATAAACCAACCACTTTATGAAGCGACTTAAATTATTAAATGCGCTCATAATGCGCTGCTTCAAGCGAATTACAAGCGAATTATATCTTTTCCTTTAATGCGCTCTGAATTAAATTCACTGTCTAAATCCATCATGTAGTTTAGAGCGCTCTAACAGCGCATCATTCGTGATGCAAGCTGAATTTAATTCGCCGCGCCCATAATGCGCTGTCTAAACTAGGCCTTATTTAAGACGAAGCGTCCCCAGCCTCTTTGGCAAGGATTATAGTTGGCTAAGTACAAATTGATCAACGCGAAAATTTGCGTTGGTTCAACAATTCATTAACCTATTCGGTCATTCGATCTCTGTTATGGTCGTTAACCCGCCAAATAAATTAGGGTTGTGGTCTGTACATCGCAGAAACACGTGTAGAGCATTGGTTGATAGCATAATCAGAATCTAATTCAAATGATATTTCAACCTGATTAATAATTAGTGGTTCAAGAATAGCTATATTTGTGATAATGATCTTGATGTGCTGCATTTCTGAAGTACAGATTAGATTTTCTGCTGACCATTACAAATCGTGGTGGAATTTTTACACTGAAATCTGCTCCGTGTTACGGAAATAGTGTTAAGTTAAGTTATATAAAGTTAAAGTTAAGTGAATGTTACTAAGGGAGTTATCTGATGTTAATTTTCATGCTATTCAAGAACTAGCTTACGTTGATTACTGAAGTACATAACTTCGCAAAAGTAGCAAATTGTAAAAACAAATTACAAAGACTTATAGCGTGCTTGGGGATTTAGAGGAAGCGTAGAAATCAGAAAAAAATTGAGAACGATTTGGAGGAATGCGCGGTGAAGACAATAATTGATACTGTAAATCTGCGAAGGTGAGTAGAAATATATAATCTCTATCGTAAATGCATGAAATTTCTGCAGGACTTTTACAAGACTGCATTGTAAAAGTCCTACATCTGCGTTATGCGAAAGCCCTGCAGATTATATATACAGATACAGATACAAGATTTATGCATAGCTACATACCGAAACAATTGGCGGAGTTTATGCCCAGATTTCGATCGAAAAGGAACTTATTCAGTTTCGCTTTTCTGACTGGTGCATTTCGATCAGCATCTGGGCTGGGTTTAAATTCAACTTTTCTCAATTGTTTCGGTCTGTTTCTGACGTTTATACTCTGAGGAGTGTCAGACGAAAAAGAACTTAAGTATCAGGAAGATGTTTCGTTTTGGTCTTGAATTATCATTATGATGATCCGTACTGTATTGGGTACTATATAAATAAATTTTTCGTGGATTATTTTTCTCTCTAAGTTGTGTTTTTCTATCTTTTAAATTGTTTCTACAGGGTGGCCCAAAAAAAAGGGACCCCCTAACTAAATAATTTATTAATAATTTATTCTTAAGTTGGAATTTCATGAAATTAATACTACATGATATTCACCTCAAGTGAGATATATCATGTAAATATCATGATGATATGCGTTATAGTATCTCTGAATAAATTGACTTTAAAACTTTACAGTCCAAAAACGTACTGTAACAAAATATGCAACTTTATACCCTTACGTAATCCTTACGCAACAAAACAGAAAAATCAATAACTCATTCTATCAGTCAAATGATACTCAAAATGTCCTCAATACTGCTCAATACACTTCCCTAATATGACTGACCATACATTAATGGTCGTGACAATTTTACTCTGGGATAATGATTCTCCTTCACGCACGATAGCAGTTCAGTACGCAATGATGGAATATAAACATATAAACAACTGGTTTTGGACATCATGAATTTAATGTCCCATTGCGCCGAGATGGAAGCTCTTATCACCAACATATTACTACACGATATCGCACTTGACTTGAATATTACCTGGTATAAATTTGATAAAATTCCTCCTTGAGAAATTTTATACAGAAATTATTTACCTAAGGGGGTCCCTTTTTTTGGGCCACCCTGTATATCTTTGTTGTTTTCAATCTTACTTTGTGAACCAATAGCCATAGCCACAGTCATAGCCTTGGCGAGGTTGTAGGCCTACACTCTTTTTTTTTAATAAGCAACTGTTCAGTAAGCAACCAGGGTTGAGATTGTGCTAAAATTTCTGGTGAAATAGCTTTCTTTATACTGTACATCCTTGCAAACTTGTCAGTTACATTGAGAAGCCAGAAAAGAGCCAAAATAAGAGGTTTTAGGGGATATCAGGCATTCTGCGACGGCTGAAATCCTAGATATGTTAAGCAACTCTTGAGGGCTGGACCAAAGTCAAGTTGCTTATTGAAAAAAAAAGTGTATGTTGTAGGCTTACATACACAAAAGTACGCTAGTTTAATTTGCTGGCATGCAACTCTTTTCAGCATCTACATAAAAACATTCGTGTATACAACTCCTCTGCCATTTACTAGCCGTTAACACCGTTAAGGGAGTGCTGCTCCGAGGCAGAATGCAACCCGGATGCAAGTAATGCAGGAGACTGCCATGAGTATATCGAAACCTAGAATAAACAGTGTTTACTCTATTGATTATGATCGAAGTTGACAAATTTCCAGTTTGTGCAAGAATATACTGCTGCTACACAGGCGCTTCGCGCTGCTTCGCAGCGATAATAATCAATAATCAGCTGGTTAAGAGACAAAAGGGTTCGGGATCACGAATGTTAACCAACGCAAGGGGCTCTGCGAAGACCATCTAAGCAAATATACAACAAGGACACGTTGCTTTTGACTTTTCTAGTTTAAATCCTTTTGTTTTTGTATAGATGGAAATAGAAATCTTGTCGGGAACTATTATTTTAGCGGGAAAAGCGCCAGCATATGACTTTGATGAAACGAAAAGTATACTAAGTGCTGATAGTGCTAAGAGAAAATGCTAAGACTAAAGCAACCCATAAGCAACTGGGAAGCTCTGAGTAAAAAAACTCATTAATAAAACGAGTGTACTTTTCTTCAACTAAGTGTTTACGAAACGAAACAAGGATATCCCACGCTCTGTATAGCTATATTTTAACTTGCTATGATTCAACAACGTGCGTTGCTTCATAATTACTCTTTCGATATCATTAAATTGTTTAATTATATACATGTTGATATTACTAACAAATTACAATGAAATTAATTTGATTTTGGATTACCTTCCATCTATCATTTCTTAATGCTTCTTCTGAATCTTTATCAAGTCATAAGTTTAAGTTAATTTACAAACTGACAAGGAAGACGCCATTTTATTATCAAGCAGTGCACTCCATAACGAATAAATAGTTACGTAAAATTGGGGTCTGGGTGCTAGTTTAAATACGAAAGCATTTAGGTACACCTTGCTTTAACCATAACACAGAATAGTGATTGGGCCGAAGGGCCACTCTGCTAAGAAAGGGCTGATGCATTTTCGAAACGAGGTTAGTGTAATGCAAAATTGATGCAGTCGCTGAAAGTCATGCAATCCATATTCTGTAACCACATAATTCATTAGCCTCTTTTCGGAACTGTCAGTTAAAGTTCTACATCCACGTCTACACTTTCAGTTTAGAGAGCATTAGTGATAATAGTTAGGCCCATTTCATTGACTTTCAGTGATTTCTTAGGCCAGCGGATCCGCATCAACAGTTTGAGATTAGACCTCGCCCAAGTTACGTTTAATGCGTCGACCGAAGATCAAAATTCTAAGTTTTGACTGCTTGGTCTTTCCTTCAGGGGGGGAGAATGCAGTCTTCTTTATGTTAAAACTTGGGGCGTTTCAGCTCTGATTCGCTAGAAAAGCTGATGTGGCGATATTTACTTTCAGACGGTGTTTAGTCTTTTTAAATTACCTAATTTCCGTGCAGTAAACAACGATTTTGAAACAAATATAGCATGAGGCAATTAGGTATTTCTTATTGGCCTTTGAAACGGTGTGGCATGTCCGGTGGACAAACATTGAGGATAATGCATCCCACGTATCCGGACGTAGAAAGAACTAGACGGTCACAGTATCACATAGTCTGGATTTGGTATTGTAGTAACAATAAACAAAGATACTGTTGAAGGACTCTTTTCTCCGTTTCTCTAAATAGAAAATTCTATCCATTATATTATTACTATTTAGGCCCATTTTGTAGGCGAGGAGATGAATCGCGATCGCACGCAGCAGCCAACTGACGTCCCCAGCCCTTCTATTTTCTAACATGACGTCATAAAGAATAACCTGAACCGTGGGCATACTAATTGTTACCCTTAATAGCATTTCACATTACAAACAACTTAATTAGGGAAAAATGTATCGCTTTAAAGCATGAAATACGCTATCCGCCTGACGTTTCGACGCCATAATAAACATTTTTCAGTCTATTTATTAGTGTAAATTAGCTAACTTTGTACTTTTCGGTGTCAAATACAAGACAAGAATTTCTCGAAATTTCCCAACCCCAGCACATATTAACTAAGAACCGTGTTTATCAATTTTTCGAAATTTTCGACCTGTGAAAGACTCTTCCAGTTCACACTGTACCTTATAAACAACCTTTTTGTGTTCGAAGAACTTCGAACACATTGGTGTGGGGTGGCGTGTCACTAACTAACTAACTAACTAACTAACCAACGCTTGAACAATGGCAAACATGTAACAATAGCATAAGCATTTCAAGAATGCCCTTAGAGCCATTGTCTCGTCAATTGATGCGCAATTAGCGGTTGGTTTTTCACAATGGCGGCCTGCAAACTTAGGTCATGTGACAATTGTTCTACTGATTCGTAATAGTTCACTATGAGTCATTGTTGTTTACTTCTTAAACGATGGCAAATTGCCACATTGGTCTAGTTAATGACATTTCAAACATTCTCATCATCAATCATAGAGTCTGGGCAAGAGCGGCAATTTCAAAATACTTTTCAAAGCAAATCGTCATCATTCTCACCATCATCATCATCATAATAATAATAATCATCATCATGATTACCATCACTGACGATGGGGCTGTGGCAAGATCTAAAGGAACGGCATTACGACGACCACAATCACCCCTACAACCATCACCACCACCACCCCTATCTCCACCACCACAACCACCCTACAACCATCACAACGATCACCCTTATCACCACAACCACCCCCTATAACCACCACCACAACCACCCCTACAACCATCACACCCTTATCACCACAACCGCCCCCCTATAACCACCACCACAACCACCTCTACAACCATCACCACGATCACCCCTATCACAACCACCAGCCCCCTTATCACCACCACCACAACCACCCCTACAACCTTCACCACGACCACTTTTATCAGCACCACCACAACCCCCTGCAATCATCACCACGATCATCCTATCACCACCACCTCATCCACCCTACCACCACAATCACCCCTACCAACCAGCATCATAATCATCGTGGTCATCAACATCATCATCATAACCACCACCATTATCATAATAATCATCATCGTCATCGTTGTGCATACCGATAAACATCTTTCATCATTTGACCGAAATAGCTATATTCAACCAGAGTCTTTCTTCGAACATGCCCATAGGGCCCCTATGTTTAGCTAAGGAGTCAACAGCTACGCTAAATCTATGGATAAACTAAGGGACATGTCGGCGTGTCTCCCAGGGTGGCAAAACATTCGAGTGACCAGGGAGCAACATGTCCCCCTAATCGCGGAGACAATGTTTTTTTGTCTCCCAGAAATATTTGCGTGTCTCTCGCTACAAATTTTGTCGTGCGCTAAAGGTTGCCAAGGTGGCTAAACTGGGAGACATCGAGGGGACAAGTCACGCGCGACAATGTCACTGCCCAGGCCTTAAGGACATGTCTCCTGTTATTATGTAGTGTACACTCTTTTTTTTATAAGAAACCCGTTTATAAGAAACTCAGTACCGAGATCAATATTGGTTAAGAAACTTTCAGTACTCGAACCAAAATAATAAGAAACTTGCAAGCCTCAATAGCCTCACTGTTTCTTCTTTTTGTCAAATTAAAGTGTCAATTACCTGTTTTGGCACTGAAAAAATTTGATCCCTAAGATACTGCTAAGAAACTTTCAGTACCAAAATTGTCCAAAAACTAAGAAACTTCGAGTACTGAAAAAATCTCAGTTTCTTATAAAAAAAAGTTGTGTATGATCGTAGCATTGCATCAATATTGCCTCAATCGCTTCAAAATGAACGCCAACTTGGCCCATTGACCCTCGCGTTAACTAAGAGCCCCGTTTATACCATTGTGAAAAAAGTAAAAAATAGTGTATTTTTGGCCCGTTCTTGGGGGTGTTTCGTTTCCCTTGTCTAAGTGTGTGACAAGCATCAGGGTTTAAGGATTACCTTAATTACAAATTATATTGTTTTTCGCTTTGTTTTTCTTACGTTTGTTAGCGTGGCTAGTTTGCTACGCCGTAAAGTCGGCTGCGTCTATCTTATGGGAAAATAAGAACCCGGCGTTGAAATGTGTGGGTTAATTAAAACATACTGAAAGTAATTAAGAATACAGTCAATGAGAGCCTAATTTACCTGCGTTGCTTTCAGAACTGAAACATTATATTTCTGGGAAAATCAACTGAAAACGAACTTCAACTTCAGCAGAAAACATATTAAAGTAATTTACTTTATTTCATGCTTCTTCATATACGAATTGCTTTTTGTGCTTTTACGATTTTAATGCTTTTTAAACTGCGAATATCTGATACACTTCTTTTAATAAGCAACTGGTCAATAAGCAACTAGGGCTGAAATTGTGCTTAATTTTTTCTGTTTAAGATAGCTTTACTTATAAAGTACATAGTTGCAAACTCGTCAGTTACATTGAGAAGCAAGAAAAGAGCCAAAATAAGCGTTTTTAAGGGGTACAAGTCATTCTGTGAGGCCTGAAATACTAGATATTTTAAGCAACGTTGAGGGCTGGACCATAGGTCCAATTGCTTATTAAAATAAGTGTATTCTATCTATTTACAGCGATACCTCTTAGCTTCGTCGTTTATTGGTGGCCTTCTAAGGCTTTAGACACTCTTTTTATAAGGTACACCTTTATAAGGAACTCGAGGCTGAAAATTCTCATTTAAATAAGGAACTTTAAGGGACTATCAAGGCTCAGATGAAAAACTACAACTTCTTCAAGAACATTCAGAACTAAATAACCGAATAACAACATATTTCCCATCGTACTTCCCTTAAAGACGTTTTTAGAGAAGTTTTATAGATTTATAAAAAGGTTTGTATTGAAAGTTAGAAAACGAAGCCAGTTTAATGTAATTTGCTGCAAAATTTAGCATCAAAAAATGTATCACGACTTGGAACTATACAAGGAACTATAAGACTCATTTTGTTGAAAAATTAAGGAACTCCAGCCTCAACTCAGACTAAAGGTTCCTTAGAAAAACATGTAATTTCAATCTCTTTCTCCATTCTCACTCTTTTTATTAAACTGGACACATAATTAGCTATAACCTTGTTTAATTTGAATTGCTCCTCTATTCAGTTTTAAATATTCCTCCAATAAATAGAATTTACATTGCATCCTAGGTATGCCTACATTACGGCCTATTATAGCGACAACAAATTCTACGAAGGCAGTCGGTGGACAAGATAAGAAACCAGATGATTTCTTGATTTACGTATTGATTGTTGTCGGTGCAACAATATTTTTACTGCTTATTCCGCTGGCAAGTTTCATCTTCAAAGTGTACAGAAGAAAGAGGAAACGAAAGTTGATAGGTGAGACATTGCCTAAGGTATTGTTTAAAATACAAAATACACCTATTTTTGTAAGAAATTGCGCGCAGCTTTACTCGCCCTATCCTAAACATTCTACTGAATGTTTAAGTTTGCAAGTAGGAATATAGCTACCTTGACTTTTGCGGAATCTTTATATTTTAAAAATTCATTATTGTTAGGCTTAAATGTCTCGAGGGTCTCAAAATGCCTGGAATTTGGGCTCACTATCATCGATAATTTTGCTGATTCGTAGCCTGGTCTTTGTATGTTATAATCATAATCATGAAAATCATAATCATAATAATAATCGTAATCACGATTGATAATATTGGTGATAATAACGACAACAAAAACCATAGCCGTCACCATAATAATAACCATAACCAAAATCATAATCATAATCATACTCATACTCATACTCATAATCATCATTTTCAAATGATCATTATCATTATCATAATCAAAATCATAATGATAATCATAATCATAATCATAATCATAATCGTACTCATAATCGTAATCCTAATCATAATCAACATTTTCAAATGATCATTATCATTATCATAATCAAAATCATATGCATAATCAAACTCGTATCATGAAATAAGACGCACCTTTTAATTTCAGACAGCAATCTGTCACCATACAGAAACTCATGGAATGAAGATGGTCTTTAACATCATCAGCATATACACAATCTTCACAGCGTTATTATCATCATTACTCTTCATTTCTACAACAAATGCAAAAATTTGGTGAAAACACAAAGATGTATCTTTCTCACACCTGTTCTGTACGAAAATCCAGTGATGGAACGGGGTAGGGGTATTCTGAACAGGTTCATTCCTGAGCCAGTGCAAACCAAACATATAGCAACGAAACCTAGATAGGCCAAAACTCCTCCGTTCGTATTTCAATACGAGGCTTTTTCAAATTATTATTTTTCCGCAGAACGAAGAAGACAGTTACTTAAAAATCAGCCAATGAATGGCGTAGATGGACATGACCAAAATCACTTGAATGGCTACGGCGGTGCATTTCATATAGCACCAAAGGTAACAATGACTTTCACACAATGCAGTATCTGTAGGAAACTGTTAGCTAAGAACACTTAAAACATAGCCTTTTTCAGAAATGGTTACTTTGATAACCTATGGCTTTCGATGACGTAATAGTTTCATTATTTCTATCAGAACACAATAAAGCCTCTACCAAGGAGTCCGATAAGAAAAGATCCTCCGGATGAAAGGATAACGAAGATTGAAGAACAAGATGAGCCAGACTTCGCAGAGTTTCAGAAAGAAAATGGTTTAATAAACAAAGGATTTCATACAAGTAGCAACATGATATCCATACATATGAGACGATCCACTACTGACCTGTACCTGCCTTCGGATAATTCATTACTCACAGTGGCAAAAAGTAAGTAGAAATTGCGTTCCACTATAATTTGAAACATCGCTTGGGGCTTCTGCATACACTACAGGAATGGGCATAGATGGGTACATAAGGGGCCATTTCTGGTCAAAAACAAACATTGAAAAAAAGGCTGGATCTCATATGTCATAGACAAAGCGATTTTCAGTTTTGTAGTCTTTGGGCACGTGAAAGTGGGGGCATGCGCTAATTGGTGCACGTGCAAGTTGGGGTATGCGTCATTTTTGGCACGCGCAAATTGGGACAGGTGGGAGTGGATTACGTGAAAGTGGGAGCACCTGGGAGCATCTGCAAGTGGGGGCACTTGGTGTGCGAGTTGGGACATATACCATGGGGGCATGTGCAAGTGGGGGCAAACGCTAGCGGGGGCAAATGTAAGTGGGACATGCGCCATATAGACGCACGTGCAAGTGCTGGCACGTGGAAATGGGGGTGCACTTACAAGTAGGGTCAGATGCAAGCGAGTAAGTGGGGGCATGGGTCCCTTTCCCCCTCTCCCCGGTTTTAACGTCTCCATCTGCCAAATAGCTATCCACTTCTCCTTATTCTAATGAACCTAGACAAATTCTAAATCTTTTAACCGAGAGATTGTCATACTACACATCGTTTTATGAGATCCGTTATTCACTGAGATTATAACTTTCTATTTATTTTTAGGGCGTTATTCTGAAGACCTTGACATGAAGAGCAAAAGCTTTTTGGAAGCAAACTTCGCAGCAAGTTTACCTTCGCAAAATAAACCGAAGGAGTCAACCGAGAAAGACGACTCAGCCAAAGGAGATTCGTCGCCAGATGGTACAGTAACAAAATCCGAGAATTCAGACGTAAGAAATCAGCAAGATGACGCTGATAGCTCCGACAGCGACGATTATGACGACGTTTACGAAAACGTTCACCGGGAAGAAACAGCAACCGATTCGGACTCGAGTCACATATACGATAACATCGATAACCT
This sequence comes from Chrysaora quinquecirrha, assembly GCA_014526335.1. Taxonomy (NCBI): domain Eukaryota; kingdom Metazoa; phylum Cnidaria; class Scyphozoa; order Semaeostomeae; family Pelagiidae; genus Chrysaora; species Chrysaora quinquecirrha. The sequence goes on from JACTAT010000032.1 coordinate 4,986,440, forward strand.
AACGCCCCGTAGCAGTGTGGACGATGTTAGCGATAGCGATTCGGAGCATATTTACAGTAATATAGACGATTTATCGGAATCCGATGGCAGTCATATATATACGAATCTTGAAGAGCTAAGCGAAGAAGCCACGACTCTCAGCGAAGACGACGATATTTACGAGAATGTTCGTTTCAGGGCGAGGAAAAACTCGTGTAATACGGAAACTACGAGCGGTGATGATTCGGATAGTATCACGTACGAAAATACAGACTTCTTGAATGATAGTGAAGTTTTTGATGGAACGGAAAGTGACGATAAGAGTACACGGCCTATCATAATACCGCGGATACCAGCACGCCAGAAGCCAAGGCTGGAGCCAAAAACTGCTGGGCAAATCTCCCCAAGAAGGAGGAACGAACAAAACGGGGTGAATAAGCAACCTCGAGATCAACCGAGTACCCCCAGAGATAGAGGGAGCAACCCTCAAGCAAGCCAGAACAATTCTAGAGAAACTAGGACCAAACCTGAAGCGAGGAGTGAAAATATTCAAACAAGAAGCAAATTTCAAGCAAATGGTACTAAATCTCAGCAGAGGGGGAACAAGGCGCAACAGAATGGGAACAACCTCCAACAGAACGGGAAGAAACCTCAAGTTAGAGGAAACAACCTGCAAGTGAGAGGAACTAAGCCTCAGATCAAAGGAACCAAGCCGCAGGAGAGAGGTAAAGGGCACAAATTAGGGGGCAGAATCCCCAAGGACTGCGACAGGGAGTAAAGAAAGATGGTGGTGCGTTAAGGAATTTAAGACGCAACCAAGAGTTGCACAGAATAAAATTAAGGTAGCAAGCAATCAAAAGACATATGTCAATAGAAAAAGAATTGATTCAGAGAAATTTGTATGATTTAGATATTGTTATTGAATTTTAGGGTATTCTTAGGGCTGGCCTGATGGAGATTGTGAATAATATTATGCAATAATCTATTAATTATCTAAATTACTATTTATTACAGTTACGTTATTTAAGATATAATTAGCATAAAAGTTATTTCAATTAACCAACTTTAACGTTTGATTCTTCTTGTATCGTTTGTTTCTAAGACCCTGGATTAACGATCAATCATTGTTGGTCCAACATTTGAAACGCAAACGCCTTGGCCAAACGATCAAACATTGTTGGTCCAACATTTGAAACGCAAACGCCTTGGCCAAACAGTCAAACATTGTTGGTCAAACATTTGAAACGCAAACGCCCTGGCCAAACAGTCAAACATTGTTGGTCCAACATTTGAAACGTAAACGCCCTGGCCAAACAGTCAAACATTGTTGGTCCAACATTTGAAACGTAAACGCCCTGGCCAAACAGTCAAACATTGCTGGTCCAACATTTGAAACGCAAACGCCTTGGCCAAACAGTCAAACATTGTTGGTCAAACATTTGAAACGCAAACGCCCTGGCCAAACAGTCAAACATTGTTGGTCCAACATTTGAAACGTAAACGCCCTGGCCAAACAGTCAAACATTGTTGGTCCAACATTTGAAACGTAAACGCCCTGGCCAAACAGTCAAACATTGTTGGTCCAACATTTGAAACGCAAACGCCCTGGCCAAACGGTCAAACATTTGCTGTACGGCAAATTTAAAATGTTGGACCAACAATGTTTGTAGTTTGGCCAAATCGCATTATGCCTGTGAGGTGTTGTTTCAGCTGTGTTTTAGTCTTCTCAACGTTAAAAAAAAAACATTTAAAAGCAAGAGTTCCAAGTGCTCTATAATAGCATCAGGACGCGAGTGCTGCAAAAAAGACGCTGCAATAAATTACAAGAAAACTTGTCAGAGAAGTAACAAGCAGCCCTTTCGATGTATCGATGTATCGACAGTTCCTTTGCCACCGAATAGGGAGTCATTTCCTTTGCCTATTCATTGACTTTGCTCCAGAAATTCATTGGCCATCCGTAAAAAAATTGTTTGATAAACAGCAAGTTCTTCTTTTCCATTTCTTTCTTCGGCAGCCTTCTTTTTCGGAATTTGTTTTTCGAAGCCATTCCTCTGAAAACATCAGGTTTTTGAGCTCTCAAAACCTTCTGCCATCAAAAGCAGGTTTCCGAGACTTTCGAGAGATTCTCGGTTTGAAGTTCGTAAGAGACTGCAATGTTACCAGTTGTTAAGAGACCTTCCATGAATGGGTCCGGGGACGAGGCAAGCCAGAATTTTGGCGGGAGAGTTTCAGGTATACAGTATTCCTATTTTTTTTAATCGTGGATTCTGTTTTTTGAAAGCTTTCTGTTTTCGAAAGTTGGAGGTTTTAGAAGTTTAGAAGAACGCATGCCAATAGATCACACGCCCAATCTATCATTTTCGAACCCCTTAATTCACTTGCACCTCGGCATCTCTGTGATGTTTTCATGACAGTGTCCGGGTTCTGAGTTTCATCCAAAAGAGTAAAAAAACCAAAACAGACATTGCAGTACACGTGTTCAGATCCGGTAATGGGGAAAGATCCTTTGCACTCCGTGGGGCTAGTCTGTGGAACAGCCTTGATTTTGATAAAAAGGCTCGTTCTGTCAGAGTTGCTATCACGTTCCAGATCGCGGCCAACTCAGCAGTCCATCCTTCAGAGAAAAACAAAATATCACCCTGGCAGTTCATTCTAGATTATAAGTGTGGGTGAATAAGGTGAAGAGCTATGGTATTGCCGTAAAGCAACCTGAACCCGATCATTTATCAAAGTGACAAATTTAAAGTTAGTATCTAATAGACTGAAGTGCCTGTAAAGGATGATGATGATGATGCCCCAAGGCAGAGATTGCCCCCACCCCTCCCCCTCAAAACAGTAAGGGGTTTCTCCTAAAACACTACCCTCCGAAAACATAACATGGACGAGCCCCCATAATAGTTTCAATTGATATGTTAGTTTTGGTTTTTGATGATTGAACTCGTAGATTGGATGTAAAACAGCCCTTGAGAAATAGAATTCCAATTGAAAAAGACACACCTAACTTATGTAATAGAAAATATTTTTTGAAATGCTGCAGTTACAATGCTTCATTACTCTATACGTTACTCTGTATGAAAAATCTTGGGAGAGAACTTCGCTTGGAAGTTGGAAGAGCAAAGCATGAAGAATTAAAGCCACCGCAACTTTAGAGCGCCAGTCCTTCTCTTCTTCTAGTGTTCAATACAATTACGCTTGACTTACATGGTCCTCAGTTGGTTCATAGATGGCATATATATGCCCATTTCCATCTGCATTTCCATCTTCCTGTGTTTTATGATTCATCTCTTCCGGTACATCATATACGGGATCACAATTTCCATTTAGTAAAATCCTCGGCGGAGACCCTCTGTCCATGCTTGACTTGATAACATTCGGCAAAGTTGGGCGTCCATCTTTTTCGTCTTTGAGTGACGCATTTTTTGCCGCAATGGACAATGGGATATCACCAATACTGGAATACCCATCGTCCTTTTCTTTCTGACTAGATCTTTTGTGTTTCTCTACAAAACGAAGGTTGATACCGTAGGCCTTTTTGATATGGAATAAAATCAAACTCTTATTAACTCAAAAAGCTGCCTACTGTACTTGACATACATTCTTGCCTACAATCCACTCAAATGTTAGTTTAACTTGCACAGTAAATAGACTTAAGATCAAAGTCGTTTTGGCCTAAATTTTCTGAGCCCACGTTTTCCCTAGCGTACAAAGTACTCTATAAGACTTAGCCATTCGTGCCTATAGTCTCTCAGACTAGGCTTTTCTATGCATAGTAAGCACTCTAAAAGTTATAGTCATCCATATAGCCAATCCAGACGTTTCCTGATGCATACTATAAACATCCAACTCATTCATGCCACATGCACCTGGACGCAACCATGGAGACTTCCTTGTCCTTAAGCCAGCGGGTTTTAGTTTTCCCTTGTATAGCTACAATTTATCTAAACGCTTATCAACGAAAGGGGAAACATTACTGTTATTTCTTTTTTTAGATTTTTAAATTGGAGGAATTGGCGTTGGCTCTCTGATCATGCAGTTGAAGTTCGAATCCCATCAACTGTGATATGCCACTTGTGGGAAAATTTATCCTAGTGTTTGCCATTCATGAAGATATATCTTAGCTTCGATATAGCTTAAATATCATTACGTTCGAGGGCGAGGTAATGATGGGGCATTATTCTCCGGTCATGCCCACTCATTGCGTCAGTCTTTCGAAACTTTTAGGTTTAGAACGCAGCACCAAATGGCTTCGTTGTTAACGGCTTCAAATACGAGTTTCGAAATCATTAGGGTAATGACCATGCCCTTACCGTAGGGTAATACACTACATTATCTCCTTCGGGCAATACCAAAAATATTAACCCTCAACCAAAGTATACTGACGGCTTTGGGTTACTATTTTCTGTTGTTGCACCTAGAATAGTTATTTAACGCTTATTAGTATTGATTCGCTTCTAAGCGGTGAGGTGAGATGAAATTTTATTTAAGCGCGAGTCGCTAGGATCTCAGTAGTAGGTTAACTAATCGAGACCTCGAACCTGTCTATGACGCTACTGTGGCTAGGCTCGAACCATGACCACACTGAGCCCTTGGCACCACGAGTCAGCTCGATTACACCACGCCGCCACAGCACCTTCAGCTATTGTAAACATTAAATAAAGTGAAGAAACTTACTGACGACAGCGTACAGCTTTCCAAGGAGCTTGTTCTGCGAGTTATTGGCTCATCATAATCATCATCATCATAATCGTCAACATTATCATGCTCTCCTTTGCGGCAGATTGTGAAAACAGGGGCGGAATCGATCGCAACAAAGTCCCCACTGGGGTTGATTGTCCACAGAACCCCAGAAGGATGACCCTGCGTTCCAGGTGGCAGGGGTGCAGCTGGCTATCAAAATAGAAACTAGTTTTTAAAAGCTTGAGAAAGTTAAATAAACGTTTTAAAGTCGAACATGCTTATATAGCAAGCAACTTCTGTGAGGCGACTGATCTTTGAGAACAAAAGTCAAGAGATATGACACATAAAAAAGAGCGGCCATGCCAAACGTTCAACATAAAAACAGACGGTAATTCATCCACCTTTCATCCAGAGAGTATTTATTTATCCCTTCTTGTCTTGCCTGCCAGTCACATGGAAGATCGGACTAGCAACCCCCCACCCCCTTCAATGTTGAACAATGATTTTGAGGCCCAATAAGTATTTTTTAAGAGTGTAAGAGCATGTCTCGTATTGAAGTGGGGCGTTAAAAGAAAACTAGCCCTCTAGCCCTCTCTTTGTGGCTACTATTTTCAGTATAGGGTGAGTTGACGTAGATGCTGACACGCATGTGGGTCAAAGAGACCTCAACAATGAACAGGAATCAACCCTTAGTAAGCAAATTGAACTTTGCCGGACACTGCAAAACAACATCGAAATACAGAAACGTATAACTGAACTTAGCCAGGCACTGCAAAATAGCAGTAAAGCACAGAAGCGTAGACGATGTATCCCTACAGTGTTAAGCTATGAGTAAACTATAAGACATGTCGCGCGTGGCAATGCATTTGGCGCGTCTTCCAGGGTGGCTAAACATGCCAGTGACAAGCGAGCAACATGTCCCCCGAGTCATTTTCATGTTGCGGAGACAAGAAATGTTTCTATTGTCTCCCAGAAACATTTGCGTGTCTCTTGCTACAAATTTTGTCATGCGCTTCAAATTTTCCAAGGTGGTTAAACTGGGAGACACCGAAGGGACATCAATATCGCGCGTGACATGTCTCATAGTTTAGCCAGGCCTTTACAACCACTTTCACACATGCTTCTGGCTACTGTTAGACCCATGGAGGTTGCTCTAAAGAAAACCTGGACGAAAGGTAAGCTATACTCACATTCAGAGGCTGCGGGTTTGAAATGTTCAGTACTAAAAGCAAGAAAAAGAAAAACAATTAGTCTAAAGAAATCACTTAAAATACTGAGAGAGAAAAGACATTTTCAAAGAGGTCTGGGTCGGCGCGACATTTTTCTGAAAGATGGCGGATAATTTAGGAAAAGAGTCTCTTCCACGTGCAACAACTTGAATTGCAGTGGCTCCAGGAGAGATATTGCAGCAAATTTTGCTTCAAATTCCCAGCTTGTCTACTCAAGGAAGCATAAAATCAAGAATTTTCCTTCTTGTGAGATACTTGCATCTTGTTTCCTGAGTTTCTGTAGATATTTTCAACATTTATTGTCACAGATTCCTTTTCTCTCTTTGTCGCGAAGAGGATTCCTTTAGTCAAGATGTCTACCACCTTCCAGAAAAAAGTCGAGTCGAACCAGACCTCTTTTAAAAGGTTTATTGAAACCAACAGAAGCAGACCAGTAAGTCTGTAATTTGTTACATCAATCGAAATAAGTAAAAATTAATTCTGATGAAATTCTTACTTATTTTCCGATTATCATGATGCTGCTGGTAATTGTGCACTCTCCTAAAACAAAATGGATACTTATTATGATGTATTATAATACGATAATAATAATTTTAAAAAAATACATAATTAAGAAAATAAGGATATATATTAACATGAAAAACTTGATTATTTAGAGAGGGCTGCTATCATTCAATAAATTAGGCTTCCTCAATCTTAAATTGATAAGAGGAATGCGCAGAATCCAGAACTGTGAAGCAATCTTCTGACCACAGATTGCGACACCTTTCTGAATTCTGAATATACTTGTAGATATGGGAGCTCTTATCCGACAGCAAATGCTCTCGCACGCGTGTTGCAAAATGACGACTGGTTTCACCGATATAACGAGCATTACAGCCCGCACAAGCAACTTGTATACAACACATGAGCGGAGATTGCAGGGAATCGAGTCCTTCACTACGAACAAGTTCTTAACCTTAAAATATGAAAAAGCAAGTTTAATATCAACATCACGACAATACCGTTTGAGAATTGAGCGAATTCTGCTTTTACCCCAGGCAATGTATGTGTAGTACAGTGGAGGGCGTGCAGTACAGTGGACGATATTCAGTATAAAGTTGAGGAATATCATCAATGCGCTTGAGGGATATCATCAGTTCAGTGGAGGGATATCATCAGTACAGTGGATGATATTCAGTACTGTGGAGGGATATCATCAGTAAAGAGGAGGATATTCAGTACTGTGGAGGGATATCATCAGTACAGTACAGTCATGACTGAAAAACCACCACCGTACTGATGATATCCCTCCATTGTACTGAATATCCTCTACTGTACTGCATACCCTCCCATGTACTGCATATACATTACCCGGGGTGGTTTACGATTCGCTCTATTTTCAAACGGTACGAAAGCCTTCTCGAAATAAAGAAATGACGGCAACAATGATAACAACAATCTCAGCTAAGGGTTCTTAGCTTCTTACCTTCCCTTGACGTAACATGTTAACAGGATTATGATTATTATTATTAACAGAACAGCAGCGATTGATAGACTGACGGCAATAGCAATGACTTTTCCAGTGTTACTTGGTTTCGACTCCCTGTTGCCTAAATCACCAGTTCCAGATGAGTTACTGGGCACAGTAGTTCTTCTTATTGTTTTCGAGTGAATAGTTGTTGCTGTTGTTCTTGTGGCGTTCGTCTCTGTTCCTTGCTGATGTGTCGTCTGTTGATTAAAAGCACAAAAAATTATATTCGGTTTTACTGTATAAGCTCAACCATAAAACAATAACACACATGCTGAAGATTGCTACAAAGATTTCGCTACTCCACTCAAGGACAGGACTGAGTTGAGGGCAAAGAATCTAAATGTAGAATCTATAACAGGATACTGCAGGAAACGCAGAGTGACATACCATTGAAGTTGAATCACTGTGCGCTGTGGTTTTTGGTCTCGCACTGCTACTGAATGACACACTCTTAGTCGTTGCTCTTGTGCTTGATTTACTTGTGCTGTCTGCTGTTGATTCTACTATAGTTGTTGGAACAGAGGTTTGCGTTGTTGTTGCTGGTTTAGTTGTTGATGCCGCTGCAGTAGTTTTTGCCGTTGTTGTTGTTGTTTTTGTTGTTTCTAATGTACGAGTTGTGGTTGCTGTTGTTGATACCGTGCAATTTGTTCGTTCTAGAGGATTCGCTCCAACTGTTGGCAAAAATATACAGTAAGTGTTTCAACAACGAATATATCAAAGACTTGTACTCTTGTGCTCTAGTACTCCATGTATAAGATCCTCCAGTTTCTGGAACTGGGAGCAAGTGTATTCCACGGTAGGCTACAATTAATCCCACTAACAGAAGGTAGACTGAGGAGTTCTACTCAAAATAACATGCGAAGAGTATATAAGGAGTACAGCCTTAGGGTATGCCCCCTGCTGTCATGCATATGATACTATGAGAAAGCCTTAACAAAACCATTATATGAGTTGGGAATCAAGACGGGGTTGTCCCTGAGTATGAAGAATAAGGAACGACGCGACACCGTGAGAACAAAATACAGTTTTGATAGCAAAACAACAGAATGTTATTGTGCCCTGATTTATCTCTTAAATCATGCAGCAAGCTTTCTTGGTGGACAAGGCTTTTTCTGAGATCTGAGACTGTTAAGAGTATTTTACATGTTCTGCAAGTACGGTTTATTGGAGCGACCGAATTCGTCGCATTACAATCAAATTTGACAGTAGCAATTCCTGCCAAAAGTCTTGGATCACTTGCACCATTTATTCTTCAGGAATACTAGCAGATCCCTATTCTCCTCCTTAACAATGGTGGTAACGGCAATTAAGAGTACCCCACTCGTACCCGCTGTCTATCAGACTGGCCTAAGGAGCGAAAACTGTGACTTGTGTGATAAATTTAGTAAGAACCTAAAACTGGTCGCAGAAACATTTGGCTAGGCCCGAAAATCTTAATGCTTGGCAGTTAGACTAACAAAAGGAATAATAGAAACATAAGTTACTCTACAACAGCAACAACATTAACTTACTTCTGTAGCTTCCCGCCATTTTGAAAGCAAGGCATGAATTCACTCTACTGTTTCCGACGTTGCACGTGATTCCAAGTGAAATCAGCAAACCATCGTACATTTTGCTTGAGCAAATAGCTGAAGTACGCTAAAAAGTTAAAAAAACATAATTAACCCTAATTTTACCGGGCTTATTTCAAACAGCCGCGGGGTGGTGTTTTCCACCCCACTCCAAAAATTGCTGTAGAGCCCCACTCCTGTAAATCTAGGGCAATGAAACCTGGCACAGGCATGGGCCAATGTATTAGGAGTAAGGTTGGTAAATCGGGCGTCTCCCACTTCTGGAAAGCAACGGTAGGATTAGGGTTAAGTAACGCATTGAAAGACTATAATCTTATAAAAATTATAGCTCACGGCAGTTTTTCGCAGATTTTCTGCAGTTTTCAAGACGTCGCATTTCCCTAATAGACTTTTTCAAAGAGGCCCGGGTCGGTGCGACAGTTTACCGGAAAATGGTAGAAATGTTGAGGGACAGATTGCAGCACATTTTGATTCAAACTCATATAATATTAGAGTTAAAGTGAAAGAAAGGATTCAAGTCCAAGCTTATCAGCTCAAGGATACATTTAATCAAGTATTTTCTTTTTGTGAGCTACTTGATCTTGTTTCGTGAATTTCTACAGATATTCGTAACATTTAATGTCATAGATTTCTTTCCTCTCTTAGTCTTTCATGATTCATGAATCAGAAGCAAGAGTAAAGTAAAATCTGCTGCTCTACCTCTCCTTAAGCGATTGTAATCAAGGTCGTTGCACGTGGAGAGGATTGCCTTACTCAATATATCTACCATTTTCCAGAAAAATGTTGCGTCGACCGAGACCTCTCTGAAAAGGTCTACTTGTTAGTAGCTTGCCGTCACATTATAGGGCTTCCCTTTTAAGCTATGAATACAAATGCGAATTTTGGTTTGAAATGGCGACAGGATACGTTAAAAATTGCAAGAGCGCTCATTTCGACTGTGACTGTTAAGAAACAGTTGACAACTAATCGCAGAAGTGCGCCGACGCATTGCCGTAAGACAGATACTTGTGGCCAACTAAATCTCCGACGACAACTTGTTCTTACTATCCGCAATGTCTACATAAGCCTGGCTTTTAAGTCAACAAGGTAAAATAGGGTCTTTGACATAGTAAATATATTCGGACTTATCAAGGCTGTTTCTGACACTGTATTAGACATGATAGTCACCACTTATCATGACAAGCCTTTGATATTTAGTAGGGCAACGTTTCGGGAGAGATCCATCTCCCATCATCGGGCAATGAGAAATGTGGTTTCTTTCCTATTTATTGCAAAGGTCGGATCGAAAGGTGTGAAACTGACCGGACCTGCGAGGAAGCATGGGAATTTTTGGCGCTCAATTTCTAAGATTTGTGGCGCCAAAATTGCGTTCAGTGGTCTTTAATATTAGAATACACACCTGTAACTTGTCAGTGCCAGCATTGCTTTTAACAATATTCATGTCAATATCACCATTCTTCGTCCATAATATTTTCCATCCAGTATTTTCATAAAATGTTGTTGCACGTTGGATCGAACATTTAGTTGCTTTTGTAGAGCAAGTACTCCATGTATTCGGGCAGTAGAATATATCAAGTCCACTTTGTAGCCCTGTGGATGATGTCTTAGCAACAGTGTTGGGATCTGACCCAGAGCCAAGAACAAACTTGCAGTCTGAGATAGAAGAGAAATCGCTATCCTTAGAAAGTTTGTCAATTTTTCGCAAAAACAAAGCAAGTAAATTAGCAAAGCTCTATGTAGCCCTACATCAAGTGCCTTCATTGGAAACCCCACTGATTAATGCTCAAACTATAGGCTTATTCCATGAACCGGAGTAACCGCTATTAAACTGCTTAGACGCACAAATCATTTTGAGCGATCTCGGTATTGTGTTAGTATGGGCGATACATGGGGCCGAATGACCGATGTGAAACGTCTATCTCGAGCGAAATTTCAGCTCATTCAATGTGAGCTCGTGTAGGATGTTAGGAACATGTGTAGGATGTCAATGACTTGACTGCACCACAGCAAAATACATTCGAGACAGAGTTATAAAGAGATATCTTAACAGCAAGAGGGAGCTAATTATTAACTCAGTTGAATATATGAAAATACAGAAATGGAATATTAAAGCCTAGCTTACCTTTTGCTATTTCGAAATCTGCAAGACACTGTTTGCTTGCTGACCAATAACTACCATAGTTACATCGACAGTTGCAGCAGCTGACACAGAACTTGTACGCATTGCTGTTTGCGCAGCCTTGACGACTACAAGCAGCGTTCGGATTCGGGAACTCGTCCGTGTCGAAGTCATTTGTAAATCTTGTGACGTATTGAGAAAGGCAGAAATTCAATTCAATGCTTAAAAAGATGCATAAGACCGTCCGCTTCAATATTGATTGTCTCATTATGAGTTGAATATCTGACTGGAGAGAACTGGAATCCTGTATGTATATTGAGTCGGCGCTAACGAATGTGGGAACTAATTCTTAACTCGAGTGATATTCTGCACTAAATCAGGTTTCTCTGCCAGCTCTGGGTCCTAGAGCCTACTTTAAAATTCTGAGTTATTATAGCAGTATTTTAGGCAATCTGTAGCAACACTGCAAGTGCCAATTACCTAGGCATCACAGAGATGCCAACAGTTGCAGAAACAGCAAGATTAACGCTCTTTTTTCAAGCTGAAAAAAGATTTGTAACTGAACTAAAGATCACTTGCTTGCTTTCTCTTGTTCACTCCCTGTCACTCCCCTGTGTTTGCTCTCAAAAATGCGTTGTATACCTCCACCAAAATTCTTCGGAACCAAAAAAAGAGCGAAAAACGGCAACAGCTTATGCAAACAGGTTTATATTTCCACTTTCAATGCCTTCGCTTTTACTTCGAATCCGCACAATATTGAAGCTTTCCTCTCTTCCAAACACAGCAATAATATACCAGGTTTACTTGTAGAGTGCACACAGGACTTAGTCTATGTTGCCAGTTATGCAGAGCTGTCTCACAAATTTCACAGAGGATAATGCAAATTCAAAAACTCCTGATCTTGACACGGCCTAATGTGTCGAAGGGTTGAGTAACGGTAACGCTCGGTTTTAATGCATAATAATACCAATCTTTACGCCGCAACATAAAGCTAACATATACAGTACCATAGACAGTAACTCAGATAAATAGGTCTTGAGTGTTTTCTCTATGTTTTCAATTCCAAAATTTTAATCAAACTGGACAAATTCACTTCTTCACATTACACAGCTTTAACTTCGTTAAGTTCATGCAAATTTCACGAACGTAGGAGGGTTGAGAATTATGGGGTAAACGAGCTCTTTAATTACCCATGCGGTCAACTGATGAATAAAAGAAAATAATGAAGGAAAAAGAACAATAGAGAGTTGTATAATTAAAGACCAAAATATTAATTTGTTGTTTTTATGAACCATTAACAATTTGAATTGCGATGTCGTAATGCCAAGTCATAATTATTTCTTTTCCCCCGGTTTAACTAGAAATCCCCAAATAGCTTAGTACATTTCACGGGGGTATCATTAGAATCAATGCACTTCCTGGAAATGTTTCTTCCAATATTGATTTTCAATGGGCAGGGTACTCCGCTCAGGGGGTAGTGCTGAAAAGATTAATTAATAAATTTGGCATCCAGTAATGGCATCATAATATTAGGTTGCATTTGTCCCTACGCACTTTTAGAAGCCGTGCAGTGAGAAGATCTCCCTGTAAGACGCCCCAAAGAAAACCCAGATTTGATATATTCCTTTTGTAGCCAATTTGAGGCTGCGCAGAAGCAAGCACAAAGTCTCGCTTTTTCCCGCTCTTAGTTTGAAATCCTCAATTCTGATTGGCTGTTATCTTAGCAAACCATTTCATTCGGAGAAAATTTGCAGTGACTTCAACTTCGCGAGAGGTGAAGGTGAAAGTGAAATGGTTTTTTCGCGCTAATCACTAGGATCTCAGTAGTAGTTTAACTAATCGAGACCAAGAGTCAGCTGGATCACGCTATGACGCAACAGCACCTACAATCTTGGACAAAATATATCCGGACTGTGTGTGATCAATGTTGACATTCTATTTTGCCCCCTCCCCCACCAATCAATGCTGTTCTGTTGTAAGATTTCGGCGAGTTGCGTCTGCTCCCATCAAGCCTTAATTTCAAAGTCAATAGCAACATTGATATTGGGGGAAGGGGGACTGGAAAGGTTCAACAGAAGTTCAGTAACTTATGTCAAAGATTGTAGTCTACGCTCTGATCAGCGTGCCTTTGATGATGATGATAATGATGACGATGTTGATAGGCTGGTAGTATTTATGAAACTCCATGACATTCTGCAAGATGTTTTTCCGGCCTTGGAGTGGTGTTTCCGAAAAGAGAGAATTTTCTTTGGTAATGATGACTGTTGATATTTTAAGCCGTGCTGAATAATAGCGATTAAGACCACGCTACTCGTGTTCGTAAAGTCAGCTTTGCTTTTCGGCTAGTATATTAAATTCACTGATTGAGTATAAGTTTAATGAGCGCAATTAACAAAGATACGACTTGCTTATTGCAGCGTAGTTGCATCGTAAAATTGAGGTAACGATAATGCTTGAAGTAGTTTAACATAAAACTACAATTATATATTTCGGTAAAGACATCAACATAGTTGGGAAACTTGAAGTTTCGAGGTACTTTTAAAACTTTTTTCTATAAGGACTGCTGAATTCAGAAAGCTTAGAGATATGGTGATATTTTGACTAGAAGTTATCAATAATATTGCTCAGCAATATCTTAAACTGGTTGATTGAGTTGGTGTTTACATTATTATTGAAGGCAGAAAACGTGAAGCTGTGTCGTCGAAAAGGAATAGCAATCACCAGTATCTGTCCTAACATTTAATGTGTTCAAAAAGTACATCTCAGTGTAAGTTAAAAAAGTCTAAGTTATAGAGGATCTGTGACAAAAAAGACTGACTTGAACTTGAACCAATACAGCAGTCGTATGTGTACAAGTCTATGGTGATGCTACGTCTACAATTTCTTCAAATATAATAGAAGTCTAAATAGAAGTTCGGTTGGAAAACGACCAGAAAGTTCAAAGAGAGAGACAAACGAAAGCACGAAAAACTCGACAAAAGCGATGGGTTACTCAGTAATAGTGTTTTTCACCTTAATCGCAGTTGTGTCGACACAAAACATCACTAGACCAGCGTCCACATCGTCTGATCGCGATTCGTTTCAGAATCCGAAATGCAACTGGCAGGCATGCTTGAAATACGCATCGACATGCCACACGGCATCATGTTGCAGTTGCATGTGTAATACAGGAACATCGTACATGTCGCTGAATAAGAGCTGCGTCGCAGAGAAACAAATAGCCACAGGTACGTATGACAGGCATTTTTTAACTCTTGTGTTATCGTCATAAACGGATCATCACCCTGACGTTTAAGGCGTTTAGAATGTAGCATTGTTAGAATGTAAAATTGGAATATAGCACGGCCCCCTGAAAAGCAGTCCTATAGGACTGATGGGGCTACCGTAGGTAAAGAAAATTAGATTACATTACATTACATTAGATTTCAACTGACTTGAACGAAAGGACAGATTTGCTCAGGGTAGGACAGACTCTGCGCCATAAAGCATTGTTAATGATGACCCCAACTTAGGCTAAATCACTCCTTTTGTGTGGCAGTTTCCATACATCTAGAGATCTTTTCTCTTGCTCTTGATCGTTGCTGTTGCTTTTGATAGCTTTTCGCTGCCGTATGGAACCACATAAAGAATGAAATTCGCTAATGACAAGAGTCGCGCCGCAGAGAGTGGCAACGGCAGGGCACGGCACGGTACGGCACGGCATTACGTATGAGACGAGTCTAAGCTTTCCGGCAAAATGAAGTGATGCAGATAACACATTTAATATATTTGTTTTTGTTTGCATAACTTGCATCATATATGCCAAACATTCGTAATGACCACAAACATTGGATACCTCAAGGCAATTAGCATCAACTAATTTGGTTTTAATTGCCACGAGATTTGGCAGCACATTTACCGGAAAATATTATAGGTAGCGGCAATGGGCAAAACGGCAACTCAGACTTCCTAGCCTCGTTCTAATATAAGAGAAACGTCAAACACGTCACTATTTTCGCTTACCTCATCGTTGTCATCATAGGATGCTTTTGATACCTTTGACAAGGCTTTCTCTCTACTCTAGGCATATCTTTCAGCTTTTTATACTGTAATTCTTCAGCTTCTCTTCAGTCTTCTGCTTTTCCTGAAAAGGAGAAGAACAATACAGTATGGTGACAGTACAGTACAGGAACAAACTTTAAATCGATGTTAATTTCACTTCTTGCAAATCTCGTTCATCTTTGTCGAAATCCAATTGTTTTCTTGCAAATTCCTCGGAAATCCTTTTGTTTTAACGGAAATCTCGAATGCTTTTCTGAAGAGTGAAAAGCCCCTCGTAGTAAAACAAGGACTCATCGCCAAGATACAAATTCAGCCTTACTAGAACAAGTCAGGTTTATTTATTTAAATATGTTAGTCATGAGTAGAATGAAGTCCAGCAATGTTTGCATGTTTTTTTTATTGGGAACCTTTGGTCTTAGTTAAGGTTGGCTTTCTTTAATATTTCAGCAAAATGAGGCTGAAAGTTCCTTTAATGTTCCTTGTTCTGATATATTCTTGAGTACCAATTTTTACAGAAGATGCAATTTTCAATTCATTTAAGAAAACAAATTCATTTAAACTTACTTCATTTTCTAACTTTAGATATAAATTGAGTCTTTTAGGGAAGTGCGTTGGGAAATTTTAAGTTATTCTTAATTTTTCATCCCAGCCTAAAAAGTTTCTTAAAGATTCTTAATTTTTTGGGAATTTTCAGCCTTGTACAGGTGTTCCTTATACAAAATGTGTATTCTTACTCAAACTACTATAATTTCATCCTTTACAGGGTGCAATTTTATGGCTCAGACAAGCTCAACAGCCCCTTGGAGCTTCAGGCAAATCTCAGTAGCAACAATTAGTGAACTTGTAACAGGAATTCATGCATTCCATTGTACACTGTCATCGTGTGTCATGGCAACTGACTGCAAGTTGATGGAGTTGCAGTATGAAAACAATGGATGGAAGAAGTTCCCAACCAGCATGCTTGGGACACTCTCCTTCTCACAAAATCTATTGAAGGTTGGTCTCATAAATAATAAAACATCTTCCAAAAAGTTAAAATTTGCTGTTAAAATGGTGTTTTAGCACCAGCCACTGGGATCTCAGTAGTAGGTTTACTAATCAAACCTCAACCCTGGCCGTGATGCTATGGTAGTTTGGCTTGAACCCTGACCACACTGAGCTTCTGACACCACATGTCAGCTGGATTACACCACAATGCCCAAGCACCTAATAAAGTTAAGGGGTGTTGCTCTATTGTAACCATGCAATGCTGAGAGAGAGAACGTGAAATAGTTTAGTCAGTGCAAGATGCTAGGATTTCAGAAGTAGATGAACTGCTAGCGGGACCTCAACTCCAAGGATTTTTCTGGCATAGATGTAGATATTATTGGCCTAACATTTGGCATCAGGTTTACATGGAATGCACCCTGGCTTGACTCTGGCTGTGACATTACAATGGCTGGATCTGGTAGAACATGACACTAAAACACCTTCTGAGAGAAGTTCAGTGTAAGTGTGGTGCTAGGATATGATGATGCTTGGCTGATACATTTTTAAAGTTTGAGGTTAATTCAAGAGCAATTTAGAACTCAGGAGGATCAAGAAAGATTTTGTCTAATGATCTACAAGACACAAGTTTGAATATCTCTTGGGTGAAATACCAAATTTATTGTCAGTTATGGTTAACCCCAGTTAAAAAATAAAGATTGCTTGCTTACTTGCAGCCTTAATTTCATTGCTCTTGAACCAGGCATCTTTACTGTGCTATCTTGTTACCTCAATCATGACACCAAGGGGGATGGTAATAATTTCTTCTTTTTTTCAGCTGTCTGGCAACAAGTGCTACCAAGAGGTATACCAAGGTCTTCTGTTATCAGCATCTTTGCAATGTACTGTCAAAGGCTCAACTACCACTACCAAGTCATCTTGCATTATCTTAAAGGTATCAGGAAATTACAAAGGTTAGTTTGATGGACACTTGACAGATATGATAAAAAAATTTAGGTCTAAACTGGCTAGCTAGACTCCAGGGTGGAATCCATGCAATCTCCACACCAGAGATTACGCCAATGAAAACTGCTTTCACGCCAATAGAAACAATAGATCCATTGTTCTATTAGGAAATAATATTGCTTTCTATTGTTTTTCTGAAAGATTCACGCCAGCACGCCAAAAATTTTCGACACTTTACGCCGGATTTATCCGGCGTAGGCTACATGGATTCCACCCTGGGCTAGACTTAGGTATTTATATTACCAAGAGCGTGGTAAAAATTTTGTGGTTGGTGGAATCAATCCAGTGGAAGAATTAAAACAAATAAATAGTTACATTACATCGAGGACTAAATCTAGTTTGCTTTCAGTATCGCACTTCTTGTAGAGCTTAAAGGCTACAGATCATTTTAGTTAGATAATTTAGGCCCATAGATAGGCCTATCTTATTAAGATTCAACAAGAAGCCTGCAGCTCATTCAACGAGCCCTGAAGCTCTCTTGCACATAGGTTCGACTTTATAGTGCGTCAAGTTTATGTTTAATCTTACGAATGAACTTAACTCACCTTCATTCGTGACTTATTGGCACAGACAAACAAGTTTGATTATTTTCTGTTTTGAAAAATTAGGCTTGCTACGTGCCGCCATAATCTCAAAATGGAAAGATCTGAAATGGAAGAGCCAATCAAATTACGCATTGATTCACGCATGCGTTGATCGAACAAACTGGGAAACCTTCCAGATCAGGGGAGTGGCAGTGGAGGGAACTAGGGAACTTTCTAACCGTCAGCAATTCAGCACCCCAAAGAATACGACTCTTTATTTTTTTATGCTTTTCTCTTTGCAGTTGGTACTATACCAGATTCGAGCAATTGCAAGGAAAATTCATCATCATCAGCCTTGAACAATAACGCCGTTTTCTTCAAAACAGATAACTTCACTTTTACCATCAACAACTCAGATAAACTTGGTTGATCAAAAGACAACTATTTCATCCTTTCCCATGGCCACAGCCACATCTAAAATTCTTGCTCCGACCTCATCAAAATATATTTCGCCAACATCATCAACGTCATCTTCAGTACTTTCATCTTCAGCTAAAGCAAATTACCTAACATCACCTATCACAATCACTCAGTCGCTCTACCAAACAACAACGACTCGATTGCAATCAAATCTTGGCATTTTCATGACGTCAAAATATTACGTCAGTGTGACGTCATTATCTGACGTCATAGTGACGTCAAAATCTGCTGTCAATGTGATGTCATCAGCCGGCCGCAGCATCGCGTCGATGTCTTACATGAATGTCATATCGCAGTCACAATTGCTTTTGCTCTCAAGCCAGAAGCTGCCGTTGGAGCCGAGAAAGTCGATGCAGACGAGCATGACAGTTTTCCGAATGTTATCTCATGAGGTGACAACTCAAGAGACGATGAACTTTAGCTCGCAAGTCCAGGTACGAACGACTACAATTCATTTTACAGGTCCCATTTTTTATGGAAGAACCCTCCGGAGGGTGAAGTGGCTGCGTAGTCGAGACAATGGGTTTGTCATCGTAAGCTAGTAGGTTTGAGTCTCAGTCGGGAACACCCAGCACTATGTACTATCCTTGTGGAGAGTTATCAAAATGAGATTTCGGAGCCAATTCAATTCAGCTGTTGTGTCCCAAGGTCGGGTTCGTGTGTTTGCTCCAGAATTTCAACCTGTGGGCTGAAGTTGTCACAACTTGCAGGCAATTTCTGGCGGGAGTTGAAAGTACTCCACCACTTGGTGTGTGAGATCGAACAGACCGGTAGGATTAGGGCTAACAAATAAGATCCCATGATTTTTTCAGGCTATCACCTGCTAAAGTTTACATAAGAATTTTCCGCAATATTAGAATTATTTGAATGCCATGAATGTCTTTATCTACAGTTTTGATTCCGGGTATCTTTTTCTAGGGAATCACGTCAGTTTTCCCAAGCAGCAGTACTACGCAGATGCAAAAGCAATCAAGCATCATCATTGGACCTCGAACAACGAGAGATCAAAATGAAACAGATAAATTCAACTTTGTATTGTACTCAAGTTTGGCTGGTGGAACTGTCTTGTTCATTCTTATAGTCCTTGGCATTTTTTTGACTGTCGTACTTATCAAAAGGTATTAAATTAGGCCCTAGTCAAACGATCAAACATTGTTTGTGAAACATTTGAAATTTGCTTACTAAACAATGTTTGAACGTTTGGCCACGTCACAAAACATTAGTTGTCAAACATTTCTTGCTTGAGCCGTGCAAAAAGATGTCTATGAACAATTTCAAAAATATTTGCAACAACTTAAGCTTGTTTGTTCTTGTAAAGAAATGTCTTGTGTTTTGACAAACGGTCGAACATTGTTCGTGAAATATTTGAAATTTGCTTACACGCTTTTTTTTTATAAGGAACCACTTTATAAGGAACCTACATGTAGAAGGCCCGAAAATTTAAAGAACTTATACTACTAAAGAGAAAATCATTAAGGAACTTTTGAATGTTGAATACTTTTATCACTGCAAATAATCAAGAATTAGAAAGCCGGTTCCATTCATTTGCAGTCGAAAATCACATAAATTGTACGTTAAGCATATATCCAATGTTTCTTTGAGTAGTCTCGAGCTTTGCTCACATGCAAATGTCTCTCTTTTATTGTTAAGACCACTGTATGTGCAGCTAAAATTAAGGAACTATTAAGGAACTTTTGGAACTACAATTGCCTCAAAAGAGGCCCAAAAATAAGGAACTTTAAGAACTAGGCCTCGAGGTAGGTTCCTTATAAAAAAAAAAGCGTGTACTAATGACTTAACAATGATTGAACGTTTTGCCATGCCATGTCACAAACATTGCTGGACAAACATTTTTTGCTTGAGCCGAACAAAAAGATGTCTATGAACTATTGCAAAAACATTTGCAACAAGTGAAGGTTAATTGTGCTTGTAAAGGAACGTCTTGTGGAAGGATTGTGCAATGTCTTGTTACTTGGTCAACGCTCGAACATTGTTTGTGAAACATTTGAAATTTGCTTACTAAACAATGTTAGAACGTTTGGCCATGTCAGAATACAGCACTTGATAAGCATAAATTGTGTTAGCAATGTTCATTTTATACTCGTCACTAGCAAAAAAATGTTTGACGGCCTATGTTTTTCAACCTTAACTTAACGATCAGAATTTTGTTTGAAAACTGTTTGATTTGGCCAGAACTCGTTGGGGTATGTTTTTCACCTGCTTAGAAACATTTTCAAAAACAAAAATTGTTGCTGGAGAGCTTTTTGCGACGTAACCGAACGATAAACATTTTGCTTGACAAACAGATTTCTAATGTTTGACAAACAATGTTTGATCGTTTGGCCAGGGCCTAAGCGTTCGCTTTTTATCCTCAACGGTGTGTTGTCAGCCCTAAGTATTACCTGTTAGAATGACAGCAACTTGATGTGGTCCGTCTTCGATAAGGGCAACAGCGTAATATCCTTAATTTTATTATTTTCCAGGAAAAGACTGAAAATCCAAAGAAACAACAGGAAAGGTATAACAACACTATTTTCAAAAACAAAAATTTGATGTTCTCCGGAAATCAACAGACATTTTACCCAACATAGGAGTGTTTTGCTATGTACTCAAACCAAATTCGTTTTTCCTTGCTATGAATTTCGAATAATTCTTTCATTCTCTTTTTGCAGTTATTGTACGAAAATTTTCCGATGGTCTGGCAACTTTCAAGGTGGGAAACTTGAACATTGCAGTTATATAAATAAGTTTATCTGCAACGCTTATGATCTCGTCATTCTATGGTCTTTGCCCAGGAGGGTACTCCCTGAAATAGACTGACAGGTATATGGCCCTCATATGGGTGGCCTTTTCTTCAAAAATACACTACAGCTGGGTCTAATTTTTGCAGAAAATACCTTAAAGGTGGGTATAGAATTAAATTTCCTTTATCATGTGGTACAAAAATGCATGCCAAGGTGCTATTGCGTCGTGGTCTAATCCAGCTGGCCCGTGGTGTCAGAAGCTCAGAGATCGGGGCTCGAGACCCTGCTACAAAAGCATCACAACCAGGGTCGAGGTATCGATTTAACTTACTACTAAAATCTTAACGACTAACTGGCGCTAAATGCATCATTTCACTCTTCAACTTCACTAAATCATAAACTTGGTGGCTTTTTGTGTAAAACACCACCTTAATCGTGGGTTGGTTTGCGCAGACTCAGGAGAACATCTCTGCAAATTTCAATTAGGGGTCAAGTGCCCCCGTGGGAGTTTCTGAAGTTTCTAATAATTTTCTAATCTGATCTTTCTTTATCCAGAAAAGACCCTTTCACGGCTCACCTCCCATGCGACCCCCACCAGCGCCCTCCATTATTCAGCTTGGAAGCATACATCGACAACGCAACTTTGATATCCACATGGGAACATCCGATCGACTGAATCTCGCTTATTCTTGGAACTCAAAACAGGAAGAAGATTTTGATGATGATGATTATGATATCCCTGCCGATCCGCCAGGCATTGAGAGATCTTTCAGTTCGCTTTATGCTAAAGTTGGTAAGTGTTTCTAGAGTTATTACATAAGGCGCAGATTTCGCTATGTAGTTGAATCACTGGGCAAGAATGCAGGTTAGCGGACACCTCTCACGGGGAAACAAGGCTATAATCGAGAAGGGTTGCAGGATAAGGGTAGGGTTTTAGGGTTAGCGTTGTTTTAAGGCTTACGAAGTATACGTCATCTGTTCGAATCATTGTTTTCGTTGCATTTATGAAGGTGTCCGCTAAACTGCATCTTCATCGATTCTTACAATACTCTAAAGCTGTGGCTAAACTAAGAGACTTGTCGCGCGCGACACTGTATTCGGCGTGTCTCCCAGGCTGGATAAACATGCGAATGACAAGCGAGCAACATGTCCCCTGAGTCATTTGCATGTTGCGGAGGCAAGAAATGTTTCTGTTGTCTCCCAGAAACATTTGCGTGTCTCTTACGACAAATTTTGTCTCGCGCTACAAAGTTTTCGAGGTGGCTAAACTGGGAGACACCGAGGAGACATCAATGTCACGCGCGACATGTCTCGAAAAAATCAAACGTTTCACGCTTTAGCCTTTAGAGAGTTACTGAACTACCCAGCCAATACTTTACGCAAACTTAAATCTGCATGTACTTAATAGCATGCCATGAAGCACCATGGGAAGAAGGTGTTATACTAGCAATTTGCAAGAAAGATTACCTGTTAACCGATGAGCCTTTGCAAGCCTACTGAAGATGTCTGTAATCTTCAAAAACGTTTTGGGGCAAAATTTCATCCGAGTTCCAGTAAATCTATTCCTTCTTTGAAATGAACGCCTCAAATGCACTTGAAATTCGCTTTCAAACATCAGAAAGAGCTCAGTTGTGAAAAATTCCAGTATTTTTCAAATCGCAAGAAAACGTTCAAAGACACGTTTCATTTCGGCCATGCCTGGAGCAAAAGCAGTTTTGAAAGAAGGCTCAACGTGGTTACAAACCGGTTTAAACCAGTTTGACTTGGATTTGTACATTTCCATTCTAAAATATGTATGCATTTCTCGCAAGACAAAGTCTCAAGGGACCATTACATTCAATTGTGCACAAAAGAACAATAGAAAATTGCAAGATTTAAAGTTATAATTTCCGGTTGTGAAATACAGTTTTCGATGCAGACTAAACAACCTTAATCTTATGCCCTGGCCAAGTGATCAAACATTGTTTGCCAAACAGTTAAACTTTGCTTGTTAAGTAAATTGTTTTATCGTTTGGCCACGTCATAAAACAATACTCGTTAAACATTTTTTGCTCGCATCAAGCAAAAATGTTTAAATCACGCAATGTATTCTGCTTATTTTTGCTTGTTAAGCAATGTTTTCTGGTGTGGCGAAACGTTCAAACATTGCTTGCTATGCAAATTGCAAATGTCGTACAAACAATGTTTGATCGTTTGGCAATGGCCTAGCTGGAAAAGTTGACTATACTGTCCGTCCTCAATAACAAAGAAATAGGGCGGAACGTTTAGTTGCAGCTTGTAAAGATACGGCAAACTTATTTGCAGACATCGGCCATTTTTTTAAGCCTTGGTAAAACGATCAAATATTGCCGTTTGAACATTTGAGATTTGCTTGTCAAGCAAAATGTTTGACCGTTCGGCCAGTTCCAACAACATTGCTTCTCAAGCAAGATTAACACACTTTATGGTGGGATGTTATTGAAAGAGTTCAAAAACATAAAATATTGGACGAGCAATGTTTTTGGACGTGGCCAAACGGTCAAACATTTGTTGTACAGCAAATTTTATATGTTGGACAAACAATGTTTGATCGTTTAGCCAGGGCCTTACAATCTTCAATCACCATATCAAGCGAGATATGGGGCTCCGGGGGCAACGTCACTAGAAAGGGTAACTACACCCATGTTTTCGTCAATGTAAATATGATAGCCAGCACTTAAGCGACAAGGGTAGACAACAATCAGAAAAGTTCCAAGAACCATGAGAATAGAGGGATCCAACATTAGGGGAGACAGAACACTGCCAATGCAAAATTGTTTGTAGGATGAAACATAATTTCGACAAAGGGCTTCCCTGAGCTATACTTGAAAATACTCTAATGACAGCAATAATCTTGCCATTAATTTCATTGCAGATAAATCTATAAGGAGATTTCCTGTAGATCCAGATGAGGAATATACAAGTAACAGTGGTGATGTTTCTCCAAAGACAGACCATTCAAGAGTCTCTTTCGACAACGTTTACGATGAGCCAGGAAGCATGTTGGGACCTGGTGCAGAGGATGACGTCTTCGAAGGCGAAGCAACAGAAGCGCCACCGCAGAGAGAGAATGATGATTTTGAAAAGTATTTAAGAATTGTTGCAGAATGATTACTGTTTGTGACTTGTGAGAGCTGTATATTTGATATAATAATAGATGGTTGTTTTCCATGACTTGGGTTTGATGCATGGAGTAGGCTTTGCAGTTAAGAGTTTAAAATTGCAAAAAACAGCGATACCATCTCTGGACTCCTCTGAGTTAAACGCCTGAACAGACCGAAACACTTGATAAAGGCAAAATTTATACCCAGATGCAGATCGAAAAGTACCAATCAGAAAGTAGCGCTGAGTTGGCATTGTTTTCTAAACACCAATCATAAGTCTGCATTGTGCTTTAAGCACCGACCAGCTTGCGGGATACAGCGGCAAGACAATAAAAAATATCGAAGAGTCCATGTAAGAAAACCAACTCTTTCTTTCAACACAGAACCGGCCATTTTGGAAGCAGACTGAATGCCAACTCGGCGCTACTTTATGATTGGTGCTTTTCGATCCACATCAGGGTATATAATTTCCGCCTTTTTGAACCGTTTCAGTCTGTTTCTGACGTGACGTTTGTACTCTGAGGAGTGTCTCTGAGGAGTGTCACATCAAATAGCTTTTAAGATTGTCAAAATATGTTTTCGCTGTTTCTTGCAATTTTGAAAATTTGTACTGCTTCAATGACATATTACTTAACATCCTCGCGCAATTCATTAGGTAAAATTGTAGCTACTTTAGCTTTAGTTAAAGACGTAAAGGTTGTCCAATGAACATTTTCAACCTTTGAACAGTTTTTTGTTTTTGCTGACATGTCAATTTATTCACAGAAAGCAGCGTGTAGCCTCGTTTCCACACAGCTGCTCAAGTAATTGAAGAATTTTTGATAACGAGGTCAAACTTGAGAAGAATAAAAACTCGATAAAGACAAATGTTTCTCTTATAATAGTTTTTCATGTAATTTTATTATCTCACACTAAACTAATTGCCAAAACATTTACATTGAGTACAGCTAAGTCAGCAAAGAATTTTGTTAAAATAAAGTTAAGTTACTTGTTCTTTTGTAACTAATGTTATTTTAGATTAATTGAAAAAATAAGTTATATAAGATAAATAGCATTTTTGATAAAGTTTTGTTTTGCTTTCTGCTAAAATTTGAAGAAAAGGAGAAGTCAGTAGGGGCATTGGAAGCTCCTAAAAAGTGGGGGGACGAAAATGGTAACTGCCTACTATTAGCTACTTTCGCGACGTTCAAGTTAAGGCATTTTGTTGACAAGTGGCGAAAAGTCTGGCAGCGCCTCACATAGCAAGTGCCTTTTGACACCAATTAAGGATTTTGTTATTAGAATAAAGGTTGCTAATGCTAAGAAGGGGCCCCTTTCCTCGGATATTAGGAAAATGGGGGCATTGCCCTCAAGACGGAGCACAAATTAAGATGGCAAAAGGCGTGGAGTGACATGATACTGTATATCGCTTGGTTCGTGTCTGTTTTGATTGAACGACTTTCAAAACCGCCTCAATTACCATTGATCAGCTATGTCGAGAAGAACACCTACACAAAAGGTTTTCTCGCGAAGATGAGTGCTTGACTTGAACATACTTAAATTTGCATGGCTTCGAATAGGTATAAGTCGAGGAGAAAACAGACTATTTGTCTTGAACAGAAGTGTCAAACATAAATAGACTAAATGTAGCCCCTAATAACCTGTTTACGCCTCGCACCTCTGTACAATACAACTTTAGCCTCCTGTTTTTTAGCTCGCTCTCTGAAAGAATTCCACCTATGCTGTATAATTTAGTATATCCTATTTAGTCTAAGAAACTGAAAGCTCTTTAAGGTATAAAAATGAAATAAAAAGATACTTAGATATAATTAAATCATCAACTTAAACGTTAACATTAATAGTCAGTTCACTCTACTCAATATAACTACTTACTGTACTTGTAACACGTGGTTTTACGTCATATATTTACAGTGAATAAATTAGCATATTTATCTCTTCTAAAAGCATAATATATCTTGAAGTATCATCATCAACATCAATGCTTTGCGAACTAAGTTTAATGAATGACAACTGCACTGTGTATCCGTAGGTTCGTTCGTCATTTCTGTTGTTGTTATTGTTGTTGTTGCTGTTGTCGTTGCTTGAAATGTTGTTGCTGTTGTCATTGTTGAGAGTATTTATGATGCTGTCGTCGTTATTAAACAGTAGTCAAGTTAAACACGAAGCTGTTGTTGTTGTTGTCGTTGCTTGAAATGTTGTTGCTGTTGTCATTGTTGAGAGCACATATGATGTTGTCGTCGTTATTAAACAGTAGTCAAGTTAAACAAGAAGTTGTTGTTGTTGTTGTCCTTGCTTACAATGTTGTTGCTGTTGTCATTGTTGAGAGCACATATGATGTTGTCGTCGTTATTAAACAGTAGTCTAGTTAAACAGGAAGCAGTTGTTGTTGTTGTTGTTGAGAATTTTTTTGTGGTTATTTTTGTTGTTGCTGTTTTTATGAAAGGATCTAAGATAAATAAAGGCCTAAACTGCAGTAGAAAAACCAACCATAAATAGGCTGTTGGTATAATTTAGAAGCTGGAGATCACAGGGTTACAAGCTTAAGAAATGCCCGCAAAGCATAATCTCTATTACTAATATTCCTATATGCAAATCAGGTTGCCCCATTGTTATGGCCCCTTGTTCGATTACACAAGAAAGGCTTTTTCCCTGGGCCACCTAGAGATGCGCTTTTTTCTTTAATCGATCCCGTTTCTGGCCGGACACTGTTTAAAGATTTTGCTAAGCGTTTTGAAACCTATAAGTTGGTTAAAATTTCGATTTTCTCTCGGCTCGAAAAAGTTTTGATTTTGATGGCGGCCATCTATTGTGTTCCTTTCACTGCACGCACAGTGATTCTTTTGTCCTGCGGAAGTATTTTTTCTTGATTGTTTGTTTATGTTGTTGAGCTGGCGTTCGGCCTAAAATTATCTCACTATTTCAAATGGAGGGAGTATGCAAAACTACTCGATTTTCTTACTCAGAAGTCTTCCTGTAAATGTCTCCTAAAATTTC
The DNA here is from genome assembly GCA_014526335.1 of Chrysaora quinquecirrha. Lineage (NCBI taxonomy): Eukaryota > Metazoa > Cnidaria > Scyphozoa > Semaeostomeae > Pelagiidae > Chrysaora > Chrysaora quinquecirrha. The sequence continues at coordinate 5,013,425 of JACTAT010000032.1, forward strand.
TTCAACAAGTTGGATATTATTTCTGCTGTTGATTCCACGATTATTTTTCATGATTTATCACGAATCCTGACTCTTTTGTCCTGTCTTTGGATTTTCTTCCGCTCAAAGGAAAAACAGTTATTTTGGAATCTTACGAGGAATCTTGCCCACATTCTTTCGGGTTTCAAGAAGAGCTCTTGTTTTGATAAGCTTCAGAAATCCCCACGGTAAGAGTTTTGTGTCTTTTGCTCCCAGTTCCGTCTAAAATTTACAATTTTTAAAACCACTGTGCACGCAATGTAAACAAATCAAACAGGTAATGAAACTCAAATAGGCCTACAATTTTTGTGGGTTCCTTAAAAAAGTCAGAGCAGAGTTCAAAGACAAAAAAGTCGAGATTTAGTGCGTAGAATATTTTTTTATGAAGAAAATTTGAAATTGAAGTTTTGGAGTTTTCTCTCGGATAGGAGAAAAGGAAAGACTATTGAATTTACCCAGGAGTAATTTTGCATAAGATAGGATTTTAATTAAGTGCAGACAGCTCATACAATTTTTCAGCTCAGACAAATGGGACAAAGGGACCTGTTAGATTAGTTTCTTGAGTCTCCTTTCTCAACAGAAAATATCCAAATTTTACCCACAATTTTGTATCTTCAATCAATGATTGTTTTGATTTTGCTAATGCTGATTATTTCAGAAGACTAGCTTTTAACTTTAAGCCTGCTACGCAGGCAGCCAGCTTACCATAGTACCCATGTGACCTGTCTACCATCGCTGAACTTTCGCTAGAGTCCGGGGAGGTTAGTCCTCTATGGCATCCCCTAAACCTCCCCGGACTCTAGCGAAAGTTCAGCGATGGTAGACAGGTCACATGGTTCCCGTGAAGGCGATGAATTCTTGGAAGGAAGAATCTTGTCTTGCCAAGGCTAATCATAAGAAATGCCCGCAAAGCATAATGTTTATTCTAACAACTAAGATCTCAAACAAACGTTTATACGTGGAAGAAACTTTTTATCCAGTCCCAGGACTTTTTTCCAGTTCACAAATATCTGAACACTAGCACGCTGGCCTATTTTGTTTTGTGTTATAGTCAATTCAACTGAAAAACACCGAACGGAATTCTTCTTTGACCAATAAGTGTCTTGTAATTTATTCCAGATTTATGCACATAATTTAGAACACAAACATAAATTTCTGCATATCCTAATAGCTTTGCAAGCATGACATCATGATTGCGTTTGTTTATTTTCGTTCCGGAGTCGGTTCAACCGATTTTCAAGATACCGGCTAAACATCTGGACGTATGGTGAGTCCTTAGAAGGCTCGCTAATTGGTTGTCTCGTCTTTTCGATAAGTTCCGGTGTTTCAGTTGGAATCCGTACGCATCGGTACTTTGGATTTTTGAATTTATCTATGTCTGTTATGGCACAGGTTAGGCCAATACTGCAACCGCACGTGAAGTGCTTTCCAGACTGAAAAGATAAATTGTAGTCTTGTAATTTTGAAAAAATAGCAGTTGCAATAGCAGAAAAAATAGCAGTTGAGAGCAAGCTTGTATGAAACTAAACGAGGTATTCCGTTACTAGAAGTATCAAATTAAAAAGTGTGCAGCCTTGTTTTATGGCACACAGCATCACAGTGCATATTCAGTTTAATGCCATCTAACATTTTGCAAAAATCACCTTGTTTAAACTGCATGTCTTTAATGAATTTGATATAGCGTATAGTGTATAGAGTAAAAGGAAAAGCCAATTGTGATATAAAGTATTGCAACTGCAAAAAAGTACTGTGCAAAATACTGGATAATTCACCATATGCCGAGTTGTCGTTCGTTGGCTCTCTGGTCCTGCAGCTCAGGTTTGAATCCGACCAACAGTAGTATGCCCCTATGCCACTCATAGCAAAATCTATCGTAGTGTTTGCCATTTACACTGGTGTAACGGAGATGCTCGTAGGAATTTAGTAAGATGGGGCCTTTGTGCAGGGGCGGCGACAAGTGCAGTGAGCTCCACGAAGGGGGCATGGTGTTGTGGGAGAATGTATGGAAAACGTGCCCTTAAGACCCTTGAAAAGTGCACGTTATGTGTCCTCTGGTTAATGACTGTTTATGGGTTGGCCTTTGCAAGTCTTTGGGCATAGTATAAAAACACACAATACGAAACGTTTTAGGGCCCCTTTTGGTCGGAGGTCCTTAGTTTTTGAACTTAGGGAGCCTAAACTGCCTTACGCCAATGGCCATCCATGACAAATTTTCCAATTTATAGTGTACATACAGTTGTGCGTACAAAGTAGTGTACATCCAGTTTATAGTGTCAATATAAGCAGCGTACATACAGTTTATAGTGAAAATGAAAAATAGTCATATTGGACTGTGCCGAATGTTTATGCCGTATTATGTAGCACGTTAAATGTGGGTGATACATACCGCACCCTGCAGAAAATTAAAAGGCAAATTATGAAACTGCCTTAGACATTTGATAAATCGAAAAGGGCAAGCCCATGGAGATAGACGAGCATTGACATTGCGCAAGAAATGACCTTGCATGCAAAATGGCTTCCGAAAGTTGTTTATCTGAGAGAGTTTGCGTTGATTTGGCATTCCCAGACTCGGCGTGCCATAATGTGGGTCAAACAGGATCAAGGAAAGCAGGAAATCTCCTAAAAACCCATTGAACGCGAAATTATTGTTGGGAGCGAGTTGTTCTTGTTTGGCTGTAAAATTGCTTGAAATCCATAGTCTTGGGAGACAAGGGACTACAAGCTCCTAGCTGTGTTAATAAGAGCAGTTAAGTGCTGCATTTCAGATATGAAGCGAATATTCCTGCACAACAGGAAAGGGGATATGCTAACTAGACTGTTATTAGCAGGGATATACATAGGCTTACGTTAATATCTTTTGAAAAACGAAAGCAAAATAGAACGACTAGGCTAAATAAGGAAAGACTTTAACAGGCGATTTCAATTGGAGATAAGAACGGCAGTTAACAAGCACGTGCGAATTTGCCCTTTCTATTTGCTCCCACGCAGGAGTTTACTCTAAAGTGCTGCTTACGGGAAAACAACATTATCTTAGGTTTTTTAATACACTTATTATTTTAATAAGCAACTTGACTTTTGTCCAGCCCTCAAAGTTGCTTAAAATTTGAGACATTTCAGCCCTCAAATTTGCTTAAAAGTTGCTTAACCTTTTTTACCTAACAACCACCCCTGACTATAGGGGTCAAAATCGTCAACTGTTAGGCCTATAACACGACTTCTGGGAGACAGTAAGTGGAAAAACGTTAGCTAAAGAACTTCAACATGCAAAACAAACAATTTCCTAACAACAGGAAAGCGTATAAGCTTGGTTGTTTGACTTCTTAGTTGCTTACAGAATTCAATTGAGCCCTTAAGTTGCTTAACGTTAAGGTCAGTTCAGCCCTAGTTGCTTATTGAGCGGTTGCTTATTAAAAAAAGTGTATTTACTTTACGAACAAACTGAAGCTAGATCTTAGCATAAGCCTAAAAGACACCCTTGTACCTATCCAGAAACGTGCCTACCCTACTGTAAGGTAGAAAGTGATGGACTGAGAACCGATTCACCTCATGCAATGTGTGCAATACGGTAGGGGATGTGCGGTATCGTGGCGGATATTCAGTACGGTGGGGAGATACCATGATTGCCGAGGGAGGGATTTAGGAGAACGGTTGCGGATGTGCAGTTTGGTGGGTAACATCATGATTGCAGTGGCGGATATTCAGTACCGTGGGGGTGGGAGATATCTTTGAGTGCGAACTATTACCGCCTGTCATCCCGTGGAAATCTGCAACATTAATATAGAAGCAAAATGACTAGAGTTTGACAACGGGGGTAATAGTGAATATAAACAAGAATTACCTTTACACTAGGGCTGCAGACTTCTCCGAGAATTTTCGTCCGTAAGCAGTAGCCTTTGTATCCGAATAATCTTAATCGCAAAGCACAGCACTGATTATCGCCACACTGGGAATTCTTCGAACACGGCTGCATCTAAAAGACGATTATCACGATTAAAAGCAATGAAAATAGCTATTGGAAGTATATATAGCTTTATTCGCCTAAAGCTGCAAGGGAGGTACGCAATGACCTGCGAGAGAGCATTTTTATCGTTCTTATTCATTTACAAATCAAATTGGTTCATAAACAATCACCATTGCCTTTACGACAGCATCTAACGCGAAAAAAGCGATAAAGCACGAGAATACCTCAAATTGATGACGAAACATGACGAAAGCTAGGCCACCCATTTCGCTATATCTCTTAAGCTAAATGGCGACTAATAAGATATCTAACTGTAATTCATGGCAAAAAATCCCTTTACGGCTAAGCTTAACATTAATTATTGTGGAGTTTCAAATTCAAGTTTTAGTAAATCAATCCTATTTTCAAACCACCAGTCATTTTTCATCACAGAAAAATGTGTGTGTAACTGAAATATGCGAGCAACCGAGCTGCTATTTGAGAAATTACGAAACTGGCCACTAGTCTTGACTTTGGGAAAATTGGTTTTCTTTGATTAGCTAAGGCCGTCGGAAGGAATCTCAGTTTGGGGTCTGATTTTATGACATCATAACATTTTATGATACAATGAATTATGACATCGTTCTATTGTTTTCAAAATTATTTTGGGGTTGCCCAAGCCCCTGCTTCTGACAGCCCTGTTAGCAACATTTTATATTGTCTTCCGAGCCCCGAAACTCTTTTCTTTGGTGATCGAAAGAAATTTTTTGGGGAAAGAGTAACTTGACGAAGAGAGCTTGTAAGACACTTCACTTTGTATATATAGATGAATACCAAATGATATAGTAGATACCTACACTTACTACATGAGTCATAGTTATCGCTATTGAATTGAATTGCTGGATGCTCAAACTAAACGACTGAAGCGAACAACAGCAACATCAATTCAATTCAATGTGAGCAAAAGTTAGGGACTTGGGAAGAAAATTCTACTAGATACCCGGGAATGTGTAGATACACGAATAGCGAATTCTTTGGAGGGGGCTTTGTTCAAAACAGTGGGACCTATATAAAACTATCTAAACAATACAGTTGGACTTCATGAATAATTGGGGGACAAAGCCCCCAGTCGACCCCATAAGCTGCTACGGTCTTGTGGGATCGCATAACCATTCCATGTTGGATGGAAGCATATCTGTCTCTGTCTGCTGATGTTCAAAGGCGATTTGTCGTGATAAAAAAGTCTACAATAGCACAGCGCTCGATTCACGCTTGATGCAGAGATAGAAATATATGTCCTATCCTATAGTATATAATACCGCACATGGTTGAATACTTAATCTACGTTTCCTCTTCTTGCTGGCAAGCGAGTTCTAAAAACTTAGAAGGAAGCGTGTTGTGAATGCAGGGCAATAGAACAACTTAGTCTTGCATAGCTTTGCATAGCAACAAGTTGAGCCGGTTTTCCGTTCAAAAGTGTACGTGAAATAATCGAATTGTGCAAGATTTGGAATCGGAGATCCGTAGTTTTTGTGTGGCACCTATCACATCTAACAGTACAGTGATGTATGCTTTTTCAAATCAGAGCAAAACATAGCGATATATCGACGATAACAGGATGTAGGGAGCATGTTTTAAGAGAAGTTAACAGAATACCGTTTCTAAACAAACGGTAGAGTAAGAGAATAAGAAGATAAAATAAATAAAAATAACCCTTATTTTGTTTGTTGTTTTTGGGAGTTCTGCCTGCAATCATCATAAGCCCGAAATTTCGAAAAGATTGTCTTCAAACCATAAACCAAATCAAACCGGTCCCCATCATACACATATGAGTAACTCCTGCCTCTTAAAATTAAGTCCCCTTGTATTCCCCTCAATTTCCCTTCATTTCATACACCTTGTAACTCATTACTTGTTATTAATAACAAGCCTTATTTCCCTACATTTCATATACAATAAATCGAAGAGTCCATGCGAGAAAAACAAGATCCTTGTTTCCTTAGGCGTTTTTTGAATCTGTACACATCAAAATCAAAAGGCCGGTTCTGTGTTAAGAGTTCGATTTCAAGGTGTTCGTTATAAAAATGTGTACTCTTCCGCGGGAGCTTTCTCAGGGTGTGGTATATTTTGACTTTTTCATTGCGTCTTGTTGACTTTCAGCTTCGGTAAACCTATTTTCTAAGTTCATTGATTCCATTAAAATGATAGGATATTGACCACACGGAATACTTGCTTTAATCTAATGTTATTTTTCACGACAAAAAGCCCAAACACACGGCTCTATCTCTAGCCAAGTACAAATGTCTTATGCTAATGCCTTCGTTCTGATCTAACGTCTAAAGATTTAGCAGTTAGACCTCATGTTAATACGGAAGCTTGGCTAAAGATGAAAATAAAGCGAAATTTTTGTAATTTTACACGGTTTTAGACAAGTTAATTGAATGTGAAGCATAAGCTCTGCATAAGTAATGCATGGTTGGTCCTTAAGTCAAGAACTGACAAACAACCAAATTTGTAAACAAATAGGAGTTTTCGCTTTCCCCAATACAAGGAGATTTTCGCGCAAATGTGCGAATGTTCTAAGAAATGACAAGCCACGAAAAATCTGATTTCGACTTACCAATTTCATGATGGACGGAGAGAACACTACCCTTAAGTGATGCTTGCTTGATTATGTGAATTTCGACAAAGATTCTCTTAAGATAGGTCGGTCAAGGGTTCGAGTCTCGTCCGAATCACTTTCCACAAGTATATAGTCAACAAAGAGTCCTGCCGAGCTGTGTATCTTTCCGAAGTTTTAACGCAGATGTCTGTCTTTTCCATGTTCCCCGAGTCATTTTTGGCATGTTGCTCTGCCCCCAAGAACCCCTATACGACCCTGTCTGACGATCTCAGACGAAACAAGTTGCGACAATTCATGGTCTGACGATAAAAGTACATTGTTTCGTCTCATTGATGACAAAATTTATATAGCTACTCTACCCCCTTCCCTTGATTACGATGTTAGGAATTCTTACGTTGGACATACCGTTACCTTTAAGAATCAAACCAAAATTTTCAGGGGGATGGGAGGGAAAAAGGCAAACTCTGAATGCTTTGGAAATCATCAGGCGTAAAGAGTGTTTCTGCAACTGTGGGTTAATTAGAAAAAGATAGGATACGTACAGCACGTAGTATGGATTTTAATAACAACAACGGCGGACTTCTAATCGCACTAAGCTTTCTCTCATTACACAAGCTCCCCATGATAGTCTGGTGCTCGTATAGACGATTCGAGGCGTACCGCGGATAACTCTTACACGAATGCATGCAAAGAAACACACATGAATGACCCAGAAAATACTAGAGATCATAAAAAGCTGTGTACAAAAAACTTTCCAATTACCAGCTAGACTTATTACATAAGTCAGCAGCTAGACTTATTACACTAGTCTACTTTGCTCGATGTTGTACTATCGCTCTGATGGAGCGACAAATAAAGAGGAAGTGTACTAGAGATTTGTGTAGCAAGTCTAAAGCAAGACTCAATAATAGCCACTATCGGGGTATTCTTCTGCTAGGTCAGATGTACAATGAATTGTTATTGGATAGACGATACCACAGACTTCAACGGGAATCTTTGTCAAATGTTATGAAGCGTGGGCTTGCGGGTTACAAGGCAGTAAATGCATATTCATCGGGCTCCGTGGGGTGACATGATCATCGTGAATGAGAAAACAGGAAGAACGTGAGATTCAGGGGCAGAAAAAAGTGAATTTACCGGCAGAAAACCGGCAAATAGAGTATTTCTTTTGTGAGATGAGAAAGTAAGGTTTAAGCTACCACTTAAGTCTTATACAGTAGGATTTTTGAATCTTCTGAACACTTAAATTTGCAAGCTGTGGAAGCTTCGAAAACCATATGCAAATAGAATACAAATTTCTAGATATAATGAAAGGCTGTCCAAAGCCGTAACTTCCCATATACCCCAACATTTATTACTTCTGCAAAATCTTCCAAAATTGCAGATGCAGAGGCAAGTTTAAGAAGCGCTAAAGATCTTCTTGAGGAGCTCAATAAACACGCTTTGAATGCAAGCAAGCATATAGCTAATTAGTTAGCGTAAAAATCAGGGTTTTGGTTAGCAATAATGTAGCTGAAGTAGGTCTCTTTCTTGTAACTCAAGACAGATACTCTGTGATGACTAAGTTGGTGCTCATTTGCCGATTTCGTAAGGATCGAGTTAACTTTAGGCTTGTGGGAAGTGATTCTGATTGGATTCGAACCAACGAACTATCGAAGACTGGTGATTCGAACATCTATCCCGATCTATCCCACGTTTTCTATGGCAGTGTGCGAAAATTTAAGCTACACGTGTCCCTCGTGGATTCAAATTGTTGAAGCAAATCACTGCTAAGCATCAAAGAGATTGGCCTAGTCATTTACAGTCTGCTAAAGCACTACAATTAAAGGACAAGACTGACTTTCTCAAGTAGGTGAACCTGGAGTTGAACCAAACTAATTACATTTCACCCTAGCCTTCAGTAGAAAATTTCACAACTGAAAGGACGACCTAAGTACAACAACAACAACATGCAACGAACAACAACAGCAACTAGTCTGTGATCAAGGTCATGGGATACAATTTATAAATTAAAAAGAAAATTTAAAACTGCTTCAAAGATAGTAATCTAGAAAATAAGGTTCTTTTGTTTTGCTTGCCGATTTCTATTATATCGTTTACTTATCTACGTTCTATAATATTTTCTAATCAATATGAAACAGCTGATAAAAACCAAAATAAAACTTGATGGAACTGATAAAGCAAAATTATCAAAACGATAAAGTGAAACTGCAAGGATCCAAGATCCGGAGCATTTTTTGAGGGGAATGAAATTGTTCAAAAAACAAAATAGGACAAAAGAGCGACTCTTCAAAAGTATTTAAGAACGGTGGGTTTAATTGAAATTCTGGGAAGGAGGCTGCAACACTTCTAAGCTACAACCATGTTTGAACCCTCTAAGTGCTTCATCCTACCATTATTCCATTTTTAAACCAGTTTTCCAGAATAGGATGAAGGCTCTTTTGATCCGTGATTTTAATTAGTGTTTTAGCCTTAGCTGCCATTTTGATTGCTTGCAAGTTCGTTGTTTTGAGCTAAGAGGAGGATAATTACTTTGCCAGTTAGAAGACAGATATACCTCAACAACTAGAAGAGTTCAACAAGCTAGAATAATAGTTTAGCTAATAAACAGTAAGTCGGCTTGGTTAATTATTTAGTTAGTTAGTTAGTTAGTTAGTTAGTTAGTTAGTTAGTTAATTAATTAGTAAGTTAGTTAGTTAGTTGATTAGTTAGTTAGCTAGTTAGTTAGTTAGCTAGTTAGTTAATTAGTTAGTTAGCTAGTTAGTTAGCTAGTTAGCTAGTTAGTTAATTAGTTACTTAGTTAGTTAGTTAGTTAGTTAGTTAGTTAGTTAGTTAGTTAGTTAGTTAGTTAGTTAGTTAGTTAGAGTTAGTTAGTTAGTTAGTTAGGTAGCTTAGTTTGTTAGTTAGTAGTTTAGCTCAGTTAAACTCTGGTTAGTTTGATTACTTCTGTACTCAAGTTATTGCTGTTTTGAGTCAAGAGGGGGATAATTAATAAGCGAGAAAGAAAAGATATTCCTCCACTGCCTGTTAAAGTTGAATAAGCTACAGTATATCTAATGTCAACTAGGTAGGCCTATAGGCCTACTGTATGTCACTCGGCTAGGTTAGTTAGTTAAGCTCGATTTCGCTGCTATGGTTAGTTTTATTACTTATTTGTAACTAGTTAGCCATTAAGTTAGGTTCATTGACATGGATAGTCAACTTGCAGCTAAATCGAGCTTAATCTTCCGCAACCATCATGGCTTTCCGAATCCGAAATAATAAGAGCTTAAGCGTTTCAAATACGTTTCAAGTGTTTTTGTTTCCTACGATAATAACGGTGTCCATTGGTAGCCAAGGAACGGCAAAAATATATCCTTCGTCCTTTGTCAAGTGAAAATCTAGCAATTGAACCTAACTTCCTAACTTTAGCACAACATCTATCTCCATGACACAACAAAGTATTCCCAGGGGAGTAAGAATGACTAAACAAACATTCCAGATGGATCTAACATGACGTAAAAAGAACTCCCAAAGGAGAAACATGACAACAAATAACATAGACAATTCTAAAAGAGTGACTCACAAAACTAATCGATTTCGCACGTTCTATTTTTGAATATTAGCTCATATGGGTAGTCTAATGATGTTTTCCAAAGATCCCTTCAGCTTTAGAATTTCGCAGAATTGTTAGTTACGGAGTATGAATCTTAATATAGCATAACCCTTTAGACAGTAAAGACCAAAAGAGGCTTAACTCGCATGAAATTCGGGGAATTTTTATCTTCCCTCAACACGAACGCAAAATTATTCCGTAAACACATTCCAAATATTAATTGTACGTGGGCTAGGGATCATTTTGAGAGATTTAATCTTAAAATTGACGACTAAAAGTAATTTTCAATTATTTTATCCTTTTATAAAGAAGAAATGCTTTTGCCGGGAAAATGACGTCACTTTCCAAGAAATGAAATGAACACGAAAACAAACAAGTAAATTAACAAATAAATAAATGTGGTACGAGTAGTAAACAAACGAACGAGAAGGAAAAGGAACTTTTTTCAATGACACAGCGCAAATTACTATTTCTTGACGGAATAAAATCGCTTTTCCGTTGCCATTCCGCAATCGATAAGTTATTGTTTTTCCGAACATTTTTGAGCAGTCTCGCCATGTTTTGGAACTATATTTCCCCTTTAATGAATTTTTAGCTTACAAACATTTTCAGAAGAAAAGTATTAAAGAAAATATAGGCAAATTTTGCAGCAAAACGAAAGTTATGGAAAAAGTAAGAAAAATGAAAAAGGCAAAATGACGAGAGGTGCGAGGCGAGAAGAGACGAGGGCAAAGTTACTCCATAAATCTCGTACATTTTTGCTAGAAATCCTATTGTTGTCTTCATGGAGATCCCTTGAAAATCCTTTTTAATTGAAATCTCGCACACTTTTTTAAAGAGCGAATGCCCATCTCTCAGAGATAACTTGACTGTAGATCGTTTCGAAATATATTCTTCATTTATAGAGTGCAAGCTAAAGCTTGTATAAAGTTTTTCTCGTGTAATGAAGGCACCGATATCAATATTGTCTGACTGGGCTAATTGGCTGAAAATATTGATAAAATGCACGTATGTTTTTATACGAAAATACAGTAGTGTATAAGTATTAAGAAAGTAGTACTCGGCTCTTGAGAAAATTCAACAAAGTTCGGTGTTGGAATATTTCTATTTATGAAACAATTCAACCCGTCATTTATCGAAATAAACTTTCTTATAAAAACATGTAAAAGAGTAAAAATTTTATGAAAAATAAAAACTTACAAGTATTCCAAAACTTCTTGAACTAGTAATGAGAATAAGAACTCCAACTGCAAAAACCCAGGAACTAGGAATTATTTTCCGATACATATCTCTGAATTCGTTATCTATATCGTGGATATCTATCATATATCACAGACGTGCTCCAATCTCGACTATTCTGATGAATGAAGTAATAATCAGAGTCTTAGCCTTTTTATAGCAGACGCCTCGTTCTCGATTCGCAGCTTAGAACAATAGCGTTCGAATGAACAATGCTTTTACGACAGTCCTTTGTTCACCTGAATAGATAAGATATCAATTAGGAAATATTTTTATCCGTTATTAATTACGACTTTTCGACACTGGAAAGCGCCTCGGGGGTACTCCCTAATGTAGGCTGACAGGTATGTGCCCCTCATATGGGTGGGTTTTTCTTCGAAAATTCCTTACAACTGGGTCCGATTTATGCCTAAAATACCTTAAAAGTGGGTATATAATCAAATTTCCTTAACATTTGGTACACAAATTCATACAAAATCATAAAACTGGGTGGCTGAATGTGTAAAACAATACCTTAAAGGTGGGTTGGTTTGTAAAAACCTGGGGGCACAACCCTGTACATTTCAGGGTCAAGCACCCCCTACAGCAGAACGTGTATCAGTAGAAACATAAAAACTTATAATAGCGAAGAGTCAGCTACAAGAAACAGTGCAAGGCTGTGTGTACAGCTCAAGCAAACACGTAAGCTAATACTCAATAAGCTTATATAATAGCCTCAAAGTTCCAAAGTTTCTGACACAACAAGTCTTTGTATGTTGGTTTTCATGCTAGCGAACAATTTCTTTGAGCCTCGTTTTCAAAAATTTACGAAAATTTTTCTAAAAATTGACCTAAGATTCGAATTCAGCAAATCAAACTTTATTTATTCAACGTTGATTTTGTCGCTCTGTGCAATGTTCTTGGTTGCCGTATTGGTCTTTCAATTCATTTTGATTGCATGGCTTTCATGGCGTTGAAAAGTTCAAAATTTGATAATGTACAAGGGGTTTGACACCGAAAACCGCTGAGGTTGAATACCGAATTTGGTACCCTTCGCCATTTTTCAAGGTAAAATCTCTGACGAATAAGCATTTACCCACTGAATTCAACGAATAATTTCTCGGAAAAAACCGAGGCCTTTCGCAACAGAAACTGCTGCAAAATTCAACCCAATACTAAGGCTCAGTGCCGTGTATAAAATAATTTCGTCCATCTTGAAAACTGAGGAAAGAAAAGTGCGCCAAATATAAGAAACGCGTCAAAGTTAAGCTGTAGTGTGAATGTGTGCAATGATTTTTAGTTTTCTTGACCCATTTCTGACGCATTTTCTTATCGCATTTCTAACGCGTTTTTAACGCATTTTCTGTCCAGTGGGAACCAATTTTAAAGGAAGAATCTTCTTGTGAATACACGCATTTTTTTTTATAAGGAAGTTCGGCTCAGGGTCAGTAATGAAAATTCCTTAACTGATGGTGAAAATTGAGTACTCAATATTCCTTAGCAATTCCTTAACTTCTTACTTTGTGATTCTTAAACACAACCAATGGTCAAGGAAATATAGGTTATAAAGGTTTCAGAAGACGACTGGAAATGAATACTGACTGAAAACCATTGGCGATGAGTATTGCTTGCTCTGTTAATTCAAAACTTCATTTTTTAATCGAAATGCTAAGTTAAAGAAAAAGTCAGATTCCTTAGTAGTCTCCGGTCCAGTACTAGAAATTCCTTAAGTTTTTGCCAGCCCGAGCACTTCCTTATAAAAAAAAATGCGTGTAACGTGGCGACTCACTAGGAGGGTGGGGCAACAAATTCCATAAGTATAATAACCTAATGATTAGCCTAGTCAATTAAGATGATCCTTACTTTAATTGCAGTTCAACCCACAACCAAAGTGATTCACACTCAAGTTGCTAAGACAAAATGAAATCAGACCACGTTGAATTTGAAATGAGGCTAATTCAGATTTTTGAAAACCCTCGCACACATTCTCCACAAATTCCTCTCTAAAAGTGTCAGATTTATAATTCAATTATCTTGAAGCAGAGCCCTGCCCTTTCTGAATAACAGATGCTTAGCCAAAACAAGATTCATATTTGATGCAAATACAAAATTTTGGAGACAGCAGAAGGTATTTACTAATTAGTAAACGTTACAGTGCATTGTAATACATCACGACACGAATTATCCACGGCAGGGGGGGGTGGGGTGTTCTTCCATAGTAAAGGTATACCTGGGGATGTGCCGCGCTACAGGGTATACTTTTTCGTCTTTTTAGTCTAGTCAAGGGTATACTTTTTTACAATTTTAGTCTAGCCAAGGGTAGTAATACTGATATGGAGAATTTTCATGCTTTCAGCCTTTGAAGCCTTGGAAATTGAAAATTACATCCTACCCATTTTTTTGAAGAAACGAGTAAAAGAAAAAGTAGATCTTTGAAATTTCCGACTTGGGCCAACGATTTCGCGCGTGTTAGTCTGGCCAAGGGTACATTTTGGTAGAAATTGGTCTAGCCAAGGGCACAGGTTTCTCGGAAAAATTAGTCTAGCAAGCGGTACCATTTTGAATATGCTGGCGCACACCCTACATAAAATTTGGCTAAGAACCCCCCTTAACCGTGGTATTATCAGGCAATCAAAACTGATTATATGGTCAGCTAATAAGAACTTTCCTATTGTAGAATAGAATGCAAAACTGAGATACAAAGAAGCAAATAATTGGTCATTCCTGTAAATCTGGTACAATCTGGGGATGGAAGACCCACTGAAGAACAGTTCATTGGCGTGAAGAAGAAAAGGATTAATCCTGTCACAGACCCACTTTTGCCTAACAACAAGCCTCCGCGCCCTCAATACGTACTCGAAGACCCGAAGACCCCCACAGACTAACGCACTTGGTTACAGTTGGCTACAGCAGTAGGCTGCCAGTAGCAGTTAATTCCAAAACATTAAACAGTTGAGTGACAGGCAATGATTCTTGGGGTAGAACCTGTCTTGCCAGATTCAGTCAGATTTTGTTAATTACTTATTCCTTTTACGTATTTAAATTCAAGTTTACATTGGTGGATAATTGCTAATTAGGGAAAGCATATGAGATTCAGATTCCGTGATGTTAGAAAAACAGAAGGCAGAAAAGATGTTGTTTCATCGAAGGACAAGAAACAAAAATAACAAGCTGTAGCCATATGGCTCGACCATCTGTGATCAAGAAGAGAATAAACATGCCTTACTAGAATTTTGCAAGGGCGTCTTAACACAAATAATTTTTATCCTGCCTCTTGAATGGTGATATGTACATAGCCAAAACAAGAAAATATCAATGGTGTTGAAGAAGGCTCAACATTGTCGAAACACAAAGTAAAATAGGCCATGAGAACCTTGGGCTGTATGATTTGAAGAGTTAGTCGACGATTTTTTTAGGCTCTTTAACTCATTGGAACCGTCACTGGCTCTCCGATCATGCATGCTAGGTTCGAATCCTATCAATGCTTGTATCCCCCTAGTGGAAAAATCTATCCTAGCGTTTGCCGTTCATGACAAATTAAGCTAATAGCTGGAAAAAGAGTTAGTCGATATATTAGGCGATCAAACAACTGTATTGGATTGATGATGAAAGGAATTGTCGATTATTTTTTAATGAACAGGGGTGTAACATCTGCTGTATCCATCTATGTAAATAAAGGTGGCAATGTTGACGCTAAAAATGCAAGAAGGGAAACTTTTGGACTAAAAACTGCTGTTTTCAATTAGCAAGTAAAACGAGCGAAACTGTATTTGAGCAGATGCAGTAGCCGTTTTTCAAGCGCATGTGTCAAACTTTAATTAGTTAGCCCACGACTAATAACGCAACAGGCCTACTTATTTCTAAAATACGCTCAAATCAAGACGAGGCGGGACTGGTGTGACGTCATCACGTCTGGTTACAGCTGACGAGAAAAAGTGAACTCAGACTTTTCTTAGGTTTTAAGTTATGTTCAACAAAATAATCTTCAAAATGATGGCTTTTCGCAGCCATTGAGCGAGGAAATTTCGGAGGGCGAAATACTCGTCACTTCACAGACTTTCAATTGAAAGTATAGGGCCTAAAACATTAGTTAAAAATTTGGAGAAATAGGCCAGGAAAACCGACGATTAGTAAGACAAGTTTCTGTCATTAAACCGAAAATACGTGAAACTTGTGTTGTGACTGAGATAGTGGGTATATCGCGGATTTGAGCACAATTTGTTTTCCTTAAGGTGCTGTGGCGTCGTGGCCAAATTTAGCTGGCTTGTCGTGCCAGAAGCTCAGCGAGGTCGGGGTTCGAGTCCCAGCCATGGTAACGTCACAGCCAGGGTTGAAGTCTCAATTAGTTAACCTATTACTGAGATCCTAATGACTGGCGCGAAATACACCATTTCACCTTCACCTACATCGTTGAGTATAGCAATAGTAAAGAAAGATGTTTGAGTTTGTTAGACCAGAGTGTTGCAAACAGCTAAAAGCTATTTAAACGATGCTCAGCGATAGGAACGACTGGAGTTCATTTCAGTGGACTAAGTTCAACGCACTTTTTCAAATATAGTGATTCTAACTTCAACAATAGAAACAACAGAGTCATCATATACTCCAGGAACTAGGATCAAAAAGTCTAAACCTCCTGTTAAACAATCAAAAATAACAAGCAATGTTTAACCGTTTGGTCAATGTTTGACTGCTTGTCACAAGGCAAGAAAAGGAATGCGCTTTAAGGGACATACAATTTCGGCACCATTTCGGAACATTTAAAGGACGACCATCAATTGACTTTAGGTTCGATTAAGTGGTGCAGTCGGACTGACCCTAAATCAGAAGGAACACAGCTTGTTGCTTGTCCCATAATTTGAAGGATAATGGAGGGATAGAAAAGGGCCATTTTATGGCCAATTTGGAGGCAAAATTGGTTTGAAGTCGATTTGTTGTACTGCAAAATGTTTGATGACCAATGTTTTGCGACGTTGACCAAACGATCAACTTTTTTTCGAAAACTGTTTGTTCGTTTTAAAGCAATTCAATTCAATATGCTACATGCATTGAAATATAGTCGACAGGAACAGCAGTCCTGGGCCTAAGTAATAATAATAAAATACGTCAAAATGTCTTACCTGGTCAATATTGGATGCAATTAATCTTTTTTACTTGAAAAGTAGAACAAGCTTTTTAGTTTCCTCGAGCATCTGTTACAAAAATAGTATATAAAAATTACGAGGATTTCCCTTTACACAAGCTTTCGCAGACAGCAAAGAATGCAGTAAACACGAAGCAATTAGGCCCAAAAATGGCCAAAAGTCTGAGTAACATCTAATTCGAAGGAAATGTTCGTTTATTAGAACGCATGTAGCAAACGACATCATTCTAATAATTACTTTATTTACACATCAAATCGAAAGTAATATCATTTGGAAATTGGATTTTCAAACTGCCTCGAATTTGTAATTAATGCCTCGCTAATGCGGTAGTAATGGCTGAAAACAGTATTCTGATAATTACTGTGGTAGTATAATTATTTGGAATCGTACCAAGAATTAGATTAATGAGAGAAAATGAAGAAATAAGTGTAATAAAAACATTTGTACGACGGACGCCATTATGAAAATAATCACAAACTAGGTACGTTCAGTTGAACGCCGCGACATTATACGTATAAGTCGTAGTTTCGCTCCTTAGGCCAATTACGATGCACTGGTCAGTGGTCACTCAAACATCAATTCAATTCAATGTGAGCGAAAGTAAAGGACTCAGGAAGCAAGTCTAAAATTAGACTCACTACACGAGTCTCTAGTTTACGCTTCCCTTATTTTGATTTGCCACTCCAACAGCGACTCATGTCCTTACAGCTATGGAACTGGCAAAAAAGAGTTGCCACACTGAGCGATTGTAGAAAACAACAACAACAACATCGAGCGAAGTAGTGGGACTTATGGAGTGAGTCTAGTCTAAAATTTCGCGTCACTCTTCGAGAAAAGCAACAACAGTCCTTTAACAACAACAACAACCTAGTTGCGGTTTTCCTCAGGTGAAGACTACTAGTAATCGAAGCGGGATAGTGGAGTGTGGAGGAGCAGAAACTACGATGCATTAGCAAGTTTACTTATTCTCAGTTTGAGCTGACTCTAGAACAACAACAACAACAGCGATAACTTAAGGTGGTCGAAGGGTAGACTCACTACAAAAGTCGTAGATTCGCTCCCAGCCCCTGCGCAACACTGCCCGCTTATAGTCTTAGCTCCCACCATTAACAGCAACAACTATTTCTTGGTTTTAAATTTTTGAATGAGGTGAATTGAGGTGAAGGCAGTGAAAACTACGACTCGTGTAATTAATCTAGTGGAAGGGATAACTGGGGCCATGTAATAAGTCTAGTACATCAATTGGTAACTCACGCAATAGACTATACTCACTGCGACACAACACTATACAATATTGCGCCCAACTGGCATTCTCTAACTCCTCAAACATGCCGGTTTATGGGGCCTATAACGTAAGACTGCGTTTAAGCAATAGCACCCAGTTGTCGGAGCCTTATTAACCTCTCGTTCTAGCCTTTGCCAATAGCCGTTTCATCATGGCCTAAAGTCGCTCAATCATGGCCTACCGTCGCTCCCTAGACTCACTACACGAGTCTCTAGTTTACGCTCCCCTTATTTTGATTTGTCACTCCAACAGAGCGATTCTGACACAGATTCAGAGCGATCTCTCACACTGAGCGATTGTAGAAAACAACAACAACAACATCGAGCGAAGTAGTGGGACTTATGGAGTGAGTCTAGTCGCTCCCATCATTGCCTGTGTTGCTAAGAGTAGGCGGCCATGTTGGATATTTCCATGACAACAATACTAAGCCCTGTGGCTTTTGGGGCTTTGTCTCCGATTCTAAAAAAGCCACCCACAGCGCAGCTAAAAATACAAAAACAGTGGCACACTATGATAAAAATAAACTTTGTAGAATTGTTTACGAAATATCAAACATTTTAATTGGTTTGCTATAGCGTTCTCGCAGTTCCATTAATCTTGTTAGGACTAATTCTGTTCAATTCTAGCACGGTCAGCAATAAGCTTAGCAACTCAAAATAATGCAAAGCTAGTAGATTTATACTATAGATTATAAGATATCACAGTTGCATTGCTACCAATATAGAAAAGCGCATGAGGGCCATTGATCTAAGCTGGAAAGAATGAGATAAGTTAGCGCTCCGATGCAGGTCCACATCAGCTGGTTAACTGCCTTAAACTATGACCTGGTTGAAGAAAAAAATGCTCGATAAAGCGCCACGTCTCGAATTATCGCTTTTTTTCTCGAACAAGCGACAGGAGACACAGAAATTGCCTATAAGTATCAATCGCAAACTATCACCCAATCGTATTCTTATTTTCCCAATAGTTTGTTTTAGAAAAAGAGTACATGCATTACAGATTACATGCAATGCAACTAGTGTACACTTCTAGAGTGAAGATATTCATCCTGGGTAATGTCGCGCAGTGCAGTGGAGGATATTCAATTCAGCGGAGGGATATCATCAATACAGTGGAGGGATACCATCAGTACATTGGAGGATATTCATTACTGACCTGACTGTACTATACTGATGATATCCCTCCACCGCACTTAGCACCCTCAACCATACTGATGATATCTCACATAGTACTGGTGATGTCCCTCCCCTGTATTGCACATCTTCCACCGTACAGACGATATCCCTCCACTGTACTAATGATACTCCTCCACTGCAGTGAGTATGTTCCACGCTACTTTACACCCTCCACTGTACTGTACACCCTCCACTGTACTGAACACCCTCCACTGTACTGCACAGACATTACTTGGGGTGATAACACAACTTGTTTTTAAGAATGCAAGATAGAATGGGTGTGGTTGAGATCGCGGCAACTGCGTCTTTTACGCGACAAATGTCCTCTGCAAAACATTTTAAGACAACAATCTTTTTCAAGTGTTTTCCAGCTGTTTAAAAGTCATTCTCAGTTTTCTGGGAGCTCTATTTTGACTCCCCTTAGGTACACAGTAACGAAACAACGTGTACTATAGAAAGGACCCAAGTGATTAGAGTTTACATTAGATATAGATCTCCTTCAAGACATTTTAAAACATCATTCCTTTCAAGTGTTTCCCAGCTGTTTCAACAGTCATTCGCAGTTTTCTGGGAGTTTTATTTTGACTCCCCTTAGCAACATAATAACGAAACAAAGTATACTACAGAATGGAGCCCTAGTGATTAGACTTTTTCGACTTTACCTATAGATCGAAATCGTTTATATCCTACTTATCTGACTCCATGGGAAAATACAAGATCCTAGCTAGAAAATAACAAATTTTGGATAAATAACTGTTTTTCTCAGGAAATAACAAAATGGTTAACATAGAAAATCAATTGTGAATGAGCGGCATTTTTAGATTATTTTTCGCTTCCTATTTTGCACAAGTTCGACTGTAATTTTATCGATTGAAGATTGTGTTAATTTGAAACGTTTTTATTTTGAATCGAGTAAAAAATAAAGAATTTTGGCAAGTGTCTTGTTTCATATTATGTTGTCTTTGCTAATGAAAAGGTTCCGCGTGTACAAGCAGTTTTTTTTATAAGCAACTTCACTCGGCCCTAGTTAAAAAAGTTGCTTATTTTTAAACCTTTTATAGCCACCTTTAAGTAGTAAAAGTTGCTTAGTAGTTGCTTAATCTTAACTGTATCTTTTTGCCCTAAGAATAGTATAGAGGATAGAAAAACAGCAAAATTCAACATTGCACATGAATGACTGGAATCATTTCTCCCTGCTGATATTGTTACCATTTAGAGACTTTGTATTGAAGTTAACTGGAAACCCCTCAATGAAATGCCTCACTTTACGAGAAATACTCCGTTGATATGCGAGTTTTGACGACAAATGAATGGAAATAGCTTCCATGTTGATCAATCCTTGATGGCTTCCAGTGATATATATTATCAAAAATTTAAAATGTTGCTTAGGTTATTTTCCTTTGGTACTATACGCTGCTTAAACTTTTAGGCCATCTACATCTTGGTTGTTTATAAGCGGTTGCTTATAAAAAAACTGCGTGTATTTTGGATTCTTAACTGTTTCCTTATATCTGAGAGCTCTTTCAAAGTTTCAAGTAAGGTATTATTGCTGATCAGTTTCTCAGTGGAGCAGTCATAGGCTTCTTACAAAATTCGTAGATTCGTCCACGGTCGCCAACACGCATCACACACGTAGACTGACTACATAGGCCACAGTTTCCCCTCTATGTGGTTTTTGTTGTTTTTTGTTGTTTTTGGAGAGACACAGATAAAAAGTCGGAGGGCGTAAACGTAGTAAGTCTACCACACAAGGTCATACTGAGCAGCTGTGACTAACAACAACAGCAACTATCTACAAATATTGAAGAGAGTTACAGAAACTAAACTGCTGCGAAATCTATATCTTGTAAAGTCAGCAAGCAAGCAAGCAAGCAAGCAACCTTTATTTGTTAACGCAGGTCTGGGGTGCTAGCAGCTATACAGCTGATGTTGACTTGCAGCTTGTGCCCCAGACTGATATTTCAGAGTGAATACCCTGGGTTCTCATTTACCGACCTAAGAAGGATGGACAGCTGAGTTAATTGCAGGCTTGTGGAAGCTTGTCCCAAGGAGATTAGAACCCACAATTTTACAATCGGGAAGAGAGATGAGCTTATGCAGGTGTGTTTTCTTGCCAGGTACAGGTGCCGTTGTTGCTGTTGTTGCTGCTGCTGCTGGGGTTATTTCAGAATGTACAATTTTGCGCAGAAACTCGTGGTGCCACCATCTGCATTTTGGGTGGAGTCAGGTACCTTAAAGGGTGTAACCTGGTACCAAACCTTGTGGTAACGGTACCAAAGACCCCCTGTCACCCCCCCCTCCGTGGGTTTGGGCTGTTAAATATGAGGTTGAGTACAGTAGCTGATTTAGAGCTCCCCAAGGCTCACTACCAACTCCACTGTTATTTTTGCGGCTATAGCGCTTCTTTCTACATTCCATACAATGGGCCGTTGTTATTCAGTCAATCAATTTCTTTGATTCTTTAGCTTTCTAAGAAGATAAATAGATGTTTCAATACTTGTAACATTATTCATTGCTGCGAATGAATGGAATTCCGAAACGGTAACTGTTTCTAAAAGTCCAATAGATTGAATTTGAATTGACGTCACTGGCGTTGTGAGATAGATACATGAATACGAATAAGACAATTGACAACCTTATAAAAGGATCTTAAAAGGGTCTTATTGAATCACGTATCCAATCCAAAGAAGAGACAAAGTGAGGTCGAATGTAAATTTTGCGAATGCAAGCGTATACGAACTTCAACTGCGATCTTAATGCAACGTTCGTCACTAAGTATTACCGCGTATTCATTAAGTACTTTCGTTTAATGATCAAAATGTTGGAAAAATTCGGCAACTTTCCGTAAAATTTCCAAGGTTCTGCCACAATTTGGATAACCATAAGCATGCTCCTCTTTTCTCAGTCTCAAGGGTGGGCTTCGTTAGTTACCTAACTAGTTAGTTAGTTAGTTGGTTGATTGGTTGGTTGTTCAGCTAGTTAGATAGTTATTCAGTTAGTTAGATAGTTAGTTAGCTAGCTAGTTGATTACTTAGTTAATTAGTTAGCTAGTTAGTTAGTTGGTTGGTTGGTTGGTTATTTAGTTAGTTAGTTAGTTATTCAGTTAGTTAAATAGTTAGTTATTCAGTTAGTTAGATAGTTAGTTAGCTAGCTAGCTAATTACTTAGTTAATTAGTTAGCTAGTTAGTTAGTTGGTTGGTTGGTTGGTTATTTAGTTAGTTAGTTAGTTATTCAGTTAGTTAAATAGTTAGTTATTCAGTTAGTTAGATAGTTAGTTAGCTAGCTAGCTAATTACTTAGTTAATTAGTTAGCTAGTTAGTTAGTAAGTTAGTTAATTAATTAGTTAGTTAGTTACTAAGTTAGTTCGTTTGTTAGTAAGTTAATTAGTTAATTCGTTAGTTCATTAGTTAGCTAGTTCACTAGTTAGTTAGATAGTTCGCTAATTAGTTGGTTGGTTAGTTAGTTAGTTGTTAGTTAGTTAGTTAGTTAGTTAGTTAGTTAGTTAGTTAGTTAGTTGGTTAGTTAGTAAGTTTGTTAGCTAGTTAGTTAGTTAGTTAGTTAGTTAGTTAGTTAGTTAGTTAGTTAGTTAGTTAGTTAGTTAGTTAGTTAGTTAGTTAGTTTGTTAGTTAGATAGTTAGTTAGTTAGTTAGTTTGTTAATTAGTAAGCTAGGCTATCTAGCTAGGTAGTTAGTTATTTAGTTACATATGACCTTCAAGGTCAATGCACTTGCATGTTAAATTTTCGCACCCTTTGTTTAACGCTATAGCAAAATTCCCCAGTGATGTCCACAAGTAGCTCTTTGAAAGCAGTGTTCAGCACCAGAAAACGTAAAATCAGTTAAGACAAATATCTACTTCATGGTATGATTACCACTGCTTTATGAAGGTGTCTGGATTGTCGTTATTTATCAGTAGATCTTATATGGACTGATACCCAATACAACCCACTCGCATCCAATAGTCTTACGCAACAAGACTTCAACCAAATTCCGTTTAGTGCTCTGCAGTGCTCGACCATGGTAATCAATAATTTACAGCATAAACATTCCGCAAGCAAACATCACGTGGAGTGTGCAAGTGATTTTGTGAATGGAAAATTGCGCAGTTTCTCACGAACTATTTCCCTGTCTAAACATCTTATCTCCTCGCTTTTATCTCCCTAACTTTTTCGCTTATTATCTCGCTTACTATCTCGCTCGGTCTATCTTTTGTCGCTCTATGATTCTTTAATATCTATCTGCTCTCCGCTTCTCTAATATATGTCAAATTTTTCTATGTCTCTTTGCTGTTTGTCTCTCTCGACTCTGTCTCTTCATAGTCTCCTTAATCGCTGATTCTTTATCGTTTATCGTTCTTGTCTCTCTAATCCCCGTCCCTTTGGACTCTTTTTATCTATCTATATGTCTCCGCTAATTATTTCTCTCCTTTTTTTGTAGTCTCTCCATTTGGGTTCTCATCCTCTAATCCCGGGGGGGTACTTCATTGTTCAAATGACTAGACGTGCCGCCCAGTTTTTCCAAACCCACCCATATCTACCGATAAATTCTAATTCTCGAGGGACCCTGTATAGAAAAAACAACGAAATTTTTACCCATTTGTACAAATATCTCAAATGTTTGAACCCAAATTAACGCCTGAGGCAGCTCTAAATGCGTCGAAAAATCATTTGCGCTATTTTACTACCCATGTGTAGAGATTCTTTACGAAAAATCAACCCACATGTAGGGAAATTTACGCTGAAAAAGTTACCCATTTGGGCGGCACGTCTAGTATAACGAACAATGGAAGTACCCCCGTGCCTCTCGTGGCTCGCTGGTTCATGTCTGCTCTCCAACTCTCCAATCAATATCTCGTTGCCCTCCTTTCCTCTTCGTCGCTATGCCCTCCATCCCTTATTTATTTTATTCTTATGTGTTCTGGGAGCGAATACTAAACTTTTTGTACTGAGTCTATCTATCTGAGTAGTACATTGACCAAACGTATCTTATACTCTATCTTATCATACTTCAACGCCTATAGCACAGGCTGCGGGTCCACGAACGTAAAGTATCGGAAGGTCGTTGGTTCATATTCCGTTGGAACCGCTTTTTACAAGCCTACAGTCAACTCAGCCGCCCGTCGATACAAGGTGTGTGGGGCGCCCGTGCAGCACAAGCCCAGTTCTGCATATAGCAACTTTGAAGCTGCCTCAGGGTTGCCTCAAACCTTCAGCTGCGCTAAATTCCTTGCTCGCTTAACTCGCTGATCGGATCAATATTGGATCAAAAACATTTTTTATCTGGATCTTGAATTTAACTAACAAGATACAATATAAATCCAATTTTTGAAGCAATATTATTTAATTATTAAAAGCATGGCTATATATATCAGATCAGGTTATTTTTAGTCGCATACAAAGAGCTTTCGGGCATACTGCTGTTCGAGGACCATTGAGTTCAATATCAAGGGACCTGCTTATATAAAACTTCACAGCTAGACAAAAAAATCGTAGGAAATCTGTAAAGAGAAGATAGTTGTTTAATACAGAATCGCGGATTTTCATCAAGATAGCTGCGAAAATCATGCTTTTTGTCTAGTTTCATTAATAAGTTAACATATCTGATTATTCATTGACTAGTTAGGCCCTTATCTTTTAAAGGGTCTCAGGAGTTATCACGAGTATTGAAGAATTATCTCCTTACTCGATCCTATAGAAGGAACTGCACTCCAGTTGAGTAAGCTGTGTGTGCTGAATACACGTTTTTTTATGAGGAACCTTTACTCTGAGTTGAGGCTGGAGTTCCTTAATTTTTCAACAAAATGAGGTTGAAGTTCCTTATGCTGTTCCTTGTCGTGAGATATGTTTTAATACTCATTTTTACAGCAAATTCATATAAACTTGCTTCATGTTCTAACTTTAAATATAAATTGAGTCTTTTTTGGAAGAACGATTGGAAATACACTGTTATTCTGTTTTTTTTTTGCACAAATCGTCTTGTTCTTGAAAAAAATCATTCTTAGTTTTTCACCCGAGCCTCCGCAGTTCCTTAAAAGTCCTTAATGTTTTGGGAATTTTCAGCCTCGAGTTCCTTATAAAGGTGTTCCTTATTAAAAAAAAACGTGAAAGCCAGGTAAGCGTGCCAAAATTGATCCCGGCATTCCTCCCCAAGAGGGGTCTGCATCGCAGGCTAATTTGATTAAGCTTTTTTTCAAGAGCGAGGGGAATACACTCCTTGGGAATCTCGTACACCCTTGACTGTACTGTCCATTGATTTAAAGGACATCCCTCGGAAATCCTTTCGTAGGCCTTCTTTGGAAAATCCCTTGTTTAAGAGAGCAACCTTTATAAGCAAAACGAGGCTGAGACTCGGTTGAAGTTTTTCACACATCATATATCGATCACATATCACATATCTCCTATGTAAGGTTCGAGCGATCCTGCAGCCATGGCACACTTCTTCTGAACGCAAATATAGAGAGGGGGGCTAGAGGGTGTCATGATTGTTGTGCCTGATCCAGGCTTCTAATGAAGTTAAGTTGTCTTTACCCAATATATGACACTTATTCAAGTGCTTAAATTACTTTTTGTAGCGGGGAGACTGACAACAAAGTACAGGACAGCAAACGGCAAAAGGGAAACTGCTCATATTGCAAATTTATATGTAAAGAAAAGTCACTACACCACATTAATCGTGGCTCGCGATTAACGTGGCAAGTCATTGGATAGTCTGTTTGTAATCTTGCAAAGAAAGGGATTATGTAAGGATCATCATAGCTGTATGTAGCAGATAAACAATAGCGTAGCTAAGCAATGGGGGCACAGGGGGCACGCCCCCAAATCATCGCAAAGACAAATTTCATATATGACCTTGATCATAACGTAAAAATGTCGGATGATACCTCTTTCTTACCACGCCCTAATCATTATTGACCACACCCTTTTGCACCTCCAGCGTTGGACCTCAAGCTACGCCACTGCAGATATGAGTTATAGCCCGTTGCCCATGTTTCAGTCCTCCCACCTTTTAGAGTGACTACACTACTAAACAAAAGGTGGGGAGGGAGTGGACACAAGCTAAATACCCCCTTGCAAAGGCTAGACATCTTTTTGTCAGACAATGTCTGCTTTTTGGAGTTAAAATTCAAAATAATATGTGAAATAATAACCCACCACATCAAGCATAATAGCCCACCACATCAAGCATAATAGCCCACCACATCAAGCATAATAGCCCACCACATCAAGCATAATAGCCCACCACACTAGTGCATAATAGCCACCACATCAAGCATAATAGCCCACCACATCAAGTATAATAACCCACACTTTCGTTACGTGAAATGAAATCGCCTAAAAGAAAATTATCAGTGGGCTGGACTGTAAAATCTCGACCGCACAAGTCACACGTTTGTACACACCATTGACAATCGAAGGAAAGCCCAGTCCAAACGATAAAACCACGTTGGAATCTTCTACGGTACGTCAAGGGTATACTTTTTCGGACGTCTAGTCTTGCAAAAGGAACCATTCTCGTAAAAATAGGTCTAGTCAACGGTATCACGTTGAATATACTCGTGGCAGTGGCAGATGGGCAGATCCCTATTCAAAATTTAGTCAAGAAACCTCTCTCCCTGAATCAAACATTGTTTATCAAAATTTGAAATTTGCGTATCAAACACAATGTTTGAAAACTTTGGTGCAAGCATAGAATGTTTTCTGAGTTTTTCAAAGACATTGGTAAGAAATTCTGCTTGTCAAGCAATGTTTTGCAATGTGGTCAAACGGTTGCTATAATCGGTTCTCAATCAAATCAAATCTCAAATGTTTGACCAACAATGTTTGATCGTTTGGTTTGGCCAGGGCCTAAGTAATAGCAAAAAGAATAAAGACTACTCACCATGCTTGTTCCGACTGTCTTTCGTGCACCCAGCCCTCTTACAGCAGAAAAATGTAGCTTTACAGCAGAGAAATGACAGATCGCACGCACAGAGCTTCTACAAAAGCAAAAAATGAGGAGTATGAGAATAAGAGAGGCAAATATTAAATAAGGAATTCAGATCGTTAAATCTGAGTGGGTGTTAACTCAGGGAATTTTTCTATAAAGGACACAGAGAGAGTTGAAAAACATGGGGGGTACTGACAAGGTCTATGAAGTCAATGGTTGGTTTTAGGGAGGAGGATGCCCTTGAGTTCAGTGAAAAACGGCCACTCCTAACAAATCCCTGAGTGGATGTTAAATCAGTGACTTTATGCAAAGGACTCAGAGATATAGTAGCGTAGCGAGCATCACTGGCTCCCTTGGGCAGACGTGGTTTTTGCACCGCATTTAAGAGGCTTCCTTCCCTTTGATATACGTGATAAGGGAGCACCTTGTTTGAGGAATGCTTAGGTGCATTACATGAAGTTATGTTCTTACTGTTATTCTTAATGCAATCCCTCCTAATCCCTAATCCCTCTATAATATACATTTTCATAGATAACTAAGTTTAAACCTCGCTAGTGGATTCCTTGTGGGCCATTCTGGGCCCTTCTGTCCGTCGCAACAGCCAAATCTTAAAACGGTGTCAAACTGGCCTAACATAGTAACTTTGACAACACCATATGTCAAGCAAAATGTCCACAATTTATGCAGGCGACAGTTAATGTGTACCTTGATAGCGCCGTATCGGACAAACAAATCTTTAACGATACAGTCAAGGCCAAAAGGTCATGTCAAAGTTCATGAATCGATACAAAGAACAATAGCCAGAGGTCATGTTCAATATGAGAGATGCAACATTGCATGGGTTTCTTTGTGGAACACAGGGATCAAATGACTCAGTTATTACGAAATCAGAGGCGGACTGGCAGCGAATCTCAAGGGTTGCTATTTCCAGTAAAAGGGCCTGTTTTCACTATAGCAATTTGTCTTGTTAGTTGCTTCTAGCGAGCTCCTCTGTAAAAAATCAATTCAAGGCAAGGGCTACTGTTCATGTTAATACTTCTTTTCTTATTTGGGATACTTTCGATGGCAAAATCGTCTCCCTTCATACATATTTTCGCATTTCCATATTTTCTTGCTTCCATATTTTCTTGCGCATATGCTTACTATCTTTTATTTTTACTTCTTTCCAATTATTTGCATTGAGAAACAATGTCTGTTATTTCCAACTGTTTTCAGACTGAGCGAAACCCATCCAAATCTCTTCGAAATCCCAAGAAATCGAAGAGATTTTCTAAGAAACAACAGAAACAGTTTGTTAAAGACCCTATAACAAGAAGGCCCGGGTTGCAATCGCAACCTAGCATCCCTGCCAGTCCGCCCCTGTATTCCCCAAGGAAGTCACAGTTAAAATAAGTAAAAAAGTAAAAAAAAAACACCAATATATGCGAATAAATGCGAATCTTAATAAGCGAATGAGTAGCTACTAATAAGAGCAAGAAGGGAGGGTTGGAAATTTGTCGAAAAATCAATTTAGCAGGGGACGACAATAAGGCAGCTGAGAACGAAGGGAAGAAAGAATGAAAAGATCAGTGATTTGTTATGGGATCTGACAGCAGAGACAACATAACATACGATACTCTACACTCTACTATGATATCCCACTATCTCTAATACGCACCCTGTATATATTAAGTACCCTGATGAAATAATAATATCGCTCTTAAGCCTGTTGGATAAGCTGGTATTAAATGCAAACTAGATTCCCACACCGTTAGCTTAACCCATAAACATACGATACTCTACACTCTACTATGATATCCCACTATCTCTAATACGCACCCTGTATATATTAAGTACCCTGATGAAATAATAATATCGCTCTTAAGCCTGTTGGATAAGCTGGTATTAAATGCAAACTAGATTCCCACACCGTTAGCTTTTAATAGCCATTCCTTTTCTCTTATTGTCTTGTATTCAGTAATTCGTGTGTCTGTTATTTCGATAGAACTTTTCTTAATAAGCAACTGGACTTTTGGTCCAGCTCTCAAAGTTGCTTAAAGTATCTGGTCTTTCAGCCCCATTCAGCCCTCACCGAATGACTGGGTACCGTGGCTCTTTCCATGCTCTTCAATGTAATTGAAAAGTTTGCAATGATGTATTGTACAAAGAAAGCTATCTCAACCAAAAATTTGAACCAAATCTTAGCCCTAGTTGTTTATTAACCAGTTGCTTATTAAAAGAAGTGTACTATCGTCAGCATTCTGTTTTCTGTTTTGAAAATTCTAGAACGATTGGGCCCTGGAACGGATGGGACTTTAAAAAGTTTATTAAGAGCTGGTTTCCTTTGCCTAAATCGGTGCTTTCCACATTAGGGACGTTCTAAAGATTCGTTAAGGCAAAATCAAAAAATGATCTAAATGGGATACAAAAAGACACTCTTGGAGTTGGGGCTCGTATTGTAGCCAGGGCTTGGGGCTTCGAGCAGGAGCCAGATCACATAGGAGTCGGAATCCCATGCTCCTACTGCTGGGATACCATCGTAATGTGTTTAAGTGCCCTACCGCTTCTCCCTCGACCTTGGTGCTGTCTGGAACATACAGCATGATGTGTCGAGTTTTCGTTTTCCCTTACATAAGACTTTTTAAAAATCGACTGGTCCATAACCTACTAGGGTTTGAATTTGTTAACATTTTCGGTTGAGATAGCTTTCATTATGCAGCACATCATTGCAAACTTGTGAATGACATTGAAAAGCAAGAAAAGAGCCAAAAAATGAGTCTTAGAGAGCACCAGTCAGTCTGTGAGGTCTGAAATACTATAGATATTATAAGCAACTTTGAGGGCTACCGAAAGTCAAGTTGCTTATTGGAAAAAACGTGTAGTGAATACCGTATAAGAGTATAAATTAACTGAAGGCTGTACTGTATAGATTCGAAGAAACGTTAGAAGGATCAAAGGGGTTTATCTTCACAGCTGAGATATATTAATATAATGTTAGCTCTGGGTTATTTATTTCATTAAACGGATTTATAACGGTTTAAGGTGGGGCAATGTGATAACATGATTATATAATAAATCAAATATCAATTGTGGTATTTGCTACCACTTCTGACTTCAACTCTCATAGATATAGCAGCCATCATATCATCATCATCATCATCATGATCATCATCATCATCATAATCATCTTAATCACCAGCGTAATCATCATATTCATCTTCATCAACACAATTATCTTCATCATCATCATCATCATCATCATCATCATCATCATCATCATCATCATCTCATCATCATCGTCATCATCATCTTCATCACCATCATCATCATCACCATCATCATCATCATCATCATCATCATCATCATCAACATCATCATCATGATCACCATAATCATTATAAACATGATTATCATCATCGTAATCATCATCATCATCATTACTATCATCGTCGATATTACAATCATGATCATTATCATCAACATCACCATCTTAATAACCAGTATAATCACCATAGTCATCTTCATCAACACAATCATCATCATCATCGTCATCATCATCATCATCATCATCATCATCATCTTCATCACCACCACCATCATCATCATCATCATCATCATTATCATCATCATCATCATCATCATCATCATCATCATCATCATCATTATCATTGTCGATATTATAATCATTATCATTATCATCAACATCACCATCTTAATAACCAGTATAATCATCATAGTCATCTTCATCAACACAATCATCATCATCATCATCACCATCATCAGCATCATCGTCATCATCATCATCATCATCATCATCATCATCATCATCATCATCATCATCATCATCATCATCATCATCACCATCAGGCAAAGTTGGAAGTTGATTGGTCATCACAGTGAGTGATTCGCAAGCAGTCTGGTGCACGTTTGAAGCTGATTCTTTTATAAAGCCAAACGTGACAACCTACGACCACCCCATACTAAGGTTACCAATGTATCTAGTCCGACCATCCTGACCCTTACCCTTCAAGGTCTAAGTTTATTAATTTGACCCAGTTTAGTAATAAAAATATTCTCAGCAGGGAAAAATTAGGTCAGAGTTTACAAAATCTTTCTAAGCTTATATAGATAAGTCTTTTGATATGGGATTCTTTTTCAGATTATGCCTCAAAGGTATGTTCTTTAGTTACGATGATGATGATGCTTGATGATGATGCTGATGTTGATGTGATGATCACGTCGATCATGATCATGATGTTAATGATTATGATAATGATGATGATGATGATGGTTATGCTGGTGATAATTCGCAAGATAATGATGCTAATGTTTATTTGATGATAACGTAGATCACGATGTAATTGATTATGATTATGATAATAACGATGATGATGATCATGACGATGATCATGATGATGACGCTGATGATGACGCTCAGATTATGATGCCAATGTTGATTTGATAATTACGTCGATCACGGTGATTAATGCTAATGATCATAATCATGATGTTAATGATCATACTGCACTGCCTAGGCAGAATATGGTTCAAAAAACATACTCCAATGCCCCTGAATCGATCGTGTCCCTGGAATCATTACACACGTTAAAGCTGTGGCTAAACTAGGAAGCATGTCGCGCGTGACATCATATATTATGCGTGTCTCAAAGGGTGGCTAAACATGCGAGTGACAAGCGAGCAACATTTCCCCTGAATCATTCGCGTGCTACAAAGATTCCGAGGTGACTCGAGGGGACATGTCATGCTTAACAATGTCGCGCGAGTCATGTCGCCTAGTTAAGCCAGCCTGGTTAAGAAGAATCTCATCGTGTTCCTACAAATTTCTTTTATGGGGTCCTATACCTTTGTTAACGTGCAGTTGGGAGTGTTTCTCAAAGCTTAATGATGGTGGTTTTGCTCCTACTGAAATAATTTCCAAGAAATCAGTTGTTGATAGAGGCAAACGATTTAAGGATTTTCAGAACTTATTTGACAAGCAAATCAACATTTTTAGGTTTCTATCTGCATATAAGCCGAATTGGAGGAAAAGACGCAAAATTCTTGACACAGTTTTCCTTTGCCGCCAAACGACGCTTATGAATTGTAGGTCAAATTGATAGCTTTATATGGGGCAACCATTTTGGATAGTGAGTTTAAAAAAGTCATGAATGAGCCTTTGTATGGAAGAAAATATAGGATAGTATGGGAAGGTTATGATAAGTGCCTATTGATTTAAGTGTTATGTTGTTTTGTGTCAAACGTATGGCAAATACTTCGTACGCAAGTGAAAAGCGTCTTAAAAGAAGCGTCGTACAAGAAGCGTCGTATAAGAAGCGTCGTACAAGAAGCGTTGTACAAGAAGCGTTGTCACCGTACGCAAGTGAAAAGCGTCGTACACGAAGCGTCGTACACGAAGCGTCGTACAAGAAGCGTTGTACGCCGTACGCAAGTGAAAAGCGTCGTACACGAAGCGTCGTACAAGAAGCGTCGTACAAGAAGCGTTGTACGCCGTACGCAAGCAAAAAGCGCCGTACAGTAAGCATCGTAAAAGAAGCGTCGCACAAGTAGCGTCGTACAAGAAGCGTCGTACAGGAAGCGTTGTACGCCGTACGCAAGCAAAAAGCGCCGTACAGTAAGCATCGTACAAGAAGCGTCGCACAAGAAGCGCCGGGCTTATTAGCAATTTCGTACTGATGATGAGGGGGCTTATTTCTCGCTCTAGGGTGGGGGCTAATCCGGGGGGCAATTCGAGGATTTAAGGTATTGCCTGTTGTAGAGAGGTCACTTCTACAGTGAGGTGACCAATATAAATTTAGCTGAGGAGTCAAAGTAAGAAAGGAAAACGGCCTCATTCTGATTGGGCAAACATCAGTGCTGTCAAGTTCGTCTAAATTAAGCAAAAGTACAAGTACAACTTCAAGATTGGAATTACGATTTAAGTACCAGGTGTGTGGAGAAGAGGAATTGAAGAAAAAACTCATGGTTTAACGTGAAAATCCCTCGAATTAAGTGAGATTTAGGTTACTTAATGAGATTTAGCAAAGGCCTCCAAAGTCACATAACAAAAATACTTTTGAATGTTTTTCGCGAGATTGGAGTCTCTGATTGAGGGGATATTGAGTTTTCAAAAGGGCTGCGAAAAGCTTCTACTGAAACAAAAGGATTTCTTGGGATTTTCCAGAGATTTCAGTCTCTGATTTAGGGGATATTGAGTTTTCCATAGGGCTGCAAAAGCTTCTACCAAAAACAAAAGGATTTCTTGGGATTTTCCTGAGATTTCTGTCTCTGATCGAAGGGATATTTAGTATTCAAAAAAGGGCTGTAAAAAGCTTCTACTGAAAACAAAAAGATTTGTTGGGATTTTTCTGAGACTTTTATCTCCGATTGAGGAGATGCTGAGTTTCCAAAAGGGCTTTTTAACAGCAAATTCATATTAATTTGCTCCATTTTCAAACTATAAATATAAATGGAGTCTTTTTGACAGATTGATGGGAAATATATTGTTATTCTGTTATTTTTCTGAACCAATCGTCTTGTTCCTGAAAAAAGTGACTCTTGGTGTTTCATCCAAGTCTAATTTTTTAGGAATTTTCAGCCTTGAGTTCCTTATACAAGATTCACCCTTGATCAATAAACGAACGGGGAGGAGGGAGAAAAAAGGAAGATCAGGGAAAGGAGAGCACTCTCCTTCCCCGTTTATTAATCTTTATTTTAATAATTCAACACAATATCCTAAGATACATGGTCTACAGTTAATCAAGAGCGAGACTTGTAGCAAGTCCACTTATAAAGGTGTTCCTTATGAAAAAACGTGTATTCGGTTGTAAAAACCATCCTGTTCTTGAAAAAAGTTATTCTTAGTTTTTCATCTGAACGTCAATAGTTCCTAAAAGTCCTTAAAGTTTTCACGAGTTTCAGCCTTGAGTTCTTTGCAAAGATGTTCCTTAAAAACAAGTGTATTTGAAGAAATCAAAGCTTAGACATACCTGTCACATATAAATTTCTCTAAAATCTCCAATATCTTCAACAGTTCTTGACTCTTCGATGAAAATCTCTCTACAAAACTCTGATCGACTATCGATAATACAATATACCATGAATAAGAGCTAAATTCTCTTTCCTTCTATCAGCTATATCAAGGGTCAAATATCAGAATCGATGGAGATGATTTATTGCAATAGAAATATGGAATACCCGATTATGACAGTCAAGTTAACAAGACGCCCTGTTGCATGCTGGGAATTCCTGTTAAAAAGCCGGTTGTTTGAAGGAGTTTTCCGTTTTTGCTGCGTGTTTCGCCTTCTTCGGCAACCAGGGGTGGTATAGAAGTACCCAGGGGGTGGCACTTAGATATGTTGAAAACAGGAGGTCATGTGCTCATATAACTTAACAGCAAACTAGTAAACACCCAACAAATTAATAACAAACAAACAAATAAACAAATGAACAAACAAACAAACTAAAAACCAATAACTTTATACCAAACCCCCGGCGAATTAGCACAAACATATCATGTATAGTTCATCTTTAACATAACCAGGGTGTAGTGCTTAGAGCTGTTATAGGACGGAGATGACCGTATGTCAAAAACACTGCAGAAAATAATCTAACTGTCGACCCCCCGGCGAAATTCACGCAAGTTTTCGAGTGTGTTAAATCTTCAAAACGTACGGAGGATGTGGTATTCAACGCTATTGCAAGCACGTTGAAACTCTTCAATGAGATGAATCACACAGTCAACCCCCGGAAAAGTATACACAAAATTCAAACGTGTTACGCCTTGAACGAGCCCCAAGGGCTGTGCTTAGAGCTATTCTAAGCTGCATATATTTGAACCCTCAATGAGACATTTGAAAATAAACAGTCGACCCCATTGGCAAGTTCACAACAGTAGTACCGTTTTGTCTGACTGCACAGTTCTAACGGGTTGTTTGCGACGATTTGTCATCGAAAACTACCGAGATTCGAGGTTAAAAAATATCCGGAAAAGTCAAATTTCCTTAGGATATTGGTTATTTATAGTGATTTAAAACTAGACTTATTACTGTACACGAGTCATGGTTTTCTGCCTTCACCTCAATTCAATTCATTTAAAAATTACAATATCAAAAATAGTTGTTGTTGTTGTTAATGGCGGCAGCTCAGCTCAAACTACATAATATTACTGTTTCAATATCTGCAAAACTTAGGCCACCAGCACCAATTTTTGGTCCTCCAATCAGAGCAGCATATAATGTTATGTTTGGCCTAACTATTAAACATAGTTTGTCCAACATTGATCAGTTGCTTTTAAAACACTGTTGGCCGTTTAGCAACACCGCAAAACATTGCCTGACAAGCACAAAGAAAACTACAAAAACATTTGCTGCTTATTAGAGGCAAAACGTGTTTTACGAGCAATGTTTAGCAATATAGCCAAACGGTCAGCAAATGTCTTACCAACAATGTTTGCTCGTTTCTTTTCGCTACTAGATTGAATTGCTGAACCACGCTAGAGATTCCATACCCCGGGGGTAATTGACAAAGTTTCGGATAGGGACGTGCCGCCTGAACAACAAAATGCCTATCCATTATTTATACCAAATTCCTGAAAATATATACCAAAAATTATACAAAAATATAAACTTCTACGCTACTTTGTGTCAGGAGTTAGTGCGTATAGATACACTACCGTTCGAAAAGTTTGGAAACGGTCGCTTAAAAATGGCCGCCAACAGCCGCCAAGGGCCTAATCCAAGAGATTTTCATTTTAAAAGTCAGAGGTCATGCGGCCATTATCTTGCTAAGTTTCGGCGGGAAAATGTTCGTCACTGCAC
Organism: Chrysaora quinquecirrha; assembly: GCA_014526335.1. Classification (NCBI taxonomy): domain Eukaryota; kingdom Metazoa; phylum Cnidaria; class Scyphozoa; order Semaeostomeae; family Pelagiidae; genus Chrysaora; species Chrysaora quinquecirrha. The sequence continues at coordinate 5,049,140 of JACTAT010000032.1, forward strand.
TCGCCATCATTTTAAATCGAAAGGAGAAGATTATTTCGATGGTATAATAGAAAAATACACAAAAACTGAGAAGCTTTGCCTTCAAAAAACCAAGGAAAAGATTTTTAAGACTACTGATCTGAAATTATGGGAAAGAGAGGGGTTTCGTTACTCCAAGATGGAAAATTTTGCAGTTGTTTGAAGCCCAGTTGTTTTAGCTTTTCCGTTGTAGTAAAAGTTTTCCTGAAATATCGATATTTACAAAGTTAATCAGGGTTAAAGTTTCGTAAACATTTTTCAGATGAGCCATTTTTAAAGGGTCTTTTTCAACAACAAATGTTTTTTCAGGTATTAGACTAAAAAAGAGGCAAGATCAAAACAATTCAAACACATATTCGAAAACTAGAATAAATGAGCAGTACTTTATCAAAATTTTAGAGTCATCAGTCATTTTACAAGGAGCAGAACGACATTTGAAAACCACACCTTCTTTCATGTTATAAGTTTACTCACCTGAAAAATGTTTAGAAAACTTTAACCCTGATTAACTTTGTAAAATCGATATTTCAGGAAAACTTTTACTACAACGGAAAAGCTAAAACAACTGGGCTTCAAATAACTGCAAAATTTTCTATCTTGGAGTAACGAAACCCTCTCTTTCCCATAATGTGTGGACACTGTCTGACTGAAACGAGCAACAACAGCAATTCAATTCAACTCAATTCAAAGTAAGGGAAGCTCGGAGGAATTCTTGTGGAAGCTATGCATTGTGTGCAGTATTAACTATTAAGACTAAAATACAGCAAGCGCTACAGTGATATCAAAATTCATAGGACAATGAGAAAAAGGACTGGAAAATGAGCTTCTAAGCAGAAAAAACTTATGATTATATTTAAAGTGTCTGCTTCTATAGGTCGAATACTTTAGCATTGATATAGGACTCCATGAATTGTATGAATTAGTTAGACTTGAGTCGTAGCTATCGCTATTGAGATAACTGCTGGACGCTGAAACAACGAGCGACCTCGATTTGGTGTTAGTCTCGGTTTGGTGCGCGGTAACTGGGACTCGGGAACCCAAGAATAAGACTATGAATTCGCATATTTTACTTCGCTGTTTTAAAGTTTGTCTTTTGTGATTGAAAACCGAAGCTGCCATGAAACAGAGATAGCAAAACACAAATTGGCTTGTCTTATCTGAACGAAATGTCACGGTGCCCTGCAGGGTTTTGTGAAGCGCCTGTGCAAAACGAACTTGAAATTATCCTGTTAAATATGAGATAAATACTTGATTGAACACAAAATTCAAATTCGAATCTCCCGGCATATTTGACATGACACTGCTGTAATCGTGTGTGGTAGTTGAAGTAGGTTAATATCACTTTGAGCGCTAAAGGTCTGTATATTTATGCCAATGGCAGTTTTTGGCAGGGTATAATTGGCGGAAAAGATCTGCAAACAGATTTTCTTCGTTTTGACCTTTCGGTCTCTTGTAACAATGTAAAGGAGTATATGAAGGTTTTAACCAGTCACCTTCAAGAACTCAAAATCTTAAAGACCATTGTGCTTCACGCCAGCGAAGCTATCATCACTACTGTGGTGACTAATCACTACTGTGGTGGATAAGCACTACTGTGGTGGCAATTTTGCACTACCTTGGTGGATAATCAATACTGTGGTGGATTAATATGCTCACTGTGATGGGTTATTTTGCTTGTTGTGGTGGTATTTTTGCACTACTGTGGTCGGCTACACTTTTTTTTAATAAGCAACTTGTCAATAAGCAACTAGGGCTGAGATTTTGTTAAATTTTTGGTAAAATAGCTTTCTTTATACTGTACATCGTTGCAAACGATCCATTACATTGAAATGCCAGAAAAGAACCAAAATAAGAGGTTTTCGGGAGTATCAGTCATTCTGCAAGGGCTGAAATACTAGACATGTTAAGCAACTCTTGAGGGCTGGACCAACGTCCTGTTGCCTATTGAAAAAAAGTGTACTATACTTTTTGTGGAGGTAATTTGTGTGCAAAATTACCACCACAAGCAGCATAGTAAGGGCATAGTAACCCAACACAACAGGCATAACAATCCATCACAGTAGTGATTATCAGTGAAATGTTCAGTATGTTTCGCTTTCGGTATGTTTGCAAAACATTGCAAGACATCGTTTAGGCATTGCTGTTAAAAATAGTTCAGCACTCCAGAAAGGACAACAAAAAGGCAACGGGGGTCAACAAGTGTAAAAACATAACCAAATTCTTTAGATATAATATTCATATTAATACAATAATCTATACATATATCCCCCCGGGACCACTGGGCAGATATGTTCTGGGACCAGCGATGTGCCGCTCAGAAAGGTATCAATTTTAGAGATTTTGGATCTAGGGACGGTACCGACATTCGATATTTTGGTATACCTTTTCCGATATTTGTATAAATGCGGATGCACGTCAATGCCGTGAAAAAACAGTACAAGAGTACAAGAAACAAAACGGTTTTTTAAGCTTGAGTGGAACGTGAAGCAGCCGTAACCAAAATCTGACCACGTCTTCTCCCAGGAAAATACTATCGATCTATATTCCAGCCATTTCAGAACTCATCTACTAGTCTGAAAGCCAGAACAGTTAAATTAGCCTCAAATTCTTTCAAAATTACATTAAATATTACCAAAACCAGCGTATAAAACTTGGTCAAAAATAGGCCTACATACAATATTATTTGCTAGGATCAGTGTTTCTCAATTTTAGCTTTATCCTACTTCCATCTTTTCAAATTTATAAATGCTGCGCAACTTTGCATTAAGTTTCAGTCTGCAAGTTTCGACCCTGTTTCTTTCTAAAGATCGAGCCGTGTTACGGTTTCCATGACAACAGCGTTTGCATCAGCATCAGTCCTCTGGAGCGACCTCGTATTCAATCCGCTATCGGGTCTAGAAAGCACCCTCTCTTTAGTGCTCCGGTCTCTCAATGTCCCAACACAAGGTTTCGCATAAGTATAATAATCCGCGTCATTCCATGCCAGTAACGGAGCTACTCTTTTCGTAGGTGAGCCACTCTGAGGAATCAGTTGTCTTCTTCGGAGACCTAAATTGCTCCGGACATGCACGGGTTCTGATTGGTTGATCGGTCTTTGCTTTTGCCAAGATGGCGGCGAAACGTAATCCTGTCGATATGACGTTGACGGTCGAGATGGAATATCCGCTGACCATGTCAGAAGTTGTGACGTGTCTTTGTAATGTTGGACCACGCCAGCTTTAGGTTTTCCTTTCCCCAGCCCCTACGCGAAAAGGTACGACGCTCAATGCTCGCAAAACAGATCTTCAAATGCCTTGGTGTTTAACGTTAATGTAACAAAATTTTTGCCTTGGTTTTGGTGGTGCCTTGGCGTTGGTGGTAAGATATATAATAGATTTATTGCTTTCTAAAGTCCTTGCTAAACGATGAGACATGTCGCAGGCGATTTTGTCGCGCGTGACATATCTCCCAGTTTAGCAAAACCGGAAACTTTGTAGCGCGCGACAAAATTTGTAGCGAGAGACATGCAAATGTTTCTGGGAGACAACACTTGGAGGTGGGGATGTTGCTCGCTTGTCACTCGCATGTTTAGCCACCCTGAGAGACACGTCGAATACAATGTCGCGCGCGTGTCATTCGCCACAGCTTAAATCGGACACTCATCAGAGTATAAACGTCAGAAACAGACCGAAACAATTGACAAATGTGTGATTTATAAGGGCCTATCAGGGGTCCAGATGCCACGAAACCGTGAAAAAATCAGCTGAAAGCCGCAAGCTGTTATGAAATAAAACGCTATAAGCCGCGGCCGATTAAATTGTGAATCGACAAGAATGCGGTCGCTTCTTCGCTTGGCTACTTTCTTCCTTCATTTTCAAGCGGCACAGAGCACTCTTTCGCGCCAAATCCTTGTGAAATTATGAATGGAGCTGTAGCCTTTTTTCTGTTAAAAGCCACAGCCGCATGCATGATGCCGAAAACCGATGTTAATACAAACCAAAAAACGCAAGACTCAACGTATTCTGAAGCCGCAAACTGTAGAAAAAGAATTGCGAAATCAGAAAGCCACACTAAAAATAGGGGTCGAATCGAATCTGTGAACCCGCAAAACTATAATTAACCCCTTTACACCCAGATGCCGATCGAAATGCACCAAATCAGAAAGTGATGCTGAATCGGCATTGTGTTTTAAAACCAAATCAGTTTATTAGAAAATTAAAACAGTGGAAAAATATTATGTACATACGTGAGAGAAGTATGTCTCCAAATCACCCATGGTACTAGCATGTGCATTTCGGTTGTCATGTCTTGAGAAAAGATGGTCATTTGAACGAACCTAGAAAAGACTAATGTTAATTGTATGGAAGTAGCGTATGAGCTAAAAAACATAGCATAAATACCATGAATGGCGAACACTAGGATAGAATTTTCCACAAGTGGCATACCACAATAGATGGGATTCAAACCTGTATGACCAGAAAGTCAAGGACGTTTCCAATGAGCTGTTAGGCTCAATGAAATCACTGAGTAACTCCCAAAGTCATACAGTCTTAGACTCTTCTCTCATTGAATTTTTGGTGTTCTGGCTATGTGGAGCCTTGGCGAACACTAGGATAGATTCTCCACAAGTGGCATACCCCAATAGATGGGGCCCAGGTGGGGTTTAACACTGACCAGAGAGCCAACAATGATTTTACTGAACTTTAGATCTCTAGAAATCATTGAGTTACTCTCCAGTGAAATAGGTACAAGCTATTTTAAATGACTAAAGCTTTCAACTTACACTTGTTCTATCCAGAAATTTTTCTGGTGGCGATGGTTTAGCTTTCTGTCTGTATGGTATTGAGAAGTCTTGCCTTGATTTACTTCTAAAATGCCCATGAAATCCAGTTGGGAACTGAAAGAAAATGGAATCACAAATAAACAGTGGCTCGTTAGCAATATTAATGACAATTTACAGCAAGTATTTATCAAGAACATAGGAAGCAAATGAAAAGTTAGGCGCACAACAGGTTGAGGACAAATTCACCACACCCATTTTTTGCCTACATCCAAATCTTGTCCTAACCGAGAAGCATTTCGCTCCTCGAAAAAGTGAACAAGATTCCTATTGCAACAAAAGGATTCTTAAAAGATAGATTCTTGATATTCCAGCTGAGGGAGTACAGGATTCCAAGGAGTGAATTGCCCCTTGGTCCCAACTCCTAACTTTTGTTTTTATTATAATTTCAAATGAAAGGAAGTAAATTGATTTGAAAACTGCTATAAGCAGTCATAAGCTTTGAAGGGCATACTTAAAAGCATTTTTTGTCTGACATACTGGCTACCGCAGCATTTTCACAAGGGCACAGCAACTTTTGAGCTTAAGTGTATTCTTTGTAAAGAGCTAAAAGCAACCTTACCCATGTTCCAAGAATCGCATCTTGGCTGCCAGGCCACATTCCAATACTTGGTACAAATATCTCACGTCTTTACCTTGCCTGTAAGAGAAATATCTTCTATTATATCAACCAGCAGTATTATTAACGCAATTCTTTAAAAAATCTTGTAATTAAAAATTGACAACTGACCTGCTAAAACTAATACAACTATAGACTACATATTACTAAAACAACTTATATTTAGGCTCTGAATGGAAATTATATCTGAATTCATTCTCTTGAATACGCGATTCCATTCCTCCTTTATCCTGTTAACTACCTAGTCTAGGTATCTTTTTATTTGTCTACCAAAAGTTGCAATGATGAACAACAGGCCTATCTTTACCTATAAAATAAAATGGCCTTAGGCCCAATGTAAAACAGGATAGTAGGCGAGCCTTAAGGATGTTCGCGGGGCTGCCATTATACCACTAAATAGTCAAAAAACAATTATTAATTCAATCTTACCTATAGTATTATGCGTTTAATTCGAATTATATAGCTTGTAAATGAATATTTATCATGTAGTTTGTGCATGTGCGGTCCTTGATTTGTGAAAAACTATTTCAAAACAGCCTTTTGAAATATGTGCAAATGTTTATCCTCCAGCGCTATGGCAATTGTTCAAATAACAACAACAACATCATTTTAATAAAAGAGCTACGCGCATGCGGATTGAGAAATTTGCAAAAAGCCTCTCTTACATTTTGAGCCTCTTTTGAAATGATTTTGGCGGGAAAATTTTTTCAGTGACGCGAGTGAATCGCCAAATCAGCTGTTTTTGCATTTGAAAAATTTCTTTTTGTTTGTTGTCAATTTTTAGGAAACAATTTTCGTGCGAAAATTGAAGTAATCTTTCTGTAAAATATAAGAAATGCTTTCCCAGAATGTAATGGATCCTCGAGAGTTTCTCACAGATGCAGGACATGGGTGAGTAGGAAAAACGCTCCAAAATTTTAATAAAATTTATTATCTCCAAGATGGACATGGAATCGAGATCCTTATGAAAAATTTCTTTATCAAAGTTTCTGAGCATGTCGGTTATTTTGTGACTTAGAGCAGCCTACCTAAAAAGTTTATATTTATCTACAGTATATTTTCACTTTTAGCGAATCTGTATGGGACAGTCAACAAAATAGTCAAGTCTGGAGTTATTCACAAAGTTCAAATTCTCAGTACGGATACCATGGTGGCAATTCACAGGGAAACCACAGAAATAACAGTAATCCTCGTTCAGGTTCAGATTATTGGTCTCAGTCGCAAAATGTTTCAGAACCCATGCAAGAGGTAAAGTATAATGGAGTAATGCGGAGCCGGGTTGGAAACGGAAAATTTATTGGTAGGCCCCTTGTTATTGACCAGGATCAGCAGCCAGTAGCCTTGATCAGTTAGCACATCCTATGCTCAACCAACTTCCAAATATTCAGCGGAAAATCTTCGCGTGGATAAAATTCATACTGATATTAGCTTCTTAAAGAACGGAAAAATATGAGCGAATAACGAGGGAAAAAAGTACCGATCAGAAACGGCAGAATAACTCCGGGCAATGTTTTTCTGCTGAAACTTTTAAAGTGGAAATCACACATTAGGGATGCGTCAGCTAGATTAAAACTTAGTCAATAGAAAAAGCTATTGACTATGATTAAAATTACTCTTATCGCTGATATGAAGTGGCGTGGCCAGAACAAATAACCAATCGTACTCTGCGACACATTAACATCAGATTTTCTATCTTGGAAATGATTGGGGACGGCCGACTCCTTTGGCTCCGTTACTGCTGATACGATATTGACCTTATTATTTTATTACAGAATGAAGATGATGGAAGATATCATTTAAAGTATCTAAACAAGCCACCTTTGTTTAGCAAAAACAAGAAAACCGAAGAAAAACAACCAATGAAATCATTCCACCAATATGTGGAACTGCAGAAGAAGAAATCAGCTGATGACGAAACAAGGTAAATTACGTAGGCACAAGTCTAAGGTCCCGCCATATGGATACGTTTTCAAATGAAAAGAAATGACTTCTTTGCGTTTTCACCTCCCGTCTACACGACACCGGTAAATCTGCGACTGAAAACGCAAACTTTTGAAAACGGTTTCGACAGTGAAATCTTTTGAAAACGCAATTTTTAAAACGCAATTTTCCCACACCAAAAAAGCAAACATTTGAAAATGATGCAGCAAAAACAATAACTTTCTATGATTACTGTATGTCACTCTTTTATCTTCAATTTTTAGAAGCAAACTCGATTCGATTTTGAAATTCCTCCAAGAAAGTTCAGAAGAGGTAATTAAATTGTGTACATTCACATAGATAGCAACCTTGATCATAGCCTGTTATAATATAAGTGTAGCGTGTGGTACTTAAGAATGAATAAAACAGCACAATTTTTGAAAAGCTTCAGTACCATGAAGAGAGAGACAATTTTACGATTCGGGCATTACCCTTTATCAAGTGACGGTTAAATTTGAATCAGCAAAAATATATGTAAGTTGAAAAAATTGAAAACGAGGCAAAATAAAGATTTACAGGAAAAATAAATAAACAAATACTACGCGTGGATCTATAAAAACGAAAACTGCTTATTAAGTCCCTGAGGATTAAGTGTGCCTAGTTTATGAATTATTTTCTTCTCTAAAGTTTTCAATTTTCAATTTTTTCAACTAACATATACTTTTGCTATTTCAAATTTAACCGTCACTTGATAAAGGGTAATGCCCGAAAAGTCGTAAAATTGTCTCTCTCTTCATGGTACTGAATCTTTTTCAAAAAATTATGCTGCTTGATCATAGCCTGCACCATAAAATGAATACTTCTGTGAACCAAAGGCTTCTTTAGGGCGTATTTTTTGGTAACCTTCTGTTTTCAACAGACTTCCAAATTCCGAAAGCGGTAGACTTGGCAGTAAAAAGTTTCCGGTACCAAAAAAACATGGTTGCCGAAAACGGTAGGCTGATCAGAACATCCTCGAACAAAACCATTCATTTTGAGCGAGAACGAGATTCCTTGCGATGTCTGCGAAACCTTCCAGGTTCAGGGGCAGAAGGTTTTGGAGGCCTTCTAAACCTGCCGTTTTCAGAAGACAGTGCCAAAGAAATACGTTTCGACGTCTACTGAAAAGAGAAGGCGTCTGCTGAAAACAGAATGTGACCAAAAAAATACGCCCTTAGTCTGTGACGGAGGCTACCTTGATCGCTGTATGAGCTTGTCGCAGAATAGGGATGTCCAAGAGCCGAGGTCCCTATTTTGTGTCCTTACGATTCCATCACCTTCGATACACTAAATACTTAATAATGAATGAACCGAACATCAAGATTTTAATTTCATGACAATTTATCAATAGCAAAGAAGCTGCATTGGGGCATTGAAGTCTGAACTGGCAACAGAATTTGAAGGCTTATCCGAGAGTGTTATTAAAGAATCAAACACAGGCATACAAAAACGTAAGTGAAGCGGTGATGTTTTTGCGTACTGTTGTGGATATGCACTACTGTGGTGGGTTATAATGCTTGATATGGCGGGTTTTCATGCTTGATGTGGTGGCATTTTTCGCGCACTTTGGTGGATAAGCACTACTGTGGTGGGTTATTATGCTTGATATGGCGGGTTTTCATGCTTGATGTGGTGGTATTTTTCGCGCACTTTGGTGGATAAGCACTACTGTGGTGGGTTATAATGCTTGATCTAGTGCGTAGCTATCCACTACAGTAGCGCGTATTCGCTACCGTGGTTAAAAAGTGAAGCATCAGCAACGCCAGTGACTTGCTACTCTTTGATGCTTTTTCAATAATCTATTTGACTCAGAGTTGCTTAAAATATCTACGATTTCAGCCCTAAGAGTTGCTAATTGGCATGGGCAACTTTCACTTAACACTGAGAACTTTTCGTTTTGAAAAAGGTACATTCTGGTGCTTTTCCTGATTAAATGGTAACTTAAATTGGCAAAGTCTATTCATGCACTTTATCTGTTCGTACTGATTTCAGTTACAGAAGAGATAAGGCAGTACATGGAAAATCAGAAGAAGGTTGCATACGAGGAAGAAGATAAGGCTTCAAATCAAGTAATTAAGGTAAGACTTTGTCTACGACGGAGCCTGTTGCAAAGTGGCACTGTTGGTAAGGCATTTGGGCATTGGTAAGACATCAGCTGTAAAGCAGCCAGAACCCCTGGCTAAGACTGCTTGCTTTTGCTAAGACCCAAGATACACTATGCCGGAATGATATCGTCGCGTTTTGTCGTGCCGTCATAAGATGTTGTCCAGCAGTTATACTGAGCGAGCACAATGGTTTTCATGACGATCATTGCAGTTACACTGAGACGCCACGGCTGCTTCTTCCAAGATTTCCATCACATTTGTATTGTAACGCAATAGAAAAACAAGGTTTTGGAGCGTCATATATCGGATATTGGCATGATTACAATGTGCCATCGTGTCGCCTCTTGATTTTCATATCACCCCCAGAGCGCCATGATTTTCAAGACGATTTGCGGAGCGTCTTATACTGAATTGAGTCGTTATAGTGTAACTGAAAGACCAATCCGATACAAAATTCAAGAAGCGACGAGGCATGCCGGCAAAGAGTAACTGGGGCTTAGAAAGCGCAAAGTTGCAGATTCGAGGCCGTATGCTCTTATGGGTCACGCTTTCTCCAATATTTGCTTCATATATAAGATATACGTACCGTTGAATTTCTCTCTGCAGTTGAAGTTGGCTGTAGAAGAAAAGAGACTTTAATCAGTCAACTCAAGAGTGAAATAGCTGAAGCTAAGGAACGAGAGAAGATACTATTAGAAAAGGAGAGCACATATCAACAGACTATGGAAGAAAAAGTGGACACCATTCTATCACAGCTTGTCAAACAAGTGATACGAAATGACGCTGCGGTACAGACAACTACAGAAGATATGATACAATGCGCAACACAGACTACAGCTAAAGAATCTAACGATGCAGAAACAAATACTAATGGAGAGTTGATGCAATCGCAAAATCCAAGTCAATCCGGATTGCCTAATCGAGCAAACTGGCTTCATCAGGATGGCCAGGATTTCCAATACCCGTTGCTGCCAAATGGATGTTCTCAAACAGTCAGAAATATGGCTTATAATAATAGCATGGGTGTAACACCAAGTGTACCCACACCAGATATCAGCCGTTTAGGCCAATACCCAAGTATGGACTATGTGTTTCACTATACTGTCTACTTTTACTGACTTATTCAATAGGGTTAAACTGTTCTTACAGTAGTCTTATTTTATGTCACTATTTTTCCCTCTATAAGCCTATTCGAGAAACATGCAAAGGCACGGCAAAGGCATTGTATATAGCAAACCGTGCCAACATGTTGGCCAACAATTGTTTGCGGCGATGTTGGTCAACATGTTGGGACGGTTTGCGCCGATCTCTTATTTTACCTTGAAAATAGGAATATCACATCTTGAAACAATTTGCAGCCACTCTATTCTGCTATCAGAGCTTGTCAAAGCCTTATTCACTTTTTCAGTAATCACTCAGGATGGTCTTCAAACATCAACTGTTGGACACAGATCCACTGAGCCACGACCGTTGTCCCATTATCAAGTAGCCCAAAGGATGCCCCCCTTGTATAATCACTCTCCTGCACAGAGAGCATCACCTTTTACCAACATGCCAAAGCCGTCACCGATCGCCACTGTGGCTCCTATGATTCAACAAGCACCTAAAGTTAAAGATGAAGATACGAGTAATAAAGGTATACACGTAATCAGTTTATAGTATCTTACCACTAGTAAGCAGGCGTTGTCGAATATGAGGGGAGAGGCTGGCCGTAGCTGATAGGTCGCTTGTTCAGACTTGGCTTACAGATTGGGATCGTTTGCAATCTAGTGGTAACTTGGCTCTGGAGAGGGCTTTGAGCCACCTAAGAAAAATGTGCCAATCTTTACTATTCAGAATCATATTAAAAACTGCTTAGCTATCACCTGGTTTTAATCCTAGTTGCTGACTGCTCATGCTAGTCGGCGATTTTCTGGAACTAATTTATCGCAACTGGCTATCGAAATAAGCGCTCTGGCAACTAGTTGGCAACCACTTCCATTGAACGGCAACTCGTTGGCGCACCATTCAAGGAAGTTGGACATGTTCAACTTCATCCACTGAGTCACGACCGTTGTCCCATTACTCAGCAGCCCAAAGCATTCCACTCTTGTTTAATCACTCTCCTGCACAGAGAGCATCATCTTTTACCAACATTATTCAACAGCTGACCTAAGCGCTTTTACGACCGCGATCAGCCTAAGTATAGTTATTGACATATCAACATACGTTAGTCGTTGCAATTAGTTGGCGTTATAGTGTCTAGATAGCTGTTAGAGTGGCCCTTTTCACGTTAGCTCTATCGTACCATAAGTCAACATAAGCCGGGCTTTAGAGCAGAGTTGGAGCGTGAGATTGGTGCCGCAGCTATGGTTAGCAATGAGGGCAATAAATTATGCCTGACATTCTAGTAACTGCAGGCTCAAGCATATTCAAATTCCTTTTCCTTTCCAGATAGTTGTCTTTACAATGTCAAAAGACCAAAGACTCGTCGAACTCCATTGGCCAACAAGAAAGATGATCCATCATCCATTTTCTTCTTTGATATTTCATCTGAAACAGATTCTTCCGAAGACGCATCTCAAGAGAAAGAAAATCAACAGCAACGCAAAACAAGTCCTGTATGTGAATCTCCACTGCAGCAAAAACTCCCAGAAGGTAAGAGAAATCTTCAGAGGCAAAGTTTTACAAACCCAAAAAATGCCGAATCACAACTATTTTGGCAATGTCCCTCTTTTCAGCCACAAGTTTGAATGATTGCCTGTGTTCTGTCATCATAGGAGCAAGTTGGGCGATTGTACACAAGCCCAAATTGTCAGAAAGCCCAGTTTTAGACCGACGGTTGGGGTTTGGTGAAAAAAATCTGCTTCAACCGCTGGTCTCTGTAAAAGGCATGCCAGAAAGTCATGACCAATAACTATCCAGCACACAGGGAGACCAAAACGCTCATTCCTACATTACCTAAATTGGAACTGTATTCCAATCAGAACTGTCTCTTACACCTAAATTCCTTATACCTCATTAAAAATCGTAAAAAATCGATATCCTTTTTTGGTACTGAAAAAGGATAATATACCCCAATATATACATAGTGCCGCTGCCCTCGGGGTTATTTTTCTTTGTACCAAAGAAAATCTAACTAGAATATCATGTATAATTCCCCCTCTCTTACAGGGAACGCAGTCAAGACCCTTCCAACCAATTTCAGAAACAGTTTTCAAAAGCCTATAACCGATTACGGTACAATAAAGAAAGATAACTCATTAGAATGGGTCAAAAATAAAGCAGCAAAACGATCACCATTTACTCTGAACACTAACGGAAATGATGCTACGAAATCTAAGATTGCAAACAAGCCACAGTTGAAAGTAAGTAACATTTATGATAACGTAATGCTTAGCCAATTCATAGTCAATAGAAAAACACGTGTTTGTGTTTTTCTATTGACTATGGCCAATTTGAGCTTGTTCATCCTCACTTCTACACTGTTTTACAAGCAGAGACGAAACAAAGATCATCTGCCTCCTCCTCAGGTCATCTCAGGGTTTTGGAATCTGTCCACGTCAAAACCAAAAAGCTATTTCTGTGTAGACAGAAAGGGTTCGTTTCTTCACTTGGACTCTTCAATTTCATCCTCAGAATTGAGATAAACAGCGGAAGCATTTTCGGGCATTCAGTATGTCCGCAAATGTTTCAGCTGTTTATCACAAAATCTGAAATACTGTACTATTTAAAAACTAATCAATTAATATCTTCATTCTTCCCGCTGAAAGCTGATTGGTGTTTAAAACACAATGCCAATTAGCTTCTCTTTCTGACTGGTGCATTTCGAGTCACATCTTGGTACAAATTCCCCCTTAGGTCATTGTTTCGGTCTGTTTCTGACGTTCATACTCTGAGGAGTGTCAGACGAAAAAAAGCTTCAAGTATGCCCAAAAATGTTTACGCTGTTATCGCAATTCTGAAGTTTTTTACTACTCAGAACCTATTATAGCTTATATGTCAAGAAACTAACGCTATGACAAACGATATATCATTACATATGCGCATTATTGATGTTGTATTCTAATATCTTTTATTATTTTTAGGCGAAAACAAGGGTAACATCTCGTGGAAATCTTGCGAAAATGCGTAAAGAGTATGCTGAAATGGCTTTCAAATTCAGTGGTAGGTTCTTTATGACTCTGCTGTGGGTTATTAAATCAGTTCAACAAATCAAACTCTAAAAATGAGAGGACGAAGCTTTATGTAGCTCCGTTGTCGCCATATACCGTTCCTCTATGAATAAATCGGTCGATAAATCGTTCCTCTGTGCCTTCTGTCCCACAGAGTGCAAGTGCTCAGACCACCTCCAGAAGAAAGTACGCCTATAGCTGAAGACATTCCTCACTAACACAACGAAAATCAAGCCTTGAGTGCGGCATGAGGTTCTCTTTTGTTCCAACTAACTGGAATGTTTCTCCATGGTTTCTCAGACACCGAGGAGGATTCGAGAGACAGACGAGTGGGCGAGTTCTGAGATTACTTCATTTGCAGGATTTCGTTCGTTGTGGCATCAGATTCCCAACGACTTGAGAAGTCGAATTGAAGTCTCAATACAAGACTTTAAATTGAACAGACCTTTTCAAATCGGTCTGAGTCAGCGCGACTTTTTCTGGAAAATATTAGACATTTTGAGCAATGGGATCCTCTTCTTGTTCAAAGACCAGAATTGCAGTCGTTTCAGGAGGAATATTGCAGCAAATTTTGCTTCAAGTTCACGTTTAGTGGGAGTTTAAGTTAAAGAAAGGATTCAAGTCCTAGTTTATCTGCTCTAGTGGGCATTTAAGCAATTATTTTCATTTATGTGAGTTACTTGCATCTTGTTTTCTGACTTTCTGCAGATTTTTTTAATGTCAAAAAATCCTTTCTTATCTTAGTCTTCCATCTTTCGCACGTGGAGAGGATTCCCTTACTCAATATATCTTCCATTTTCCTGAAAAAATGCAGACCCAGATCTCTTTGAAAACGTCTATTCTGACTATGCTAATGCTATGTCACTTGCCACCCTTTCAAGTTATGTTCTCCTGTAACATCTAAACGAAATTTTCAAATCTTTTTTAGACGATGTTGACCTGAAAACCATCCAAATGGCATTTAAAAAACACACTAACAAAGCATGACAATATAGAACTGTATCTGCTGCAAAGTAAGAAATTTCCTTTATAAATTGGACTTAAGTTCGAATAATATAAAATTTTGAAAACTCGAAATCGAGTGATAGATCACTAGTTTCAGTAACTTGGGCTATTAGAAGCTGGATGGGAGCAAAGTCAGAAAGAATACGGGGCAGCCTCCAGGAAGATTTTTGGGACAACGTCCCCAGAGCCGGAAAAAAACAGTTTGGAGCACCACGGTGATCTCAAGGAAATGCTCTTACAAGAGATAATTCTGGCTAAAATTCCAACTTACTTAATAATATTCATTTCTTACCGAGCTTTAGCCTAATATGTATTCAAGTCTGTCTTTCCTGGAGAGGTTATCAGAGAAATTAGCGAATCTTGTTTTATGCGGTGAGAAAGGCTTGTTGCGGCAGGTTATTATGCTCAACGTAATGGATATATGCGGTGGTGGCTCTGTTGGGATCTTATGGTTGACGAGGTATACGAGACTGCATGGTCATGTTACTATGCTTGCCTTGTAAGAGTAGGAGCTATGCTTGACATTCTGAATACAAATATACAGAGGCCTAAATTTCCGACATAAACAGATATACCTGACTACTTTAAAAACCAACTTCGAAGCGACAGAATTATTAAATAGTTGTCCTCAAGACTATCCCTTTCTCCATAACATTAACGGTCCTTTTTCAACAAATACTATATACAACGCTGTCAGTATTATAGGTAGGAAAATCAGTGCCTGTATGAGATGCTCATTTTTGTCCAAAACGTCTTTCAACCATTGAAAAATATGATAAAGCAGGTCCAATCTTTCTCTGTTGTCTCGTCTATGTTCTTGCCAACAAACAGCTCCAATTTTCCGTTGCTGCGGTATTCTATCTTTCACTTCGATATCTAAATAAATATCTCCTTGTCCTTTTTACATCTTTAGCCAAAGTTTCTCTTCCAAATTTCGTATTATCTTCTAGCTCATAAATTCTACCAACTTTTGATGTTTTCCACCCCTTCACGTTTCCATAATTATCCAACTCATCTGACTCGATTTTTAGATTCTCGTTTGGCGCAAATGCGGACTTTTTTCTTGCTCGAAACTCATTCGTAACGCTCGACTTCTTACGACGTTGCGTCATGCTTATCCGTCGAAATGTATCGCCCATTTTGCACTGCAATCTTTATAAATTCAGTTTTGAAGAAGTAATAGTATGTATCACTTAGCTGTCTATCTTGTTTATCTTTTTCGATCTGGAGTTTCGCCTCATATTTCTTCAAAATAAGGGGGTCATTGGCTGAAAATCGCAAAAAATGCTATTGAAAAACTTTGGTGTATTTCGTTGAAAATTTTGCTGTTTTTTGTCTAATCTGTTAATGTTACGCTTTATGTTTATGCTTATGTTTATGTTTATGCTTATGTTTATGCTTATGCTTATGTTTATGCTTATATTGATGTTCATGTTTATGTTTATGTTTATGTTTATGTTTATGCTTATGCTCATGTTCATGTTTATGTTTTTGTCTATGTTTATGTTTATGCTTATGCTCATGTTTATGTTTATGTCTATGTCTATGCTTCGATACATGAATACAACAGTTTATCTATCTACCAAATAGAAGCGCAAGCTTCAGCTATTTTGAAGGCTTTTACACATCTGCAGCACGGTAAAAATAAAAAAATAATTAGTTTCACAGCGTAAAAGAGAAAGCAAGTGAACTTAAATCTTACCTTTGTCACCAGTTTTGCTCTAGGACACTGTAGAGCCCAAAACCGCCCTTTTATTGAGCAATCTTTCCTTCTTTAATGTTTTTGATTTCGTCTCACAACCTGCAAAACAAGAGTATTAGCGATTCTTTATCATGAAGGCAGACAGGTGCGGAAAGCTGTTTACATGGAAAAAAGCAGATTTGCGAAATTAAGAGGGCGTTTGTTGACAATTGAAAAACTCGATTTTTTAAGCATATCCGATAAACCAAAGATAGAATATTTAGTGGTTATAAACTATTTCTATTGTGATAGGGATGCCTATGATACAATCAAAAGCTCTTCAAGTCTAATAAACTAAGTGCATTACGGATAAGAGCTACTATTCTTCGAAGGCGAAATCACACTTCGCTACTTATCTTTTAGCAGTCCATCTGCTTTTTGATGGACTGCGTACTATGTATGAACCGGGTTGTTTATCAGGCCCGTCACAAGCGAAGGGGCCGGGGAGCTGTAGTCCTTCAATAATTCCAAAAACAATTGACTTACGTCATACAATCACTACATCATGGTATACTTTTCAATTGCTCAGCTCCCCGTCAATCCGAGATTACTTGCGACGACACTGCTTATCTCCGTTCTGCACCAGCGTATTTTTCTTTTCGGGCTGGCTTTTCACCGTCTTATCAATCAAGCCTAATCTTTCTCAAATACGTCTCTACATTGCGTTTCTAGCCCCGAGCTTTATGCCTACAGACATTGCTTGGGGTTTTAAACACGTGTGCATTCGCTCCTGAGATCTGAAGCTTGTGAATTCTGAGGCAGAAAGTGTTTCAGCACATTCTAGCACAGTCTCAGTGCATGTTTACAGAGGGAGGAAGGGGTTATTTTCGTGATTTGCCACGAGAGGTTTTAAAAAATGTGAAACGTGAAAGTAACCAAAAACAATAGCGCGAAACATGAACGAGTAACAAGCGCTGAATCGTGAGGTGCCAATGTCCCTTCCACAAATCGATTCGTTAAAATCGATCTCGGTTCTCCGTGAAGCGTGCGGAAGACCCCTTCTCTACCTCTCTCTACATACAAGATTGGTCAAATCTCACGAAAATACGCGAAACACCTTCGGCAGGCGTGAAACGCAAAAGCCATCTGTTTGAAATGAAAGGATAAGGGGTATTTGCGACTGAAATTGGAAACGAAATAAAGTGCTTACTGACATTAATAACAGCTTACCAAGCCAGCCAAAAACAGTTCCACATATCCCAAATAATAAGATTTCGTTGAACGTCCATTTCAGATTTTATTTGAGTAGTTTTTAATTTCTTATCAGCAGGTATCGTGTCAACTGCTATAGACAATGACTAAATTCATACAAAAAGAACTATTACTATGAACATGGACTAACAACACATTAAAACATTGACAAAATGTTTGAGTTGTTGTTTAAACAGCTCTCTACGTTAAATAAAGAGCTTATTAAAAAGGTTACACAGAGAGTCAATGAATCAAGATTGCAAGGGGAGGGGACTTGACCAGATTGTGCTAGGGACGTGCCGCCCAAGCTTCAAAACAATACTCATCTCTTAAAGATCTCGTAAAAGGTATATGAATAGTCTTTGAGCAGTGCACTCGGCTTTCCTATGATTCTACAGTTGGTAAGTTAGTTAGTTAGTTAGTTAGTAAGTTAGTTAGTTAGTTAGTTAGTAAGTTATTTAGTTAATCAGTAAGTAAGTAAGTTAGTTAGTTAGTTAGTTAGTTAGTTAGTTAGTTAGTTAGTTAGTTAGTTAGTTAGTAAGTAAGTTATTCAGTTAATAAGTAAGTAAGTTAGTTAGTTAGTTAGCTAGTTAGTTAATTAGTTACTTAGTTAGTTAGTTAGTTAGTAAGTAAGTAAGTTATTTAGTTAATAAGTAAGTTAGTTAGTTAGTTAGTTAGTTAGTTAATTAGTTAGTTAGTTAGTTAGTTAGTTAGTTAATTAGTTAGTTAGTTAGTTAGTTAGTTAGTTAGTTAGTTAGTTAGTTAGTTATTAAGTAAGTAAGTTAGTTAGTTATAATTAGCTATTTTAACACCACCAATCAGAATGTACTTTCGACCCGCATCTGGGTATAAATTACGCCTTTTTCAATCGTTTCGATCTGTTTCTGACGTTAATACTCTGATGAGGAGCGTCAGACGAAAAAAGCTTTCAAGTATGTCCAAAAATGTTTCTGCTGTTTCTTCCAATTTTGAAAAGGTTTATATTTATCATGAATTGCGAAAAAGTAGGATATGTTTTTCCACAACTGGCATACAACAGCATTCCATCCAACGGGATTCGAACGTTGACTGCATGCCCTGAGAGCCAACGACGTTTCCACTGAGCTAAAGAGCTTAATAAAATCGCCGAGTAACTCTCCAAGTAAAACAGTCTAAGGTCTCCTTCCGTTTGATTTTTTGCGTGTTTCAACCTCAGCACCATAGCTACATATAGGTATATATTTGTCTAGAATGGCCCAAAAAGTTGCATACCCGATTGCGTACCAATTTAGGTATGCGAAACATGTATACAGAATACCCAACTATACCAATTTTTGGAAAATTTAGAATTAAAACCTAATTTCACGAAACAAATACGGCACTTTTGTAAAGTAATTTCCACTCCTACAAAATAAAAGAAAATATAGCAAATTTTCAAATGAAGAAATTCAATTTGATATATAATTTTCAAACATATAGAACATCCACGACACACAATAAACTCGGTCAATACATATTATCATCTTGTATATAGCAAATTGATTATTTTCGAAGTTTTCAGCAAAATCATTTATCTTTATTTCATATATTTATCCATCTATATATCATATATATATTTCATCTATATATCATGTACATAATTCACTTATATTTTATTATATTTTATTATTTACATTGTATCATTTTCAATAAATAGTCCTGATATGTACAAATATTACAGATTATTCCATATCTTATATTTATATTTTAAAATTATTGTCTTATTTTAGCCATATCTTATATACATAAACATTCAAAAACCTGATTTATTCAGTTGGGCATCATTTCATCGATCGAGTATCCTACTTCCAGCGCTTTCTCCATTTCAACCAACAACTTCACTCCATCTACAACCTTCTGAACCAATTCCACTTCAGAAAAACCAATACGATCTGCATTTGATATGTCCCAAACGCCGCCTTGGGAAGCGGTATCCACACCACCAGTGCCTCTCTTTTGCAAACGCAGTTTTTCTAAAAATCAAGAAGAGATGGTCAACAAAATACCACCAAACCTGTCACTAGTTGTTTATGAATTCATCGAGTGTCACGATCAGATTAAGATGTTTACGTGAAGGATAAGGTTTTCAAACGGCACGCAGACGACATACGCGCTAATTTAGCTGCTCTAAGCTGTTGCAGACAGCAGACAGTGCCTACAATTCATACCGAATTCTTTATCTGTAGATTTCATGCTGTATTCGTCAGCATGTTCATTTCATACTGTATTCGTCAGCTTGTTCGTTTCATACTGTATTCGTCAGCTTGTTCGTTTCATACTGTATTCGTCGTATGTATATTTCAAACTGCATTCCTCGGCATCCTCATTTCATACCGCTTCATAAGCATGTTCACTTCATGCTGTATTCGTCAGCATGTTCATTTCACGCCACATTCGTTGGCAGTATTGTATTCTTTAGCATAATCATTTCATGCTGCATTCGTCAGCATATTCATTTCATGCTGCATTCGTCAGCATTTTCATTTCATACCGCATTCGTTAGTGTGTTCATTTCATACTACATTAATATGCATGTTCATTTCGTACTTTCGTCAGCATGTTCATTTTTTATGCATTCTTAGCAAGTTCAAATCATTCTGTTTTCGTTAGCAAGTCCGTTGAGGCCTTCGTTAAAAGTAAAAACGCACATAAAAGGACCAAAATATAGGACTACGTTGCAGAAAATTAATGCTATATACAAGAAAATGGTCAACTTACTCAGTATTGCATCGAATCTTTGATCTTGAGAAAGCTTTTCAAGTCTGATATGCACACCAGCACGGATTCCAGTACCAAGATTTGAAGGACAAGTTAGAATGAATCCAAGATGCTCATTCCACATAAACTCATTTCCAGAGCCTTTCATTTCACTTTCAAAAAGATTCAATCCCTCGCAGAATCGCTGGAACACAGCTTTCATATTGCTACCAGTTTCCATTGATATTACACGGATGTGATCTTCTTCATTCACCCATATAAGGAAATTCTTAGCGTGGTTATGCCATATGCCTCGTGCATCTGGCCAATCACGAGCCATACCAGCTGATAACAAAAGTGGCGAAACCGGTTTGTCAAACAGGAAATGATCGTTGATGAGCTGTTCTTGATCTTCATTGGACATTCCCGACAGTGGGTAATACTTGCCTGCAAAGAGATTAGAAATAGTTTCAGAAATTACTCTGTAATACCTAATGAGGCTAATAGAGGCGGGGATGTGTAGATAAAATAGGTTTCAAAAAGTAAGAGTTCAACGAAAGGGGGGGAGGAGTAAGAAAGCTACGGAAAAGGCCCGACGCACTGTTGTCAATGGCGAAAAAAATTAACACAGAGACAAGTTTGTCAAAGGGGGAGGTACGAAAAAGTTAATAAACATTTTTTGCTAAACAATGTTTTATCGTTTCGCCAGGACCTAACGAGTGCAAAGATCTACTGTGAACCAGGCTCTATCAGAGACCTTATGAAGCAACCTATTCAAACTACTGAGACGAAAGAAGCTAAATTTTACGACAAACCCTCAAATTCTCCTTGAAACGACGCTAAAGCATCTGTGATGATCTTTTCGACTTTTCGTCGCTCAGCCCGAGTACAATGCGGAGGCAACGACAGGCCACGAATACTACGGCCAGTACGCACTCGGCAGGACAAGACATATTCCGAATCTAATTCGTCAGCTCCGGTCAGCTTGGAATGATCCAGATCTGTTACATGCTTGGCATTTTTCCCATAACCGCTGTGTCGGCCGTCAATTACAGCGTCGAAAAACTCCGAGAATACGTCGTAAGTTTCCTCGTCTCCAGCGACGCAGCCGACGGTCATGATAAAAGGGTGGCCTGGGTTATCGACGCCAGTTTGAATGCATTTGTCAAAGCTGTATCCAGTGGAAGTTTTCAACTTTGATAGTTTCTCATAAAGTTCTTGTTTTAAGCATTTGCCCATCCAGTTGTTGTGCAATTCAAGATCTGGAAAATTATCCTGAAAGAAAGATATAATCGTTTACAGACATTTAAGCCAAAGATCCATCATCTCAAGATTAGTATATTAACAAACAATGGATAATTGGTCAATTTTGGAAGGTAGACTGTCTGGGTGTCTCAATGGACCTTTTCAAAGAGGCCTGAGTCGGCGCGACAATTTTCTGGAAGATAGCGGATATCTTGAGTAAAGGCATCCTCTTTGCATACAACGACCGGGATTGCGGTCGCTTTAGGAGAGGTAGTGCAGCAAATTTCTTTTCGAATTCACGAATGAACAGAAGACAAAGAGAGAAAAGGAATCTGCGACAATAAATTATATAAATATCTGCAGAAACGCTGAAAACAAGATGCAAGTAACTCACAAAAGGAAAATAGTTGACTAAATGCATCCTTGAGCAGATAAGCTGGGACTTGAGTCCTTTCCTTTCACTTTTACTCCAATCAAACGTGAATTTGAAACACAATTTTCTACAATATCTCTCCTTAAGCGACAGCAATAAAGGTTGTTGCTCGCAGAGAGGATTATCTTACTAAGATGTCCGCCAGCCATCTTCCAGAAAAATGTCGTGCCGACCCAGACCTTTTTCAAAAGGTCTATTATCAGGTGTAACTCCAACCTTGTCCACAGGGTGAATAGGCCTCTACGTGAAACTCCGCTGTCCATATTTGACCCTGGTATCGGCCTTATCTATTCGCAATTTGATTGGCTGTTCAAACATTCGAGATTTTCATTCGAGACACACGTCACAGTTTCTTCAAAATTTCACACCAAAATAGGCCGAAAACTATGCGGAAAACATCTATAAAAACCAAAAAATGATGCTACATGAGATATTGCATCATGCCTGACAGTTATCAATGAAATCATTTGCATTTCCTTTCTAAGAATATCTGCTTTCGGGATCTACATCTTGCTTTTATGCCTAGGCCAAAATTGCCAGTATTTTGGCAGATTTTGTGGCCGGTACCAGGGCCCAAATCGATTTGACGGTTGAGATTCGAGGAAATTCGATTAGGGGCCTGGGGACGAGGTTGGTCTAACTCAAAGCAAAATTCAAACAACCTACCATTTTGGTGACCTCTTTGACAGCTTTCTTTTCTGCATTCTTCGCCTTCATTTTTTCTTCGATTTCCAATTCTTTTTCAACATGAATCAACTCCTTTACGCCATCAATGACTTTCTGTACAAGCTGCACTTCAGAATAACCAAGTCGATCCAAATTTGATATGTCATAGATTCCACCAACAGAAGCCGTGTCCACACCTCCCGTTCCACGTTTCTGTAGTCTGTGTTTTGCTAGTATCTCATCAAACTGCGTCTTCTCACTCAAAAGAGGCAGCTTCACATGCACGCTTGCACGCATGCCTGTGCCTAAATTCGAGGACAGGTCAGTATGTAGCCAAGCTTTTCATTCCACATAAACTCATAACCATCGTCCTTCATAAGCGCTTCAAATTTCTTCAATCCATTGCAAAACCTCGTGAAAACGTCCTTCATATTACCACCCTTCTGCATTGATATCACTCTCGTGTGGTCTTCTTCATTCACCCAAATCAAGAAGTTCTTCTTATTGTTATGAAATATGCCACGTGCATCCGGCCAGTCACGTGCCATTTTTGCTGACGTCAGCAACGGTGAGACCGGTTTATCAAACAGGAAGTGATCGTCAATGAGCTTTTGTTGATCTGATTCGCTCATCGTTGCCAAGGAGTAATACTTCCCTTTGAAATTTCCACTCAGTCTCTCCGCGACTTTAGTAACGATCCGCTCAACTTGTCGACGATCCGCTCTGGTACACCACGGCGGCAACGCCAACCCGCGAATAGACCTTCCAGTTCGCACACGACACGACAGCGCATACTTTCCATCAAGGTCACTTCCACCAACCAGCTTCTTTGGATCCAGGTCCGTCACGTGGCCATTCTCGATCTTGAATCCGCTATGACGAAGCTCGATAACGGGGTTCAAGAACTCCGAAAAGAGGTTGTAAGACTCTTCGTCTCCAACAACGCATCCGACAATCGTGATGAAGGATGTCCTGGGTTATCGACGCCCGTCTGAATGACGTCATCGAATGAGTATCCAGTAGCCGTGCGCAGATTGCAGAGTTTGCTATACATGTCCAAACTGAGTACCTATCCAAAAGGATGAAAAACTCAGTCTAGTGGAAGCTGATCCGTAGAAAGGTTTGACTTAAATTTGATATTTTCAGCACCACACCCCTGCATTTTACAAAATTACCAGAAACCTTACATATTAGGAAAATTGTAGCACTGTAGGAAAATTGAGAAGTGCTGTAGGAAAGGCCCCGGGGGTACAGTGTACACGCAAAAATGTCATTTTAATGATATCATTCATCAGAATCTTAGGTAGCTACTAAATCCTAAAGCATGCTATGTATAGCAAAGTGACCACAGTAGAAACATAACTCAAATATGCTCCAATCCTAGTCTAAATCTAGTCTAAAGACTTTGAGCGATTTTTCTTTCAGAGATACAGGCTTTGATAAAGGTTCAGCAGATAAGATTGTTCCCTCTACCATTAGTACAGTAAGTCCCCACTTTTAAGAAACAGACAGAAGACGCCTCAGCCTAGAAAACTTCATAAGAACATGGGTAACTATTTATCCATTTATCACGATACACCCGCGTGAACTGCGACAACTTACAAATTTCGACCGGTAAGCTGAAAATCAGCCGGGGGTTTATTATAATGCGAATAAAGACATACGTGGCTTTAACAAACCTTAGCCATCAAGCTGTTATGCTGTGACAAATCTGGAAATGCAGCGACCGGATCAACTTTCCTGACGTTAATCATAACTTGTTTGCTGCTACTGCCAGCATAGTTACTGTAAGCTTTAGCCTGTTTTGCCATGTTTGAAACATCGCCTCCCTTTTCAAGAATCTTTTCCATGTCAATAAGAAGTCTAACACCGTTTATTACATTTTGAACGAGAACAACCTAAAGGAAGACCAAAATTGTCGTTTATTTATAAACTGAATGAACGACTGACAACTGTTGGATCTTACAAAAAAGTTAAATACGAATGAGTTTTTTTGAACAAAAACGGCAGACTGCATAGGCACAAAAGACAGAATTGCCACGTGCATACCTGTATTTATTTCAGGTTTAAATGCCGCTGGTTTTCAAGCGCCAGTGTGAAAACAGTATAATTCTCCAAATCACACAGCCCGAGGCTCTCCTCCCATTTGGCTTTTTGTTTCGGCCATGTTGAGCCTTTTTCAGCACCATGTATATTTATATAATTTTTCATCATGAATGGAAAACACTAAGATTTTTTCACGAGTGGCATACCACAACTATTAGAAATTGAACATGGACAGCATGATCAGAGAGCCAACGAAAGCAAGCCAGCTAAAAGGGCTAAATGAACTCGTCGAGTAACTCTCCAAGCCATACAGCTTAAAGTTGTCCATCCGGTTGGCTTAACTCGACAAATTACTCGTTGATTTCATTGGTTTCTTTAGCTAAGTGGAATAATCGTTGGCTCTCTAATCATGCAGTTCAAGTTAAAATTTCAACCATTGTATGGTTCTCTGTGGTAATGAGTAACATGGGAGTCGGCGAATTTAGCGTTGGGATGTGAGTTACCTATGGCAAGAGATACATGGTGATCAGCATCACTTTAAGGAAGATCAATGGTAAGCTGTGTATTAAACGCTAACAACAGCCTGTTTCTCTTGACTATGTTTGCTATAGGTAACGCAGTTTCTATTCACCGACGCAGATAGTTATTGCATTCTAGAACGAAAAGGCACTAAAGTGACTAGAGGAGTAGTAATATCAAAGGTTTTGGGTAAACAGAATTCCGTTGTCTTGATAAAAGCTATAGAACAGAAAAAGAGATTAAGATACTTACTTCAGAATAGCCAAGACGATCTGAATTCGAAACATCATACACCCCGTCTTTTGAATCAGTGTCAACACCACCAGTGCCTCGCTTCTGCAATCGTATTTTCTCCAAAAGAGGTTCGAAGCATGCATGCTTGCTAAGTAATGGCAATTTCACATGAACACTTGCTCTTAATCCCGTGCCCAAATTAGAGGGACATGTCAATATATAGCCAAGATGCTCATTCCACATAAAGCTATGACCTTTGGACTTGAATGATTTTTCCACCAGATTAAGGCCGTCGCAAAATCGTGTGAAAACTTCCTTCATGTTGCCACCTTTCTGCATGGCAATCACGCGGCAGTGGTCCTCTTCGTTCACCCATATAAGGAAATCTTTGTTATCATTGTGCCATATACCACGTGCATCCGGCCAATCACGTGCCATTCTTGCTGATGTGAGCAAGGGAGAGACTGGTTCGTCGAAAAGAAAATGGTCGTCGATAAGTTGTTTTTGTTGCTCAAATGTCATTTTCGGCAAAGGGTAGTATGTGCCTGCAAGAAAATCGAACAAAAGTGAGCCAAATAGTCAAAGAAAGAGCGTTGAAGGTACGGCACGCAACGATTATAACGACAGAATTGAAATGAGAGTTTTAAGTTCAGAGCATAGAGTGTAAACGGTATTGGAGAGAAAATAAGTAAGGTGTAGAAAGTCCAGGAAGAAAGGAAACGAGTGTAGACTGTAGTTTAGTGTTGAGAGAGAAGAGTCTAGAAAGTCCAGGAAGAAAAGAAGCGAGTGTAGACTGTAGTTTAGTGTTGAGAGAGAAGAGTCTAGAAAGTCCAGGAAGAAAAGAAGCGAGTGTAGACTGTAGTTTAGTGTCGAGAGAGAAGAATGTAGAAAGTTCAGGAAGAAAAGAAGTGAGTGTAGACTGCAGCTTAGTGTTGAGAGAGAAGAGTCTAGAGAGTTTAGGAAGAAAAGAAGCGAGTGTAGACTCTAGTGTAGTGTTGAGAGAAGAGTCTAGAAAGTTCAAGAAGAAAAGAAGATAGTGCAGACTGTAGTTTAGCGTTGAGAGAGAAGAATGTAGAAAGTTCACGAAGAAAATATGCTAATGTAGACGGTAGTTCAGTGTGAAGAGAGAGAGTGTAGCTGTAGAATAAAGAGTAGAGTGTAGTGAGGTGAAGGAGATGGGTTAAGCAAAAGAAAAGAGTGTAGTGGCGAGTTGTTGTATACCTTTGAAGTCTCCATCAAGCGAGTTAACAGCATCGACAATAACTTTTTCTACAGCTCTTCTTTCTGCTCTGGTGCAAAATGGAGGCAAACAGCACCCGCGTATACTGCGCCCAGTCCTTATGCGGCACGAAAATACGTAGTCTGGGTCAAATGCGTCTCCGTTAACTAGCTTAGTAGGGTCCAGATCAGTTGTATGCTTGTCACTTGGTTTGTACCTGCCATGACGTAATTCGATGATTGGGTCTAACAGATCTGAGAATACTGTGTAGGATTCCTGAAACAGAGAGAAAGGAAAGGTGAGCTTATATTGATTCATTTGTTGATGATATAAATAACATCTTCAATTGAAACCTTTTTTTGCTGAGCCTGAATATTCTTAAAATTTCTGGATTTTAAGCCTAGGGTTATTCTTATATCATTCTTAAACGATACCACTTGTAACTTTGATTGAGGATCAAGAAAGAAAGTTCAGATCTTTGCTGCAGTCTCTCTTCATCATAGAAACGAAACATAACGAGATCAGAGAAATAAAGCAGCTTAACACAACTCAGAGTTACATCACGGGTTTGATAAGTGTAGGTATTTTAAACTTAAAGCTCAAAACTCATATTACTTGTATTGTTTGCTGACAACCAGTCCAGAGTAGAGCCTCCTTTAAATTATTTCAATGCCTCCCGCAAAAAGGAAAGAATTAGACGTTTGAACGTGTCCATCCGTGCAGCATGAGGATTAATACTCTATTTAACTGCAAACTAAAAAAATCGACGGGGGTAAGTATAAAAAAGCAATTACCTCGTCACCCGCAACACATCCAACTGTCATTATATATGGATGACCAGGGTTATCTACGCCAGTCTGAATCACATGATCCAGCGTGTAGCCATTAGGCGTGCGGAGCTTTTCCAGCTTTTTATACAATGCCAATGTCAAAACCTTTGACATGTAGTTGCTATGGGCACGTAAGTCAGGAAGCCCCATTGTCTTTTGAAGCCAAACTAAAAAAAGATGCAAAGTGCAATAAATAATAACAATTATAACAAAATAACAATAACAATAACAATTATAGTAACAATAACATCAACAAAAACAATAATAATAAAATCAACAATATAACAAAGTCAACAACAATAAAAATAACACAAACATCAACAATAACATAGGAATAATATTAACAGTATAAATAACGGTAAGATTGCAGTGTAGCGGGCAGTTGTCACAATGAAAAGGTAAAACCCTTAGGGTAGAAACCCTTATTACCCAAACGAAAATCGCGAAAAATTCTATCCTAACCAAGGGCATTTCACTCTACAAAAAGGCGTACGAGATTTCCATTAAAACAAAAGGACTTTCAAGGGATTTCAGAGGAAACAATAGGACTTCCTGCAAAGGCGTACGAAAGTTTCAAAGAGTGAATTGCCCCTCGATCCTAACCCTAAAACGCTTACCCTAACCCTTGTCCCAACACTAACCCTTTAGATAGAACGCTAGATTGCGTTGCACTGTGAAAGCCGCCACTCACCAAACTGCACTCTAGCAAAAATATCAATAACAATAGTAATAACAATAAAATTCGCAAACCTTTTGTTGGCTGTACTTGTTACCCCTAAAACAAAAAAGTTACCATATTACAAACTCCGAACAAACATTTTATGAAAAACTCATCAAAATCCACAAATAAATTCGAGTTTTATTAGCCCTACCTGTGGTTCTTGACGCTCCGCAACCCATGTTTGAGCGTTACTGCGACAGCGGCGAAGCTTCTTCGTAGAATATTCGTCGAATCCGAAATTCGAATGATTGAATAAACGGAAAACGGCCATCGTGACGTCGGATAAAAGATCACGTGAAGGATATCGTCTTAGGAAGCGGCTACGCAGTTACCAGTTGACATACTCGGCATCACAGCAGCAGATTAGACTTATTACATTCGTCGTAGTCTGCACTCCTCCACACTACACCAACCCGCTCCAACTACTGAGGAAACAGCTGTATGCTGTTGTAGTTGTTAGAAGCTGTTTCCGAAAGGGTGGGAGGAAGGTAATGAGTCTAGCAACAGATCTCAATTTATTGCTAAGTGCAGCAAAGTTTGACTAAATTTTATTCAGCTTGACCGATAGACACGCGGACGGAAAATCAAGTTTCGTCAAAAAAACCGCAAGTCAGTTCGGGAATGTAATAGGGTGTCCCGTCTGCATAGATTTAAAAGCATTAACTTAATTATGTATATCACACAAAATTCGAGGGAAAAGAACCCTGAAGGGCAGAGCAAACAATAAAATAGGAAGAAAACTAAGGGTGACTGTGGCCCCATGATTCCTGTGCCGACGACCTTGGTTCATCCCAGGTTTTTGTTAGACATTGGTCAAACGTTAAAAGATTGTTTGACCAACAATGTTTGGTTGTTTGGCAAGACTCTTGTCAGGCCTTGCATTCTTGATTTCTTACAAAAACGGGTAAACGAAAATTCTAGCAGAAAAATAGCAGAAATTTAATGATTTTTTTCATGCTTTAAAATATTCAATTACTAACTACCGTTTACTCTTTTTATTTTTGTGTTTTTTCTTTGGGCTTTCTCCAAAATTTGATTGGTGATCGTCAATTATGCGACGAACGTTCTTTTCAGGACTTACGATTAAATTTTCACTGATAGCTTCTCGATATTCCTCCTTAACTTTCTGTTTAATGTTATGCTTAGATTGTTTTTGCGATTCAGGTTCAAGAAAAGATTTGTCTTCTTTATTTGATTTCTTTCGTTTTTCTTCTGACTCACTTTCGATGCTAAAAACTTTTTAGGACTTACTTTTCGCTTGTTAGACTTTTCTATTTTCATTGGCTCGTCTGAAACGAAAATTCAGAGTTATTAGAAAGTCAGATGTAGTCAGATGTAGTCAAATCCTGCCAAATTCAAGTCAAGCCAAGTCAAAATTAAGTTGATTCAAGTAAAGTCAATTTAAGTCAAGTCAAGTCAAGTCAAGTTGAGTCATTTAGAGTCAAGTAGAGTCAAGCAGAGTCAAGCAGAGTTAAGTCAAGTCAAGCTGGATCAATTCAAGTTGGGTCAATTCGAGTCAAGTTGGGGAATTTTAGTCAAGCAATGTCAAGTCAAGTTAAGTCAAGCCAAGCCAAGTCAAGTCAAGTCAAGTCAAGTCAAGCCAAGCCAATTCAAGTTGAGTAAAGTAAAGAAAATTAAAGAAAAGTCAGGTCAGGCCAGGTCAGCTCAGGTCAGGCCAGGTCAGATCAGGTCAGGTCAGGTCAGTTGAAGACAAGTAAAGACAAGTCAAATCAAATCAACTTACCAGACCCAAAAGGGGTCCATTGATGTTTTCTATTTTCTGGTATTTCTGGCAACACCACTTCTTCTTTGTCTGGAAATGTTACAGGAGGGACAAAAACTGATTGCACCACATTGATACTTCCATACAATTGTCTTGCTGCAAACAAAGGTTCAAATAATCATTAAAATACCCATTTTTCATATCATTTACAACAATTCCATCAAAAAATAGCCTGTTTAGAAACAGATTCAGATTTCATCATTTAATTCATTATGATCCATCACACATGTACATCTCTGTATATATGTATATGCATATTCAGCTCACCTAGTTTCATTTTGCCATCTTCTTTTGAAGGAAGCAATACATTGAATGATTTCAACTGAAACAAAAAAGTTTTAAAACATTATATGATAATTAAGTTCTCAAAAAAATAAGTTTATTGTTTTAAATAAAAAATACCACTTACACTTTTCTTACAATTCATCTTTGATTTGATGGTATATCTTTTGCCTTTGTCCTAAAAATAACACACCCAAAGAGATTAGAAAAAGTGGTATGGCAGAAGTATTAGACTACATTTCACAGTGGACAACAGCAAATTTGAAGGATTAAGCTTCCAAAGTTGAATATGATGTCCAACAATGGTCCAGTCCAGTCGTCAGGAACTTTCCTGGAGTGGCTTACTGTGTTGGGGTGGACTTACTGCACTATTGCATTTTTGCCTCAGTGCAGGCTAATAAGACAAGAAGATAGACAAGAGATAAAAATGATGATGGCAGGTGCAAAAGTGCTGAAACAAATGACATTATGCCAATGCTTTGGAATTGATGATGATTCTGATTTTGATTATGAAAATAATGATGACGATGATAAGTATACATGCACCAGCAGCCAGGGTGGAATCCATGCTATCCTGACGCAATGCCGGAGATTATGCCAATGAAACTGTGTTCAAGCCAAATGTAACAATAGATCCATTGTTATATCAGGAAAATAGTAATGTTTGCTATTGTTTTCTGAAAGATTCACGCCAGTATGCCAACAATTTTCCAAACTCCAGTACATGGATTCCACCCTGGACCAGCAGTTTCTTGGTAATGGTGCCCCCCAAGGTCTCGTTGCAAGTGTGCACAGTTTGCGAACTGGTGCGTAAGATCCAACCCCTAACATAGGGTTTAACCTCAGTACCTATATGGTACTCATTCTTCATAATTAAAAATTAACTTGTCTTGTCCTGCTTACACTGTTTTCATCAGCAGCCAGCTCTTGTTGACCATCAAGCAAAATGTTTTCACCAGACAGACGACCAATGTCAAACTAAAAGGAATTAAAAGTTTGATAAACACCAAAAGAAAGACGAAAAACATAAGGTCAATACACTACCTACGCCTAATACGTACTTTAGGCCGGGCCCTCTGCTCTGGACGGACGGCACACCAGGGATAATCTGACAAAAGTTAACATCCAAAGTCAATTCTACTTACATGTGATGGAGCTTGAATGAGGATGAATTTCTTCTTTTTGCTGGAAACATCCTCATAAGTAAGACAGCTATCATTTACAGCCACATCCACTGCTTCATAAGACTGCAGAGCGTCCATCTTGAAAAAAGTTACCTACTTCATAAGATCAAGGGTTGCTCCGATTGACAGTAAGCTACGTTATCCACGAGGCACTAGCTAATCCAATCACCTACTCGGAGCCAATTTGGCGCCAATTCACGTGGGTTGTTGATCTCGTGGAATGTGGGGCCTGCAACAAAACAACAAACTTAAGAGTCAAAATGGGAAGATCAGCAGAATTAGATCGCTCCACCGTGGAAGATGATCCATCAGACTGGCCGAA
Source organism: Chrysaora quinquecirrha (assembly GCA_014526335.1). Taxonomy (NCBI): domain Eukaryota; kingdom Metazoa; phylum Cnidaria; class Scyphozoa; order Semaeostomeae; family Pelagiidae; genus Chrysaora; species Chrysaora quinquecirrha. The sequence continues at coordinate 5,080,950 of JACTAT010000032.1, forward strand.
AGAATTTCACGAACTGAGGGTAAGAAAGGAACCACAAATCTTGCATCAATAGGAAAGCAAAGGCAACTATAATATTGAAGTAGCCTAGCCAGGAGGCACAGGCAGGTACCTAGTTGAGTTGGGCTTGGGCAAGGGGGTCTTTTCCTTTTTCATTTGGCATTTCCACTTGCCCTTCCTTACAAATTTTTCAGCACATATTTTTGATTAAGCCCCCCCCCATTGGTTAAGCACCCAATATGTAAATGCCCCCTTGATAAGTGCCACAACTGATTGATGATCTATAGTTAGGGTTAGCGTAAGAGTTAGGGCCAGGGTGGAATCCATGTAGCCTACGCAGGAGAAATCCGGCGTGAAGTTTCAAAAATTTTTGGCGTACTGGCGTGAATGTTTCAGAAGAACAATAGAAAGAATTACTTTTTTCCTAATAGAACAATGGATCTATTGTTTCTATTGGCGTGAAAGCAGTTTTCATTGGCGTAATCTCTGGCGTGGAGATTGCATGGATTCCACCCTGGAGTTAAGGTTTAGGGCAAGGGCAAGAAGTTCTGTCATGCAGATCATGTACCATGAATCCCCGAATTAGCCCCTCAAATAAGCCCTCCCTTCTTATTTGCCCCACCCAACAGTGAGAATTGGTTAATAAGCCCCCTCAAATAAGGGCCAGCTCGTGACATAAGATAAGGGCCAAGGGACTTAATTGAGGTATACACCATCACTTTTATCGTTTTGCTAAAAGTTATGAATAACATTGTCTTTGCAGATTTTGGACAATCTACTGAGATGCTCAATCTGCTTTGAGTATTTTAATATTGCAGTTCTGGCAACAGGATGTTGTCATAATTGTAAGTTTTATATTTTATCAAGTTAAAAGTGCAATAAGGTGAAATGAGCAAGCTAGGCACTAAGATCTCAGAAGGAGTCAAAGAACTATCAAGACCTCAACAGACAATTTGGCAAAAGATGGCATCAGGGGCATTTGACCATCATGATGTATTGTGTTTTAACACAGATTTTCCATATGAATTCCGCTATATAAGAATGCAATGAATTATGATCAAATGCCTCCGGCACCATCTTTTGCAGAATTGTCTATCCAAACAAAGCCTTGAACCCTGTTTCTACTTTACTTATCATCTTGGATGATGGGGACATATCCCAATCTTTGCTATGGGGATGCCTGCAATGATATTGGAGCACATTTTTAAGCATGTTGCCATTGATTGCGTCAACTGGGACAGATCAGAAAAAATTACAATTGGTTCAACAATTGTGAGTGATGCCATCCATCCATGTTTCTTATGATGAAATGGAAATATGAATTTAGACCTAGACGTGGTATGAGAACATGTTGTTACTGCTGATGGCATTGACTTGCTTTAAAAACATGTTACCATATATAAGTGCTAGACACTTACAATAACGATTGCTTGAGGATTTTCCTGTGTCCTCATCACCCTTGTCACTTATGATTATTGATCAATGAAACTTAATTTTCACCAGATTACTCTCATATTATTGCTCTTTTATTTTGATTTTCTTTCTCCTATTTCAGATTGTTCATTGTGTGCAAGAAAGTACATAACATTTAAAGCTCAATGCCCTTCCTGCCCTGCTGTAAGTAAAATCTAAATTTTTATTTCCAATAGCTACTTTGAATAACTTTATGAAATCAAAAGAATTTCAGAGCATTCTTGGTCAAGTTCAAACTTTTAATTTTAGGAAATGCACCCAAAAGACCTGAAGTGCAATAGAGTGCTGGATGAGATTGTTAAAGTGTTTAATATGTTGAGGTAAAACATTTTGTTAATGTTCAGTTGATTGATGTGTATTGATTTATTGATTGAGTGATTCATTGATGATTGGTGATGACTGATTGAGTTGTGGTCTGTGATTGATAAATTCATACTTAGTGATTGATTGATTCATAATCAGTGGTTAATTAATTCATGATCAGTAATTGATTGATTCATAATTAGTGATTGATTAATTCTTAATTGGTGATTGATTGATTCATAATCAGTGATTGATTGATTCATACTTAGTGATTGATTGATTCATAATCAGTGGTTAATTAATTCATGATCAGTAATTGATTGATTCATAATTAGATAATTAGTGATTAGTGAGTGCCTAATTTCCTAGGCCTAATTACTAAAACGCAGACACACAGACTTGAAATGCTAAGTCCCCGAAGTCTGTATGGTCTGCATTTTGGACCTGGCCGATTGATGATGGTTGATTGATTGATTGTTTGATTTATCAATTACTGATTATTGTTGATCTTCAACTTGCTATTGACTTGGTAGCATTGCACAATTTCTCAATCACCTTGTTGATTACTGAGTTGATTGCTGAGTTGATCTATGATGATCAATCAATCTTTTGAATCTTGGTCATTGTTTGATTACTTTTATTACCTTCTTGGTGTATTTTCAGACCAAAATTATTGAAGATTTTAAAAGAACACAATGAAATGCTCAAAGGAAAGAATATTCAAAATCCAACGATTTCAAAGTCTCCATATGCTAGAGCATCGTCTACAAGAAGACGGGTAAGCAGAATAAAACATGTCTTAACTTTCAGTATCTCTAAGGGTTTATGATTTTCTCTAATAAAATATCCCCGTTTAGCAACTGAAAACTGACCAAGATGCTGGATAATTCCACAAGAGGTGGCATGACCGAGTGGTCAATGCATTGCAAGCAAAAAGCAAGCAAGCAAGCAACTTTTATTTAGTAATGCAGTTCAGGTGTTCTGGCAGCTATACTAATGTTGTCCTGCAGTTTGTGCCCCAGACTGATATTCTGTTACGCTAGAACGAATACCCTGGGCTTTCATTACCAACAGATCGCATCGTTAGACGCCCGACAGCATTAAAATTTTTCGAAATCACAAGATATCGAGTTTTCGATGCGAAAATCTTATAAAGCATCCAAAACTTCGTCTAGGTACAAAGTTTCACTGTCCTAGCACTTGTGTTTTTAATTTTATGAGCATTATAAGTTCCCAATTTCATAAAGGTGTGACCGCAAAAAATAAACTTGGTGAAACTTTTTACCCCAATGGATCTAAGCCCTTATAAAATCCTAAACTTTGAGCGCTCTTAAAGTTGATAATACAAGCGCTGAGATGGTAAAACTTTGCACCTACTCTATTTCTTGGGTGCTTTATACGATTTTTGCATCGAAAAATTGATATCTGGCGATTTCAAAAAATTACAATTCCGCCAAAGTGATGTACTTCGGAAGGATTGGACATCGCAGTTGACTGTAGGTCTTTTCACCACTTGACTTCACTTCATACTACAGTTGACATCCGCTATCTCAAACTCTCAAGGGAAACTGGAATTTGTTCGAGATAACGAATGTTCGAAACAACGGATGCCTCATATAAATATAAAAAATTATAGTTTTTAAGTCAGAAAAGGAACCCCTATTAACATGCAGGGTTACTGATCCCAAATTTCATCATCCCTACTATTGGTGAAATTGAGATAATGGCGATGCAGCACATCTCGAAAGAGAACAGCTTCATCTATTGTGTACATGGGCAGCATATCACTTAGCTGCTACCATTCCCGCTCCGCTAGGCGAACTTATACATATTTTCAGGCTGTCTCTTTATCAAGTTCAGCAGGAAATTTGGCAATGTTCGAGATAAAGAGCAGGTTTTCCTCCATGGGAAATCAAAAATGCTTCGAGACAGCGAATGTTCGAGATAACGGGGTTCGAGATAGCGGATGATTTTTCTATACAAACCCTTATACCAAAACGAGGGGAAATGGAAAATCGTTCGAGATAGCGAATGTTCGAGATAGCGGGCAGTCGAGATAGCGGATGTTAACTGTAATTGGTCGCTTCTTCATACTATTCCTCTTTTTCTTAGGACCAAGCCACGGTAAAAAGATCAGAAAACATACAAGTGCTTCCAGAACAAGCAACAGGATACTGCAGTAATACAAGTGATGACGATTTCGTTATGCATCGTTCTCGTGTATTGAATCACAGTTCTGATTTCCTAAGTGGAAGTAGCACTACTACTTTGACTGGATCTGACGTTGAATCGTCGAATGAAAGTTGTAATTCATCTACAGTGATAAAGAAGCATAACGATGCTGGTAGGTTTGTATTTAAATACGCTCTTTTTGATAAGCAACTTGACAAAGAGCCAGCCCTCAAACTTTCTTAATATTTTTTGATGTTTCAGACCTGAGTATAGCTTTTCGTTGATCCTCAAGATTGTAAACATTTTCGAAACTATTAAAGATTTTTCATCTGATGATCAGAGTATGATATCAGCAAACTAACCCGTTAAGAGAAACTCAACAAAACAGCAGCCTTGTGCCTTTTATACAATATCACTAATTAGAAAAGAGGCGTATCGTGTGTAAGTTCCTTGCAAAGAAACGATCAAACATTGTTTGTCAAGCATTTTAAATTGACCTGTCAAACAATATTTGCTATAATATAATATCATTTGCTATCAGATATCCTTCAGAGATCAAAGAATGCTTGAAATTTGAAATTTGCTCATCAAGCAATATTTGAACGTTTGGCCAGATCATAAAACATTGCTTGACAAACAAAATAAGCTAAGTTTGTTAAGCAATGTTTTGAAGAAAAACCTTAAACTTTTTGCTCGTGCGTTCAAAGGATGTTTGACCAGAAATGTTTTGCGACGTGGCCAAACGGTAAAACACTTTTCTTGACAAGCAAATTTTAAGTGTTTCACAAACAATGTTTGATCGTTTGGCCAGTGCATAATGTTGACAGACTTACAGTACTTATCTTTTCCTTATTTATTAACTGTATATTAAATCTAAACCCTTCTTCTACAGCTTGCTGCCCTGTTTGTGGTAAAAGTTTTCCCCTGAGACAAATTAATTCTCATCTCGATATCTGCTTGGGTAAAAATGAGAGACAAAAACGACAAGGCAAGAAAATTTAATTTTGTGTATTCTTTAACCGTATTACTTAGATTTAACGCACATTCTTTTAAAGGCTCCCTGGAATAAAGCACCGCTCTAAAACGTGAGTTGTTTAATTAACGACCCACAGATGCTTAATACACTTTAACAAGCAACTGGTCAATAAGCAACTAGGGTGAGATTTTGTTAAAATTTTTGGTGAAATAGCTTTCTTTATACTGTACATCATTCCAAACTTGTCAATTGCATTGAAAAGCCAGAAAAGAGCCAAAATAGGTTTTAGGGGGGTACCAGTCATTCTTTGAGGACTGAAATACTCAGTATTTCGTTAAACAACTCCTGAGGGCTGGACCGAAGTCCAGTTGCTTATTGAAAAAAAGTTTAATCGTTTGCATCGATGATGCATGAAGAAAATAAAACGAGAAAAATAAACAGTATTTTGTGGAGTACCCGAACAGCGTGAGGTCAAAATAATGTTTAAGCGCTTATTTACAGAAAGTTCGAATAAGCGTGGATAATGCTTTTGCTTGTAAAGTTTAAATGTTTGACTAAACAATGTTTAATTTTTTGACAATGGCCTAACTATGTTATAAAATGCTTCCTTTTCTAACTCAATTCTAAGATTAAGAATTTTTGTACTTTGGTTTCATATTCAAACCAAATCCGACCAAATCAGCCATTTTTTTCTCTCTACAGAAGCAAATCAGCGACCTGTAGGGCTTCTCAGAGTTCAAGTCAAAGTCAGAGAAAAACTAGAAGACAAGATTTCGACACACGAGATAGAATGAATCCCACAGGTTTTGAAGAGCAGAGGAGAAAAGAGGAAACTTCAGCAAAAGATATTAAAAATCAGCAATTACTTGAGAATATCAACGCAGGCCGTCAAGATGAAACTGAAGAAACTTCGGTGGACGAAACTATTTCAGATATAAAAAGAGAATCACAGAATAGAATGGAAAATGTTGTCATGAAAAGAAGTGCTTCTAATCAGCTTCTGTAAGTAGATACCATGCGTACTAATTCAATAAAACCCTCTTCTTTTATAGTTCCCCTTCAATTAACGCCTCCACTTAAGGCCTAGCTAAACTAGGGGACATGTGGCGACAAAAATGTCCCCTCAGTGTCTCCCAGTTTAGCCACCTCAGAAACTTTGTAGCGCGTGACAAACTTTGTAGCAAGAGACCCGCAAATATTTCTGGGAGACAACAAAAACCTTTCATGTTGCTCGCTTGCCACTCGCATGTTTAGCCTCCCTAGCAGACACGCCAAATACAATGCCTCGCGTGACATGTCTCCTAAATTTTTCCAGAGGTTAAGTTTTCCTTGATTTAACGCGTCTTCTTAAGCTTTGATTGTGCAGCAAGAACTCCAACTCAGGATTTTTCTATTTCTTTCTGTTTAGGCCAATTGAATTTCTGCAAATGCAATGCATTTTATTATATTGCTTTTGTTCTACGAAATTGCCTACACGCATTCAGAAATATTTTTCTATAGGCCCGCTGAAACTGCAGAAAAGCGAAAAAAGCTCCCACAACTTGTCCTAAGTGGCCTTACTGATAAACAAGTCAGAGCAAAACTCAAAGTCCATGGACTTTCTTCTCGAGGTGATAAAAAGGTAAATGAACTATATTTATGGTTGCTGGTGTTGAAATTGAGCCACCCGAGTCTTCAAAGCACTTATAGTAATAATCATAATCGCTTTCGTCGCCAATGTGCGAAGCGACAGAGGTCTTATTTTAAAGGAAATAGCTGTTATTGCGCGTGATTAAGCAGGGTCGTTCTTCAAGCACGTGGACTCTTTAAGTAGTTTAATTGCACATTCCGCTGTATCCCGCTAGCTGATTGGTGCTCAAGACACCATGCCGATCGAGCTTCAACTTTCTTATTGGTCCATTTCGATCCACATCTGGGAATAATTCCGCCTTAAGGCCCATTTCCACATCGTTCGCATTCGCTGTTTGCTGTTCGCTGGCCATCATAAAAAAGGCGAACGCGAAGCGATTTTTATTTCCGCTGCAAGTCAAGCTCAAGCTTTCGCAAAAGTTTTACTTTGTTTATCACCTAAAATCGATCACGAAGGCTGTATTTTGTTGGCAAGCGAGCGGCGAATTGCAAATTCGTTAGCGAACAGCGAATGCGAACGAAGTGGAAATGGGCCTTTAGTCGACTGTTCCTATCTGTTTCTGGCATTCATACGCTGACGAGTGTCAGACAAAAAAGTCTTTTAAGTATGCCCGAAAATGTTTCCGCTGTTTATCGCAATTTTTTCTTATTGATTTGGCTTAATAGACAGAGGCTTATTCCAAACTTGCTTTGGGCTGACTTAATTTCAGCTGGGAAAGAGTTCCAGATTTTTGGCCCTTGGAAGCTTATGGTTTTAATGCCATAGTTAGTTGTTTCGGAATTCGTAAGGGATTTTTTATCCGAAGATCGCGGTCGACATGTTTATCAAAGAAATATTCTTTCATAAACGATGGATTCAGAGTGTTTTATATACACTTCATAAACTTTGTATAAGCTTCAAATGCCAGGAGTCTTATTGTTTGTACACGAATGGGTGTCTGTTTTGATTTAGCAAGCAGCATCTCATATGATGATGTATAATCAGAGCAAAACTTTTCTAATTAATCAAGACTACCCTACTGCATAGAATCCACACCAATTGTCACATTTGTATTTCTGGTTCCATTCAATTGAAACAACTAGAACTATTTTAAATTGCCAATTTTTTGTTACAGACATTACAGAACAGACTGAAGAACTTTATTCTGTTATATAATTCTCAGTGTGATGCTGTTAACCCTATGTCAGGTATGCCTTTCATTTTCCACCAATTTTGCACGGTATACGACCTAATTCCATTTAGATCGTTGAATGTTGAGCTTATACTATCATGATATGTTGCTTACTATTGCCTTCTTATTGTAGTTTCAGATATTGTAAAAGAGGTTGAGCGTGGTGAATCAATCAGAAAGAGGCTTGAGACAAAAGGGACCACTGTGGTATGTGTTTTGAATATTGAAGTTTTTTCTATTCATTTTATCAAACATCTAAAATTTGCTTGACGAAAAAAATGTTTTACCGTTTGTCCATCTGGTAAAACATTGGTCGTCAAGCATTTTTTGCTTGTGATCAGCAGAATATGTTCTGAATGTTTTCAAAAACATTGCTAAGAAATTCTGCTTGTCAAGCAATGTTTTGCACATTCCCTGTAAAGCAAATCTGAAATGTTTGACCAACAACGTTTGATTTTTTGGCCGGGCCGTAGTTGCTAACTGCTTTAGGACTGAGGTATCTATTAAAAGAATGTTTATTCAGAAATGTTTCTTTTTTAGATTCATACATTTGATAGAACAAAAACAGAGGAAGAAAAAGAGAAATTCTGTACAACTTACCGTAAGTTTTTATCATTTCGTTCCAAAAAAGATTCCTTAGAATTCCGTACCATTTCGTTATTGTTTGCAAGAAATTTAAACCTGCTATCCCGCAATGTGTTTATCCCAGTTTTCCATATTGCCTAACGCCAGCGGCGGCAGATTAGAGCGAAAATTTTAATACGTTACTGTACTGCGAATGTTAAGACCGCTGCTCAAGAATTTCGGGCTTTTGTTAACTATGTAAGTTATATGTTTCGCTTTAAGCGAAAGGTACTGCAAGACGCCGCGGTTGACATGCCTTGATCTAAGAGCATCGAACCCAACTAGAACCTTAGGCGCTGGCCAAACGATCAAACATTGCTTTTCAAACATTTGAGATTCTATCATCTTTTGGCAAGGTCCTTAGGCCACTGGAAACAATGTCAAATTCAAACTTTGCTTTCATTATTATAACATAACGCGAATGAGATGTTTCAATCGGCTGTGCCACTGGCAACCGTAAGGTATCCTCAAAGTTTTGAAATCTTGTACAGATGTCTAAAGCTATGCCTAAACTAGGAGAATTGTCGCACGCGGCACTGTATTCAGCGTGTCTCCCAGGGTGGCTAAACATGCGAGTGACAGCGAGCAACATGTCCCCCGAGTCTTTTGCATGTTGCGGAGGCAAGAAATATTTCTGTTGTCTCCCAGAAACTTTTACATGTCTCTTGCTACAAATTTTATCGCGCGCTACAACGTTTCCAAGTTGGCTAAAACTGGGAGACACCGAGGGGACATTAATGTCGTGCGCTACATGTCTCCTAGTTTAGCCAGGCCTTCAAACACATATGTTTGTAGTACATATGTGTTTGAAGATACATTGAATCAGCGTTTATAACCTCAGTAATATAGATATACGAACCCACTTCATGGATTTTCAGACTTGAAGTGTCCTTCTTTATCGACAGTTGAAAAACATAAAAGCCACTTTGAACAGCTTATTCAAGACGTGAAGAGCAGAAAGAAAAACAAACCATCATCTGATAATAGCTGTAAAGCTTCTTGCTGGATTGATGGGGCGACCGGCTTAAGCAATGATAACCCAGCGGGTTACCCAGTGATGAGACGGGATAATGCTGATGATAGGCAAGGCACGAGCAGTGGCCTAGGTTTGAGGAGCTGTAATACGGATGTTACAGGCGTCAGCAGTAATATTGCCTCCAAAAATAGCAGAAGGACTTTACATTTGTTTGGAGATCATGCCCCTAATTATAGACATGCGGAAGATAACAAGAATGTAGTGAAGGAGGAAGATCTTTCGTTTTTCGATGAGAGAGAGACTGAAATGGTTTCTGACAGTCCTGGCACACCAGCTAAGCCGATTTTAATTGGTGACGAAGACGAGAAATTCCGGTTGTCTTGTAATGATTCTACCACTGAAGGAAAAAGGCAGAAACAAAATTTTGGGGGAAAAAATCTTTTACTTTCGCCGCTCCTCTCTCCAAGGAGCCCCGATGTGAACGAAGCGCTATCGTCTAAACTGAAAAAGAAACTCGACTCGACTGCAAAGTCTAAACAAGGACCAAGCATCGAATCTGCGAGAAAATCTAAGTCGAAATCAGCAAGTGCAAGACCGACTGCAAGCCAGACTAAGGCCGGAGCTAAAGCGATATCTAAAGTGAAGAACACCGGACAGAAAAAAACTCGGGCTCGGAACATAACATCGTTTTTTGAAAAAGCGAAAACTGAAAAATCGGATGTCCAGATTATAGAAAGGCCTATTGCGAAAGTTGAACTGAGTTCCGATAATTCTGAACACAGGCAAGAAATTTCGTCTGACGATGACATGGTGATAGATGGAACAGGGAATCAAGGAGTTATAAGGACAGATACGAATGACGTAATCGAGGAAAGTGGACTGGTAGCTAATCCTCCATCACCTTCTGAACTTGACCTTTTTGATAATGACTACTCAGAAACAATGGAGTTTTAACATTTTGTAATATAAGTAATATTTTTAGAGCAAATATCACACTATATTATTAATCAATTTGTGTTCATTTATAATATCAACGAATCGTTTGAAATTATAAATCAGATTATAGTTTTTGAGTTGGACAAAACTTCGGAATTGCGATAAACAGTGGATGCCCGAAAGTGTTTTCGTTGTTTATCGCAATTCTTAAATCAGTATATGTCATATATTTTTTAATTATGTGTTTGTTGCAAAAATCGCGCATGCGTCCCAGCTTCTTTCCCCGCTATTGCTGTATTTACCTAAAAAATCTTGTCTGTATTATGGATGTTCTCTACTATATTGCTCGGATGATCCTCGCTGGTGCGGGGTACAGGCTTCAAACCTGTGGCCGATTAGCGTCGGAGTGGTTCGATTCCACCTTCTGAGCGTTTGTTTGTAGTCGCCTGTTTGTAATCGCCTGTTTGTAGTCGCCTGTTTGTAGTCGCCTGTTTGTAGTCGCCTGTTTGTGTTCGCCTGTCTGTAGTCGCCTGTTTGTGTTCGCCTGTTTGTAGTCGCCTGTTTGAAGTTGCCTGTTTGTAGTCGCCTGTTTGTAGTCGCCTGTTTGTAGTCGCCTGTTTGTGTTCGCCTGTTTGTAGTCGCCTGTTTGTAGTCGCCTGTTTGTAGTCGCCCGTTTGTAGTCGCCCGTTTGTAGTCGCCCGTTTGTAGTCGCCCGTTTGTAGTCGCCCGTTTGTAGTCGCCCGTTTGTAGTCGCCCGTTTATAGTCGCCCGTTTGTAGTCGCCCGTTTGTAGTCGCCCGTTTGTAGTCACCTGTTTGTAGTCACCCGTTTGTAGTCGCCCGTTTGTAGTCGCCTGTTTGTAGTCACCTGTTTGTAGTCGCCTGTATGTAGTCGCCTGTTTGTAGACTCCTGTTTGTAATCTCCTCTTTGTACTATGTAGTTTGTAGACATTGTCGGCTATTACTCTTTGATGTTTCTTGTTACCGTTCTCCGTTGCTGAACAGATGATCAAACATTTTTGTCCAACATTTGCAAAGTTTTTCAAACTATCAAACATTGTGTTTTACAAGCAAATCTCAAATGTTTGACAAACAATGTTTGATCATTTTGATGCTATAAAAGCAATACTTTAGCGAATTCGGGGGTGGTTTTTAAACCAAATGTTTCACAAAAGCAAAGCAAGCGAGAAACGGATGCAAAATTGGACACGCGTGAACTGATAAGTGTAAACAGGTTCCTATCTAGTTAGACAGAGAAAATAGGTAAGAAATCACACATTAATTGCTCGCAAATTCATAAGAATATCCGCAAAAACGATACATATTTATCAAACTAAATAGATTAGAATCAAATTTGCATGAACTTTTACTAATAATTTTTGGCCAATTTGTAGTCTATTAATCAGTATTTCCTTTCACGAAAAATCGAGATCCAAGGTTGATTTGAAACACATTTTTGAACAGATTTATATTAAAACAGCTAAATTAAGATTTACTGAGCACAACTATCCCTAAATATTCCCAATCTCTAAAATCTTATCCGTAGCTAAACGATCAAACATTGTTGGTCAAACATCTGGAATTTTGCTTTACAAACAATGTTTGACCGTTGGGCAAGTCAAAAAATATTCTTCAGCATGATTTTAAAAGACTTCAAAACATTCTATGCTTGTATGAACCAAAAAATGTTGGATGAGCAATGTTTTGTGGTGTGGCCTATCAGTCGAACATTGCGTTTCATGAAAATCTCAAATGTTTGACAAACAATTTTTGATCGTTTGGCCAAGGCCTAACATTAGTGTTAAATATTTTGTATAGAATTTATTAAGAAATTTCTTTGCTTGTTTGATTTCACTTGACAAGCACTTTCAGTCAACCAAATCTGTCTATACCGCTCATCTAATACACAATACGACGGTCTTGGGCTTGTTTTCACGTCTAAAATTTAAATTTGGTTTAGATATTTCTATTTGAGTTCGTTTATCGTCTATCAATGTTGAATTTCTTTGCCATGGCCTCTGTCCACTTCGCTGACCATTACCCATTTGTCTGCATCGACTTCTTTCCATAAGCTAACCTGAAATAAACAGCATAAGAATGTATCCCCGCAATGTGAATACTACTAGGATAGATTTTTTCACAAGTGGCATACCACAATAGATGGGATTGAAACCTGGACTGTATGACCAGAGAGCCAACGACGTTTCCACTGGTCTACAGAGCTCAATGAAATCGCTGAGTAACTCTCCAAGTCACACAGCCCAAAGCTCTCCTCCTGTTTGACTATTTGTGTTTCGGATATGTTAAGCCTTCTTTACCACAATATATTTCTACATATTTGTCATGAATGGTGAACATTAGGATAGATTTTCTCATAAGTAGCATACCACAATAGATGGGATTCCAACCTGGAATGTATGACAAGAGAGCCAAACAGTCAAACGGTGGGAGAGCGAACGGGGGTGAGCCTTGGGCTGTACTACGTAGAGAACTACATTGAGCTCTACAGCTCAATGAAAACGTCGTTGGCTCTCTGATCATACAGTCGAGGTTCGAAACCCATCTATTATGGTATGCCAAAATTCACGATATGCCAAAAATCTTGGTATGCCAAAAATGGTAGATATTTCTTAATGTAAGATTGCCTTTATATCAAGCTGTATAAAAGATTTGCCAAGCATCATGTTTTGATTATAAAGCCTTACAAGCAATGTTTGACCGTTTGTTCACGTTACAAAACATTGCTACACGAGCAGAACTCGCTCAGTAATGTTCTTTGAAACAATTCAAAATCATTTTATGCTAATGTCAAGCAAAAAGGTTTGACGAGCAATGTTTTGTAATGTAACAAAACTGGCAGACATTGTGCTTGAAAAACAAATTTCAAATGTTTTACATACAGTGTTTGACCGTTTGTCCACGTTACAAAACATTGCTACACGAGCAGAGCTCGCTCAGTAATGTTTTTAAAAAAATTCAAAATCATTTTATGCCAATGTCAAGCAAAAAATGTTTTACGAGCAATTTTTTGTAATGTAACAAAACTGACAGTCATTGTGCTTGACAAATCAATTTCAAATGTTTTACAAACAATGTTTGACCGTTTGTCCACGGCCTTCATGACTTTTCCAGATGGCAAAGTCATCAAATACCTTATTATCTGCACCAGAAACAGCGAGAATATTGCCAGTTATTGACCAGCTGACATGCCAAATAACATCATTGAATTTCTGTATTATATTCGGAACCCATTTGCCACCTTCTTCTTCGTTTTTTCGCCAAATTATCACTTTACAATCCTTGTATCAGGAAAAAGACGTGTTACAGTCAATCAAATAATTTCTCAAGGAACATGAATTAAAAAATGATCACAATCCTGGCCAAAATCGCAAGAAAAAAGTTAAAGAAATGAATTTCTATTAAGAACAGCTTCCGGCCTAGAATTCCAATGAAGATTGGTACGCTTGTGGAGAAAAACAACATTGACTTGGGGGAGGGGTTTTGGGCATTTAAGAGCACAAGACACACAAAAATTTTTTCGCGAATTAGTCTCAGCTATTTTGGCCTGGATTGTACACTGAACCTAGGAACCTAATTTATCATGGAAATGGTAATGTGACCATGATCTGTAAAACGCAATATCAAATCCGGGACAAAATATTGGGAAAGCACTGAAAATCGCTATCATTAAACGAGTCTACCTTATGTAAGATACTAAGGTTGAGTGAGACAAGAACGATTCTAAAACACGTTTTCTGATTAATAAAATCGAATGCTATCATGCTAACAAGAGTTAGGCGTTAGGCCTAAGTCAGCCATGTGCTATTTCAAAACGAGGCTAGGCTCTAGGATTCTAAAAGAGGTTAGGTTTTGAAGTCAATACATTATGTCCATATTCTTTACACTTATCCACTGAATTTAAAATAAAAAACGTCGTATTTTTATAGTAGTTCATATTAGTTAACATATCTATTACTTACCAGAGAGCAACTTGCGATAGTGCTAATTGGAAGTCCAATATTCGGTGCCCATGCAACATCTCGAACCCAGTCGCTGTGGGCGTCTAATGTTTCTTCTTCTACCCAGCGTGCATTTTCCTCCTGGAAAAATAATGAAAACAAGTTTAAGAAGTTGAATTATGAATTTACTTTTTTTGCATGATATAGTATTAAGGGGCCAATGAGATGCCATACTTAACAAGGTACCATTTTTGACGTCACCTCGAATCCACGCTCTGTTTTACGTTAGACAGATAACAATTTTGAACCATTATTTCCCTCTCGGGTTTTGTCGATGGCGTAGCTTAGTGGTTACGGCGCTGGCTTTTCGCGTCTATCTGCTGTATGAAGGCCTGGCTTAACTAGGAGACAGGTCTTCCAGTTTAGCCATCTTGGAAAATTTGTAATCCGCAACAAAACTTGTAGCGAGAGACACGCAAATGTTCCTGGGAGACAACAAAAACATGTCTTGTCTCCCTGACTCGAGGGACATGTTGCTCGCTTTTCACTCGCATGTTTAGCCAACCTGCGAGACACGAAATGTCTCCTAGTATAGCCACAGTTTTACATACATGGGTTCCAAGTTAGTCTATTGAACTGCGGTAGTTTCTGCTCAGCCGCTCCTCCACATCCCACCAGTCCGCTCTATCGTCTCTTAGGGAAAACAGCAGTTGGGGTGTTGCGGTTGTTAGGGGCTGTTCTTGCTATGTACGACGAGGTAGACGAAATTTAATACGTCTTGGATCCAAGTTCCGCTTTCTTCGGATTTACAATCGTGAACTACAAGCAAATAGTCAACTCACTGGTCCAATTTTGCATACCTAGTAAATTGATAACCATAACTCTAGCCGATAACTGTCACTGGGTTAGCTTAACCGGTTCAGAAACATTTGATCTGCATTTTGTTCGCTGTTTAATTAAAGCAGATAAAAACGAGATGCTGACCCTGGCTATGATGCTACTATGGCTGCGGCTCGAACTTTGACCTTGACACCAAGCTTTTAACACCAAGAGCTAGCTGAATTCAACCACAATACCACAACAATTTCAACATACTTACTCGTAGGCCCAAATTTTTACGAGATTATCACAACCACCAGAAACAAATCTTTTCACTCGGGTCGTTGAATCTCTCGTAGAACCCTAGGAAAGTAAGTATGATTCTTAACTGAATGCCTAAAAAGCGAGCTGAAAAAGAAATAAAGTACGTTATTTAATCTAGAAAATTCGAGCCTCTTATATGATAACTCGAACATTTGTTATCTCGAATCGTAATTTTCTTCTAATTCGGCCATTTCCATCCGACAAAAGACCTTTTCAAAGAGTTCTAGGACAGCGCGATGTTTTTCTGGAAATTGGTAGATGTATTGAGTAAGGGAATCCTCTCCACGTGCAAACGACCTTAATTGCAGCCGCTTTAAGATAGGAACTGCAGATTTTACTTCTAATTCTTAAATAGATTCGATAGATTACTAGGGATTTCCAGTACAATATTGAAATCTTTGCTTATACTTACACCATATACATTAACTGGGGATGTACCAGGTGCCCAACTAACAGCATTGCATCCAATCTAAAAAAGGTTTTGAATAAATATAAGTCATGTTCATATAAGAGATGAGCTTTTCCATTAATTTTCACGGCTCCCGTTCCAGAGCCTTCCATCTGCTAGCATGGAAAACACTTAAGGCCTGGATAAACTAGGAGACATGTCACCCACGACATTGATGTCCCCACGGTGTCTCCTAGTTTGGCCACCTCGGAAACTTTGTAGCGCGCGACAAAATTTGTAGCAAGAAACACGCAAATGTTTCCGGGAGACAACAGAAACATTTCTTGTCTTTGCGACATGCAAATGGTTCGAGGTACATGTTGCTCGCTTGTTACTCGCATGTTTAGCCACCCTGGGAGACACACCGAGCACAGTGTAGCGCGTGACAGGTCTCCTAGTTTAGCCATAGCTTTAGGGTTTGCTTTTTTTAACCATAACGATTTTTATCAGAAAATGAACTCTTCAATTAATTTTTTGTGGTCTTCCCGCTGTATCCTAAAGCTGATTTGTGTATGACAATTTGGTTGAACTTTCTGATCGGTGCATTTCGATCTGTATATTGGTTCAAAAGCTGTATTAGTCAATTGTTTCAGTCTGTTTCTAACGTTTATACTCTAGGAGTGTCAGACAAAAAAGCTTTTAATTGGTCAAAATTTATTATTAGGACATGAAAAGTTCCGTCCCATTTCAGCGTAAGAATTTAGAAAGCATAATCAATAAAAGATGTTGCTGCAAGAACTTACAGAGTGTGCATTTGGTACTTTCTGCAAGTTCCAGTTGCCATCACCTAAGAGAAATTAGAACATTGGTAATTAATACAAGCAGCGGACAGTAGAAAGATTTTTTGATTGGTGGGCTAGGAATCTAAGGGAGTCTAGAGTGAGGATCATGCCCTTATTTTGTTTATATTAATTATAATCAACGTTGTTTTTAAGGCTAAACTATCGCAGTATTGATTGAATAACTCTTCAAGTTGTTTGGCTTTGTGTGTTGGCTATGTTGAGCCTTCTTCAGCACCATACATATATATATTCGCACATTTGTCATTAATGGCAAACACCACTGTTGATTTCTCCACGAGTGGCATACCACAGTAGACAGGATTTGAACCTGGACTACATGACCTAGGAGCTATAGAGTTCAATAAAATCGTCCAGAAACAGGTCAGGCTCCCCTCCGATTTGAGTTTATCCCCTCTTGACTATTTTGAGCCTTCTTCCGTATAATACATATGTATTTATACATATTTGTCAGGAATGGCAAGCAATAGGGCTGATTTCTCCATGAGTGGTATACCACAGTATGTAAGTCTTGTATGTGTGTTTATGCAAGTTGCAACAACAAACAATACACCTACCAGTTGTTGATATAACTGAGACAGCTCCATCTGATGCACCACAAGCCAACATCAAACCAAATTCATGAGGGGCCCAACTAATTGAATTTACTAAAAGAAAAACAGTAACACATATGAAGTCTTTGGTTTACAAAAACTTAACAACTCAAATCCATAATGATTTAGAATCAAATCATAAATCAAGAATCACTGATCATTAACAATCACCTGAGGAATCATGATGAGCTGATTCATATAATTTTGTCCATTCACTGCCTTGTTCTTTCCAAATGATTATCTACAAGCAACAAAACATTGGTGAAATAGTGTATTTAGCACCAATTGCTAGCATATCAAAGGAAGATGAGCTAACGGGACACTTGACATTATCATGACTTGGGCTTAAAACCCTGATCTCACTTATCTAAATGCCAGTTTGATCAGCCCACAATGCCATAGCAAATAGTTTTTGAGTTTAACAAAACTTCAAAATTGTGATTAACATCGGAAACATTTTTGGGCATACTTAAAAGCTTTTTCGTCTGACACTCCTCAGAGCATGAACGTCAGAAACAGACCGAAACATTAAACCAAGGCAGGATTTATACTCAGATGCGGCTCGAAAAGCAAAATGTCATAGCACTTCCAGTCAAAAAGTAGCTAAATAGTAGGTCCACTAATCTTGCAATGCAAACAAGCAAGCAATCTTTACTTTATATGCAAGTCAAGGTAGCAAGCAGGCAAGCAAGAACTTTATATGTTAATGCAGGCTTGAGGATATGGCAGCTTGATGCTGATGTTGACCTGCATTTTGTAGCCCCCAGGTTGATATTCTAGAAAGAATGCCCTGGGTACTCGGAAGGATGGACAGCACTAATGGTAGGCTTGTGGAAAGTGGACCCAATGAGATTTGAACCCATGACCTTGCGATTGTGAGACAAGAGTCAGCTAGACACCCCATGAAGCCACATCACCTTCAATGATGAATATGTTCATGCATGTGTAGTTTGCCAGGGTCACTCTTTAAAGACAGTTGACTATAAAAATCAATAGGAATGAATTGATACTATTTAATGAAAGTAAAATAGAGTTTATTACCTTTCTATCATAAGAACAAGATGCTAATAGATTGCCATACATCGGATGTGCCCAAGCAACTTGCCAAACTGGTCCTTCATGCCTTTAGTAGAAAATACACTATTTAAAATGCAACCCTTCCTAATAATATTCTGTTATGCACCTCTCAAGTTTTGCTGTAATTATAGAGTATCACAACATAAGAGTCAAATTTGCATTAAGCATCATACCCTTTCAAACTGGCCATTAATCTTTGATTGCTTCCAATGACTTCATAAATTTTTACACTACGATCTGATGAACATGTTGCTAGCCTCTTTCCATAGTAGTCCATTTGTGCATCATGCTGAAAAAGATAACAGCACTAACAATCTTACAGTCTTTTTACTTTTAGCTAAGTCAATTTGTGCTACGAGGGTTTTTAGACCTCCATCACCAAGGTACCAATTTTACACCTTGGTGCGGTGTCAGAGAGAGCAATGTTTTTACACCTTGTAAATTTGGGTTCCCTAGCCTGGATTTGAACCACAGACCTTGAGCCTAAACGGTGCAAGTGCTAACCGCTACACTACGTTGCTCTCATTAAACAAAAAACATGTGATTTTTGACACCATTCACCATAGATGGGCACTTGACCTTGTTTTTTTGATATTTTGAAGCACAAGTAGATGAAAATAGCACACTTGACCATTAGAGATTGATCGTACCACACCCAAAATCTCATTGAAACCTGCCACCAAATTCACATGGGCTTCGATGTGGGCAAAATTTTGTAGAGTAAATAAGGTTTTATAAAGTAGTACATTTTGCATACACGTTTTTTTTTATAAGAAAGTGGTTTATAAGAAAGTAGTGCTCAACTTCTTAAAAACTTAAGAAAGTTCAATACTGGATTCTTGAGACTTAAGAAAGTTCTGTTTCATACTTTCACTCCTAATGTTCTGCGTGTTATCTTTGCTTTTCTGTTAAGTCGCTCATCTTGCTATTAAACGAGTCTAATGATTATTTTCTTTGAAAAACGTGGTATTTGTGCAATGTATACAGTGCCTTAAACTGTGCATTCTTAGAAATACTGTATTCCAAAATTTTTGCTAAGAAAGTCACAAGAAAGTTTTGGTACTGAAAACAGGAGATATCTAAGAAAGTTTCAATACTGGCCCAAAAAAACTTTCTTATAAAAAAAAAGTGTAGCCTTCTTTGAATGAGGAATTCAATAGCCATTCCTTTGGTGCTGGTCAAAACTGCTGGCTGCTCTCTTACTTTTGAGAGTTTGTTTGAAAGTAAAACTGAGATAATTACATGCAGCCTGTCTTTTATAAAAACTTAAGTAACAGCAGGCAGTAAACATATAGGCCTACACAGTTTTATTTATTGGAAGACAAACAACCGAATTGTTGTAGGCCTAGGAAGAAGTTCGGAACAATTTCTTTCATACTTACAATCATGTCTTCATGATCCGTGTTGACGGTGGAAATCACTGATACCTTCATGATAAGAAAAGTAAAATAACCTGATCAACACGTTGAGTCATGAAAATCAAAATAATCCAAAAATCGCTTATCGCTAGGCCCAAAAAATTTCCTCCTCAATTTTAAGCCAAGGGCCCTGTACACAACTGATTATATTTGACCAAGGAGCCAATTTGAATGCAGTTATTTGAATAGAGAAGTCATGCAAGAATTCTTTCCATTGTATTTGAATAAAAGAGCTAATGAATGATTAATAAAGAGGAAGACTTACCGCCATGTTGGAGCAGTGAACGTGGCAATCTTTTTTCCGGTAAAAATTCTGGAAAGAGGTTAGTGGATTACACTCTCCCTCCCACTTTTTAGGGAGAATTATTAGTCACCTTTTTTGCTGAGCTTATGTAAAAAAAATTTTAGGTGATGTATTATTGTATTTGCCAAGTTTTTGCAACAAAATCCAGATGTATAGCATAACATCCTTATGCTTCCACGTTTTTTCTAATTTTTTTAACAAAAAGGAGAGCGTTTCGTTTTTCATTTCGTTACTCTGCCTCGCAGCAACCATGAGAAGCGAAGGAAAGTTATTTTTCAGTGCGGACCTCGTTTCGGTCAACGAATATCACAGGGAATCAACGAGAATCGAAATTCGAAGTTTTTGTTCCGCGGACTTTTGTAATGGCGGATGAGGATGACAGTAGCAGTGAGTGGGAAGAACAGGTAGCATTTGTCATTTATACTTATTATTTGTCACGAATAATGGTGAAAACAGATGAAACACCTTTCTAAAATTTTCTATACATGGAAACGTAGTGGGTTTTGTATAATCACGCTGTGCTGTGCTCAAAATCCAAAACCAGTTACCATTAGCTAGAATGGGCCTAAATTCCAAATTGTGTAACTAAGCTCTTATTTTCGTTTTAGGAGCAATATGTGTTTGTGGAGCTGCAAGGTCTTCTTGATTCAGAATACTTGAAAGGGTGTACAACTGAAAATTCTCATATTTTGGTAATCCATCCATCTCAATACATAATAAATTCAAATGTTTTGGACTCTTTCAAAGTAGTTTGTTTGTACAAGACTTTTTGGTCTAATATCAAATTTTGTTCGCAGGGTGCTGATACAGACCAACCAGTTCTCAAGCTGAACAAGTATATATTTTCTGGAGAATATGAGGGTAAATATATTTCAATGAATATATTTGATACTTGCAACTTGCTTCCCTACCATTCAGAGCAGATAGACACAAATAAGTTTCAAATGGAGTAACACCACTCTTTTATTTCAGAGATGCTTGGAACAGCTGTTTTCTTTGAGGAACTTGGTAAGACACATACATATGAATAATTTTATTTGTGGCTACCGTTAATCCTTGAATTGGCCCCCTCAAATAAGCCCTCTCCTCAAATTAGCCCCCACCCAGAGCAACAAATTGTTAATAAGCCCCCTTGAATAAGCCCCCACTGCTGACCTTGTTGGTGCTGGCCTTGTGAGTCCATATTGGTACTTTATCGAGTTATGAAAGAAAAATGCATTCTCTAAGTCGATGATAAATCATGCTATTGTGAATAATTTTATAGGCCCCCCCTCTGTTTAAGCCCCCACCTCAAATAATCCCCCCTCCAATTCAATGAAAATAATAAAGCCCCCAGAGGGCTAATATGAGGATTTACAGCGTTTGGCCCAAATGGAAGGTGCCATGGCGTTATGGTGCAATCAAGCGGACTTTTGGTGTAAGGACCTCAGTGTGGTCAGGGTTCAACACAGCCAGGGGAGTGTCACAGCCAGGGCTGAGGTCTCGATTGGTTAACCTACTACTGAGATCCTAGCAACTGGCGCTAAAACACCATTTCATCTTCACCTTCACCATTTACTAAGACTCTCTTCATTGCACTTTGTTTCTATGAAATGCTTCCATTTCTGCAAATTAAACGAGAAGCACAGACAATACATTGTATTCATTTCAGAGGAGAATGGGAAAAAGACCTTGAAATACAAATGCCACACAACAAGAAAACTTGAGACTGTTAGATCTTGCCTTGAACCAAAACAAGGTAAGAAGAGATCAATTCTTTACATGTTTGATGGTTTATGCATATCTTACAATACATATTGAAGGTTGGTATCTGGGTTGGTGTACTGAAATCAGTGGTGATTCCTTAAATATCTGACAAGGGGAGCTCCAGTACAACCTCATAAGAGAGGGTGTGGTCTCTTGCAACGGGTGAAAACAATTATCAGAAAAGTCTTAATAACCAAGAAAATAGGGGGCTCCAGCATACACAATAGGAATCAAAATAACTTGAAAAGCTCCTAGGATCAGTGACTTTGCAGTATATGTTAACTCTGCATCAAGATTTTGCAGATAAAGGATATTTCAACTTGGGTATATGCATTTTCATAAGCATGGTTAATGTGCAATTGTTTGGCTCCTGTTACTTAAATGCCAAATGGTTGATTTGGGGAAAAATTGTTGTGGTCTTTTTACACATACTGTGAACTTATTGTGCTTGTGTCTTTTAATCAGAAGATGTGGAAGATGAAGCTTCTTCTGAAGAAAGTAAGGAAGATAAAGAAGCTACTGCAATGGAAACCTGAGGTAGTACCGCTGTGAAGCATTTTTAATGCAGTCTGGTATCACTAAACCAAGTTACCGTGAAGAGAAGATAGATTCATCTTAAATACCTTGGTAAAGTCAAGTTGAACATTGTATTTGTCTAGCCTTATAAATTATATCAGAAACTTTGGGGCTCATGTGCATTGAGACACTTCACAAATGTATATACACAAAATGAGATTTTCAGAAACACATCTATAGATAAGAGACTTCATATTTTTACTGTTGCTTCATCTCTACAAAATTAAAAAAGATACATGTTTACAAAATAGTACTTTTAAAAAGAATATTTTGCAAGCTGGTTTCTAGAGCAAATTTGCTACCTATGGACGTCGAGTTACATGCTATCCAGAAAATATGTAATTACAGTTCTTCAAATTAATCTTTGGATTAATCATGCAAAATAAATATATTTTCATGACTATTTTTTCATCACTTGCATGCAGTTTGCCATTTATAGTGGGCCACAAAGCAGCTTCAAATCAAATAACCTTCTAATATTTTCAGCTTTCCTGAAATATGAATATTTGCACCCCACTCAACATAATGTATTGCTCCAATTTATTGGGTTTTGTTTCAAAAGGTCCCTTTCCTTTCTATTTTCTTCCTCCCTCTGTCTTCTCTTCTCCTATGAAATAAAGATGCTGATCAATAACGTTTGAAATGAAGATGCCAATGAATAACGTTTGAAATGAAGATGCTAATGAATACCGTTTGAAATGAAGATGCTAATGAATACAGTTTGAAATGAAGATGCTAATGAATACGGTATGAAATGAAGATGCTAATGAATACGGTATGAAATGAAGATGCTAATGAATACGGTATGAAATGAAGATGCTAATGAATACGGTATGAAATGAAGATGCTAATGAATACGGTATGAAATGAAGATGCTAATGAATAACGTTTGAAATGAAGATGCTAATGAATACGGTATGAAATGAAGATGCTAATGAATACGGTATGAAATGAAGATGCTAATGAATAACGTTTGAAATGAAGATGCTAATGAATACGGTATGAAATGAAGATGCTAATGAATACGGTATGAAATGAAGATGCTAATGAATACGGTATGAAATGAAGATGCTAATGAATAACGTTTGAAATGAAGATGCTAATGAATACGGTATGAAATGAAGATGCTAATGAATACGGTATGAAATGAAGATGCTAATGAATACGGTATGAAATGAAGATGCTAATGAATACGGTATGAAATGAAGATGCTAATGAATACGGTATGAAATGAAGATGCTAATGAATACGGTATGAAATGAAGATGCTGATGAACACTGTTTGAAATGAAGATGCTAATGAATACCGTTTGAAATGAAGATTCTAATGAATAATGTTTGAAATGAGGGTGCTAATGAATAAAGTTTGAAATGAAGATGCTAATGAATAACGTTTGAAATGAAGATGCTAATGAATAACGTTTGAAATGAAGATGCTAATGAATAACGCATTTGAAATGAAGATGCTAATGAATACCGTTTGAAACGAAGATGCTAATGAATAACGTTTGAAATGAAGATGCTAATGAATAACGTTTGAAATGAAGATGCTAATGAATAACGTTTGAAATCAAGATGCTAACGAATAATGTTTGAAATGAAGATGCTTATGAATATGGTATGAAACAGATGCTAATCAATGGGATATGAAATGAAGATAAAGGGTGAACACATGCAGCAGGTGGTAAGAAATTGAGGTGCAGAGGGAATACGTAGGCACAAAACAGTACAAATAAAAGTACTTCTAATAGTATCATTCTAACCTGTTTATTTCCATCTCTGAATTGTTGCAGATAAGTTGCTTTGTTTACCCTTTGTTGTCTGTCACTTTCTAAACATTCTCTGTCATATGCAACAGCTGTTTCGCTTTCTTTTACTTTATTTTTAATTGTGTCTTTGACATTTTCCTCTTTTTCTCTGACTTGTTTTAATAATGCTTCTCTCTGATCTTTCCTATCAGATAAAACATAGAATTTAGGTATCAGTAAAGAATAAGTCTGCACTCAGACAGGCCTTCAAAAGTGGTGATTACAATCACAGCATGGAGATGATGATGATGATCATAAATGATCATGACAAGACTGTGGGAAGGAATCTCAGATTGGGAGGAGGGGGCTGAACAACTGCAAGTACTTGATGATGCCATGATTCTATGACATCATACTATTGTTTTCAAAATTATATGGGGAGGGGGCTAGCCCCCTGCTTCCAATGGCCCTGTATGATGACCATGACATTCATGGTTGTGGTGATTGTTGTTATGATGACAATGATGATGATAATGATGATTATGATGACAACGATTGCACATGGCAATGGTGATTGGGATTGATGATGATGTTGATAATGATGATAATGATGGCAACGGTTCCAGGAAGCAAATGATGTTAATGATGGCAGTGCATAGCTATAATTGCTATGCTGATGTGATGATAAGCTGATGATCAAGTGTTGTAAGTGGCAGCTGGTGTCACATTTACCTAATTGCTTCCTTCTCTGCTGGTGTACCATACAATGACTTCACATATCCACTATATTGTTTTGTTTTCAATTCTCTCTTTTTCTGCTGCCTTGCTGTTTCCAGTTGAAATTGATCGGTTGCAGTCTCTGTTGTGCTATTGACATAAATTGTTTTCGATGAGGTTGATTGTCTGTTTGAGTTTGAATTCTTATCCATTTTATATTTATTTGATTTTCTGAAAGTCAAACTTCCCTTACTTACGATCTAGTAGATTTTTACCATTTTATCAGCAAGGGAAGGCGAAATAATAACTTTTTACAAAACACCAAAAAAGAACAATCCTGTTTTGGCATCTGCTGGTTTCTTCTGTTTCCATGACAGCAAATAGCCTCCTTTTCAGTTCAGCCTCGATTAATTGCTTTCCACACTCCCCATTTCGTTTCGGTGTCACTGGCGGAGGGCCTAAGTAGGCAAAGCTGTGGGGATTTTTATTCGGTCAAAGTTGGTCAATCTTTCAGCCTTTTGAGTTCTCTTCCTGTTGTCAAGATGGGGAACGGCGAATCAACAGCTAAGCGAATTTCGATGCAAAAGACTGATGAAGGATCTGTACAGGTACCTATGAGTTGCCTTGTGGATTTTTGTTTTTAAGGCCCTGCCACTTCTGGCCTGTTTTTTCATTTTCTCCCCTCCTCGACCTAGGATTCCTGAGCTGGAGGTCCTGAGAAAGACCTTTGTGAAGCTTAGTGAATAAATGATTTTTTTCTTTTCTGTAGATTTCTGAAGAGGTGATGAGAAGGTTAAAGAAAGGGGGCAATGGACAGGAAGTTGAAACAAAAATGCCTGAAGGTATTAATTAAATTATCAAGAAGTTTTGTTTTCCCTAGCAATGCAAGCCATTATACAATTTTAATGAAAAAACAATTAACAAATTTTTTTTATAATTTTGAAATTTTGAACTTGGGTCAGTTGACAACAAAGCTGTGGGGCTACGTGACAGACTGCTAGCTGTGGGGTGCTGTTACGTGCCAGACTCCTAACTTTGTCTCTCGCTCCTAATTTATTCAAAGCAAGCAAAAGAACTCTAGGAGCACAACGCCAATTTCAAGTGCGAAATTTGAATAAAATACTACAATTCTAGTACTTAAGACTATAAGCAAAAAGTGCAAAAAAAAGGAATCAAGTGCTACTTTTTTTTCTCAATATCAGCTGGAGCACATTTTACAAACTTAGCGGTCTGGGTTTATAATCATCATATTATAACGTAATGATAACGAAATCCTGTTGTTTATTACCAGGTAACATTTGAAAGTTAGATAAAGGAACAATGTTCTATGCAAAAATTACGGATCAAGAAACATAAATCACCTAGAACTACGACATGTCTTCTTTGTAAACCTTTGCATAAATTAGCTGACATCTTTGGGTCTATTTTATTGTAACTCTATTTTCTGTCACTTTAGTAATACTCTAACTTTGAATTTATTTTAGATCAGATAATGATGAGAGAAGAGAATCTAAAGCTGCTTTTGAAGGATGCTTTTGAAAAGGTATATTTATATAGGATATCATTTACGATATCCTTATCGTTCATGCAATTACCTGGTTCCTATTTAAAAATCTATTATGCTGAGCTGGAGATTCAGAATGCATCATTTTCAACCACCCAATGCGTAGAATCACAGTAAATGCTATTTAAGAATAGATTAATTTCATTTTTCAAATGCCCTTACAAACATTTTCACTTTTCAGTGTGAATTGTCACCCTACTTTGTGGTGCATCCCCGTAGGTCAAAACATACAAGTACAACATTAAAGTGCTTTTTCGGCTTTAGGGCAAAAATGTTGGAGAAAAGACGGCGGCTGAGCAATTCCAGGCTAAAGATAAAGAAGAAAGCCGTAGATACAAAGAGGAAGAAGAACTTAGAAATATGAAGAATAAAGAAATAGAAGATTTGCAAAAACAATTTGAAGACATACAAATGCAAACGAAAGTACAGTTGGAGGAGAAAGACAAACTAATTCAATCAGCTAGTGAACAAATTGAGTTGGAAAGAAAAGAAAAAGAAGAATTTCAGAAAAAAGTAAGAGAAAGTGTTTTCTTTTCTTAGGGCATGTTTGATTGAGACGAATTCTGTATGCTATATGCACCAAGACCAGGGGTAAATTGTGAAGTCGACCAAGTAGCCCTAGGCTAGAAGACTTAAAAAAGTAACTTCATTTCACTTTTCTTTTCATTTAAACCTGATAAGGTTATTCAGGATCTTGAAGACCTTTAATTTAAGGAAAGCAGTCTAAATGACTACATATATTGAGTCTTTTCTTTTACATGATGTCTTTTGAGATACCTTGTCAGTAGCCTTTGAAGGGGAAAAGTGGAATGGTGTTTTTAGCACCAGTTGCTTGGATCTCAGTAGTAGGTTAACTAATCGAAGCATCAACCCTGGCTGTGACGCTACTGTAGCTTGGGCTCAATCGCTATCCACAATGAGCTCCTGACACCATGTGTCAGCTTGATTACACCACGACGCCTGCCACAGCAGTCTTTAAGCAAAGTACTAGCGCGACAATTTTGATGCAAACATCTTTGTGAAGTTAATGAAGTGGGAACGAAGGAGAAGGTGTTAGTGAAGAGGGTAGCTCCGCCTATTCCATTTAAACAAACTGAATAGGCAGAGCAAGCTGCCAAAATAGTCCGGCGTTAGTTTTTGGCTCTGTTGCATTAATTTGATGAGAGTTTACAGACAAGGCTGCTGCCATCGTTGATACAAGTTAGGAAATCTTATGATGTATCTTGTATGTTTCTAGCTTGATCTGAAGGAGGAGTCCCTGAAAGTTGAATTCAAAAGAGGAGTCGAAGATATCGAAAAAATTATCAGGTACGATCTGGTTTTATGATACGTAGAAATAAAACAAGAGAAATGCACTGGAGAGTTTTGGGCTTTATGACTTGGAGAGTTTTGGGCTTTATGACTTGGAGAGTTACTCGACGATTTCATTGGGCTCTATAGCTCAGTTGAAACGTCTTTTGCTTTCGGATCATGCAGTCCAGGTTCAAATCCTATCTACTCTGTTATACCCTGGTGTTATACTGAAGAAGGCTTGAAAGCACAAACCCAATTCGGAGGACAGCCTTGTACTGTATGATTTGGAGAGTTACTTGATTATTTCATCAAGCGCTCTAGCTCAGTGGAAACGTCGTTGGCTCTCTGATCATGCAAACCGGGCTTGAATGCCACCTATTGTGGTTTGCCACTCTTGAAAAAGTGATTACTCTCATATTTATCTCTACAGTATTTCGCGAATCGTTTCTCAGAAAAACCGAGCACTTTCAGAACAGAAAAATTAAGCCAAAAGAATATACTGAAGATTCAAAGTTAGAAAGCGAACTCTTTCAAGCTACACAGAAGTGGACGCATTCCAGAAGCTCTTTTAGGTCTTGGCCAAATGATCAAAAATGATCAAATATTTTTCATCAAACATCTTGAACTTTGCTTGCCAAACAAAATGCTATCCGGTTTGTCCAACCGCAAAACATTGTTTGTCAAACATATTTTTGCTTGTGACAAACTTTTCACAAGCACCGTGCAACAAATTCAAATCATTTTCGCTTGTCAAACAATGTTTAGTGACGTGGCAAAACGGTCAAACATTGCTTGTAAAGCAAATCGAACATTTTTCACAAACAATGAGACATTTACCGATTGACCAGGGCCTAAGTGCAACCCTACTTTATAGTATTGTGGTCTTAATCGTAATTATTCAGCCCTAATTTTTGCTCTGTTTTGCTCTTCTGTTATTCACAGTCTTGTATCTGCTTTTTGCTCTAGGCCACTGCAAATGAAGACAATACATTGTGAAGAACTGCAAAATGAAGTAATTGAATGTTACAAAGAACATAGGTCTCATCCATTACGATGCTCGAAAATTGTTCATGAATATCAAAGATGTGTTAATGAAGCTAAATTGGTGGGTATTGCTCAATACTTGGTATCGCCTTGCACCTTTTTTTTCTGCTAACCCTTTGCATAACGAAAAGTTTAGTCCACCCTGAGACGTTTATGATATACAGTACATTACCTCGTCTGTCATCTCAAGAATGGATTCCTTGTTCTATGGAACCCAAGCTCCTAACTAAAAAGCTAAAGCCCTGGCAAAATGATCAAACATGGTTCGTCAAACATTTGAGATATTCTTTACAACCAATGTTTGACCGTTTGTCCAAAACATTGCTTGACAAGCAGAATTCGCATATCAATGATTATTGAAAACATCAAAAACATGTTATGCTTGAATCAAGAGCAATGCTTTGTGATGTGGCCAAAGGGTCAAGCATTTTGCTTAATTAACTAATTGCAAATGATTGACCAGCGCTTGATCGTTTTGTCAGGGCCTAAGCAATTCATTTCTGTCAGATCTTGCAGAAATCAGCATTTACATAGTTGGTTTATAAAAAAAAACCTAGTTGTAATGAACCCCTCATCTTACACATTTGCTAACTGCATAATTAGTAAAGCCAAGTTAAAATGCTATATACTGATTTTTTTCCCTACTTCCTTTTCAGAAACAAATGGACCCCGGAGAATCATAAATTTATAACAAATCGATAGAAATTCAATATTCGAAGACTGTGACCTGTGACCTCTAGCATATGACCTGTGACATTCAACCTCATCAAGTAACCGCATGTTATAGTATTTGAAATTCAACCTTCTGGTATGTGAAATCTTTATTATGATCCCTGCATGTAAAGCCTGTTTAGATTCCATGATGGTTTTACCACCTTTTATTGGACACTTTATGTTCTTATGTCAACATGCTCCTTATTTGACCTCTACATTGTGAACTCTGCATTGTGAACTCTGAACTATGACCTCTTATTTTGTCATACGAGTTCGTGATTTGAAGTTGAATTGAATTGAATTGAATCTAGACCAGATAAGATCCCTGTTCTAGGTCCAATCATGTGCTAGATATCATGCGGTATCAACAGTTGTGAAAAGATAGAACACCCTGTGAATTATATGTTAAATGTTGCGTGTGCTTTATTGATGGATTGATCGATTGATGCATTGATGTATATGTAGAAATAGCCTCTGTACTTAAGAGGGATTTTATGAAACGTTTCTGTCCTCGTATAACGTTTTTCTTTTTCTAGACAGTAAGCCCTCATTTGATTATACGGTGGGGGATATAAGGGACCTAGAACAGGATCCGCGGTCAAATCTCAACCAAAAAGTTGAACAAAATCTCAGCCCTAGTTGCTAATTGACCAGTTGCTTATTAAAAAAGTGTATATGTACCGTATATGTACCACGTGTGGTATCCACTATATCGATAATAATAATTCTAGCCTGTATCCCCCAAATAAGTTCGTAGGGTCGCTAGCCAGTGGTGATTTCAAGGCTCAGGGGGGCGGAGCCCCCCTTCTTAGAATTATGATTGATTTCGGGGGGCTCAGCCCCACAAATACTTTCGCATTGATCGTGCTTTTAAGAATCTCCTGTGTCTAAACTTGCTTTATTTGCAAAAATCTTGACGTACAGTGTAAAGTAGTTGCTATTTTCTTTTCATAAACTCTAAATTTCCTATAACATTGTGCAGGGCAATGATTTGCGAACTGCAACAATGAAGTAATTAAAGAAAGCTATTCCTGTCAGTTTCGAATTTAGAGAGTGGACCAAGTTTGGTGGTTCGCCAGGCAGCCTATGTTAGAGCATTTGGCGTTTGATATCCAGCGATTAAGCCCCCATGTCTCTCTCTGTTCGCCCAGCGGTCAACTTAGCGTTCCGTCGCCTACCAAGAGGTGGGAGGAAGCCAAATTGCAAACCACTAACTTTCAATGCTAACTTTTCGTTCGTGAGCTGAGCCTACTCGGCACGTCAAACGTTACCGAACAGATTACCGAAAGTTTTCCTGAAATGCCTTAAGAATGCCTAATGACAATCTTAATTGGCTCGTTTATCCCACAATAAGACCCTCCCTTATTCAAAGATTGGTCATATACCTATCATTAAAATTCAACTTTTTCCCAAAATAAAAATTTTCAAATGTTAGATTGCTGAGGCTCATGATGGCGATTTTGCGAAAACTTAGATGCTTTTTGGGCCTATTTTTACTCATATTGTTTGAGATTGTAAATACAGACTCGGGGAAAATTATTGAAAGGTTGAAATATGACAAACAAGTTTATGGAATGTCAATGGATGGCTTTAGCAATAGAAATGTGGATTGTTTTAAGAAAGATAGTTGCAATGCCTTTGCTGGTTATTGCTCTGCGATTGGATCATGTTGTTTTTGCCGCTGTCCATTTGGTGCGACTTTTTATTCATATCAAACTGGTTGTATTTATGGTGAAGAAACTGATTGGGGTGTCGTGTTTAATGGTAAGAGAAATGTTTTTAGTCTTTGTTTAATTTGACCCCCTTTGATTTCTAATTATGATTGGTGATCAAGTGATGGCGATGTTCTTGACGGTGATGGTGATACGGCTTATGATAATGATGATTATGATGGTGACCATGATTATGTTGGTTCTGATAATGATTTTGACAATGATGACAATGATGGTGAGGGATGTGATGGCATTGATGTTTATGATGATGATGATGATGATGATGATGATGATGATGATGATGATTATGATGATGATGATGATTATGATGATGATGATGATTATGATGATGATGAAGATGATTACGATATTGACAATGATGATGATCAGAATGGTAATGATGATGATGATATTGATAATAGTGGTGATGATGATAATGATGATCGTGATGATGATGATAATGATAATGATAATGATGATGATAATAATGGTTTAATGAAGATTATGATGATGGTGATGATGATTATGATGATGATGATGATGCTGATGATGATGATCAGAAGGATGATGATCACCTGGTTTCGATTTCCAACGAACGAAGGTCAATAATAACAAACAGTGGCTTTGAACAAACCACAAGGAAACCTCCCTTGAAGACTCGAAAATAGCATTTTTTGCAGCCGGAAAACCCACCTATATTTGTCAGTCAGATACCATTGTCGGTATCAGACAAAGAAAGCAATCAATGAAATTTTCTTTCTTACAGCCTCTTTTCCGCAGTTTGCGGTGCCTAAACGAGGCCATCACAATAAGTGCCAAAAAGAACAATGGTGAAACAGGAACTAAAACTACGTGAAAGTTTTTCAGATTTGCTTCTCTTTTGAATTTCTCTCCAAAGTTGTCATCAAGCTCAGCACGTTTTACGAAAAGACAAGATCAAGGAAGACGTAATATTGCTTTTTCACTTTCTAGTTCTGTTTCAAGAGGAAAGAATTTGAAATTGACTGTGTAAATACCTTTTTGATGATGGTTAAGTTAGGCATGCTCGTGAAAACGAAAATAGGCCCGTTGCCAGTTTTGGTGATTTTGATTTTAGTCCAAATGAAATCAAAATGTGACTGTAAATATATCAAGAGAGAGATCATTTCGTCGCAAAAAAGTGCACCATTTTCATCAACGGACAGCTTCAGCAACCCTAAGTTTTTTTGTTCAAAGAAAACTAACGAGTGTACTCACAGAGGCGCGGTTTGTTCCTCAAGTTGCTGTACTTGCAAATGTCGTGAACATATTCCAAATTTTTACTCATTACAGAAAGGTTGCGTGAGTTCGACGGTTATTAATAACGAACAAGGTATGCCTCTCCACACTCTTCCTTGTATTATTTTTTACAGTTATTGCTTGGTAAAGCTTATTGATATCAATTTACCTGTTTACCCAAGCAAAAGTATAATGACACATTAGCACAGGTAAAAAAGCGTTGAAATCCAACGTGTAATGCAACGTGAAATCCGCCGTATAATCCTACGCTCAATGTAATGCAACGGGCCGTGTAATCCAACGTTACTTTAGACGTGCCCGTGAAATGCAACATGAAATGCAACACCGTGTAATACAACGCGTAATGCAACACCGTGTAATACTACGTGTAATACAACAACGAGAAATACTACGTGTAATGTTCCACTGAGTATAATACTACGTGTAATGCGACATCGAGTAATACTACGCACAATGCAGCACAGAGTTATGCAACAAGATTAGATGCAAAAAATAAACAAATTTCACTTCATAACTTGAATTCAAAATTTCATCAAATGTTACTTAAAATAATAAAAGCAGTTGCAAGTTAATAAGGTATTGGAAAAAATGTTCATCAGAAGGTTGCTGCATCTCGTTCCACCATAAAGTCATCCTTTCCTCAGTCAACGACATAGCTTCCATCCAAAGCTCACAAAGCAGTCATACTCAGTATCAACCTGAAATGAATATAGTAAGGTCTAAATATTAGTATAGGGTATTGTATAATTTGAACTAACAACATAAAGTTAAAACAGTTTTGATAAACAAGCAGAAAATAGAAAGTAAAACAGCCTTTGAAATAAATATACCTATCTCCACACGTCCTGGATTCTTTTCAGTTAGCTTGTTTATCAGGTACATGTTCACCTAAAGATGAAAAAATTGGTTTTTTATAAAAACAACTGACAAATATTATTGCATGCTAATATTCTTACATGATAATCAGATCAGAAAAACACTCACCCAAGAGCACAGATAATGCAAAACAGATGTACAGTATAGTCATTTCCAAAAATTTTCGATCAATCCAGTTTGAATTTCTAGGTGAATCCAATTTGCTTGGCCTGAAATTTAAAGACTATCTGCAATGATATTGAACTGAAGAAATGTGCCTACTTTATCTTATGCTTGATTTTGTAAACAAAATAAAATCAGTTATTCAAGATTTTTTGTACTCAAAGGCTGTAATACTTATCTTTAACGCCAGAAAAACAGCTCCTCAGTTCTTTCTTCAACTTTGTCTGCCTTCTCTTTCTTGACCCAGTTTGAAGCGCCAAGGTTCATTTTTTTCTAACTGTCAAATTTCTTATATAAGTTTCAAATTCAAATATAGTTCCAAAACAAAGGAATTCCACAATGGAGATTGTACCCAGACCACCAAGGACTTAGGCCGTGTAATCCCACGGAGTATTTTGGCCGTGTAATCCCATGGTTCTTGAAATGTACCGTTGCATTACACAGGCTGTAGTATTGCATGAGCCATGTAATCCTACAGTGTATTTTCTAATCATGAAATGCAACATTGCATTACACGGTGTGATGTAATGCATCGTTGCATTACACTAGTCGTGGTATTACAAGGCCGTGTAATCCCACATTTGTGTGTAATGATCTGGAGGATTATACGTGACGTTGCATTTCACATTGCGTTGGATTTCACCGCTCTTTTACCTGTGTAGACCGAAATAAACCAGAGGAAGAGATCAATCACTGTGTAACTATCCTGAGTATTCGCATTGATTGTGATAGGAGGTGAAAGGTGAAATGGTGTTTTGTGCTAGTCGCTAGGATCTCAGTAGTAGGTTAACTAATCCAGACCTCGACCCTGGCTGTCACATTACCATGGCTGGGCTCGACCCCTGACCACACTGCGCTACAGCACCTTCAAAGTAGGTAAAGTGACATCATTGGTGCATCTGCATCCTCCTCAGACTGTTAGGAAAAAGACCAATTTGGGTGAAAGGGACAGGCAAAATTGATTTTGGGCCAAATGAATTGAGAAGCCCCATTTTCCTTGTCTTTCCACGCAATAGCAACCATAATAGTAACAGGTCAACTCACCCCACTGCCAATGCCCTCCCCCCTTAACATGGTCAAGTCGGACCTACCTCTTTCAAGTCATGTTGCCCCACGTGTCCATACAACTCACCCCATCTGTCAAGTCAACTTGCCCCACGATTAAATAAATGATAGAAAACAATAAAATTGAGTGGGTCTATCACTGTGATAAAAGGGGGTTTGGGGTGGAGTCCCCAACTTTAAACATTTACAGTTCAGTTGGGGCTAGTTGACTTTTGAGATGGGTGAACGGACTTTGAAAGTGGGTCGAGTTGGCAGTGGGGCGAGTTTGTAGTGGGGCAAGTTGACCAGAAACTGCTTGAGCCACCCCTGATTTAAGTACACAAATTTTAAGAAATTTTTCTTTACCCTATAATGATAATATTTTATTTTTCTGCAGACACAAAATGCCACTTTCAGCTTGCAGATTCAGCATCCTTTGTCCCAACGTTCTCGGGCTACCAAGATCTTTATGCCTCAAATTTACAAGTTGGTGCGAAATATGCATCAATATCAGAAATAATGAATTCTGGAGTTTGCAAAACTGAAATCATTCAATATATTGACAGTAATGGAATGAAAAAAGCATTATTTGAGAATAACTGCTCAGAGATTATTGGCATCAGATCAAAGGAATTGGCAAATGGTCAAAAGTCTCATATGCTTTCTGTAAGTAGAAATTTTTGCTACAGTTATACCAGAAATTTTATCGTTGATGAAATTAAAATAAGTGGTAACATGCAACAGATTTGTAATTGGGGAACATAATTGTTTACGCTAACCCCCTTGCACTTAACTTTCTATCAACACTCGTACCATTTAAATGTGCCAGATGAAAACGTGGACCCTCATTTTCAAATTTTACAAAAATTTGTTAGTAAAAAATTTGACCCCAGGTATAGATTGAGCACCTGCGTTGAGGAAAATTTTTACGCCTCCAGTCCTTAAAATGTTGAGTTTGTATAGTGATTAAAAGTTTGAATTTTATAAAGGATTTGACCTTGAAAAATCACTGTGGGTGAAATTTTACACCATCAGTCATTTTCACGGTCAAATCCCTTACAAATTTTCGAATTTTTAATCGCTATAAAATCAACATATTGTAAGAAGTAGATGTGTAAAAATTTGCCTCAACACTGTATGAAGGTGAATCTAAAGTCGAAATATTTCTGTGAGGCAATTTTCAAATTTTTTGAAAACGAGGCCCTTAATTGAAAAGGTGTATTGAGAATGACTGTTCAATTGTTATTTTTCAGTGGACATATACAGGCAATTCTGATGCTGCTTGGCAGAAAATGAAAGGCAAGTTGCTGCAGATGAAAATTTCTTGCATAAGCTATGGATCAAAAAAGCAAAAAGTGTCATCTTGTTTGTTATTCAAAGTGGCAGGAAGATATAATGGTAAGTGTTTGAAGGCCCTTTGAAAACATTCAAACATTGTTTGTCTTATGAAATTTGCCTTTCAAGTAATATTCCCCACCGTTTGGAAATATTGCAAAACATTGCTTGTCAAACATAACATATTTAGGTTGGCTCTAGCAAAAAGGGTTTTGCCCTGTTAAGTCATTGCGGTGCAAACGTTGCTTTTCGATAGAGCTTTCAAATGTGTGCCCGACAGGATTAAAGATATCAGGTTTTCAATGCTAAAATCGAAGGAAGCATCCAAAACTTGGTATTGGTACAAATTTTCACTGTCCTAACACTTTTATTCTTAATTTTATGAGCATTCAAAGTTCCCAATTCTATAAAGGTTTTGACTGCGAAAAATTAAGTATGCGAAACACTCAGTAAGTCCAAGCCCTTATAAAATCGCAAACTCAACTCGAAACTTTGAACTATTGTCAAATCAATAATACAAGGGCTAAGATAGTAAAGCTTTGCACGTGATTTAAACTTGGGCGCTTAATACGAATTTCGCATCGAAAACCCTCTATGCTATCTCGAAGTTCGAAAAAAGCTCAATAATCATTGAAAAGGTCTGTGTTCTTGCCAGGCAATGTTTTGTGACGTGGCCAAATGTTCTAAAATTGTTTGAAAAGCAAATTTCAAATGTTTGACAAACAATAATCGTTTGGCCATAACCTAATTTTTAAAATATAAAACCACTACTGAATACTAAAGCGTAGTGTGCTGGCTAAAGAGTGATTGTCTCAATTCTCTGAGAAAATGACTATCCTTTTTTTTTAGATGCGCTTCATTTCAGTTTAACAAAAAGCCTCGCTTGCCCAACAACGGCTTTACCCATGACTGCATCCTCTACTACAACTTCTGTACCGGAAAGCCTGGAACCAAGCACAACAAATTCGACGTCTCCGGACTTGCTTCCTCCCGCAACTCTGCAGGCTTTTCAGACTACAAAAGCAAAACAATTTGGACAGGTATATCTATAAGCTAACCGTTATTTTGCCAAAGAATCTTTGCCTCTCGTTCGAAATTAAATTACACCTTACCGCGAAAAATTCTTGCCAACGGACTTATTCGGGGAATTTCTTGGCCTTGCCCCTTGTATGCTTAATCTTACTGGTGTTGCCGAGTGATCAGGGCGTCCGGTTAGTATCCCTCGCCACGCAAACCTTATTGCCCAGCAAATTCTGCTTCTCAAGCAATGTTTTTGGAGTGGCCAAACTGTCAAGCATTGCTTGGTATAGTTGGTATAGCAAATGTTTCACAATAAAATGTTAGATCGTTTGGCCAGTGCTAGTCTATATCATTCTGGAATTTTTCTTGTTGTTCTCTTATCCATGTCTTACCTTTTTTATTTTTGTTTTATTGAAATCTAGGGCAGAAACCAAGAACTCACAGAGAAGAAAGACAAAGAAAAGGGAATAAATTCAGTGGTTGTTGGGCTTATCGTTGGTTCTGTCTTTCTTCTCGCAATTGTCGCTGTAGCATTTTTTGTTTTGCTTAGAAAGCGATATCAGAGAAAACGGTATGCTAACACTTTCGTTTGTCATCATCAATTCATTTTCGTTGTTTGTTGCATATATCTGCGTAGTGCGTTGCGTTTCACATTCAGACAACAAGTGAGAACCAAGCTAGACTTCTAAACTTATTACATTCCTCCCACTCTTTCGGAAACAGCTACAACAACTGCAATAACATAACGCGGTTTCCTCAGAGTGGTAGTTGTAGCGGGGTAGTTGAGTGTGAAGGAGCGTAGACTTCGTCGAATGTAATAAGTCTACTAGACTCATTACGTGGGTCGTTAGTTTTCGCTCCGCTTCCACCCGAAACCCCGTTACAACTTCTTCAGTATAATTAGCTTGAACGATCTCTCTTTGGTGTCAGTCTCGGTTTCGTCAGCGATAAGTGGGACTCAGGGACTTATAGGTAGTAAGTGAAAAACCGGCGCAATTGCAGACATAAGGAGTTTATTTCGTTCGACAGTTAATTTTGTGGGTTAAATCAGATTTCAGCTTATCTCTTTTGATTTTAGATTGTTAAAAAATTCAAGCTCTCAGGGACGTTCTGGTGAGTTCCTATTCAATATTATTTGTTTTATGGGGCTTTATTATGTTAAGGAATAGACCTAGCATTGTGTAGTCTGACATTTCGGTGAAGTTGGGTTCCTTTACCCGGTCATAAACTTCATTTAACACGGTCTTGTATGCAGACCTATTATTGCCAGGCCAATCTCTCACGATTCCTCCATTACACGTTTTTTTTTATAAGGAACACCTTTATAAGGAACTCGAGGCTGAAAATTCCCAAAAAATTAAGGAACTTTAAGGAACTGTCGAGGCTCGGATGAAAAACTAAGAAACTCTTTTTTAAAGAACAAGACAGTTTGTACGAAAAAGGAACATAAGTACAATATATCGTTCTTCCCCAAAAGGCTCTATTTATCCTTAAAGTAAGTAATGATGAATAGTTCCCATGAATTTGCTATAAAAATTAGTATTTATACATATCTCACGACAAGGAACAGTATAAGGAACTTTCAGCCTCATTTTGTTGAAAAATTAAGGAACTCCAGCCTCAACTCAGACAAAAGGTTCCTTATAAAAAAAAACGTGTACTTGTATCTGCTTATTCATTTCTTTTCAGCTGCTGGTGGACAGTGCTGGAACAATTCGTCAGGAGGGAATCGCTATGAAGGTAATACTTAATAAGTAGACTTCTATTTATCTCGCCCAGCATCTTTCTATTACCTAAGATTTTGTTCGTTATTCGTGTCATGAAATTAAATTTTGTCTTTAGACTGGGAAAATGGTCCAGATTCAAATCTTTATGAGACCGTTGGAAACGTGTTCCCCGTTGCTAATGGCAATTACTGTTTCTCAAAAGAAAATCTAAAAGCTGCAAGCTTTCCTGGGGATACAAAAGTGAATAGTCGTCCGGTAAGCTTTTTTGTATCCTTTTTAGCACTTCTGAATACTTTTTAGTACTTCTGAATACTTTGCAACGAACCAGCCTCGTTTCCACGGGGAACAATTTTTTGTTCCCGCCAGTCCCAGAAAATGTCCGTAATTGTCCGTAATATTATGAGTCCCAGTTTGAGCGATCTCGGTTTGGTCTAGTCTCGGTCGGGGGGTTAACTGGGACTCAGGTAATAAGTCCAACCTCACTTAGCTTACATATAAACCTCTGTTCGACGAGTTTTACCTTTTGCGACTTTTTCGATTATTTACAGAAAATGCCAAAGCCGCGACAAAGAACTCAAAAGAACGAATACGACTACGCGAGACCCGCAACATTACCGCAGGAAGGTGAATTAAGTTACCCGGATGTTGAGCAGTATGCTGATATGTCCCAAGGTGCTGCGTCGGAAAAAGAGCCATTGTTCAATGAGGATAGAAGATATGCTAATTTAGTAGATGGCACAGGGGTACAAGAGGATTCTGGAAAAGTTGATGGTCGTGTATATGAAACGGTTGGGCAACAAGGTGTTGCGGAGGCGACACCATTAATCGTTGAACGGTATGTCCAACCACAGCAAGAAATAGAGTATGCAAATGTTCATAGTCAAGGTTTGTTTTGATTTACTCATTTGCATCCCATTCGCTGTGTGCAAGTAAAGTTTCTGTAAATTGTTCAATAGCATGCTACACGCTAGCGAATCTATACGCACCACTGTGGTGGATACGCACTACTGTGGTGATATTTTTTGTGCAGGCGTTTTGGTGAGGTAGACTTATTACATTCGTCGTAGTCTACGATCCTCCACACTCCACCACCCCGCTCCAACCAATCTGAGGAAACAGCTGTATGTTGTTGTAGTTGTTAAAAGCTGTTTCCGAAAGAGTGGGAGGAAGGTAATAAGTCTAGTGGGAGGTTTCATTTGTATACTCAAATGAGGGCCTAAGGGCCTC
The DNA here is from genome assembly GCA_014526335.1 of Chrysaora quinquecirrha. Classification (NCBI taxonomy): domain Eukaryota; kingdom Metazoa; phylum Cnidaria; class Scyphozoa; order Semaeostomeae; family Pelagiidae; genus Chrysaora; species Chrysaora quinquecirrha. The sequence goes on from JACTAT010000032.1 coordinate 5,120,730, forward strand.
GTTTTCAAAAGAATTAAAAATTAAGTCATAGAGAAATTTCTACATCAGATTCGAATTCAGCACCTTCTTTTTAGGGTTGCGTCAAAGTTTTATGTTTCTCGTCCTCACGAAATTGATTTGATAGGTATTAACAGTTTGAAATTTGTAAATCATCACAATAGTCATCAGTTATTAGCATCAGAGTCTCAGCTACACTGCTCATTTACCGACCTCGGAAGGATGGACAGCTGAGTTGACTGTAGGCTTGTGGAAAGTGGTCCCGACGAGATTCGGACCCACAACCTTGCGATCGTGAGCTGAATATCTTGACCACTCGGCCACACCACCTAATGTTGTAAAATCAATGATTGTCTGTTATTCAGAGCTATTTTTTTCTAATTATGAATTTCCATTTTTTTTCTTAATGAACGTCCCTCTAAAATGAGCGCTCCCTCTCTGCGGCTAAAATTGCCCATAAGAGAGAATACAGTAATGATGCATTTTCAAGTCTTATTCTTTTTCTTCATAAACATTTTAGGTCCACGTTGCTGATGATTAAGGGTGGAAGAAGTTAGATGAGTGAAGTGTTCATGCGTTCAGTTCAAGTCTTATACTTGTATGAATAGAAAAGGATCGAAATTTCAACCAACCACGCCTGCATAAGGTAAATAACTGAAAAACGCTCGAAATATTTATATATAAATCACCCTTATTTATCTTTATTTTTGCACTTTGCTTGTATATTCTTAAAAGATTTTTATCGAGTTTTCGCTGATGATTTCTTCAACCAATATACAGCAGCCTCCATATTAGACTTATTTCATTCCTCCCACTCTTTCGGAAACAGCTACAACAACTACAACTACAAAATTGCTGTTTCCTCAGTGTGGAGCGGGACGGGACGCTGAGTCGTTGGAGCAGGATGGTGGAGTTTGATGGAGCGTGACTACGGCAAATGTAATAAGTCTGCCTCCATAATACGGACTCCTGTGGGACCAAATTTATTGTCCGTCGAATATAAACTTTCGCGGTAAGAGGAATTTTCCTAGAAAACCCAGGAAAACGCCTCGTCTTGGAAAAATTTTTATCAATACACGGCTGTGTTGCGTCGCCAGTGCAAAAAAACAATGGTCATAATAATGATAGAGAGACACCTGCATGTAAGTAAAGCTCAAGACTACTCAAGGAAATTTTTGATACATAAGTAACGTACAATTTATGTGATTTTCGACCTCAAATGAATGGAACCGGCTTTCTAATTCTTGGTTATTTGCAATGATAAAAGCATTCAACATCGAAAAGTTCCTTAATGATTTTCTCTTTAATAGTATAAGTTCTTTAAATTTTAGGGCCTTCTACATGCAGGTTCCTTATAAAGTGGTTCTTTTAAAAAAAAGCGTGTGGTCCGCACAATAAAAAATGATTCTGTGTGGTGTACATATCCCCTGATTTTTTACACAGAAATTTAGGATAGATAGTAATTTGTCATTTCTTGGTGTTAACTCTATATTTTGTGTCCTCAGCCAGTTTACATAATTCTTACGTTTTGTAAAGCTGAAATATTGTATATTGACTTTTTAATCAATACATTCCAATTTTCTAATTTTCAAGATTCCCGAAGGTGTTTAGGGTTATTAGAATTTTTATATCTAAAATATTTTTGTGATAGTGGATAATTTTGCTAATTTACTTCAGTTTTATATATATAGGGAGATTTTTGTTATTTATTTCGTATCGCGTATTTTGAGAGATTTGCAGTAGTTACTTGTATGTATTTTTATAGACTAGATCGAATTAATTTCAATTTCAATTTAATATATTCAAGAGTTTTGATGTCGAGAGTAATTTTTCCCGATCTATTATTTTGTTAATTGAGTGGCCGATGACTTAACGAGTTTGCTGTCGATCGGGTCTAGGTTCGAACCTTTTACCTGTTCGGTTTCTAGAAGCCTTATGCCAGTTCAGTGTAGCGGTTTTCGCTGCAACGTTCACGACCATTCAAACGATAAGAACTCCTTACGATGTTTGCAATGCATGTTTGTAACATGTCAAACATGATTCATGGCCTCGCAGTTGAGAGATTTCTGTTGCGTGCAGGGACATTATGGCAGACCAAAGAATCAAGAATAGCCCCCTTTGCTTACTTATCTCTTTGCGCGGCGTTAAGCTCCAACGCCATGTTGATAATAATGATGATGACGATATGATGATGATGATGATGATGATGATGATGATGATGATGATGATGATGATGACGATGATGACGATGATGAAGATGATACCTACAATGATGATGATGATAAAGACGACTGTGACGATCATGGACGATAATGAAGCTGGAAACGACGACGATGAAGAAGATGACGAAAATTCTTGTAAAGAATTTACTATTACAAGACATGGCCAGGCAGTGCAAATTTCAATGCAACTTGATTATCAGATAATTAGAAAAATTTGGGGTTTGAATAAGCGTCTCATTTTAGAGGCTGAAACTTCTGATCAGCAAGGCTTTGGAAAAAGGGGAAGATTGACAAGTCTAGGGTACCCAAAATAGGAAGCAATAGCAATAAAAATCGCTAGTTCTTTCGGGATCCTGGGCCGTGTTGCTGAAAGATAGACAAACCCAACAATGTGGGATAGACCTGTCAGCAAGTATTAGGTAGTACCCGCAAGCGGGTAGCCCCAGATCACCTGAGACGACCTAGTGTGTACAGTATGCCCGAGTACTAAATAGTGTTTTGTAAGGTTTAACTTTTTGTTTCCACAGTGTATATAAAAGTGTTGAACTTTCTTGTTGCATACATGAATATCGGGTGTTTGCTAAAACTGCAAGTTTCGTTGTTCAAGCCCCGATTGATCCCCGTTCGAATTCGAACCCCAAACACGCTACCACGACCGCTGACCAGTTTGTGTGTATGCGCGGGCGCAAAACTGCTAAAAGTAAATGGATGAAGAAAACGGTGCATCTGGAACACTGAACTTAGGCCGGACTTTATCTGCATCTTTTAGCTGCCAGAGAGACATTTCAAGGCAATAGAGGGTTCAGTCAGCAGCAATGTAATCCAGTAAATTGCGCTGTTAATTCTAGCGAAAGAGATCTTCAAGTTGCCGAGGTTCTTTGTAAATTCCTTAACACAGTCCGAGCATGTATATGTACCATTATGACGTCAGGAAACCCTGCTTCACGATGTAGAAAGTTGTGAAAATCGCCCTTTATGTAGGCATATATTTAGTTAGAATAAAAGGAAGTAAAATGTCGGAAAGGGTCGGGAAAATCGGCCTGAATGCAGGCACTCCATGGAGCCTTTTTGCTGAAAACACAGCGTTTGAGGACAGCGAGGGTAGGTATTGTTTGTTGCTATTAACGCCTAGGCCCATTATGATTGATTGTCGAAGCGGCAAGCATAATGAAACTGTGTTATGTTATCGCTAAAGTTCTCGTTTGCATTAAAGATAATATTTCTAATTTCTTTTTTCTATATTATTAACCGATCATCGGATAAAGATGTCACAAGCTCATTTTGTTGTACCTGTTCCAAGAATTACAATCATAGGAAATTTTCTTTGATAGATATAAGCACCCCGGTGGCCGGCGAACGTCGGGGCACCCCGCTACCCCATGAATAAAAAAATTTTCTTTTGTAAGATTGGAAACCTTATATCAACGAAAATTTAAATTGATTCAATATATTAATTTTTGTTTTAAGGCATGCAAGACCCAACATGTCAAAGTACTGAAACAACAAGATTACATAGAGAGGGTAAGGAAATGATTAATTTCTAATTGCTAGGGGTTTCCCTTGAACTCTTTCGTGCAGGAAAGAAGTAACTATGTTAATGACCCTTGATTGCTTTTGTAAGGGGAATTCTGACTGTTTTATGTTGATTTTGAAAGTTTTTTGTCTTTTGTTGTGATGCTTTTCAAGGAAAATTCTGATTGGCTAATATGTCAAAATACATGTTGAGGCTTATCAAAAATTGATACTTTGTAAAATGACTCTCTATCACTGGTGGGAAGTAAAAGATAAGTGTAAATTTGAAACTAAAAGGCATTTAAAAGTTTAAGAAAAAGTTTAAAAATTAACAGAAACATCTAAGGAAAGAGTGGTTGATTTTGAATTCAAAGAAAAAAGTTAACAGAGGGAAAGGGACCCATTTCTCCTTATTTTTCCTAGAAAGTCAATGAAATTTGTTTTGGGCCATAGCACCCCTTCTCTGAAACATTCGCACCCTTTTTTCTAGAACAAGTTCCAAACCGCTCTGTTTCAACTGCTCTGAGCAACATTTTGTGGTTTCAAAGCGGTGTCTTGAATCACCTCAAATTGGGACTGACCCAGTAAATATGTTCCGATTTCCCCATGGTCAGGTTTCCGCAGTTTTCACTTTGCAAGCTTTCATGCTATCAACCAAAACAGTGTCCCTACACGTAAACCCCATTTACCCATAATTAAAATTTATATCTGCTGTCTACCTGGGTATTACTGCAACTCCACTTATTGACATAGGGCCAGTGCCTGGTAACATGAAACAGGGGGCAAGAGCACTCAGATTTGCTGAACAAGAACAGTCGCATAGCCAGTGGGGGCAAGGGGGCAGTGGCCCCTCCAGCCATCCCTGAGAAAGGTTTTTGTACAGCCAAAATTTGATGTAAAATATAAGTGGATGATGCATAGTTATTTTTTCTTGAGACCATGCCCTTATTTTGTTTGACCACACCGTTTTCTCTTCAAATATGATGGGCGCACAGGGATGCCAGAAGGGTGGACAAGAAAGGGGGCAATTGCCCCTGTTTCCCTCATCAAAATGCTAACATTTTAAATTTTCTTATTTTTTGCCCTTACTTTCAGGGTTCTGCACCCTTTGTCCAGCATCCCTTCCTATGCAACCCCTTGCATTTCAAACTACAATGAATAAAATATTTGTTTTCAAGGAGGATGGTAAATGAGTACCCAGGATATCCCTTCTAGAATATAAGTCATGGGGCACAAGCCGCAGATTCACAGTTGCATACAGTATCTATCAAAGCCATCCCTGACCAGCATTACAGAATAAAATTGCATTGCTTGTTGCTAATATCTGGGAATTAACAGCATGTCAGCTCACTCTGTTTGGTTACAAAGCCCTAAGAGGCAAAATGAATGGTCACTTGTTAGTTGACCCCCTCCTCCCCCAAGGGTTCACTTGAATCATAATATGCAAGTTTAGTGAATTGTCTAATTATTCATAAATTTTGCAAAAATATCCCTTTTACGACTATTCAGAACTTGCTTAAAGCAGTATGAAACATTTGTGGAAAATTTTGCAGACAAATGTCACCTCAGCATAAAACTTCAGTTCTCCTTCTCTGTAAGTAGTTATAGTTGCTCAGTGAGCATAATCCAACATCAACTTTGTTCTTATATTTAAATTTAACCTCTACCCTGCTCAGAGGGAGTACTACTTGGGTACACTTTCCCCTGCTTAGAGGAAGTACTTTAAGGTGGTGTGGCCGAGTGGTCAAGGCGTTTGGCTCACGATCACAAGGTCTTGCGTTCGAATCTCGTCGGGACCACTTCCCACAAGCCTACAGTCAACTCAGCTGTCCAACCTTCCGAGGTCAGTAAAGGAGTACCCAACGTATTCGTTCTAGAATATGATCAATCTGGGGGCACAAGCTGCAGGTCCACATCAGCTGTATAGCTGCCAGAACATAGATTGCTTGCTTGCTTGCTTGCTTGCTCCTTGAGGACATTTTCCTCAGAATCAAAGCTTAAAGTATCTCATTTTCCTTTTCAGATATGAAGGTATTTGGTTTCTGCCCAGCTAGAGATAATCATATGCTTGTTATTTGTAAAGAATGTCAGAAGATTGTTCAGGCCTCTGCTTCCATATCACATTATGGTAAGTTTAAAAAAATTGTCAAAGTTCATTGTTTTTAGTTCCTCATCCTTTAGGTACCTTATTACCCTTGCCCTGAATTATTGATTTTGAAATTTTTAACAGCTTATTGAGTTTTGCACATTATCTGGAACGCTTCCATCCCAGGGTGTGTTTTGGAGATTTTAGGTATTCTGAATTCTCAAAGAGTAAAGTTAGTAAAGTTGCTGTTTTTTAGTCTACTACTAGCCTAGGGCTACTCAGTCGACTTTACACTTTACCCCTGGTCTGGATGCATATAGCATATAGCAGGGTGCAGCCACGCACGGCACTCATAACTACCAACCAGGTACCCATTTATACACCTGGGTAAAGAGGGCACATCTGATTTAACAACTTGCCCAAGGTTGTTATCTCTGCAATCACAAGTGGAAAGACCATGGCTCGAATCCACAATGTTCTCGTTATGAGCCCTGCACACTAACCACTGTAACACAGAGACCACTAGTATACTTTGGAGGCTTTTGATTGTAGACACCGAAAAAACACTCTTTTGAAAAATGGAAGACTTCTTTCAAACAATTTTTCTGCAAAGCAACAGCTTCTCTGCAGGGTATGCAAAATCTTCAAGCTCCAGAGTCAGGAGAGACTGGAACCTTCAAAGTCACTGATTTCCCAAAAGTTGTCTATAATAAAGGGTTTTGATCTCTGGAAGTATCCCGAAAAAAGAAGACATAGGAAAAGGTCCTATAAAAATGCACTCCCAATGGCATCCTGGCCCCTACTCCACTTTATCCTACCATCAGCAATAAGGCTTGTACAAGCACAGACAAGTTTACCATGAATATATTGCAGAGAGCTTGACAGATTAGCTTACAACCTATGTATGCTTGATTTTGCACCCTGGGTTGGCATATTAGAAAAAGTACTACATAAACCAGTCTCTGCAGGCCTTACAAACAGCTTTGAAGGTTGTTGTCTTTGTGTTGCAGTTGTAAGTACACAGTAATTGTAAGGCAGTAGGTTTGGGCAAGTATCTTTCGATCTGTGATATCAGAGAAAACAAACTTGGGCAAGTTGTTAACACAAGTTTGCCTCTATCAACCAGGTTGTAGAAATTAGTATCCGGTTGGTAGTTATGAGTACCGTTTGTTGTTGCACCCTGCTCTATACAATATGGATTTCGATTAGGGGTTAAATGTGTAGTAAGTCATTCCAGTAGACCCAGGCGAATAATGCAGTACCACATCCATCGGATACCTTTATTCAAATGACATCTCTGAACAACGAGCACATATTTTCGTCTCAAAAGTAATTGGAGGTGCTGTGGCGTTATGGCTTAATCCAGCTGGCTTGCGATGTCAGAAGCTCAAGGAGGTCAGGGTTCGAGCCTCAGCTACGGTAGCGACACAGCCAAAGTCGACATCTTGATTAGTTAACCTACCATAAATGCTCGATTAAGCGCCGCTGCGCCGCCGCAGTTAAATAAGCGCCGCACTTTTGAAAAATATAATGTAGTGAGCGCCGCAAGCTAAAAAGTTGAAGCGTTCTTAACAGTCTTTAAAATAAGCACCACAGTCAATGAAACGCCGCGGTCGAATAAGCGCCGCGCCTTAAAACCTGAGCACTTTAATAAGCGCCGCGGCTCTCAATCGATCATTTGCGGTACTTCTGAGACCCAAGCAACTGGCGCTTAATACACTATTTTCACCTTCACCTCACCTTCATATCCTTGTATAAACAACGGACAATGACTTTGGTCCCACAGCTAGCCACTTAACTTTAGCTACTTTTCTTTCATTTTTTGCTGTAACCCTGCTACTAAACCTGAAATTATCTATCAATTTCCTTGCAGAGAGAAAACACCCAAAAATGCTGTCATCGCTAAAACGCTCGCCTACAAGAAGATGTTCAGTTTCAAAAGAACTAAGGTCGCCGACTAGATCATTTGGAAAATCGAAACTCTTAAAATCTCCAGGTGATAATACGTTTATTCGAATAGAAGAAGTTGACCCAACTGATGTAACGGTTAAGATCGAGGAAGCACCTTTAACTATACCGAAGTTTAATCACGCGTCGAAAGGAAAGCTACCAAAGATTAATTTGAAAGGAATTATTGGGCCTAATAAAGGAAAGACAAGCTCAGAGAAGTCACCAACAACTTCGAAAGTGCCTCAGAAGAAGCAACCTAACAACAAAGGTAGGACCTTGCTTTTAAGCTTGCGAAAAATCATGTGCTTTCCCCGGGAGGGGGGCTACTTCCATTATTCAGTATACTTCTCGTGCCGCCAAAATGGGTAAAATTTTCAGTCTGGTTTTTCGTAAAGAGTCTCGAAACATGGGCAGTAGAAACTTTGAGACATGCATTGCTTTCAAAAGCCTGATAAATTTTTTGTATTTAGAGTCAATTTTATGGTGCAAATCGGATAAATGTGGTTCATTTTCAGCGCAAATATCTTTTCGCCGCATTTAGCGTTTCCTTAGGTGTTAAATTGGGCTCAAATATGTACAAACGGGTACAAACTTTCGTTTTTTTGCTATAAATTGGTACCACGACTAACAGAATTTATCGGTAGACATGGGTGGGTTTGGAAAAACTGGGCGGCACGTCTAGTCTTTTCAACAATAAAGTACCCCCGGGTGCTTTCATGAATAACTAGGGCGATTCTGGATTACCCGTAGCAGTTCTCGGCAAGTCCGTTTAAAGCTTTATATCAGACAAATACTTGTATCAAGATTCGCCGATACAAAGCTGATGCTGGATATATCATCGATACACAGATTTCGTTAGCAATTTAAAGCATTTTGTAATGCTATATTGTGATCTTTTGCAAACTTTTATCTTAAATCTTAAATATGCTCAATGATATCAAAACTTCTGAGGTCCCGTCAGGGGTGCCCAAAAATTCCATATCCGCAACAATTCTTCCAAACAAATCCGTAATCCCCTGTACGTTTTCTGAAAACATCGAAATTTGTCCCAGCCAAGTCTCACATGCTATTTTCCCAGTGGAACAGATATTTGATCAATATGGAAACAGTTCAACTAGGCCTAAACGTGGCTTTTTTTAAAGTTAGGCACCCTTCTTTGCCGCTTCGTATTTGTACGATAACGGTGTTGTGTGAGCGGTCCTAAGCTTCGGTGAATTTCGGAGAACTCTATGCTAGTTTCAGCTTTCATTGAAAGGATGTTTTGTGATTTTTTGCAGATAAAGAATATGATCCAGAAAGACATTGTGGTGTTTGGATCGAAGAACAAGCTCGAAATTGTACACGATCTTTAACTTGCAAGGTAGTTATCAACAATTTGTTACTTGTGTGTTTCAGAAGTTAAATTAGAACCTCCATATAACGGCCACTTGGAGGGCCAGTGTTATTGTCCGTTGTAGAGAGGTGTCCCAAGTTTGTTTTCCCAAAGAACTATTTTAGGGACGTTAGTATTCAAGAAGCGAAAGATCAAGCTGAAATTTCAAGCTGAAATTCAGTCATCTTGGTCATTCACTTTGAGTAGGATACTTGAAGAGCGCATGGCTAGGTAGCGCAGTTGGTATAGCATTTGGCGTATACAGCCTTTAGTGGCAGATTTGGGACTCGTCCTCTTACGCTCACATTGCTCAGTTAATAGTCAATGTTATTCCTTGTAGACGCACTCTCTGTATGTTAGGCCTTAGCCTTGGACAGTATGACTTGGAGAGATTCTCATCCATTTCATTGTGCTCTTTATAGCTCAACTGATTTGTCGTCGTCTCTCTGATAATGCAGTCCATGTTTGAGTCCCTTAAATTTTAGTATTCCCCTCGTTAAAAAATCTTATTTTTAGCGCAAATACCATCTATCTGAATATAGCACTGGCTTACAAAGTCCATGATTGCAAATGAAAACTACTTCTAGTCTAACCAATCTCGCATTTTGCCTCAAAATATGACATCTGTGTATCTTCCTTTGTAGACGCACTCTCTGTCATCTAGAAGAGACGTGACAGGCAGATCAAAACCGTTCGATGCTTTGCTATCTGATCACAAAACAAGGATACAGAATATTAAAGAAAGTGGCTCATCATCTGGTGCCAATACACCTACTGCATCACCCACGAAGACCTCAGCACCTCAGTTTCCTCCTGCTAAATATGAAAGATCGACGTCGAGTGGCACAAGGTATGTTTCTGTTAATGTTGAAGCCTCAAAGGAATTTCGCTAAGTTGTCCTGAATTTATTCAACGGATTTTTTTAAGAAACTAAAAAACTGATCCAGTACTGAAAGTTTCTTAAATTTTCAGATTGTGAGTACTGAAAGCTTCATAAGAGTTTCTTGAATATCCTTCCATATTGCCAACATAGTTATTCTATCTGAATGATGTCCCAAACCCATTTATCGATCGTATTTCAATGCATTTCCAGTTTGTCTGCTTGTCACAGAATTGTTTATTGCAGATGAAACACGGGAAATAAAAGACAATTTCTCTGTGTCTGACGTGAAGTTCCCTACGTAAAATTTCATGTATTGGATTTTCTTAAATTTTTGGCCATTGGAGAGTCTGAGTTTCTTATAAATAATACGTGTATTATCTGGCGTCATGGTCTAATCCGACTAGTTGAGAGATGCATTCTTTTCTCAAACCTTTAACTGTTCTGGATTCTGAAAAAAATAGGCTTGGGAAAGTCTGTGAAATCTCTATGAAGTCTGCGGTATATTGCAGCTCTAAAGTCAGGAGAACGAAGGAATTTCCAATAGAGCGGACTTTCAATCTCTTATAAGTCTCTCGAAAAAAAATCAAGAGGCAGAAAAAGGTCCCAAATAAAAGCAAGCGTAGTCTCAATAGCTCAGCGGATTGAGGTTCAAGCCCCATGCACATAGGAATCACACCGGAATCGAAGTCTTGTTACTTTATCTACTTCTGAAATGGTAGCAACTGGAACCACTTCACCTATACCTTCACCCCAAGACATTATACCCTTCCCTTTTTGGATACTAATTGGATCTAAAAACGTATCTACTAATTTTTCACGCTTAGATCTCCAATAGTTTTGCTACGGCTTAAGTGTTCCAAATTCGTTGTCTTAATAAGAGACTTTATTGTTTTCCAGATCACCAACGAAGGAAAATTCACGGCCGGAAGGTAGGTTTTTTGAGGAAATGTATAGAGAAGTTTATTATACCAGACTTCTCGCCAACTATTCTTTTTCTACTCTACTTACTAACTAATGTTGTTTGATTGACAGCAAAAAGACTTTGTGCTTCCGATGACCATCCTTCAGCATTTGCTCATTCTCAGCCATATTATATTGACTATCTACCAGAAGACCCATTGCGATTGGCGTCAATTCCAACGATTCCACGTCATCCTAAACCACTAGTGGTAAGTTTTGATACCTGTAGTAGTGTGGTCTCTGTGGCGCAGTGGTTAGCGTGCAGGACTCACAACGACAATGTTGTGGGTTCGAGCCACGGTCTTTCCACTTGTGTTGCAGAGATAACAACCTTAGGCAAGTTGATAACACAAATGTGCCTCTCTCTATACCCAGGTGTATAAATGGGTACCTGGTCGGTAGTTATGAGCGTCGTGAATGGCTGCATTCTGCTATGTGCTAATGCAATCAGACCAGGAGTGAAGCGTAAAGTCGGCTGAGTAGCCCAAGGCTAGAGATAAGACTATAAAACTACAACTTTACTACTTTTACGTTACTATCCCTACTAAAGGTTAGAATATTTAAAGGGCATCAAATTCTGGATTGACCAAGCGGATACCGATACCGAGGCCGATAACTGGCGATGAGGTTTGAGTGTCCCTTCACATGAGAAGCTTCGAATGGCTTTGGAACTCTCAGCGCCGTGGGTTCGTGTCAGTGTCTGGTCAAAGCTCTTATAATGTTCATGTGGAAAAGAGTGAAATGAAACTCAAAGCGCTTTGATGTCAGTTCGGGTTTTCGAAGCCCTTTGAAATTTCAAGCAGCATGAAAATTTCACGCGAATGAACACTCAATACCTTCAAGAGGGGGGTCCAGTCCAGCTCAAGCGAGGTCAGAGTCCGGACTGTGAACGGGGCCGCCAAAATTGCAATTCTCTTTGTGCGTTCCTCTAAAATTTCCTAAAGGTACGACACGATTACATTACCCCGTAGCCCTCTCGGCCTCCCGACTTTTTGGAAATGGGGTGAACTGAGAAAAACAAGCAATGTTGCTTCAAAATGGCCTTTTAATTGTTGGTTAAGTTTGAAAGCGCCATGAGTTTTTCAGCTTACGGAAGCAGAATACAGATGGATGTTAGATGAAAAAAGCTTATATGTTCTCAGATGTCTGCGCTTTTCTTTGCAATACTGTATAGGTAAATGATCGCTTAACTTTGTTTAGCTATTAATAACTTAGCTATTTTGATCTTCAATACTACGCTTTTTCCCCAGGTCAACACATTTTCTGGACGAAAATCTCTTAGCGGATGCTCGTTTTTTACAAGGAAATTCGAGAGGTTAAGATGGGCTGCTTCGAATATGGTTGAAAAATGTCTCAAGTCTAATATACAAACGTAAGTTCCTCTTGTTAGGAGTTTTGTCGTTTCTAAAGTCGTGGCTAAACTAGGAGACATGTCGCACGGGACATTTTCGCACGTGACATGTCCCACGATGTCTCCTGGTTTAGCCACCTCGGAAACTTTGTAGTAATGAGTCTTAAGGCCTGGTTAGGCTAGGAGACATTCTACGCGCGACATTGATGTCCCCTGGGTGTCTCCCAGTTTAGCCACCTCGGAAACTTCGTAGTGATGAGTGTTAAGGCCTGGTTAAACTAAGAGACATTTTGCGGGCGACATTGATGTCCCCTGGGTGTCTCCCAGTTTAGCCACCTCGGAAACTTTGTAGCGCACGACCAAATTTGTAGCAAGAGACACGCAAATGCTTCTAGGAGACAACAGAAACATTCTTGTCTGCGTGACATGCAAACGACTCGACAGACATGTTGCTCGCCTGTCACTCGCATGTTTAGCCACTCTGGGAGACATGCCGAATACAATGTCGCACGACATGTCTCCCATGATGTCTCCTAGTTTAGCGACAGCTTAAGGCTCTGGCAGAATCACAAGAAATTGTTTTTCAAACAATTTTTGACTGTTGGACCTTTCGGCGACGTCACAAAACATTGCTTGACAAGCAGTATTTGCTAAACTATGTTTTTGCCAAACTATTTTAGGTCGTTGGAAGCAGAAAATGTTTGGCAAGCAAGATTTTATGACATGGCCAATAGGTCAAACATGGTGTATAAGATTAAAGCTAGACTTAAGGCTATGAGACATGTCGTGCTCAACAATGTAGCGCATGACATGTCCCCTCGATGTTTCCCAGTTTAGCCACTTGGGAATATCTATAGCGCGCGACAAATCTTGTACCCTGAGGCACTCAAATATTTTTGGGAGACAACAGAAACATTTCTTTTCTTTGCGACTCGGTAGACATGATGCTCGTTTGTCACTCGCATAATTAGCCACACTGGGAGACACCTCAAGTACAATGTCGCCCACGACATGTCTCCTTGTTTAGTCTAATTTAATTATCGCCAATCTGATATAGATATATCGCGCAGAGCCTGTCTGAGCATTTGGCCATCGAATTCAATTTTGCATTTCAATAGTTGTGCCTCTTTCTTAAGGCTGCCAATGTTGTTTGCGAAGAGTGGGACTCAATGAGTCTAAGAGTATAGTCTTGATACAATTTCCTGCCCGGCTATCGCCATGGTGGCTTTATATTATTGCACGAATAACTCACTCGTTCCATAAAGACATTATGGCTGTTTGGAATACAGTATTTTGTGTGTCCAATGGGAACGACTAGTCATAATGCCATAATGGTATCAAGACTATACTATTATTACGTTTATTCGATTTTTATATTTAATTGGTTATTTGCAGCACGAGGAAACCTGATGTTCCATTTAAAGTTGTCCCCGGACCTGATGGTATGATTTCTAACAATATTCTTATACTTTATACCTTGTTTCAATTTTTCTTCACTACAATCAAAGGTGCTGAATTTGAATCTGACGTCAATTTTTTTAATGAAGAAATTTTGTTTATTTTGAAAACGAGGTTGTTTAATGAAAATGAGAATAAGCAACGAAGTGTAATTAGGTCATCGTTTTTGTGAGTCACAAGTCCTGCGTTTAGCAATCCAATTCAACAGGGATAGGTGTAATAAGGCCTTGATGAAATTTCATCTTATTTTGCAGGTCTTTGTTCTGTGCAATCTGTTGATTCTGTTGATGTTTCCAATAGTAAAACACAAAATTCATCGGACTGGAATATAAGCGAACCGTCGCCTGTTAATTACTTAAACTCGGCCCTGCCGGAAAATACCAATCTTGGACCCGTACCCCGAGTCAAAACGAAAGCTTCCAAATCGAATTCTACCGGAACTAAGCGACAATTCTCGTTGAACGTTGAAACGAATCGGTCACACTCAGGATCACGAAAACGCAGACATTCCGCCGATCCTGCGAAAGCCGAGACTCCAAATAAAGAAACAAACTTAATTGCAACGAATTCTAGTGATAACAATAATATTGTTCATGATGCGAATTCGGAACTTGCTGCAACGATGAATGAAATAGGACAAGTACTAAGTAGCTTAGATGCGGAATCGCTAGATCCCAGTCTATTATCTGGGTCGATATTATGCTCTGATGTCAATCAGTTAGGAAACTCGAATCTTTCAATATCAGGAGGAAATATCTCGGCGAATCTCAATTCGAGCATGAACCTTAATTCTAGTCTAACATTGTGCCAAACAATGGGGATAAATCCTCAAATTCAACCGAATCCTGGACTGCAAGCAACTCAACTTGTTGTTGAACAAGGACAGATATTAAATCAAATTGTTGCTCCGAATGTCGCAGTGACGCAAGGCATGATGGTCTCGCTTCCGAACGTTACACAAGTGCAAAATCTCACAGGGTACCAAGGAAATCTTAAGGAGATTCTACCTGCACCTAGTCATGGTAAACAAATGAATTCTGCAACTGGAATTTATATTGCCTCACAGGTAGATATTTTATGATGTACTTTACCCCCCGTTTCCTTTGTAATTGTCGGTTATATTTAACTTTGGGTCATTTTTTGGCGGGGGTATGATTGCAAGCTTTAGGACTTAGACTTACCCCCCGTTTACTTTATTATTGTATTGTATTATTGTATTGTATTGGACTTTGAATCTTTTTTTGATGGGGGTATCATTGATGAATTACAGAGCTTACAGTAGACACAACCTCCTGGTAGTGTTTAATTTTGATTAGTTGTTTACGGTGAAAGCTGATCCTGTAGGGGGTTATGTTCAGTTTTTTTGCATGTCTTCTGCTCCTTGTTCCTAATTTTTAATTAACTTTATAAATTTTCTTACGTAGGGTCAGAACACTTTATCACAAATACCAAACGGCTCGTTGCCATCTCCAGACAGTTTAGGCATCTCATACAGCATCGGACAAGGCACTTCTGCAATGAATATTAGTAATAAGTATGGCAATGCCACTACTGGAATCGGTGCGAAAAGATTCATCGCTCCAAGTAATGCAAGAGCTTCTCAGCTGGTTGTCAGGCAGCCGCCACAGCAATCACCAAGAGGTTAGTGTTGTTGAAGTGTTCTTCAAGCTAACTTTGTTCTGTGTGAGTTGGCTCGGTTCTACTTAACTTAGTTGTTTAGATCTATTAATGTGCCTTACTTTAGGGCCATTCTTGGCTTGTCCTTGTTTCTCTTGGCTTATATCTGCTTGTTTCTCTTGTCTTTTTTTGTTTCACATGATTTTGTTTCTTGTGACTTGACTTGAGCTGAATTGGCTTTTTTAGATTTGCTTGACTTGGCCTGGCGTGACCTGACCTGATATGACCTGACCTAAACTGAATTGAACTGAACTGGCCTGATCTGACCTGAACTGACCTGACCTGACCTGACCTGACTTGACCTGACCTCACCTGACCTCACCTGACCTCACCTGATCTGATCTGACCTGACCTGACCTGACCTGACCTGACCTGACCTGACGTGACCCGACCTAATTTGACCTGACCTGAGTTGAATAGAGCTGACCTGGCCTGACCTGATTTGACCCGTCATAACGTGACCGGGCTGATTTGACGTGAACTGAATCGAATTTACCTGACTAAACTTGACTTTGCATATCATTAGACAGCTTGATTTACATAGCTTGGTTTACCCTTGCTTGTCTTTGCAGGACTCAGCTTTGCGTGGCCTGAACTGACATGACGTGACTCGAATTTATTTGATTTTGGCTTGACTTTTGGGAGAATTGGCTTGACTTGACTCAAATTGACTTGATGTGACTTGACCTGATTTGTGCCGACTTAGTTTGTCTTTTCTTGTCTTGTCTTGTCTTGTCATGTCTCGCCTTTCCTTGCCACAGGAATGCTTAAACTACCTCAAACCCTTACCTTATACCAATTCTCCTTCTAGACTCTTTAAACCAAAAGGCAAGTCCGTTTCAGAAACCAGTATCTTATGACCAAAGGAAGACCCCTAGTCCAAGTGCTGCATCACCCACGCCAACGAAGTCACCGTTGCAACAACATTCCACGTCACTGGCCCAGTCAATGTTCAATAACCCGCAATTCAATTCATCATCGCAACCAATAAATCAACTGAAGCAAATGCAACAACAGCAACAACAATTTATGTCACCATTGAATTCTGTCGTTCAGGGCGACAACCTTATTTACCAACAGCAGATATTGCCTAAATTGACTGTTACTCCTGGTAGGTCATTGCAAGGTGCGGTTGCTCCTACGCAAACTCTACATTTAATCGATTCGTCTGCCCCGCAGGGTACGTCTGCATTATAGCAGTAATAGTAGTGTTTGTTTCATAGTGAGAGTTAGTAAACGATTTATAATATATACGATTCCTATTCAACTCATTCTTGCAAAAATGTGTATATATTCGAAGAGAAGGTTGCCAAAAGTGGCAATTTTACTTAGATGTGTTGTGTATGCAGAAAACCCCGCACGCAAGAGCCTTCATTTTTGAAGCATCTACCGCTTCAGGTTTTAGGATTGTACATCTATGATTATTAATTGAACTCATATCTAGTCACCCTCCCCTAACTAAGGCGGCATTGTTGGTAGATCACTTTCATGTTGTTCCTTTGTAACAGGGGGTATAACTAAGTTTATACCTGTGAATTGAACTCTTTATCTAACTTACCCCCTTACTTAGGCCAAATTTTCATTGGTAGATCACTGTCATACTCCTCATCATAACAGAGGGGTATAACTAGATTTTAAATCTATGAATACTTTCTGAACTCTTTCTTCTACTTAACCCTTTACTTAGACCAAGTTTCATTGGTAGATCATTGTCATGTCCCGTGGTAACAGGGGGGGGGTACAACCATTCAGTTTAGTCGTAGTTTTCGCTGCCTTTGTGAGTTAATAAGGCTCAATCCAAAATAGTAAATTGAAAAAGATTGCTGGTGTTGTTAATAGCAATAGCACAGACAGCTCAAACTAAGAATTATGATATTAAAGTGTAAATTTGGACAGGTAAGGCCGTCGGCGTAGATTTTTAGGCCCTCTTATCAAGGAGCAAGATTTCGAATAACGCTTTATGATTGGCTAATTCCATGGCTGTCAAAATAAAGAAGCGAGGCCCAAGGCGGTTATTTCATGAAGGCTCTTATGTGCGGGCTTTTAGTGTACAGCCAATCGAAAACAAGAATGAGTTTGTAAGGTTACTGAGATTTTTAAGCCTATACATTATTTAAAGTTTTGTAACTATAGTAGATCGATGGCCTAATGCAGCGCCTCAAAATGAAACTTCGTTACAGATAACGAGTAACAGGCTTGTAAAAGATTGTTTGCAATCTAAAAAACAAGTTTTATCTATAAAAGGCAATATTATTTATTAATATTATTATTATTAGGTGTTTTTTGAAATTGATGGAAAAGTTCAGAATGTGAGAGAGTTGAATTATTACGATAACAGTGAATGATGCGATAAGCGAGTTGATCGCGACAAGCGATAAGCGAGTATGTCAGCGACAAGCGATTAGCGATAGAAGGATGCGTCAAACCGGATCCCCACCAGGTGATATCCTTTGCGCAAAGCTTTCGATACAGAAAGTTGAATTGTTACGATGTTGGCAAATGATACGATTAAGGGAATCCAAAGCGATAAGCGATAGAAGGATGCGTCAAGCCGGATTCCCAATACGCGATATTCTTCGCGGGCCGCTTTTGATACAGAAAGCACATAGAGTGCACTCTACGATAAGTCATTCGCTGCGACGAGCCAGTGGAGCCGACGAATAGAAAGCCCAGTGACATTTGACTAGATATTGGTTAAAAACGTGTCACCCGAGCTTCAAATACATTTTTGTACCCGGTTTTGTACTCAAAAAAATTATACCTGGTTTACCGTTTCTAATACCTAATTTGGAAATCTGGCACCATTCCTTATTATACATATATGGTGAAAATGGATACCGTTCCTTGTACTATAGTCGTGAAAAGGATACCCTTCCGGGGACATGTCCCCAGTACCCAAAGATGCATAGTGCCCCCATCCCCTAGGTAGAAGATGCACTACTGCAAGATTTCGCCTGGTGGTGATCTGTCTTGATGAAGAGTGCATGAACATTGCACGCAGTGTACATTGAAATTAGTTAGCTTTTTTGTACAGTTCGTAATAATAATCTATTGTCGCGAATAAATTTTAAATAAGAAAAGAAATTAGTTTGATAAATGTTTTACTCAAAATTTCAGACGTCGTAAATTATTCCTCTTGCCTTCTCTGGACTGAATTGATTGCCATTGATTGTTGTATTTTTTGGCAACTCGACTCTCTAGAGGGCCTGGCTAAACTAGGAGACATAATGTCTCGCGCGACATTGTCACATGTAACATGTCCCCTCGGTGTCTCCTAGTTTAGCGACCTCAGAAACTTTGTAGCGCGGCGAAATTTCTAGCAAGACACATGAAAATGTTTCTATGAAGCTGTGGCTAAACTAGGCTACTTGTCGCGCGCCACACTGTGCTCAACGTGTCTCCCAGGGTGGTTAAACATGCGAGTGACAAGCGAGCAACATGTCCCTCGAGTCATTTGCATGTCGCGGAGACAAGAAATGTTTTTGTTGTCTCCCAGAAACATTTGCGTGTCTCTTACTACAGATTTTGTCGCGCTACATAGTTTCCGAGGTGGCTAAACTGGAAGACACCGAGGGCACACCCATTTCTCTGAAAAAACTCATTCTGCACTGGTGTCATTTACAGTAAATTGAAATTTTCTTTGTTTCATTTTCACACCTCACGATAATTTTCAACCCCTAAGGTGTGAAAATGAAACACACGTGAAGCGCATGTGCAAAAACAATCTTGCCAGGTGCTGCTGCATGTTATCCTTCTTCAACCTGCTTTCAAATTGAATGGAAGCTTCGATGCTAAGGGCAGAAGAACGCAACCGAAGTTGTTGCGAATGAAAACGCAAAATTAAAGAAGCTAGGTAAAATGAAATCCTGATTATTCATATTTTTGTTAATTAGATAATCCAGCCTTTAATTTATATATGGCGTTTGTCAGGGATTATACATGATAAAGTTTGTCTGAACGGCTGAACTTTTTTAGGCCAAGAAGAAATGAAAAATTGGTTGGGCCTTAATACATATAAACAGCTCGGTTTCGTGGAATAAGTGGGCTTTCTTCTGCTTTCTGCTTGGCCTAGTGTCATTAGCCCTTGCCCTTTCTAATTTCGATATATTTCCATCTAGGTAGATGGAATCTAATCTGAATTTTAAAAGTTTGTACTCGCTCTTTTTTTAGGGACATTTTCTGATAAAATATAAAATGGCCACTGAACAATTCTTGTCGAGAATTTTTCCTACCCCAGAGAGTGAACTACCACTGGCATCATCAAGGTATAAACTTCAAGGTTTTCAGTATATTGTTGTCTTAAAGAAAGGCTGCTTTTTCACATGTATATATACCTGGCCTGGAATTTGTACTCAGAGCATGCTGAAAGCTGTTGTACTCCAAACAAATGGGAGTGCTGTGTGGTGTGGTAACAGGTCAAGTCACCCCACTACCAACTTGCCCTGCCTTGATTAAGTCATGTTGCCCCACGTGTTTATACAACTCGCCCCATCTGTCAAATCAACTTGCCCCACCATTAAAAAAAAGATAGAAAACAACAAACTTGAGTGAATCTGTTAGTTTGATAAAAGGGGGTTTTGGGTCAGAGCCCCCAATGTTAAACATTTATAGTTCAATATGGTCAATTTGACTTTTGAGATGGGACAAGTCGACTTTAGAAAAGGGGCAAGTTGACTTTGAAGGTGGGGCAAGTTGACTTTGAAGTTGGGCCAAGTTGACCTACAGTAGAAGTGGGGCAAGTTGGCAATGGGGCGAGTTGGTAGTGAGGCAAGTTGACTAGAAACCTGTGGTGCCATGGTCTAATACAGCTGGCTCATGGTGTCAGAAGCTCAATGAGTCAGGGTTTGTGCCTAATTTACCTACAGCATCATCAGAGTCAGGGTTTGTAACAGGACAAGTTATCACAACAAAGTAGACCCACCATGTGTTAGACAAGTTGGCCTGACAACATATACCAAATCAGCCCACTAAAATATAATGAAATTTGAAACATGTACACTGTTAAAGGGGGGGGTTGGGAGCAGCCCTCAATATCCCACACCTTAGAAAATAACTAGTAAATAACCTAATCGGCCAACACTGTGATGGGCCAACCTGTCTATGGGCGTGGGCCGATTTGGTAGTGAGCTGACTTAGTACTGGGCCAACTTGTGTAGAAAGCCTAGGGTTTGGGTCTTGATTAGTAAATCTTCTATTGAGAACCTAGCGACTTGCACTGAACAAACCATTTCAACTTCAGCTAAGCGTATTGTTACTAATTTTGCCAAAAAACACACAGGACTTCCTTTTGTTGCACAGTAAAGTTTCTGCCCAAGGGGAAGCTACCCTACTTTCCATACAAAGCCTGTTGGTTCTTATTGATAATGGTAATTGGCAATATCCAAACAAAGATCACCATGATTAGCTTTGTTCCTTGTTTAAGATAATTCTGATCATTACTGTTATGTTTTTCTTCTATTTAACGTTATTTCTTGCAGAACGGAGATAACGTTTGCTAATTTACAAGACAACTTGAAGCAGATGCTATCAATCCACGATGTAAAAGAAAAACAAGGTAGGTCTGAATATGCTTGTTGCATTAGTAAGTTCATTACATAGTAGAATCCTTTTTTATTGGAGATTGTTTGTAAAAATTAGCCTGTAATCTTCCACAAGCAAGCAAGCAATATTTATTTATTAAAGCAGGTCTGGGGTTCTGGCAGCTATGCAGGTGATGTGGACCTGCAGTTTGTGCCTCCAGAATGTTAATCTAGAACAAATATCCTGTGTACTCACTTACCCACCTCGGGAGAATTGACTGTAGGCTTGTGGAAATTGGCTCTGATGAGATTCAAACCCACAACCTCAAGATTGTGAGCCAAACGCCTAGACCACTCAGCCCCACCACCTCTTTGAACAGTTGTAAAAGATAGATTTATGGCACTGAACTTGATTTTGGCTGTCTTGTTTTTAGTTTTGGAGCCAGAACAACGAGCCCTTCAAGATGGCAGAATTGGTGGAGAGACTGTCCTTGTCGATCCAGGCAGTCAGTGTGGTAATATGAAAATTGACAAAGAACGAATTGAGGTGAGGTTTTAGTAAAGACAAATTGCTTTACTGATCTTGACTATTTAAAAGCCGTTTGTTGTTTATTTCATTTATTTAACATGCAGGGAACACAGAGCAAGAGCAATTTACAATTACAATGCAATTTATAACGAAATACATGGTTTTGAACCAACATGGATTATATTGGTTATTGACTAAGTTGCAAACGAAAACAAAGGTTACAACAGTTAATGTATTAAGAAGGAAGATTGAGTCACAGAGACTGCAATGCCACTTGGATCCGCCACCTGACCACGTTGGCTGAAGACCGTAACCAATTGAGATAGATCTGTCATGAGGCCACCAATTCCCAATAGGGAGTAAACAGCAAAGGTAACCAGGTACCAGGTTAAGGAGGAAAGAGTATCGTTATGTTGAACAAAAAAAGTGTGGTTGCTGTTGAAAGGTGTAGGTGCTATAGGATTATGTTTTGTAATGCCTTTGAGTTGTGCTTTTAAACTTCAAAATTGCTAGAAATAATGGAAACAGTGTTGGACATACTTAAATGCTTTTTTGGCTGACCCTCCCACAGGACTGATTCAAGTGCATAGAATATAATGGTTAATTTTAGAGTCTTATTATTATTTAAGATTCTTATTCTTGACAAATTTATCCTTCAGATTGAAAGCCAAAGCAATTTCAGCAGTATCAGAGCCAATATTTGTGTTTGTAAAGGTACTGGAAAGTTTTCAGCTTTTTCTTATTTATTAAGGTCTTACAAGGTGAAGGTGAAATGGTGTTTTAGCGCCAGTTGCTAAGATCTCAGTAATCGAGACCTTGACCCTGGCTGTGAGGCTACCATGGCTTGGCTCGAACCCTGACCACACTGAGCTTCTGACACCACGAGTCAGCTGGATTACACCACGATCAGCACCTTACACCTTACACACTAACCATTTTGTTATACTATGTTAATTTTGACATTATGTTTCTCACTTACCCTGTTTTCTTAATTAATTATGTTGTTATTGTTCCAAGGCAAATGGATGTATGAGGTCTTGCTTGGTTCAAAAGGTATTATGCAGTTAGGATGGGCAACTTTGAAATGCAGATTTACAAATGAGGTACCAGTAACATATACCAGTTACATATTATGCGAGTTCATATGCCAGATCCTATACCCTATTACCACAATATCAAGGCCTCTTTTTACATCCCCATTGAATACACATGCCCCTGAAAAGTTTACATTCATCAGATCAGCAGCTGTTTTCAGTTTATAACTTACTAACTCAACTGTCATAACAACCAAGCAATTGTGTCTAAAATCTTTTTCCTTATGTCATTCATAAAGTAAAGAGTTATCAAGTGATTTTGGCATAATTCTTGTTCCTTCAAAATCATGCGTGCAAAATTTTATGCTCAGAAATAAATTTAGATTTTGCACAAAAGGTTTCTTTATCGGGTTCCCTTTTTGGAACACCCTGTATGGAATACAAATTATACATAATGATCACTGCTTTTTTGTTATTTCCAGGAGGGTGTTGGCGATACTGCAGATTCGTATGCATATGATGGACACAGAGTTAGAAAATGGAATGTTGCCACTGGAAAATATGGAGAGGTAAATAGCAAATAAATTTGATCATCTAAACAAAGTAATACATTCCCAAGCACGACCCAAAGTCTTCAGCAAGCCCTAAAATAGTTTTGGAGTGGTGAAAAACCTCAAAATTGCGATAAAACAGCACAAACAGCACAAACACTCCTCAGAGTATAAACCTCAGAAACAGGCATAAAACGATTGACTAAAGCGACGACTGTTTTCAAATAATTGGCAAAGCAAGATCTTTGTTCCATTTAGGAGTTTTGGATTCTGCCCACATCATAACAAAAAGGCCGATTCTGTGTAGTTAGAAAGAGTTCGTTATCTCACTTGGACTCTTCAATCAATTGCATTGATCTTCCTGCTGTACCCCGCAAGCTGATTGTTGTTTAAAACACAATGCCAATTCGACTTCACTTTCTGGGTATAAATTCCGCCTTACTCAATTGTTTCGGTCTGTTTCTGACGTTTATATACTCAACGGAGTTTCAGACGAAAAAAGCTTGTTAGTGTCTCCAGAGATGTGTCCGCTGTTACGCGAAATTTTGAAGCTCTGTAAAGCGTCTTTTCTTTGACCGATAATTTCTAATCTGATTTAAAAATTTGCATGTTTTATATTTATTTTCCTTAGGAATGGATGGCTGGTGATATTATTGGTGTTCTGATTGACATGGATGAAGGTTGCATTTCATATACAAGGTGATCTATCATCTATAGATCACTTCGTTAGAATCTAAATTTTTCGAAATCGCGCGACATCAGTTTTACAATGCAAAAATCGTATAAAGCACCCAAAAATTAGTCTAGATGCAAAGTTTTACCATCTCAGCACTTGTATTTTCGATTTTACGAGCGTTCAAAGTTGGCGATTTTGTAAGGGCTCTGACCGAGTGGGGTTAAATGTTTCACCAAGTTCATTTTTTGCGGTGAAAGCCTTTATGAAATCGGTAACTTTGAATGCTCATAAAATTAAGAACACAAGCGCTTGAATAGTGAAACTTGGTTTTGGATGCTTTATAAAATCGCCTAGACTAAGTTTTGGATGCTTTATAAGATTTTCACATTGAAAACTCGATATCTTGTGATTTCGAAAAATTTTTATGCTGTCAGGCGTCTACCGAAGTGATCTATTTATTTATCTATCTTTTTATCTGTCTGTCTGCCTGTCTGTCTGTCTGCCTGTCTGCCTGTCTATCTGTCTGCTACATCTATCTGTCTTTATGAAATAATGAGATACATGCTTGAGCGGAATAAAATAGGGAAATGAATAAGCAGAAAAGATTTTTCCGCTAGTGAGTTCAAACAACAATTGAAGGGTTTGAACCCATGGTATGTCTCTTGTGGAAAAATCTATCAACCTGCAGCATTCTAGTAGCTTTTTTTGTAAATTAAGTTTTTCTTTTACAGGAATGGACACTCATTAGGAACAGCTTTTACTGACATTCGTCGTGGCAAAGGTTATGCATACTTCCCTGCTATTAGTTTGTCATTCGCTGAAGTGGTCCAGTTGAATTTCGGAGGCACTCCTTACAGGTATAGTAACGATGCTTCAATTGAATCAAAGTTGCTATTGCGTATCAAGAAAATTAAGCATGAATAGTTATAGCACTGAAGAAGACTTTACATGGCTGGAACTCAAGCAAAATGGGAGAAGAGCCTTTGGCTGTATGACTTGGAGAGTTACTCAGCAATTTTATTGAGCTTTATAGCTCAGTGGAAACATCGTTGGTTCTCTGGTCATGCAGTCCAGATTCAATTCCCATCTATTATGGTATGCCACTTGTGGAAAAATCTATCCTAGTGTTCGCCATTCGTACAATATATTCAAATATGTATTTTACTGAAGAAGGCTCACCATGCCGAAATTCAAAGCCAAATGAGAGGGATGCATTGGGTGGTATGACTTGGAGAGTAACTCGACGATTTTATTGAGCTCTTTAGCTCATGGAAGTGCCATTGGCTCACTAATCATGCATTCTAGGTTCAAATCCCATCACTATGGTATGCCATTCGGAACATCTATCCTAGTGTATTCAATTCATGAAAAAATTATATATATAAGGCTCTAGATAGCCGAAACACAAAGCCAAAACTAGAGAGCCTTGCGCTGTGTTACATTGAGAGTTCCTCGACGATTTCATTGGGCTCTTTAGTTCAGTGGAATTGTCGTTGGCTCTTTGATCATGCAGTCCATGTTCGAGTCACATTAATTATCGTATACCACGCATGGAATATTCAACTTTTTATTTTACATTTCACTATTTTAACATATTTTTAATCTGCTCTATGTTTAAATAATTTCGTATACCATATCCATTTTAGATACCCTGTTGAAGGCTTTAGTCCACTTCAAGATCCCCCTATTTGTGAGCACGACAAAGCACAAGAATTATTCCGCTGCCTCGAAAGACTTCTGCCAGCTGTAAGTTTAAGCCGCGTGCAAACCGTGCCAACATGTTGGCCAACATGTTGGCACGGTTTGCTTTAGATGTTGTCAAAACCAACAACATGTTCTTTGTACAGTAGGCTGTTATTTCTAGCTTTTTCAGCTAATTTAGGCCTACTTTGCCTCATCAAGGCGTGGGACCCCTAGTTTAACGTCCCTTCCGAAAGACGGCAGAGTGAGTTGTTTAGTCATCCATTTGGAAACTAGAAAGTCACCCATCCAGAAGAAGCTTAGCTTCAATTTTCTAACGAGAACTGACTGAGAAGCTTGGCCACCCACTCCACTAAAGACTCGACTCGAGATTGTAAGACTCGAGTCAAATTTCAAGGCCCTCCGCTGTCCGGAGACTTCTTTCTGGAATTGTTTTATCCATCCGGACTTTTTATTCGTTTTCTAAGATTTGAAATTAACTATCTTTTATCTTTCAGCCTAAAAGAATTCCAGATTCGACAAGTCTGACAGGAAAAGTCGATACTGTCACGTTTCTCACTGTTGCACACATCTTTGAACAACTTGCTCCTCTTCTGGTAAGAATTTTTTATTCTCTGCTTCTAACCCGTGTATTTTTCTGGAAATGGTAGGCATCTCCAATAAGGTAATCCTCTCTGCGTGCAAAAACTGGAAGAGTTGGTTGTTTCAGGAGATTTTGTACATCAAATTTTTCTTCAAATTCACGTTTAATTCGAATAAATGTGAAAGAAAGTTTTCAAATCCCACCATTTCTTCTCAAGGAGACATTTAATGAAGTACTTTCCTGTATTTAAAGTATTTTGTGAGTTGCTTGTATCTTATTTCCTGAATTTCTGCACATATTTTCAACATTTGTTGCAGATTCTTTTACTCTCTTTCTCTTCCGTTATTCGTGTGTTTGGGGCAAAATTTGCTGAACTACCTCTCCTAAAACGACCGTAATTCCAGTCATCACACGGAGAGGATTCCCTTACTGGAAATGCCTATTGCTTAAATTGTCTCTGTATCTTTCAGTAGACACGCGGACTATCTCAGCCAATTATCAATGCTTACACTGCCTGTTAAGAGATAGGAATTTGGAGTTAATTTTTTGGAGCGGTTCGTATTGGATAGCTCTGGCATAATCCAAACACCAACCCCTATCCGATATGAAAATCAAAACGACCCCAAAGCTATATCCGGTATAGTGTGGAGTCTCTATCAGCAGACACTGGGACTAGATATCGCAGTTACCCCTCACTACTTATACGGCTTGTCACGAGATATTCCTTAACTAAAGGGCTCTCCAAGCCGTAAGGCCTTGGTCAAACACTGTTGGTCAAACATTTGCGATTTGCTAATCAAGCAAAATGCCTCACCATTTGACCAAATCACGAAACATTTCTCTTCCAACATTTTTTGCGTGATACAAGCATGTAATATTTTAGTTTTTAAAACATTGCTGACTGAATTCTGCTTGTCAAGGGGGAATTTTTTTATGTCTCAAAACGCTTAAACATTGCTTGTAAAGCAAATCTCAAATGTTTAACCCACAATGTTTGTTTGCTTGGCAAGGGCCTTAACACTAGCTTTGAAAGATCGTTTGTTTTGCAGATGGATCCATATATCGTTGAGAGTCTTCTTGTTCCTACATTACTGGCTTCTTGCGATCCCGAAAATCCATTCGATACACAACAAGGAGTCAAACAACTGCTGGAATACATGTGGGCTTCCTTAGAGGTGATTTTCAATTTTCGTTAGTTGGAGCCTCAATTTGATTTGGCATATTCTTAAATGTTAGCTAATACCCAAGCTCTACCGGCTAACAATATTGTTAAGAAAATAATTAGTCTATGTTGCTGCTCTACCGAGGGGTCGTGTTCAGGTCTTATGAAAGGTTCAAGGGATGCTCTCTAAAACTTGTTTTAAAACGAGCAATTTTTTCTTTTCTCGAATGTTTTGTCAGGAGTATCATTCCAGTTTTTGACCCCAGAGAAACGGAAACTTCGCTTTGCATGTTCTAAACTAACTTTGGGAATTTGCAGCAGATCTTCACGATTTCTGGTGCTAATTCCGAAATCATGGATTTTTCAGTGAACTTAAGCCGGGCGCAAATAGTGCCAACATGTTGGCCAATAAGGCCACCAACAATTGTTGCCCAACATGTTGGCACGGTTTGCTATACACTCTTTTTTTATAAGCAACTTAGATTTTTGGTCAGTGCTCAAAGTTTCTTAGTTTTGGGACAAATTTGGTACTGAAAGTTTCTTAGCAGTTTCTTAGAATCAAAATTTTTAAGTGCCAGAACGGGTAATTCACACTTAAATTCTACAAATAGAAGAAGCAATACAATTCACGTTTACATCAGCTGTTTTTTCTGTCAAAATAGACACTTATGGTGCAACAGAAGTTTTTTTTCTCGATGCTTTATTTCTAATTCTAAAGATTCTTGAGACCTGCGAGTTTCTCACCATTTTTGGTCGAGTACTGAAAGTTGCTTAGCCAATATTGATCTCAGTACTGAGTTTCTTATAAATGGGTTTCTTGTAAAAAAATGAGTGTAGATGTTGGCATAATAAGCAACATGTTGATGACGAAAAAATGTTGGCCAGCATTTTTAAACATGCTTAAAAATGTTAGCCAACATTCTCGTCGATTTGAACAAAATTGGTGTGTTGGTACGTTTGGCTATGTCTCGCCAACATGTTGGCACAACATTTTCATTTTCGGTCGTTATTTCGGGGACCCTTGAATGAGTAATAGCTACATTGAAGCAGGCGTTTTGATTTGGAACATGAGATTTTTCGTCTTCGTCATCAACCAAAAGAGCGACCAATAAACAAACAGCTGCTTCCTTTTCAGCCATGCTTGCAAAAGATCATTAGATGAATAGATGACATCAGCATTCCAAAGTGTCTCTGTTTTAATGGCATGGCAAACCGTACCAACATGTTGGCCTATTTTCAGCCAACATGTTGGCCAACAATGTTGGTACGGTTTGCGCCTGCCTTTATGGTGAAGGTTTTCGGGGCAGATGTCATGCAAGACTTTACATGTCGTGACTTCTTGGTCATAGGAGATCAAAGACCACAATGAACTCAATGCGGCACGGCACGGCTCGAAGCATGAAACTGGCCTAATAAATAGAGATTAACGCCAACTCTCTTTCTTACAGGATTTCGAAATACATAGCTGCTTTGAGTACCTGATTTGGTCAATCGTCAAAGGCTATTGGTATGGTCCTGTGGACGCTACGTATAAGAAACAAGTAAGATGTGGAATTGTCACTATAGCAGACGCTCCCATTAACAATCTAATTATGATAAATCTTATGATACACGTTTTTTTTATAAGAAACCGGTTTAAAAGAAACCTAGAACTAGACACCCAAGAAGTTAAGAAACTTTTAGAACTAGGAGGAACAAGTAAGAAACTGTAGAAATGTTTGCGTCCGTTTTCCAACATACTGATTCACATTTGTGGAGGTAGTAATTAGTTCTCAAGCATTTCCCTGCGATTTATCGCACCAGCGTGGCTAATTCTGTGCGATATCTCGCATCTGTAAGCAATACTGGTTTCCGTGTATCTCACAGAAGGTTTTTTGTCGTTTTTACTGCACTTTATTTCAATTCATTAAGAAACTGTTAAGAAAGTTTTAGCACTAAAATTGGACCAAAAATTAAGAAAGTTTTAGAACTAGGCCCCGAGCTAGGTTTCTTATAAAAAAAACGTGTAAGTCTTGTTAAGCCACGATAAACTTAGGACCTACTTATATCGGCGAAAAGACCTTTTCAAAGATGCCTGAGCCAGGCGTGACATTTTTCTGGAAAATGGTAGACATTTCCAGTAAGAGAATCTTCTCCGTGTGCAACGACTGCAATTACGGTCATTTTAGGAGAGGTAGTTCAGCAAATGTTGCTCCAAACTCACGAATAATGGAAGAACTGTATAGAACTAGAATACTGGAAATGTCTACCATTTTCAGAAAAATGTTGCGCCCGACCCAGGGCTCTTTGAGAACGTCTATTATCCCTTCTTCCAGTGAAAAGAACTCATTGATTCGGTCTTTAAATCAGATTTCTAGTGTCCAAGAAGTATCTAGCCTCTTTCAAGTAGCAGTCGAAGAAAACTTTGGAAATCCACGCAATTAATCGAAATTTTAATCCAACAGCTGACAAATCTTGACACAAATCTTCGCCTCCTTTCCAGCCATTTTTGGCGCGAAAGTCAGACTCGATCCAGTCCTAAATTATCACGAAACCCACATGACGCACCGAGAAACAACAACGAAAAACCGAATCAGTTCAAAAAGAACAAATAAGATGATTGTTGCTTCGCTAAGTAATAAAAGCGAATTGCCACAAAAGTCCTTGATTCGGTTGAGAAAAGCGAAGCAGCTTCGCCACTGCAATGAAAAGAACAGAACAATGTCGAATCAAGCTTTTGCTTCGCTCCAAAACAACGCACCCTTATATTTGTTAAAAACTTCTTACTCAAAATCCAGTAACTTCTTTTTCTTTTTAGCGCAATTATCTAACAGTCGTTCTGGAATTGTTACGTCATGAACCAACGTGCCGTTTGTGGCTGTCCAGTTCACAGTATCCTTTCACAGCAATGTTTATTTGTAGTTTTCTAGTGGAACAAAATTTCAAAATTGCGAGAAACAGCGGAAAAATCCCTAGACACGGTTCACGTCACCTTAACACTGTAATAGATTTCATAAATTCCCATATATGTTGCATATCCGACCCCCGGACGATAGAGGCATTAAAGAGGCTTTTCAAGTAGTTTGGTGGGATGGTCTGGAGGTAAGTACAGTATTTAAAGCTTTTTCACTATTTTTTTTCTGTTGGGTGCTGGTTGTCCTTAAGGTTGGCTTGGTCGGTCTTGTCCTTGGTTGAGAGGTAAAATTTTCGGGGTATTTGTGATTCTGGATAGCTTACGGCAAGACAGCAATGATTTAATGGTAGGAAGAATCACTTAATCGCACTGAAAATCAAATCCACTATATTAACGAATAAATCGAAAAATGCAATCATTAGATTAGATCAGGTTATCAAGTCAAATCAAGCCAAATCAAATTATATCAAAAAATCAAATTAACAAGAATAGTTCACATAAGTTCAAATCACATGGAGTAAGTGTCAGATCAGAAGAATTGTTGGACAACATAAGATATGTATACTAATAGAAGGAAGTTTCTGCATCCTGGGTCCAAAGCTGTTCATCCTACTACCAAAACATCTTAAGGACTTGAGTGGGGTATCGCTGGATGTGTTCAAGAAAGGCATAGACGATTTTCTGTCTAAAAATTCCTGATGAGCCCTCAACTTATTGGTTATACGGCAATGAGAAAAGCTGATAGTAACTCTTTAGTTGACATGATCAAAATTGGATCTTTTTCAAGGGATAGACATCTTATTGTTAATCCTTAAGATACCATATCTTTTAACCTTGTAAAAATAATAATAATAATAATTCAGATCGAATCAAATATGAAACATTATTTTATGGGAACAATTTTGTGAGAACACGAGCCTAGATTTTTGCCTTAATTTTAGAAAACAAGCTAAGAGAAAAAAGGAGGCTGGCCGCAGCAAAGGCCCTATGAAAATTGGGCTGAATGTTAGACTGAGACAATTAAATCAAATATAAAAGCAGGCAAACAAAGGAATAAGCAAGCGAGTCACATTTCTTCACACGTACATTTGAGACATTATACCCACTTAAAACTGCAGAATTCAAAAACAGATTAAGAGCATTTTGCAGTCATACGGCCCGAGATTCTCCTTCCGTTTGACTTGTTTGTGTTTAGGGTATATTGAGAATTGGAGAATTGCTCGGCGATTTCATTGAGGTCTAAAGCTAAATGGTACCGTCTTTTGTTCTCATAGCCGAAACACGAAATTCGAACGTGAAGAGACTGTTTCACTTTGAAAGTTACTCGGTGGTTTTATTGAGCCCTATAGCTCAGTGGAATTGTCCTTGGCTATTTGGTTCTTGATTCTCAAAATGAAACCGCCCGAGGCTCTCCTCCCGTTTCACTTTTTTGTATTTAGGGTATATTAAGCCTTGGAGAGTTGCTCGGCGATTTCATTGAGCTCTAAAGCCAAGCGGAAATGTCGTTGGCTCTTTCGTCATGCAGTCCAGGTTCGAATCCCATCTATTGTGGAATGCCACTCGTGAAAAAGGAGTGTATAGTTAAATGAAATAAAAAATAATCAGGTTGAATTATTTTTGTTTCAGCAAACAGAACTCCCTGACTCTGATCAAAGAAAACAGGAATATGAAAAAGAATGCAGTGAAATAAAGGAGAAAGTGACGGGTAAAAATGAATCTTCATAGACTACTCTCTTTTCATTGTTTACTGATATTCATTTGAAAACACAATTTGCGCCTTTTTTGCGATTGTCTATGTGCGTGAGTTGTCACTATCTATAGCATTTTCACTGCTGAAGATCGTTTTTTTTTTGAGTATTTTAATTTTAATTTTAATTTTTCAGTACTGGAAAATATTCAAATTGAGTTATGCAAGATATTGATGCAAATGGATGACTCTTCTTCTCGTAGGGTGAGAGACGTTAAATTTCAGAGTAGAGGCTTCCCCCAAAAGATGGCGCCATTTCTATCCTTCCTAGACTTATTAAACGAGTCCCAGTTATCACAATGCAGCTAAGCTGTTGTTGTTGTTAGAAAGCTGCTCAAACTTGAGCTGGTGGCTTTTGCATTCGAAAAAGCGGCCACTAAAACTGGGTGTTCTTTCGAGGGGGGGGGGGCGCTCATTAAATTCTTTTCAGTTTTGAGGGGTGCTTTGTCGAGGGAAGGCGCTCAGTCGAGCAATACGATACGCAAATTTAATAAAAAATTGCTGAACTACCTCTCCTGAAGTGACCGGTGCCACATGCTACTTGTAGAATGGTACCAAGACTATGTCTGCTGTACATGCAATGTACCATTAATTTTGTTCCAGGATCCAAGAGCATTGAGAGTTATCCTTACTGAGAAAATTAGGAAATTTCTGCAAGAGCATCACTTAGCAGCACACTCGGTAAGGGGAAATATGGTGGACTTTTCTTTTTGTCTTATTTGCGGAAAGTAGGGTTTAGGCCCTGGTAAACGAGTAAACATTGTCAAACATGCGAAATTTGCTTGTCATTGCTCGTGGAACATATTTTGCTTTTGAAATACAGAAAATGTTTTTGAAGTTTTAAAAAAACATTGTTAAGAAATTCCACGTGTAAAGTAATGTTTTTTGACGTGGCCAAACGTCCAAAATTTGCTTGATAAGCAGGAGGTGAAGGTGAAGGTGATTTAGCGCCAGTTGCTAGGATCTCAATAGTGGGTTAACTAATCGAGACTTCGACCCTGGCTGTGACGCTACCGTGGCTGGGGCTCGAGCCCCGACCTGGCTGAGCTTCTGAAACCACAAGCAAGCTGGATTAGGCCACGACGCCACAGGAATCTGCGGGAAATATGAGAAAATATCTTAGCCTGGAAGAGAATATCAAGGGTCGTACGCAAGGTTGCGCGTGGAATTTATCCTGATTAAGAACACATTTGGATTGCTGTATTTGTTTTCTTTTAGCTTCAGCCAGTGCAAGCATGTTCGGGTCCTGTGATGACGTGTTTTGTTCACCGTCTGATTAAAGCTTTTCACTACCATTGGGATTTATGGATGAAAGAATCTGGCAACCCTCTGGATATCACTGGTATGTAGCCATGTAAGCATTATCGATTTAAAGCGAAAATCATCTGTTGGTTACCTTAGTACAATACGTTATACTAGGTCCGGTAACCGGACCGGACTCCGGTTACACTGTTCCGGATAGCTGAGCGTCTTGCTTTTCATACCGGATAGGTGTTGGTGTTTACATCATGCCAGGGCTTCCGATACGAAACGCTCCGAATATCGGAGTGATTTACCTTGCCCGGTATATATAATGTAGATGGGTGTACCCGATATGATTTTAAATCAACACGCACCGAAAGCTTTTCAAACACATCACTCCAGTCATTTGTCCTTTTATCCATTCACGAGCAATCTTCTGCTGCAGGATTGTTGCGTGAAGTTAAGTACGGTTCGTTTACAGTTATTATAAGTGCGTACTCAGCCAAGTATATGTGTTAAGGCCCATTCACTTCGTTCGCATTCGCTGTTCGCTAGCGAATTTGTAGTTCGCCGCTCGCTTGCGAACAGAATGCAGCCTTCGTGATCAATTTTAGGCGATAAACAAAGTGAAACTTTTTCTAAAGCTTGAGCTTGACTTGACTGAGCTTGACTTGAGCTTGAAATCAAAATCGCTTCGCGTTCGCCTTTTCTTGATGGCTAACAGCGAATGCGAACGAAGTAGAAATGGGCTTTATACTTGCCCCAACCCTCTCCGAAAGGTCTGCATTTGTTTATAGTAGCTATGTAGAGATATTTATTACCCTCTACAGAGTTTTTTAGGGTTGTAATAACAATAACCTCTAATGAAATGTATTTCTTTTCTCCTAGCTGCGTATGTTTCTCCGAACACGTTCTATGATGACAGTTTAAACTATTTCGATTTAGCAAGGTAATACCTTCTGTTTCATCTGTACTGCGTCTAATTTCATATGGCACATTCGATGTGATTAAGATTCGAACTTTGCAGGCAGTAAAGTTTGCTTTGAGGTGGTGTTGCCGTGTAGTGAAGTTGTGTGGCTGAGTAGTCAAGGCGTTCGGCTCGCGATTTTCGAGTCGTGGTTTCGAATCTCGTCAGGGCAACTTTTACAAACCTACAGTCAACTCAGTTGTCCATCGTTCCAAGGACGGTAAATGATTATCAAGGGGTATTCGTTCTGGAATGTCATCGTGTGGGCACAAGCTGAGACTCACATCAGCTGTATAGCTCCCAGAACCCTTCATCTGCGTTAAGAAATTTAAGATTGCATGCTTGCTTGCTTACTTGCTATCTTGATTACTTGCTTGCTTGCTTGCTTACTTGCTTGCTTGCCTGCTTGCTTGCTTGCTTGCTTGCTCGCTTGCTTGCTTGATTGCTTGCTTGCTTGCTTGATTGCATGCTTGCTTAATTTCTTGCTTGTTTGCTTGCTTGCTATCTTGCTGGCTTGCTTGCTTGCTTGCTATCTTGCTTGCTTGCTATCTTGCTTGCTTGATTGCTTGCTTACTTGCTATCTTGCTTGTTTGCTTGCTTGCTTGCTTGCTTGCTATCTTGCTTGCTTGCTTGCTTCCTTTATTACTTGTTTTCTTGTTTGGTTGCTTGCTTGATTGCATGCTTGCCTGCTTGCTTTCTTGTTTGCTTACCTACTATCTTGCTTGCTTGCTATCTTGCTTGTTTTCTTGCTTGCTTGCTTGCTTGCTTGATTGCTTGATTGCTTTGTTGTGCTTACAAGTCTGTCATATTTGCGAATACCGCATAAAGTAGTTTTCTTAAGGACACCCCCGTCATTAAGACCATTTATATCACGTGGATATTATTAGATGAAAAACAATGGTTTAGAAGGGCAATTGATACACGTATTTCTTCACTTCTAGGACTGGCGGAATTATCTCTCATCTCAAAAAGGCACATAGAGGTAAACATATCCCCCGTATTTTCATATAGAATACATTATATACATAACGTTTAACAGATTTTTTTGGGGGTTTTTCACAAATCCAATGGTTAATATCCTTGTGTCTCTGAGGTTTAATACCATATTTTCGAGCTGCCTTTTTGAAAGGTTTTTATTAGTAATTTGCTTATAAACCACCCCCTGACTTAAGTATGAAATACAAGAGTTCACACCACACTGAAAAGCTTTGGTAGGGAGGTATCAGGATGAGATATTCGATTTTGCAGATGAATAGCTGAGGGAGGATGTCCATACGACCTCTGGGTAATCACCCAAGCTGGAATCTTCAGGGTGGACTATGCAATGAAAAATCAAATTCTTGATCTGCGCATGAATTATCCTCTTGATCAAGGCAAGAAACAGCAGCAGTTCATATTCAGGACCCACGTTTTAGGGGGTCATTCTATTAATGAACTTATAATGTTATATTTCTTACGAGCCTTTGCTTATTTGCCCACCCCCTGATTTGTTTAGAAAATAACTCGAATTCACAATTCAGTGCCAAATGTTCCAGGGGGCTCCCTGCTGCTGATAATATTCGCTTTGCTTCAGACATATTTAATCCTCAAAATATGTAAACCCCCTGATTAAAGAGGAAATACTTCAACTCGAAACATCATTATGTGTTTTACAGGAGGGTTGCTTAATGCATAAAATATTAATAATTTTTCAGATGAACTCAAATCAATGGGAAGTACTTCAGCAATTTCACGCCTCAGTAGTTTATCATCCGCTCTAAGCTCATTGGTGGGATCTGGTACCTCTAGTCATTCAGCTTCAAACCAGCCTCGTTCTGATCCACTTGACAAGACTCTGGTTGAGTTACTGGACACAATCGTTCTTATGTATCATACGGCAGTTCACAGACAACTAAGTAAGGTAAGTTGGATTCGATTTTCGATATTTTGTAATGAAAAACTCAAGCGACCGCAATTTAGGTCTTTAATGGCGTTAATGGCTTAATGGATTCCATCTTAATGGCTTTTCATTAAGCTGCCCAATACAACTGAGCTATGTGAAGCGTTGCAGGCCCATCGCAGGAGCAAGTGATTGAGGCCTCGCACTTAACGCGCTGCCGAGCTAGTCTATATATACTAAAACGCAAATTGATAAAGTCGCCTTCTTGTGTAGGTATGTCTAAGCACCCTGCTAGTGCTTCTAATCTTCCACCTTCCATCAGGCCAGTTAAAATCACGTTAAAGTTCAAAATTAAGATTAAGATCAAAATAACATAAGATCAAGATTAAAATTAATTATATATTCAGAGTAAGATAAGGACCAATAATTTTATGCTCAAACGCCTCGCTACGTGCGTTTTAATGTATTAGATTGACTTCAACTTTTCCGCCGATTGACTTTAAGTTTGACTTCAACTAAATTTCAGCAAGTACGTTTTAGAGAATTGAATTTCTTCTTTAGGTACATGGTGTTACTGAAACCATGAGAGAGCATTCAAAAGCCTTGATCGAAACACAGAAGAAGATAAATAAATGTTCTGAGGATGTGAGTTTTGGAATGTGTATTCGTTATCATGTTCATTTCATGCTGTATTCTTCAGCTTGTTAATTTCATACTGTTTTCGTCAGCATCTTCATTTCATTCTGTATTCTTCAGCTTGTTCATTTCATATTGTATTCGTCAGCATCTTCATTTTATTCTGTATTCTTCAGCATGTTCATTTCATACAGTTTTCGTAAGCATGTTCGTTTCATTCCATATTCATCAGTATGTTAATTTCATGCAGCATTCGTCAGCATGTACATTTCATACTGTTTTCCTCAGCATGTTCATTTCATACCGTATACATCAGTATGTTCATTTCATAATGCATTAGTCAACATGCTCATTTCATACTGTATTCGTCAGCATCTTCATTTCATACTGTATTCGTCAGCATGTTCATCTCATGCAGCATTTGTCAGCATTTCCATTTCTTACTGTATTTATCACATTATGTAAATTAAGCTCATTATCATATTATAATCTTTCACTTCTTTGTCATAATTCTAGAGAAAAGATGTCCTGGTGCAATTAGAACGTGCTCGCAAAGTCTTTACGTCAGAAGCAACTGAGGTCGCAAGGCATATGGGATGGGTAAAATCAGTGATTTTCTCAAAGGTATCGATTTCATTTTTTTATTTGTCTTTTCAAAATCCTTTCATCCCTGTACTGCGCATAAAACCCTTGGTTAAAGATGTTAAGTCCCGGGGGTACGTGAATAAAGACGCAAGGAGGTGTACCGTGGAGATGGCCTACCCACTTATTTAGACCCGGAAAGATCACAGACTTTATACTGTGGGTACTATGGGTAAAACCAAGCGCAGTGTGCCCAGGGGTACTTAATATAATTTGTGTACGGATATTGGCCGCCTGTATTGGTGGGTTTTTTGGCCAGAAATTCTCTAAACATGCGTATGATTTTAACCAAATCCCCATATAACAGGGTGGGAAATTGAAGAAAACTAAACAATTTCGTTTTATTTGAGTCCAAAATGTGTTCAAATCGCGTTGAAGATATTCGTAGTGCAACTTCAAGCAATAATATGGCGTAGAACACCTTATTACTCTCATATTCCGCTTGTAATTATCCATAATATGGGGTTCTGTACCCTGTCTTTGTCTAAATTATAAATGGGTGGGTTTGTATAATCTTGGCGTCACATCCCTTCTATCCATAGGTCACGTACACCCTTCCCTCCTCTCAGAGTAATCAGACTTTCTAGGCCGTTATTGCTTGAAATTGCAATACAGAGAATAGAATACCAACCGTGAATTGATAAGGTTTCTTTTCTATTTCAATAGGAAAAACAAGAAGACCTCCATTGGCTAATACAGTGTGTTTTGAGGACAATTTCGTCTTCCCAAGCTACTGGAAAACTCTTTGCATTTCTCCCAGAATTTTATGTCGAAACTTCAATTTTCCTCTTTCAAGCTCTGTGGAACTATTTCATGCCATTGACAACACCAAATTCAGTTGAAGGTATAAAGACAAAGTTATGAAAATCTAAATTTTCTTTCACCATTTCAAACTTTAAGATTTTCGTGCGAATTCTGCCCGCTGTCTAGAATATTTACCATTTCGAACTAGACACATTACCTTAAGCAACACCATTTACATGAAGAATGAAGTGGATATCCCAATGCTTGGAGTGGCCTATCTAGTTCTGAGTGACCTATCTATATTGAGCGAAAACTACGACTGGTGGAATACATCTAGTCTCGAGCAAATTTTTAGGCTGTTGGCTGTTTTGGAACGGGACATCATAAGTAAATAAAACGTCGCCAGCAGACAAAGGAATTGGACGCTAGTTATTTTTATTTTCCCGCGTCTTAATATTTGAAGTTTTGACTGTTTTCACGTCCAGAACGCTAATGTTTCGCGTTTTTATCGAAACTACGACAGCATACTCAGCAACCAAACCGCTGAATGTAGACCTGTCGTAAAGTCTGCGAAACAAAACAATTCAGAATCAGATGGTGGATTTAAAACCGAATCCTCCAGCTAAGCTTGTACTTAAGCCCTAAAAAGAAACGTAATCTTTCAACACTAAATGACAAATGTTAGTGAAAGCGTACCTTTTCAACAAAGGCACCTCTTATGATAAGTCCAGGCAGAAGGAATTTTCTCTTTTAGGTTTGGTTAATTGATTGGTCCTTTATTTTCTTTTTTAAAGGATATGAAAACACTCTTCAACAAATGGCGAATTTCCTCAGCGAGTCTCTTTGTAACGATAAAATTGTAAATCCGGGTAAGTTTGTATAGTATCGTAGCACTCGTAAATAAGTACAATTATGAAATGGCAAAGCCTTGATTTGTTAAAACCATTTGAAAGAAAGGGCATTTTCATCATAATTGATCTGAGATCTAGTTGCAGGGATGATTTCTTGGGAGGTTCGGTTAGGACGTTTGCTGAGGGAGGTTTTGAGCCCTGTTGAAGGTGCTGTGGAGTCATGATCTAATCCAGCTGACTTATGATGTAAGTAGCTTAGCAAGGTCAGAGTTCGAACCCAAGCTAACGTAGCGTCACATCAAGGATCGAGGTCTTGTTTCTTCTTCTACTTCTGAGATTCTTGTGACTGACGCTAAATACACCATTCCACCTTCACTCGCTCCTTTAAGTTGTTTGGAAACTTAAACCCTTACTGAAGAGCAAGACAAACGTTTTGGCAATGGCTCTTTCTTTAAAACGGCAATTTTTGTTTTTTTCAGATGTTGTTGATACAATCATTCAAGGCGTCGCTACATTCGTATGTTATCCTGATACTCTACAAGCAATCGAAAACACTTCAACGGAAATGTAAGTTAATTAAATCGCACTGTCATAAATTAATATAATATGTGGCCTCGAGGCTCCTAAAATGGACCATAATAAACGACCCTTCAGCCCTGCTTATTGAGCTGTAGTTTATATGTAGCTCTTTTTCTTTTTTTTATAGGAAAAAGAAAGTGATGAGATACTTGATGTCAGCATATGACAAAAGAACCTGGGTTCATACAACTTGGATACTTGTTCGATTTTGGAGGGTAAGTTGTCTCTAATTTGCCTTTTCTTAAGAACCTTAAGGCCTGGCTGAACGAGGAGACATGTCGCGTGAGACATTGTCGCATGTGGCATGTTCCTTCAATATATCCCAGTTTGAAACCTTGTAGCGCGCGACAATATTTGTAGCGAGAGACACGCAAATGTTTCTGGGAGACAACAGAAACATTTATTGTCTCCACAATTCGACAGACACATTGCAGAGACAAGAAATGTTTTTGTTGTCTCCTAGAGACATTTGCGTGTCTCTCGCTACAAGTTTTGTTGCGCGCTACAAGTTTCCGAGGTGGGTAACCTGGGAGACATCGAGGGGACATGTCCCGCACGACAAACGACATGTCTCCTGTAGTTAGGCCTCGGTTTTTTCATTTGTGGCGTATCACAGCTGATGGAATTCGAACCTTTTGTTGCATGATTAGAGGGTCAGCAGCGATTCCAGTGCCCTAAATATTGTTGAGTAACTCTCCAAGTCGTACATACAGCCTAAGGCTATCCCATCTTTTGGCTTTGGTCTTGTTTATTTTAGATGTTTTTTTATACTTTTGATTGGATTTGTTTCATTAATACTCAACGCACCTTACAATATCAGTCACTGATGCCCTCCCCCCTGCTCATTTCATCTAACTGCATGAATTAGTACGAATCTCTCTCTTTTCCAGGGTGACGGCTTTGGATTTCGTCATGCAACATCGCCAGACCTGATTCCTTTTGGCATTTCTGACCAAGGTAAATAAAATTCATGCCAGACTGCACTTTTATACAATACATTTTTTTCATTTTTATGTTCGAAGAATTCGAACATATTGGTGTGGGGTGGCGTGTCACTAACTAACTAACTAACTAACTAACTAACTAACTAACTCACTCACTTACTAACCAACGCTTGAACAATGGAAAACGTGTAACAATAGTATAAGCATCTCAAGAATGCTCTTAGAGCCATTGTCTCGGCAATTGATGCTCACAACGGCGGCCTGCAAACGGCTTTGTCAATCTTAGGTCATGTGACAATTGTTCTACTGACTCGTAATAGTTCACTATGAGTCATTGTTGTTTACTTTTTAAGCGATGGCAAATTTCCACATTGGTTTAGTTAATGACATTTCAAACATTCTCATCATCGATCATAGAGTCTGGGCAAGAGCGGCAATTTCAAAACACTTTTCAAAGCAAATCGTCATCATTCTCATCATCATCATCATCATAATCATCATCATCATCATCATCATCATGATTACCCTCTTTGACGATGTGGCTGTGGCAAGATCTAGAAGAATAGCACCCCCCTACAACCATTACCATGACCACCCCTATCACCACCACCACAACCACCCCTACAACCATCACCACGATCACTCCTATCACAACCACCACAACAACCCCTATCTTCAGCACCACAACCACCTCTACCACCACCACCACCCACCACACCCACCCTACCACCACAATCACCCCCTACCAACCAGCATCATGGTCATCGTGGTCATCAACATCATCATCATAACCACCACTATTATCATAATAATCATTATCGTCATCGTTGTGCATACCGATAAATATCTTTCATCATTTGACCGAAATAGCTATATTCAACCAGAGTGGTTCTTCGAACATGCCCATAGGGCCCCTATGTTTTCCCAATAAGTTGTGTCGATTTCAGTTGAAATCAGCAATTGATTGACATCTTTTGTTGTGAAACTAACCAATGTCTTGCTTCACTCGATGCCATGATTTTTAAAAAGTAATGCTATGAAATTTGACAATTCGCCGGGTATATTTCAAAAGAAAATCGTCTAGGAAATGAACAAAGAGTCACCAAAAGCTGCATGAATGTTTTTCGGTTGAACTCCAAGAAACTAAATTGAAAAGCATTCAAACTCCTGAAGCATAATGTTGAAAAGTTTCAGGCCTTGGCCAAACGATCAAACATTGTAGATCCAATTTTTTAAATTTGCTTTACAACAAATTTTTGACCGTTTGGCCACGTCCAAAAACACTGCAGTCCAACATTTTGGTACAATTAGGTTATTGCTAATGCGCAAGCACGAACGCCTTGTTGCTAAGAAATGTCGCTAGATGCTGAAGTATTGCACGTTGTTAAGTTTGAGAATAACAAAAGAAATGTTTGACAAGCAATGCTGGAAAGGCAGCCAATCGATCAAACATTGCTTGACAAGCAAAAGTTAGCAAAATTGTGGCGTGATGTTTCTGAAAAAATTCAAAAGCATTTTTTGCTTGTCGCAAACATTAAATATTGGACGAGCAATGTTTTTGGATGTGGCCAAACGGTCAAACATTTTGCTTGACGAGCAAATTACAAATGTTTGACCAAATGTTTGGTCAAATGTTTGGTTGGTCAAACATAATTGGTCAAATATCTAAGATTTGCTTTAAAAGCAATGTTTATCTGTTTGACCACCTCGCAAAACATTGCTTCAAAATCACAATTGATTGATAGTGTTTAGTCTTCTTCAAAAACATTTTCTGCTTGTCACCAACAAACAAAGTTTGCCGAACATTTGAGATTTGTTTTACAAGCAATGTTTTACAAACATTGCTTCACACAGCTACAAAATTGTTTATCAAAGTGCTTGAAACGCCCAAAACTTTTCTGCTCGCGTCCAAAACATTTCTGCTTCCAGAGCTTCAAAAGAAATTTGACGTGTTTGTCTGAAGAGCCATGTTTTCAAAGTAAATAACGGTAAAACATTTTGCTTGAGAATGAAACATAAATTGTTTAAGTAACAATGTTTGATCGTCTGGCGAGAGCCTTAGTTCTCTCAATTATTTGCGATCAAAGTCTACAAACATTGAAATAGGAAAAAGGTATAGGCCTACTAACTTATTACATCTTAAATGATATAAATATCCCTATATTTGTTTTCTCTTTTCAGGTGGAACCATCAGAGCTTTTACTCAAAGTAAGATAATTTTATTGGTCTTTTACAGTATTGCTATGAAAGTTTAATATCCTAAAAAGAAACTTTGCAGCAGTGGTTCCTCGTCTTACAAAAACCGACTTTGCTTTTATTATATCTTCTACTAGGAAAATTTAGTTATGGTGAACTTTTCTATAGTCCGTTCGTAAAAATATTTTCTTATTTATAAAGTCCTATTCTTTTATTCTAGAGCCCTGCCCTTCGAAAGTTTTTCAAGAAATGATGAGAACATTATGTATTGGCGATCAACAACTCTCGAATGATTTTCTAAATGGTGTTCTAAATCAACTGAACTGGGCGTTCTCTGAATTCGTTGGCATTTTACAAGAGGTTTGCAACCCATTGTCATTACCTAACTACCTACCTAAACTAACTACCTAACTAACTAACTAACTAACTAACTAACTAACTAACTAACTAACTAACTAACTAACTAACTAACTATCAAACTTAAATAACTAACCAACCAACTAACCAACTAACTAACTAACTAACTAACTAACTAACTAACTAACTAACTAACTATCAATCTTAAGTAACTAACCAACCAACTAACCAAATAACTGAATAACTAACTAACTACCTAACTAACCGACTTAAGTAACTAACCAACTAACTAATTAACAAACTAACTAACTAACTAACTAACTAACTAACTAACTAACTAACTAACTAACGTAATAACTAGCTAGCAACTACTAACTAACTAACTAACTAACTAACCGACTAAATAACTAAATAACTAACTAACTAATTAACTAACTAACTAACTAACTAACCAATTAACTAACTAACTTTCTTACTAACTAACTAACCTAACTAACTAAGTAACTAATTAATTAACTAACTAACTAACTAACTAAGTAACTAACTAACTAATTAATTAACTAATAACTAACCAACTAAATAGCTAAATAACTTACTAACTAACTAACTAACTAACTACAATTTGCTTAACATCGCTTTTAATAATTTCTATAAAACATTTTCTGCTCGTCGCAAGCAAAAACTGTTTTAAAAGAAATGTTATTGATATGGCCGAAAGCTGAAAAATTTTGTTTGACAAGCAGATTTTAGAAATTAGGCAAACAAGTCTCAGATGTTTAACCAGATCGTTTGCATGTTCCTATTGCCACGACCTAAGGTCTTTTCGATTTAGTTTTTTCGGAGTTCTGAAACATTTTTTATTTGTAGATTCAACAGGCAACTGCAAGGTTAGATGCAGCTCTCCCAGACACAAGGCAGCTAAGAACTTGTGGTATATGCTTTGATTTGACAGTCGGATTACTCAGGGTATGTTATCAACAAGATTTTTGTCTCGCATTAATTTCTATTTCCTTGCTTTTATTATCAAAGCTTGCCTTAACTTTGTGCCTATCTATGGTCAGCCTTGCTTATAATGAATCCTTTAAATCTGCTTGCTCTGTCTTTACATAGTTGTGTTTTTTGGTCCAGAAAACGTTTTCCAGCTACGTCTCTCGTTTTCAGAATTTTGAGGGTCTGCCAAAAACAGGAAGTCACCAAAAAATACGCCCCTAATCAGCTAATCAGTCTTGCCGCTTCTTTCTTGATGTTCGTAAATTTAAAACCTATCTATCCATCCACCCTTCTATCTTTCAATCCATCCATCATTCAATCCATCCTTCCTTTCATTCTTTCATCCATCAATCCATCCATCCATCCATCCATCCATCCATCCATTCATCCGTCCATCAATCCATCCACCCATCCACCCATCCATCTTCCCTCCTTCCATCCATCCATCCGTCCGTCCATCCATCCATCCATCCATCCACCCACCCATCCATCTTCCCTCCTTCCATCCATTCATCCATTGCTATATTCTTAAGTTTTATCAACCATGT
Source organism: Chrysaora quinquecirrha (assembly GCA_014526335.1). Lineage (NCBI taxonomy): Eukaryota > Metazoa > Cnidaria > Scyphozoa > Semaeostomeae > Pelagiidae > Chrysaora > Chrysaora quinquecirrha. Next base: position 5,165,168 of record JACTAT010000032.1, read on the forward strand.
CAAGGTGGTTCGTTTAGGGTAGTCACATGTTCTCTTGTTTTCTAGAGAATACCCTCTTGTTCCCTGTAGTTTTGTAGGATTATTTTTCAGATTGATAGTCAAGCGGATTGATAGGGAGGATTTTACCTGATCCCTGTTCTTGATGTTCCCTTGTTCCCTTTTAATTTTGGCCATGTTCCCTTATTTCCTGGATATACTTCGCACGCTCCCATGGTCCTTGGAACCGCTAAACGGCCCTCATCAAGCTTATGGTTCTTGTGTCTAAAATATATTCAGAGGCCACCTGATAAAACCCCTCTAAAAAACCCCTTTAAGCACGAAGCACGAGTTATAGAGCGACTGAAAGCTAGGGGGGTAAATGTCTATTATTGAAGTATATATTTTATACTGAAATTAATCTTTCCGACTTCAGGCTGTTGTTCAGATTCTAAACAGAGTTACAGCGAGCTACCGACTATTTGAAACATTGTCAAGGTTACACGCCACAGGTAACTCCAATATGAGATTAATTCATTTGCTGCACTGTGTTATTTACATTCGTTTTATTAAGTTCTGTTAGGCCCTTGCCAAATGATCAAATGTCGTTGGTCAAACATCTCAAATTTGCTTTACAACAAACGTTTGATAGTTCGACTACGTCCAAAAACATTGCTGTCCAACACCTTGGAACAACAAAGTTATTGCTAATGCTCAAGCACGAACGCCTTGTTGCTGAGAAGTGTTGCTCTTGCAAGAGCTGTTGCTCTTGCTAGGTGATCAAATGTCACAAGTTGATCGTTTCGCCAGGGCCTTAGTTAGTTTTTCCCTGATATTTTGTCTCTTTAAGGACCTTGCCAAACGATCAAACATTGTTTGTCAAACATTTGAAGTTAGCATGTCAAGTAAAATGTTTTACCGTTCGTAAAACATCACTCGTCATGCATTTGAACTTTTAAAGTTTTTTAAAAACATTGCTGAGCAAATTCTGCTTGTCAAGCAATGTTTTGTGACTTGCTAAACTTTCAGAAATTGCTTGATAAACAAATCGCAGATGTTTGACAAACAATGTTTGATCGTTTGGCCAGGGCCTAAGTTGTCTGATTATCTCTGGTCTTATCTGCCTATAGATATTGAAAGACAAGATAGATATGCCGTGCTAGCTGCCATCGCTGGGATTTTAGTAACTATGTTATCGAGAACTGACCCAAAAACGTAAGTGCTTTCATAACAGTTAATCCTTTTAGAATTCTACATAGAATTCTACACACTTTTGAAGGAAAGCAACTGCTGTCCTCACACTAGGCGCTCTACCGTCGTGTGTCGATTCCAAATATCAGGCTAAATAGCCGTATTACTAACCCCTCTGCGTGTACAGCAACAGCAGTTTCTATCAACAGCAAAAACAACATAGTAATGTTTCATTTCTCAGCCCTATGGTCATGGATAGGTAGAGAACCTTAAAACGACGATGTAAACAAGCTGTACCGGCCTAAATTTTACGTCGTTCTATCAATTTGGGCAAATAATGCATCTGCTGTCATTTTCGTAATTTTCGTAGAGGCAATGCTCTTTTATTGAGATAAAGGCGAAGGTGAAGCTATAAAGTGGTGCTTTAGTGTCAGTCGCTGGGATCTCCGAAGTAGATGAGCTAATGAAACTTCGACCCTGGCTGTGACGCTACCGTGGCTGGGGTAAATCCGACTTCGCTTATGCTGTAAACACCACAAACACGGGCGAAGTGGATTAGGCCTAGGCCACGACGCCACAGTACCTTTATATAAGGGAATGCCTTATAAGGTAACGGGAAAGGACTCCAGTTTGACACAGCTTTTTGTTTTTTTCTTTCAAGTACAGAATATAATATATCATCATTTTTTTCTAGGAGAAAGCCTTCGACTTTAGTTCTTCTTGGTGAGCCTGGATTTCAACTTGAACCAATCGCATTCTTAGCTGGGAATCCGAATGCCCTTGCGAATGCCTCTGCCACTGCAAGCAAACAAATGCCAATCATTTTCTCCTTCAGAAAATGTGAGTGTATTTCATCAATAAATTTTCAATTAATACTTAATACTTTGTGTTTATAATTAATCCTAGTTTCCATATAGTCGGCGAGGCTCTTTCAATAGTCTTTCATGGTCTTTGCAAAAACAGAAATATTGTCAGCAACTTTAGGCCCTGGCCAAACGATCAAACATTGTTTGATAAACATTTGAAATTTTCTTGTCAAGCAAAATTTTTGACTGTTTTGCCACGCGCAAAAACATTGCTCTTCCAACATTTTTTGTTTGCGGCAAGCAAAATATGTTTTGAACTTTTCAAAACATCACGCCACAAATTTTGCTTACTTTTACTTGTCAAGCAATGTTTGATCGTTTGGCCACGCTTCCAACATTGCTTTTCAAACATTTCTTTTGTTATTGTCAAACTTGAACAACTTGCAACCTTTCAGCACCTATCCACAAGGTGTTCGTACTTGCGCATTAGGAATAACTTCGTTGTTCCAGAATATTGTACAGCAATGTTTTTGGACGTTGCCAAACGGCCAAACATTTGTTGTAAAGCAAATTTAAAATGTTTGACTAAGAATGTTTGATCGTTTGGCCAGGGCCGTATATTTAATTTGAAAGCAATTTTAAACTGTTTTTGCTTGTCAAGCAATGTTTAGCGACGTGGCCAAACGGTCAAACATTGCTTGTAAAGCAAATTGCAAATGTTTGAAAAACGATGTTTGATCGTTTGGCCAGGGCCTTATCATGACCAGATTATGACGTCTTTATTTGAAAGTTTCCTGATTTGAATTTTAGTTAAAGAAGTCTCTGACCCAGAAGCAGACGAAATGGAAACGTTATTTAATTATTTGCAAGAAGAACATTCAGATTTTAAATTTAATAAACAGGTAAGTCTTTTGAATTTCTATAATTTGACCGATGTGTTGCGGTCTTTTGGACCGAACCGGCACCAAACTTGCGGTTTGGTTGTTTGAAAGGACACAGGTCCGAGATCGATGCGTATCTAACCTGCGTCGCAGACCCAGACGCAGACCGCAGGCTAATCCGTATATTGGTTTCAATACACCTTTCTCTCGAAAGCCCGCCTGAATTGGATTTTTAGAACGTCAAGATATCGAGATTTAGATGCTAACATCGTATAGAGCATCAACAACTTAATCTAGGTGCAAAGTGCTTGAGCTTTTGATATTATGAGCGTGCAAAGTCCCCGATTATGTTAGGGCTTATACCATGGAAATGTACTGGGGGGACCTTTCACATCCCCCAGTGCAGTGCTTATAAAATCGAAAACTTTTCAACGCTCATAAAATCAATAATAAAAGCGCTAAGGTAATATTACTTCCATATTTGAAAATATTAATAAACGGGGGGGGGTTTAATAAACGGGTGGGTAGGGAATCTTTATACACTTCACTGCCTAAGACACTATACTATTTCTATTATACACTACACTACCTATGATTACACTACTGAGTGTAAACGTTTTGTACACTACTGTATTTTTTCTGAGTTATTTATCAAAAATAAGGTTTATGAAGCGTAGTTTACTCCTTTCACGAGTTAAATTCTTTCTTCCAAAATTTTTTCTTCCAAAATTAATAAACGAGGGGGTCCTAATAAGGTCCGTAGGGGTGGGGAAAAAGCTCGAAATCAATAAACAGGGGATGTTTATTTGGCACCTAAGAGTAGTCTCCCTTAGTTCAATAAGAAAGGACCCCCAGCCGAATAGGACGCCCGACAAGTCTTTCGTATCTTTGTACTAGGGACAAGTAACGCACCTTTTCAAGGTTCTAAAATGCATGTTTTCAAATTTTTCCCGCTACTCGGAGACCCCTCCCCTGTAGAGCTAACTTTGCTTCATCATCCCTGCATAAGGGCTCCATGTTGCTAAACATCTACAGGCCCAGGACCTCTCCGTCACGCCCTTATATACCACCCCAATCAATTGATCTATATTTCTTTTCTTTATAGGAGTCCCTTGACGCTGACACAGTATGTCCAATCTGCTACGCCATGCCAGTGACTGTCAAATTTGTGCCATGTAGCCACATGTCATGCAGACCGTGTATTACAAGACATATGATGAACGTTAAACAATGCTTCTTCTGCAAGGAGAATGTTAAGAGCCTGAAAGACATTGAGGGTGACGTTTCAATGGATAGCAAATAGAGCTAGTGGACTTGTAGCGAAGGGGTAACCAAGCTCCTGTAGGAGGGGTAGGATACTTGTGCCACCTAGGCTAGGATGATTTTTCGCTTCTTGATCCTGGTTGGGACATGTTTTGTTAAAATTTGCACGGGTAATGGATTGCGGTAGGCATCCGGGGGTGCACATACCTCACATAAGCACAGGAATGTGCCTGCCATACGAAATGTTTGGTACCCATTCCGGAATTTTGAATCCCCAAAAGTAATACCCTTTCTGGAATTTCTTCTGGAAATTTTTGTAAAACCAAACCATTTAAGGGTAAAATTAGACACAAGCAGCACCTTTTAGGGAAAAATCGTCCTGCCTGCTACCCCATTCTGGAACTTTTATAGACACCCCTATATCCCCTTCTCGGAATTGTTCCCTAGAAATTACACCCCATTGTCAGGCACATCCCCGACTCAACTACATATTAAGTGCACCCAACGGGGCTAGGCATTTTAGGGTAATTGGCTGCCCATGGTCATTGATTATGGGTCGGAGTTTAAACCTTCAACAATTGCAAAGCCTGTTGGCTCCTTCTAATGTTTAAAAGAAGAGAGAGGCTTCGACTGAGTTTGCAGACGGCATTTATTCATTTTATTTTCACGAAACGATTTTGCTATGGCTATGGTCAAAAGACACTGTAATAATAGGTTTATTTCTCGTAAATAGAAACTTGGTTATCGCCCGCAGCTAAATTCTACGAGACACATGTATACCACACCCCCTTAGTATTAGAGTTAGTCTCGCCCTCAAAATGTAGTCCTTTGTGTATGTTTTGATTGCCATTTTCTGATTGTAAGAGTAAGATTGTATTATAGTACAACTGTCTGTAAAACCTTTATTAGAATAACGAAACTGAGATGACAGTGAATTTTGATCTATTTCAATCTTAAATTTCTTGGTGAGGTCCCTTCTTGATCCGATAAACGCTAGCGCAGGACGGATCGCCGAGGGCCCCGGAAGCAATGCAGGGCGGCGGGGGCAGAAGCAACAATTTTAGGGCAAAAAAATAGGAAAATAAAAGAATTTGGTAATTTTTCCGAGGGCAGGGGGGGGCAGCTGCCCCTGCTGCCCCTGCTGCCCCCGTGCTTCCGGCGCCCCTGCGGATCGCCCTTGTGTTTTAAGATGCATGGTTTTGAATAGACTTGGACTGTCCAGAGAGAAAGTACAGAGGCAGTTCAGGAGGCAGTTAAAGTCTTACGTGAAGATGATTTGCGCCTGGCCGCATAAGTTCCATGTTTGCTTAAAAGTTGGCCAAAAGTTTTTCACAAAATAATTTTTTCCGCTGATTTCGAATCCAGAACTATCCAGTACGGGTACTTGATCTTTGATTGGTAACTTTTAACTCCAACTCTCTAGTCTCTGAGTCTCTCTAGCTTACGCTACCCCACGTGCGCAACCCGTCATGAAGGTACTGGTGCTGGCGTCGTGTTCTAATCCAGCTAATTCGTTGTGTCTGGAGCTAGCGAGATCAAAGTTCGAGTCCCAGCAGCAGCTGCGATAGCGTTGCAGCCAGCAGGGTCGATGTCTCGTTAGTTCATCTACTTCTGAGATCCTAGCGACTGGCGCTAAATACATCATTTCATCTTCATCCCTCCCCAATTTTTGATTCGTAACGCAGCGAGACTTTTCGCGCAGGTTCTTGTTCTCCCCTCCCTCTTTCCTCCTTTCACACGTCACCAGAAGAAAGTCACTTCCACCTTCCACCTTTTATGTTAGTGCTTGAGTCAGTGCCTCCCACTTTTAGTATAGATCAAAAAAAGATCTTCCGAAAATGGCGCATTTCTTTGGTGTGCTCTTGTTGATCTACACGATTTATCTTGCAAGACCAGGTTTTGGTAAGATACCTTAATTAATTGAATTAACAAGTTAACTTATTTCTACTTGGAAACGTTTAATTTTGAATCCTAAATTGAGAAACATCGTTGCAGTACATTGAAAATGCTTGGCCCTCTTAGGCCCCTTTGTTTCCTGCCTTAGGCCCTTTTGTTATCCTCATACGTATCTCTCGCTCTCGCAGTAACCAGACAGCAACAATGCAAACCTTTAAACATGTGCAAGATTTTGCATTGAGGTTGCAAATAAGGCATTGTTTTATTAATTGTCAGTGAATTTAATTGAAGGCAATTGAGCAAATAATTGTTTTCAACCTAACCTGACCCTAAACGCTTTTTAGTCAGGTCGGCCCACTCCAGACTGCTAACTTTATAAAGTGGGCCACTGCCAAGTCGGCCCACTACCAAGTCAGCCATCCCCTATGGACAAGTCGGCCCACCGAAACGTTGGCCCACAACGTTATCTACTAGTTATTTTCTTAATTGTTGGAATATTGGGGGTTGCCACCCCCAAACCCTTGCTTTCACAGTGTACATGTACAATTACATTTACAATTTATTGTATTTTAGTTGGCCAATTAGGTTTACGCTGACAGGCTGAGTTGCCTGGCATATGATGGGCCGACTTGTCTAAACCATGGTGGGTTGACTTTGTAAGGGGCCAACTTCTCTTTATACCACGCTAACGGGATCTCCCTGATGAAAAGTCCGAGAAAACAAAAAAACGCTGACCATGTAAACTTAATTGCCAAGAGGGTTATCTTTTTTCATTTTTGTTCTTTTTCTAGCCCTTTTCTCATGGCATCCACCATTAATGGTTCTAAGTGTAAGTCTCTTGCATATTTTTATCTGTATTCACCTTCATATACCTGCAGAATATTCAGAACATAAATTGTGAAAATACGACCCTAAGTTGAAAAATTGTATTTCAACATGATTTTAAATAACAACTTTGTCACTTAGATGGTGCATTTCTTTGTAGTTTGGTGTGCTGATGTTGGAAGCAATTCTCATGTTCTCCCCATATAGTTCACTTGTTCCGAAAACCCTTCACAAGGAAAGAGTCAAATACCATTGGATATTCCAAGTGCTTTCAGTAGGTACTGCATTCCTTGGTTTCATAGCAATATTTGAGCATAAAGAGCGGAACAAGAAAAACCCAGTACACTTTGCTTCATGGCATGCGATATGTGGCACTGCAACTATCATCCTCTCTGCCGTTAATTGCCTGGGTGGCTTGGGTATGCTATACCCCAAATCAACAGTATTAAACCCTGCTGGTCTGAAACTATGGATGAGGAAAAGGTTCCATGCTCTTATGGGCTGTCTGGTGTTCCTGCTAGCCTGTGGCACTTTGGTTCTTAGCTTGTACACCAATTGGTTCAAAAGGTTGCTGGTGAATTTGTCTGGTACGCAATGTTGGCACTCATCACTGTTCTTGCTTCAGTTGTGACGAATCAAGTTTCAAGTGAGTTTATTTTCAAAAAGAAAACAGAAGAACCAAATTAGCTTCATTTTAGGTGTATTTTACAATCTATGCAAAACCTCTTGTTCTCATAGCGTTTAATTCCTTTGGAACATCATCAATCACAGTGGGCAGATTACAAGTATTTAAGCATGAAAATTTCACTTAACACTATTAGAAATAAATGAACGCACCAACCCATAACTTGACAGTTTGTACCACAAAACAGACTATGAACATGCTGACCATTGTCTCTTGAAACTCTCTTTCCTTCATGGTAATAGCAATCATTTAGAAAAACTGGCACTATAACGTTTTAATTAACTGTTCGGAGTATTAGACGATACAAGTTTTACGTATGAAATATAAAATCATGTTTACCCTTTTGTTCTCAATCCTGAAGTTCTGTACATCTCAAATGTTGATACTACCATCCACTAGGGCAGGTATCAAGCCGGCATTCTCTGGCTATGTACACTAATACTCGTAGGCTTTCCGTGTGCCGGTCTCTCCGGCCACTCACATCCACTTCCAGTTGGAAAATCGTTCACATTTCAGACTAGTTTATCGGTTTGATACAGCACAGCCCGAATTTCCCCATTCCGTTTGTCGTCTCCATCTGTGTTGATTTCCTTTCACATAAGTTTCAAGTTAGCCCTTGGTTTCTCGCTAATTTGAATACACGTTTTTTTTTATAAGAAAGTGGTTTCGTTTTTTTTATAAGAAAGTAGTGCTCAACAACTTAAAAGTTTAAGAAAGTTCAATACTGGATTCTTGAAACTTAAGAAAGTTCTGTTTCATACTTTCACTCCTAATGTTCTGTGTGTTACTTTCGCTCTTCTGTTCAGTCGCTCATTTTGCTATTAAACGAGTCTAATGATTATTTTCTTTGAAAAATGTGGCATTTGTGCAATGTATACAATGTCTTAAACTGTGCATTCTTAGAAATTCTGCATTCCTAAATTTTTGCTGAGAAAGTCACAAGAAAGTTTTGGTAGTACTGAAAACATGAAATATCTAAGAAAGTTTCAATACTGGCCCAAAAATACTTTCTTATAAAAAAAACGTGTAGATATATTGAAATAAATTCATCGTTATAGCGGTGATAAATTTACACTAACTGGCATTAGCTCAATTTAATGCTTCGCTCTTTTAAACTATAAAAGCTATGATATCAGAGTAATAATTTAGACAACTGTTTTTCAGCAATTTAGGCAAATAGTGATGCAAGCCACGTACTGTGGAAACGATATGAATGAAAAAATTCGCATATTATGATTCTGAGCTGACAATTAACTTCCTATTTACTTCAAATTTTTTCTAATCCTGTTTTTCTTAAACTACCCAAAGCTGAAAAAGCGTGACTTGAATCTTAAAACCCCCCTTCGGAGATTTCCCTCCCACCTAAAAAAACACCTCAAAGAAGGCGCTTGCCATTGTATTGCGCAACACTAAGGCAACGAGACCAAGCATGCTAAAATCGTTTCAATTTTCAGCTAACAATTTTTATGGCAACTTGTTTCCTTTTTGGCTTATTATTTTGTCTTATAATCCAGTATTCCTTGAAAAGGCGCCCTCTCTTGAATTAGCGCTCGGCGGCGCCTATTCACTCATATATTCACGTTTGCTAACATTCAGTTTGAGCTAATTTTGTATTAGCTTATTGGATATTTTTTCTTCTTCAAACGATGTGATCTGAAACAGTTCTATTACAACGTTTGAAGATATCGAAACACTCGAGTCATCCGCATACATTTTAGGCTGTAATTCTAGATGCAAACATTAGGATAGTGTAATAGACCAACAAAAGATGCTTGGGGTACTCCACTGGTTGCACATTTCGACCTATGAGTCTATGGGCTATTTTTTGGTAACCTTCGGTTTTTGGCAGACCCTCCGAATTCTGCATTTTTCTTGCACCAAAAAAAACACAGCTGCCGAAAATGCTAGGCTGATGAGAAAAAAATTGAACTAAACCATACATTTTATAGGGAGAACGAGATTCCTTGCGATGTCTGCGAAACCTTCCAGCCTCGGGGACAGCAGGTTTTGGAGGCCTGCAAAACCTGCCGTTTTCAGAAGACGGTACCAAAAAATACGTTTCGACGTCTACCGAAAAGAAAGGCGTCTGCTGAAAACAGAATGTGGCCAAAAAAATACTTCAGGCAAACCTTGTTTTTTTTCAACCTTAAAGCTGAACAAACCTGATATTTGCCCAAATCATTACGTAGATCGACGCAAATGTTTTGAGGCGATAAAGCAATCTTGCTTCTATTTGGACAGCTGATATTTTGAAATGAAAACAATTTTGAAAAATTTTCCATTTGTGATGGAGGTCTGTGGCTTCTTATTAGTCCGAAACCTATTTTTTCGTGATTTTGGCTAATTGATAAAGATTTATGTTAGGTACAACTGGGACAATATTAACTCAGAAGATTATCAAATGTTTCCATGCAATGATTTTCATAATCTTTTTTATGGATACCAGCAAAATATCTCAATTGCACTTGATATTTTTCAAAACAGTTTTGCGAAAACACTTGTCAGGCCCTTGATGTTGGATCGTTTATTTGCTCGGCAAAAGGTATAAAAATCGAGTTCAGAATGCGTTATTCTCACTCAAGTTTTCTGTTAGAAGTGAAAAAGAATTCTATAAGGTTTGACAGAAATGGCACGCTTTCTTATTGCTTTGGTATTTGTTGCCTTCCTGGCATGCTGTGTTGCTGGACTGGATGAAGAAGCACTGAAAAACAGGAATAAAAGGCTGATTATTACTGACTTGCTTATTGGAAAGGTATGTTGGCATTACTAGTTTATTTATCTTCTTCGTTACATGTAGTATGAGTGACTCGCTATTATCTGCATGCCATGTTGTATTCATTCTCTTTTAAGTTTCATACCTTACGCAAAGCATGTACCACTGCAAAGCATGTATTCACTGCCATTTATCTTCGTTGACACTTGGCACGTTAAAGTGTCTTTATACAGTATTCGTTATAGTATCTCAATCTCATACCGCATTCATTAGCATCAGCATTTCACGCCGCATTCGTAAACAACTTCATTGCCTAGAGTATTCATTAGTATCAGCATTTCAAGCTGTATTCATTATAAGCATCTTCATACTTAATTCATTAGAATCCCATTAGCATCTTCATACTGTATTCATTAGTATCTTCATTTCATGCCGTACTCAGTAGCATCTTCATTTCACACCGTATTCTTCGGTATCTTCATTCCATACTCTATTCATTAGCATCTCCATTTCATACCGTATTCATTAGCATCAGCATTACAAGCTGTATTCATTATAAGCATCGTCATACTTAATTCATTAGAATACTATTTGCATCTTCAAACTGTATTTCTAAGCATCTTCATTCATTGGCATCTCCTTACTTACCATATTCATTTTCGTCTTTGTTTCATACCTTATCTTCAGCATCTTTACATGATACCGAATTATTCTCAAGCATCTTCATTCAATGGTGCATCAATTTGAAATGAATATTTTCTTCTTATATTCTATAGAAATGCAATGATGAGAGTGATTGTGAAAGCAACGAATGTTGCACACCAAGGCATGTTTTCGGCAAGAGATGCCGTCCTGATCTCTCTGAAGGAGATTATTGCGGCAAGAGCTACATTGGGGTAGGTACATATAACATAATTGAGAAGGAGGGATGCCTCCCTTAGGATATGAAAATCACTGCAAATTGTTCCAAAAAGGCCTTATTTATACGCCGGTATCAAGAGAGAAAGTGTTTCGCTACAGGGGGGAGCATTAGAACAGTAATATACATATCGTGATAAATGAAACTGCGGAACATCTTAGTGCACACTTCAGGCAGCAAGCAAGCCTGATTCTTTTGGCTATTTAGCTAATGTGGAAGGACAGCTTTTTGAAATTTCTTGAGCACCAATACCCCGGGGGGAGGGTACTCCCTAATGTATGCTGACAGGGATGTGCCGCTCATATGAATGGATTTGTCTTCGAAAATTCCTTACATGGGTCCGATTTATGCCTAAAATACCTGAAAAGTGGGTATAGAATCAAATTTCCTTAATATTTGGTACGCAAAGGCATACTTAAATCATAAAACTGGGTGGCTGAATGTGTGAAAAAATACCTTAAAATTGGGTTGTTTTGTAAAATCTCATTGGCGCAACCCTGTACATTTCAGGGTCAAGTACCCCCCCTGGCCCCCGAGGGACCAATACTTAGTACTAATTTGCCGACCTCGGACCCTCGGAAATATGGAAATGTGGGTTTACTGTGAGCTTATGAAAAGCTTACGGTGGGAGAGATGTTTTTAGAGACGACAGAATATAAGAAAGTCAAGAAAGTGTTTTTGTTGGGGATGGAATAGTTACATTACCTGACTGAAGCAAAACTGTTCCCCAGGTTTCAACGTTTTCCAGATTCCCTGCTATGATATGAGTGATGAGAATAGAGGAAAGTTACCAGTCTCATTAGTTATTTTCATGTTAGTTTTTTTCCTTTTTTTGTCTAGACGCATTTTGATCGAATTTACAGAAGATGTCCATGTGCAGCCGGCCTTACTTGCAGGAACACAAACAAAATTCTTGGAGTTTACAAGATTCACAAATGTAAAGCTTAGAAAACATTCTATTTGCTGTCTCTGTGAAAAAAATTGATGAATGATTAAATAAATTTGATTCAAAAACAGTCTCATTTATTGTTTTGTACCTGCTTGTCATAAGTTTTATAACGAAAGGGTGTGGGCTGGGTTATAAACCATGCAACATGGCTGCGGGGCCCATCCCTTCATGCAGTGATAAAGTCAGTATGCATCAGCGTATTGGATTATTCATTTCATATCATATATTCAGCATCTTCATAAATCAGACAGCAGCAATAAGTATCTTCATCCATATTGTATTCATTGGCATCTCCATTCTATACCTTATTCATAAGCATTCTCATTTCATGCCGGGTTCATTAGCATCTTCATTCCATACCCTATTCATTAGCATCTTCTTTTCATCCTGTATTCATTAGCATCTTCCTTTCATACCGTACTCATTAGCATCTACATTTCCTACCGTATTCATTAGCATCTACATTTCATACCGTATTCATTAGCATCTTCATTTCATACCGTATTCATTAAGCATCTTCATTCCATACCGTGTTCATTAGCACCTTCATTGCATACTTTATTTATTAGCATCTTCATTTCCTACCGTATTCAATAGCATTTTCAGTCCATACCGCATTCATTACCATTTTCAACAGCGTGTTCAAAATTTCCATTGCGATCCTATTATTGCTTGTACAAAAATTGAAAAATATTCTCAGTTTGGAAAGATATGTCTTCTTTTCAGAAACCCTTTTTATTTTGCTACCGGGAAACTAATACCACAAATCATGCGCGAAATTGTTGCAGCTTCTTGTCCCTTGGGATGAAACAATACAAATATAATCAAGATTGTGTTAGGCACTTGCATTTTCAGTTCTTCAATTCAAGACATGATTTTGAAGGATAGGCCATAAGGCATTACTCTTATTGGCTGTAAATTTGATAAATTTGCAAATGAGAAGGGCAACGTTTGGCGGTTCAGGAGGGCATTCTGCTTCAGCAAGGCGAAGGCTCTCAGGAGCATTTAATGCTTCGGTTCGTGATGGTAAAGACAGGGATTCTTTGGTTGCGAGTAACTCAAGGCCTGGGAGCATCAGCCGTCTCGGCAATTTGACGTCAAAGAGGTATTTATAGGCTTGAATACACGTCTTTTTCTTATAAGGAACCTTTGCTCTGAGTTGAGGCTAAAGTTCCTTAAATTTTCAACAAAATGAGGCTGAAAGTTCCTTATACTGTTCCTTGTCGTATATGTATAAACACTAATTTTCACAACAAATTCATAGAAACTTTTCTTCATTTCTAACTTTAAGTATAAATGGAGCCTTTTGGGGAAGAACGGTGGGAAATAAATTGTAGGTACTTCTGTTCCTTTTCGCACAAACCATCTTGTTCCTGAAAAAGAGTTTCTTTGTTTTTCATCCGAGCCTCGACAGTTCCTTAAAGATCCTTAATTATTTGGGAATTTTCAGCCTCGAGTTCCTAATAAAGGTGTTCCTTATAAAAAAAACGTGTAGACCTATGTTTTGGGTTCATTTCTATCTTTGGGTTATTTTGTTCCAGCGAGTGCAACGACCTACTTTATGAGCACGCTGTAGACCCTGGCCAAATGACCGAACGTTGTTTGTCAAGGACAAGCATAACCAATTAAAAATTGCGCATAAAAGAATTTTTGAGCGTTTGGCCACGTCACAAAACGTTGCTTGGCAAGCGAAAATAACCGTGATGTTTTTGTTCAAGGGCCTTTAAGTTCGACTGGCAATGTTTGTGACGTAGCCAAACGGTAAAACATTTTGTCCGACCTGCAAACATCAATGTTTGCTTGTTTGGTCAAAAACAGAAAATAGTGTCAAGAACAGCGGAAAAATTTTCGGGCAGTAAAAGGGTAGTTGTAATTTTGAATGACCATGACATTTGTGCTATGACCCCTGTGGTCAGCCTTATCACGTGACCAATGACGTACTTGCCCGTTGGAAAAGGCGCCAAAAATTCATTTAGGCCTATTTTGATTAAATCACTGTGCCACTTGAAATTCGTGTCTGAAAAATGAAGAAAAGATCAACTCCAAGCTCATCAACTCGCGATCCAGTAAGAAAGAGATTGTCTGCAGTCTTCAGGGGCCGAGATTCACTCGCCAGTAGTGTCAGTCGGTTGAGCTCTTCATTCAGAAGGTACGGGCAGACAGACTTCATTTAGACCAAAACTTCGCTTCAACAAAAATTGAAAATATGATTAAAATCAGTCTAACTTTTTTCACTCATTTGAAGATCTTTGCTTCTATTGTAGAACTGCGAATGATGGGCCTTTGAAGGATCCAAGGAATCTCTCAAATCGAGGTAAACATAAAAAATTTGAACCTAAAACGAAAATAACAAACTTGCAGTTGCTTTTATAGCTACCTAGTTGTTATGTACGGTAGTCCTGCTAGCAAATTAATACCTCTATGTCCTGCAATTTTGTTATTCTTTTGTGTTTTACTTGTCATAATTTATATTTTCAGGGAAACAACGAGAAATGATCGATGATATCCTGAATGTGAGTCTCAATTTTTTTTATTTATTTTGATGTAATTTTTTATTATCAATTTAGAACAATAAAGTCGTACTTGATTCAACAGTTGTTTTTGCAAACTTTTGTCTTATATTTAGATACCATAGCACTCCAGGGTGCATTCCTACCGCCACGACAGACAACCAGGTTGCAGAGTATGGCATTTTCAATGAGATCTCGGGTGTGCAAGAGCCGCTTTCTATTGTTCTATCCTATTGTTCTATTATTAATCTCAGGTGTGGGAGTGCCACACTTTGTAGTCTGGCCGGACAATAGGCGAACCAAATCGCACTTCATGCCAGGTTGGAAAACTTGTTCCCACTTGCAATGATGCTTGCACCTCTCCTATTGTTTGACCTATTGTGATGTTAATTAGGCTAGTTTTTTCTAAATCTGCTTGCACTGACGCATCGGCTGAAACTTGCAACCCTAACCTGGACTTCATGCTAAAAGAAACAATTTAACTATTGTGCTATACATATAAGGCTATTTTTTATGTCTCAAGGACATAGTGAGAGGGATCTGCATGTGTGTATGTATGTATAAATGATGATGATGATGATTTTTGAGAGGTTATATATCAAAAAAAATTTTACGAAACTATGTTTTTTTATCATTTCTAGTTTCTAAACCTGAATGGCTATCCTCATCAAATCTCTCAAAAAGTACTTCAAGCTCCAACAAGCAAAGATTTTGTCAGGTTGTTTGAGGTAATGAAAAATTTTTATAGTTTTCTTTTTTGTTTACAAAATATTTGAGGGGGTAAGAGTTAAGACCCCCTAAAGTCCCGCTCTCTTTCCTTCACAACTGTTGCTTTATTGCTTTGTATTTGTCTGAGTTTTGAAAATTACAAAATAGCAAGTAACCCAACTAGATAAGTAACTAATTAACAAAATTACTAACTCCCTTGCAAAGTAACTTTAAATCTTCCAAAGTAGCCATGTTAGTAACTAACTAACTAACTAGCAAACTAACGAACTAACTTATCAGCTAATAAACTTGCTTACAAACTAACTAGTAACCTGGCTAACTAAGTAACCAACTAACAAACTTTATGTAGCTAACTTACTAGCAGAGTAACTTACAATCTATGCTTTCTAACTAACTAACTAACAAACTGACTAGCTAACTGACTAACTAAATAACTAACTAACTAACTAGCTAACTAACTTATTAACTAACTAACTAACTAACTAATCAACCAACTAACTAACAAAATAGATAGCTAGAAAATTAACAAACCAACTTACAAAC